>CM034362.1:18961956-19597686 GCA_019925275.1 Mytilus edulis
AAAATAAATAAAAATAAAACAATTTTATTATTCTTTACATTTGTTTGTCAGTGTTAACATGGTTAAATGACTCAAATGTACACATGTACAGTACATACATAAATCGGTTCTAATTGACTCCAACATGATTCTGTTTTATGTTTATATTTGCCATATTTTAAAAAAGGAAGTGTCAGAACTTAAAATGAACATGAGAAAGCTTAAGGTTTAACCTAAGTTTAATTAAACGAAAGAATAGAAATCATTTAATCAGCTTGTGCAATTTTAATTACTTCATAAAATTTCTAAATATTCTGCTTAGTACAAGCCGATCATTGTTAATCTCATCGACTATTCTGTTCAGCATTTTATTAGAATAGAACGTCCTTAATCGTTGAACTAGTTGCTGAACATACTCTTGATCGAAAGCTATATCAATAAGAATGTTATCATCTGGACTTCTCCAAATAAAAATTTTAGCTTTATGTAACCCGGTACAAAACATTGTTAGTTGAATTTGCATAAAGTAGGCTCTGCTCCCTTTTTTCTTCAAAACATAAATCCCCTCACCATTTTTTTCGACATCATATTTCGTATTGGCAATTAGTTCGTCTAAACAATTCCATTTGTTGGCAATAGGAAATGGGCATTTCACTTCCAGTATAGTGTCCCCATTTATTATGCCATCTGGACTAGCTGATAGCCAATTTTCTGTCAATGACACATACATCCCATGATCAACAACGTTATGGCCCTCAGACTGTAAATATTTTTTCGCGATAGGTTCTTGCTCATTGCCATATCTTGTAAACTTATTTCCTGTAAACTTTGGGTACAAATGTTCCCTGATAAATGCAGAGCAATCTGTGGTTTCCTTTATTGGAACTTTGCTAGCACTGCTAGCTGTAAGGCGTATTTTTCTGGCATCTTTCCACAACACACTTCCACTCTGTCCTTTGGTGTTCATATGTAACTCCTGAACCTTAGCAGGAGTCAGAGAAATGTACTTATTTACGAAGTTAGAACACTTTCCGCATGAGTCTAAGGCTGTATGATCGCCGTGATCTTCTTGAATTATATCCTTAGTGAAAGGTTTACATGTAAAACTTTTGCTTGCCGTCGTTCCTTTGATGTTGTATAAAGGCAGTAGTTTGGAATTGTTAACTGCTTCCTTAAACTCTCTATCCAATGTATACATGGGTGTATCCCGACTACCTGGTATGTTATTATCTTCCTCACTGTCCATTATATCTTCCCCTGCTTTTGGTTTTTTAAAAATAATGTTCAATAGGGGTTTTGGTTCCACATTTCTCGTTGTTCCACGATTCCATTTTGCATTTTCATCCGTGCATGCTACACCTGTCAAATTATTTCTCACGGCATGCTCAATTTTCCACAAAACAGCCCCAACATGACTACATGTATGACCTTGACCAGCCATACACGAACACCACCCGTTTACTATTGAGCCATCTTCATTACAAAGTACAAATACGTCATTTGTTCTTGAGACTGTTTGAGACGATCGAACTTCTCCTTTGAACATAATTGTCTTATCATTGTTAATATGATGCGTTGTAACACCTACGTTTCCACTTTGAAAATAGTTAAAGCTTTGAAGGCTTTTAAAGTTTTTCATTTGTTGACCATCAACTGCTTTTGACTCCACAAGAAAGTTGTAAATATCTCCGTACATCATATTTGGCCATACACGCATGTCGTCAATCCATGTTTTGACTTTATCAACACCCGGAGGTTTCCATTCTTTTGCTACTGATGACATTATGTTGATTTTCTTCGTTAAGATCGATTGGCAATAAAGGCTTGTTTACAATTTTTTCACGGTTGTAATGGCGGCGCTGTTTACGACGACACCTAGGAGTCGCGTCTCTAACTAAGGGGGATAATCGAAAAAACCTGTCTATAGTTTAAGAAAAATAGACCAAAGCACAAAAACTTAACACTGAGCAATGAACCGTGAAAATGAGGTCACGGTCAAATAAAACCTGCGCGACTGACATAAAGATCATAAAATATTTCCATACACCAAATATAGTTGACCTATGGCATATATAGTATTAGATAAAAAGACCAAAACTCAAAAACTTAACTTTGACCACTGAACCATGAAAATGAGGTCAAGGTTACATGACATCTGCCCGCTAGATATGTACACCTTACAATCATTCCATACAACAAATATAGTAGACCTATTGCATATAGTATGAGAAAAACAGACCAAAACACAAAAAATTAACTATAACCACTGAACCATGAAAATGAGGTCAAGGTCAGATGACACCTGCCAGTTAGACATGTACACCTAACAGTCCTTCCATACACCAAATATACTAGCCCTATTGCTTATAGTATCTGAGATATGGACTTGACCACCAAAACTTAACCTTGTTCACTGATCCATGAAATGAGGTCGAGGTCAAGTGAAAACTGTCTGACAGACATGAGGACCTTGCAAGGTACGCACATATCAAATATAGTTATCCTATTACTTATAATAAGAGAGAATTCAACATTACAAAAAATTTGAACTTTTTTTTCAAGTGGTCACTGAACCATGAAAATGAGGTCAAGGACATTGGACATTTGACTGACGGTAACTTTGTAACATGAAGCATCTATATACAAAGTATGAAGCATCCAGGTCTTCCACCTTCTAAAATATAAAGCTTTTAAGAATTGAGCCGGATCACTATTTCTTTGTCGAGCTTTCTGCAACAAAAGTTACAGGCTCGACAAAAATCGCTTTTGCAACATGTGAAAAAAACACACCCCTGTTTTAGTTATAAAGTGCCGTAACTCAAAAAGTTGTAATCTTATTTTCACCAAAAAGTATACAGATCATTTGACGAAGTTAAATACGACGAATGACAGAAGACGAATGATGACGGACGCCAAGTGATGAGAAAAGACAAACGAAAAACACTTATGAACCACATATACAAGTCTGGTAATTTTAGAAGGATGCTTCAAGATAGGGATTTAAAGTACGGTTTGGTTATGAAAAGTCCTATGTTTGTACTAAATTCAAAGTTCAAGCCAAATAACCTCAATGTTAAATTATATATCAGGCTTCAGCGTGCAGTGGTGGATCTAGAACTAAGGTGGGGCCCGCTGACGTATACTGACCTGAATCCGGGTCCGTTCGCGCCCATTCACGTTCGCACCAACTCAAGTTCACCCCCTTTCACTTTCGCACCCTACAATGTACATGTTTGCACCCAAAGTCCGTTTGCACCCTACATGTTCGCTCCCAATTTTAATTGGTTTTGTGTTTAATAACTATAGCTTTGTAAGCAAGTTTTGGAAAGTGTATTCTTATATTTGTTGTCATTGTCTCAAAATAAAGTGAGACAGTATTTTTTTTTTGTGTTGAATAAATCTTAATCATGTTTTGGATAGTGTATTGTTAAAAAGAATAATAATCCTTTCTAAATAAAGTGGGATTCTGTCAACGTTTTATTTTGTGTTGAATAACTCTTAATCATGTTTTGGTTAGTGTGTTGCAATAACTTTGTTTCATTGACTTGTCTCAAAATAAAGTGAGATTCTGACTACGTTTTGTTTTGTGTGTTGAATAAATTTTATCATTTTTGTGTTATAATAGTGTATTGCTATATTTTATTGTTTCAGATCAAAGGGACCAAGCTGTTAAAAACAATTATATCTTTTGTGTTTTTCATTTAAAATCTTGAATGTTTTACCCATATCAAAGCAATTTATAACAACAATCATGATTTTCCAATTATTCAACTGGAATTTTAATTAAAATTGGGCGCGAACGTGTAGAGTGCGAACGTGCGAGGTGCGAACGTGTAGGGTGCGAAAGTGTATTGGGCGCGAACGAACCTGAAAATTTAATGTACAAAAAAAACAAACATGAACATGAACAAGGCAACAGTACCAGTTTAAACATTGTAAATTTATAAAGGTTAACTTAAATATTCTTCGGGTTGGAAGAAGTTATTGTATATTCATTGAAATTGAAATAACAAAATCATAGGAACAATATCCATGATTTTATTTGAAATCATAAAGGTAAGTACCAACACCTCCTTGCCAAAATATACTGATACTTTTTTTTTTACAGAAGTCAATTCAAATGGCCCACTCATTTGACAACATGGCCCATTATTTTTTTAAATGGCCCATTGAATTTATTTTTGAGGGGCCCTGGGCCCATAGGGAAAAAAAACCCTTCCAGATCACTGGAAGGGGGGGGGGGCTCCAGTCATGCTTCAGTGATTTCCTATATAATCAACCAAATTTCTCCAACAAAAGGGGGGTGTTTAAACGATCTTCAAGTCAGGAATGGTATAAAACACCTTAAATATTCCTGAATGCTTTCATCTTATAATTCTGTAATTGTCATATATTACACAGATCTGTAGTGTTAATAAATAATGTATACATATATTTTTGGAGGATAAATCAGGATAAAAGGGGGCTTTTTTTAACATTATGTTTTAATCGGCCACTTTTGCTATAAATCAAATAACTATAATATGTATCCCTTGTTAACATTGTTTTTAAATTCAGACCGGATCAATATAACAGCCTTAATAATAAAGAACCTTAGTGAGCACGCTCACATACCCCACGTCCCCACATTGTCATTGGAGAAATTAAATAAGTATAAGAAAAAAAAATTGTATAAGAAAAAATATTGAATAATAATTTCCTGTCAATATACATAGTATGTCCTTATTATCTATAAAATTTCATGAAATTCTGCTGTGTGTTTTCAGAGGAGTTGAGATGACAAACTGTTGCAGAAGTACATTGAAGCAAATAAGTTCAAAGGGGCATAACTCCTAGAAAAAAAATTGAACCGTAATTTCCTGTTGATATGCACATCTACATAGTATGTCCTTATTATCTACAAAGTTTCATGAAATTCTGTTGTGTGGTTTGAGAGGAGTTGCGATGACAAACTGTTGCAGTAGTACATTAAAGTAAATAAGTTCAAAGGGGCGTAACTCCTAGAAAAAAAATTGAATCGCAATTTCCCGTCGATATGCACAACTACATAGTATGTCCTTATTATCTGAAAAGGTTTCGTGAAATTCTGTTGTGTGGTTTGAGAGGAGTTGCGATGACAAACTGTTGCAGTAGTACATTAAAGTAAATAAGTTCAAAGGGGTGTGACTCCTAGAAAACAAATTGAATCGCAATTTCCCGTCGATATGCACAACTACATAGTATGTCCTTATTATCTGAAAAGGTTTCGTGAAATTCTGTTGTGTGGTTCGAGAGGAGTTGCGATGACAAGAAACAGGACTGACGGACGGACGGACGGATGGACGGGTCAAAAACATTATACCCTCCGCAACTTCGTTGCGTGGGGTATAATAATTAGTTTCACTGGCTATCAGACTAGTCCTGTTTAAAATAAATCAAAAATATTCTTCAAACAACACATATCACTAAATACACATGATGGTCTGTGGAACTCAGACTGGAAGTTTAGACCTCATATCATTTGGTTAATATTAATATTGATTTTTTTTGTCGCAAATGTAACGGTCTGATGTAAGAATGGTGTTTTTTTCAGTCTTCCATCTTCAAAGAATATATTATTGTGTTTACCGCAGCTTGTAGCCTGTCTATTAAAATAATATCAGCGGAATGAATTATTGAGAATATTCTATTTCTTGTTTTGTTCTCGGTATTTGATTGTTGACGCTCGTAAATAATGCTTTGATTTAAAATATCTGTTGCCTAAAGAGAAAATTTAGGCATAGTTTGTTTTATGCCACCAACATAATCTTTTATTATTTATAATATTTATAATGCCATTAACATAGATATGTAATGATATTTAACATAGATATGTAACGATATAGACAAATCCTATAAATATACAATAGGATAAATAGAGTAGACCACGAATTGTATGCTTATTGTGATTGATGAAGAACGAGCAATAATGCGAGATCAATTATTGTGATTTAAGGCAATTATGCATACAGATGCATATGGCAGATTCCAAATAAGAAAGTTGAAAAGTTCCCAAAATTATGTTTAACAAAATCAACACCAATGAAGTTCTGTTTTGGAATACATGTTATACTTATATAAGTAAACACTTTTTGACAAAAAATAGATCTATTCACATTATATTTTTTAAATAAAGAACACCTTAAAAAAATGTTGCTATCATAACAAAATTGACAGACATTTTGACGGAAAATTCTTATGTTAGCAACACAAAAAATCTTGATATTTTCAGTATTTTCAAGGTTTGGATGTATATCTTGATTTAATATGAAAGGCAAATTGGAATGAAACATTTCTGAACATCTGCACCAATAAAAAAGGAATTGGAATAACTTTTAAAAAGGATTATCTTGGAGTTGCTAACATAAGATTTGACAGACATGAACAATGCTGCTTACATAAAATTTGACAGAAATTAAGTTGTTGCTAACAGAATTGACAGACTTTATTGTTGCTAACATAATATTTGACGGACTTTTTTGTTGCTAACATAACATTTGACAGACTTTTTTGTTGCTAACATAATATTTGACGGACTTTTTTGTTGCTAACGTAAGATTTTACGGACATTATTGTAGCTAACATAAAATTTGACGGACTAAATAGTGTTGCTAACATAAGATGTTGACGGACTTGTTGCTAACATAAGATTGTGCTTACATAAATAAATTTGACGGACAATATATGTTTGAGATATTTAACCAACATTGGAGATCTTATCCTAGTTGAAAATCATATTAAGAACTCCTGCAAAATACTGCTTCCAGAAATTTAAAAGGATTTCAACCCAGGACAGATAACTCTAATTTGTAGCACATCCAAATGTTGCTAACATAAAATGACAAGTTTGACAGAAATTATGTTAGCAACAGATTTGATAAAACTATTGATTAAATAAAGTAAATTGAAAGATCCAAAATGTGTATGTTTTATGTACATTATGAAATACAATTTTAACAGGCTTATATAAGTACCTACAATGATGTGGCAAGATTTTATGAAACTGTTGCTATCATAACATTTATTGACAGACGAGCATCTAATAAGTAAGGTATTTGAAATTGAAAAAACAAGAATGTGTCCACAGTACACAGATGCCCCACTCGCACTATCATTTTCTATGTTTAATGGACCGTGAAATTGGAATAAATTCTCTAATTTGGCATTAGAATTAAATTGATCTTATTAAAGGGAACATGTATACTAAGTTTCAAGTTGATTGGACTTCTACTTTATCAAAAACTACCTTGACCAAAAACTTTAACCTGAAATTTGCACTATCATTTTCTATGTTCAGTGAACCCTAAAATTGGGGTCAAAACTATAATTTGGCATTTAAATTAGAAAGATTTATATCATAGGGCACATGTATGATCCCAACTAAGTTTCAAGTTGATTGGACTTCAACTTCATCAAAAACTACCTTGACCAAAAACTTTAACCTGAAGCGGGTCAGACGGACGCACAGACCAGAAAACATAATGCCCTTCTACTATCGTAGGTGGGGCATAAAAATATATTGCAGATGTTTTTAACAACAGAAAAGCAAAAGATTTGGAAACAGGAATGTTTGAATAATCAGACTACACTAATAAAAACCATTATATCAGTGTCAACTTAAAGCCTCGTAAAACATGAACCTTGTGTCAAAAAATGGGAAGTAATTTCCGACAAACATTTCACATTTTGCAACTTGTTTTGATCATTTCTACTATTAATGGAAACAATCATATCCAATAATTGGTTTGCTTGCTTTATATAACATTACTATTCAATAAAACATTCACATATTATCATTCAAATAACAGTTGTATTATTTTTCTTAATTTGTTCTTTTTGACGGAAATTTTCTTTTCTTTTTGGAATCTGCCATATATCAGATATCAGAATACAAGTTACAATTGTTGCAATACTAACCCAGTCACACTATTCACATTAATAAAAACCTTGCGATAATTTCTGAATTTACAGTATATACCTATTAACAAAAATATTTACAGCTATAAAGTTATGTTTAAAACTTCCAACAAGTTACATCAGTATCTATTCAGAAGAATCTACTATATTTGTCATTTACAGATACTAATTACATACCTGTTTCTGCTATTCTGATTCTTCTTACCTGAAAAAATGAAAATTATACACTATATCAAGATTGTGTGTTTTAAAACAATTTTTTTCTGGATTTACAAAAACTATTTATTTTCAAGCAGTCACTGAACCATAAAAATTCATAAGGCCAGGTTCCACGTAACCCCGCTGATCACCTATTATTGCTGCTGGCAGGTTTATAATTTAAAGTTGATTTAACAAAGAGTCCATTTATCATAAGAATTCAGAATTTTAAAAAAATCAAACTTTTCCTTGAGATGCTATATTTGGGTCTTGGAGATTAGCGTCTGTCCAAGTTTCAGAACACATCATGACGGTTTACAACCTTTTTATATGTCATAAAAATGTAATAGCAGACAGTCTGTACATTCTAATTGTAAACACAAATAATTAGTCCATCTAATGAGAAAAATAATGTAAATGAAAATATATTTTCAAAACTTTGCATCAAACGTTATCTCTAAATATTTTTTTTTTTATAAATTTCTATGAAGGTTTGACAAAGTATTTGAAGTGTGACAAATTTTAACCCCATCCTGTTTCTACTTTTTAACCGAAATAAACTAAGTTCATGTATCATTAAACAAGACGCCTATTAAAGCATAATAGCGTTCACCTGTAATTTCAGTTTAAGGAATTTGACTAGTTGTAGATCTTACTTGTTGAACAAAATTGTTATTTACACTTTCTCTCTTTCTATAACTAGAGACTTTCAAGAGCTTGTGTCGCTCACCTGTTACTGTATTTACTGATGTCGGCCATCTTGGTTGGTAGGCGGGGTCATTAGACACATTTTAAAAAAATAGATACCCTAGTAATGATTGTGGCCAAGATTGGTTAAATTTGGCCCATAGTTCTAGAAAAGAAGATTTTTGTACAAGTTACAAAAATGACGAAAAGTTGTTCAATATTGATTATAAAGGACAATAACTCCTTAAGGGGTTCTCTGACAATTTTAATTATGTTGACTTATCCAGAGATCTTACTTTGCTGAATATTATTGCTGTTTACAGTTTATCTCTATCTATAATAGTATTCAAGATAATAACCAAAAACTGCAAAATTGCCTTAAAATTACCAATTTTAGGGCAGCAACCCAACAACGGGTTGTAGGATTCATCTGAAAAATTTGGAGGATATAGATCTTATTCTGATGGACATTTAAATCTTAAAAAATTTGCTCTAAATGTTTTAGTTTCAAAGATATGAAGCAAAAACTGCATTTTACCATTATGTTCTAATTTTAGCCATGTCGGCCATTTTGTTTGGTAGGTGGGGTCATCAGGTGCATTTTTTAAACTATATACCACAATTATGATTGTGGCCAAGTTAGTTTAAATTTGGCCCAGTAGTTTCAGAGAAGAAGATTTTTGTACGAGTTACAAAAAATGACGAAAAAGTTGTTAAAATTGACTATAAAAGGCAATAACTCCTTAAGGGGTTTGTCTGACAATTTTTGTCATGTTGACTTATTTGTAGGTCTTATTCTGCTGAACATTATTGCTGTTTACAGTTTATCTCTATCTATAATAGTATTCAAGATAATAACCAAAAACTGCAAAATTTCCTTAAAATTACCAATTCAGGGGCAGCAATCCAACAACAGTTTGTCCGATTCATCTGAAAATTCCAGGGCAGATAGATCTTGACCTGATCAACAATTTTACCCCTATGTCAGATTTGCTCTAAATGCTTTGGTTTTAAAGATATAAGCCAAACTATACATTTTGCCCCTGTGTTCTATTTTTAGCCATGGCAGCCATCTTGGTTTGATGGCCAGGTCATCGGACACATTTTTTAAACTAGATACCCCAAGGATGATTGTGGACAAGTTTGGTTAAATTTGACCCAGTAGTTTCAGAGGAGAAGATTTTTGTAAAAGTTTACGGACGACAGATGCAGGGCGCCAGACGACGGATGCCAAGTGATGAGAAAAGCTCACTTGACCTTTCAGGTCAGGTGAGCTAATAATATCAAAATTACTAAATAACCCAAAACTGTAAAATTTCTTAAAAACTAACTATCTTTGAACAGTAACCTGACAATAAGGTGCCATATTGGCCTAAAGACCCCTGGCAGTTAAATTTAATAAAATTGAGAATGGAAATGGGGAATGTGCCAAAGAGACAACAACCCAACCATAGAGCAGACAACACCAGAAGGTCACCAACAGGTCTTCAATGCAATGAGAAATTCTCGCACCCGGAGGCGTCCTTCAGCTGGCCCCTAAACAAATATATACTGATTCAGTGATAATGAACCCCATACTAAACTCCAAATTGTACACAAGAAACTAAAGTTAACATATAATACAAGACTAACAAAGGCCAGAGGCTCCTGACTTGGGACATGCGCAAAAATGCGGCGGGGTTAAACATGTTTGTGAGATCTCAACCCTCCCCCTATACCTCTAGCCAATGCCGAAAAGTAGACGCATAACAATAGGCACATTAAAATTCAGTTCAAGAGAAGTCCAAGTTTGATGTTAGGAGATGTAACCAAAGAAAATAAACAAAATGACAATAATACATAAATAACATCAGACTACTATAGCAGTTAACTGACATGCCAGCTCCGGACTTCAATTAAACTGATTTACAAATTATGTCTTCATCATATGAATATCAGGCACAATCCTCTCCCCGAGGGTTTAGTATCATACCATCATCACAAATATGAGAAGAACATAACCCGTGTCATGCCAACAACTGGTTTATTAATAATAAATGTGTTTAGTTCCGATGCAAAGACCCTATAAGTGAATCAATATTAACGCCAAAATATGTTTAACACTTCACCTTTGTCAGTTTTGCAATTCCTACTGAAGTTTTTGAGATGAAAGCCAAAAAATACATTTGACCCCTATGACCTATTTTCAAAAACTGCCGCCATGCTTTTAAAAGAATCAAATCCCCAAATACAATATATAAACTAAATAGCCTAAGAACCATTAAATTAAACTGTTGAAGCATTTGGCTAAGTATTTTCAGAAAAAAAGATAATTTTTAAAAAGAAAAACTTTCACAACTAGTATCTCAATTGTTTTAAAACAATTGAAAGGTCTTTCCTGTAAAAGTGATGTTTTCATAATGTAATTTGTACGACCTTTCGTTTGATAACGACAAGCATACCTTCTGAAACTTTTCGCTTTTTACACTTAATGACCTCATCCGCCTACATTTTAGAGATCTGAAGTATGATAAATGTAACATAGACTTGATGATCTTTCATTTGATATGCGACAATGCAATGTTCTAGAAAGTTTGATTTTTGCACTTAATAACCCCATCCAACTAATTTTTGGAGGTCAGGAATTTAATATTTCAAATGTATACATCATGACCTTTCATTTGATATACAACAACCTTATCTTAAAAGAAAATTTATTTTTTGCACTCAATGACCCCACCCAACAAATTTTTGGGGGACTTCAATTTAAAATTTGAAATGTACGCTTTATGTTCTTTCATTTGATATGCGACAACCTTACAATCTGAATAATTAAATTTTTGCACTAAATGACCCCACCCTTACCCCTGGGATGAAAAATGGGTTTAAAATTTAATTTTAGAGTAGAGTTTATTGAGACCTTCAATTTGATATATCAAATGACCCCATTTGACAAAGTGCCAAAAATGATGCAATATCAACTTTATAAATAGAAGTTATGAAACGTAAAAAGTCAATGCAAAACATGAAAATTTCAAATTGATTTTTAGGGGGTTTTTTTCACGGAAAGTTTTTTGTACTTGGTCAAACATATAACAATGTTAACCTCTTCAATTTCTAAAACATTTTAGGTGGTAACCTGTTGTTGATTCAGAAATACATGCCTCAGCTCACAAAATTTCAAACTGCATTACCTCTAAAACGACAATAGATATCTCAAATCTGATAAATGATAAATGATCTGCACTTAAAGGACATCATTGTAGAAAAAAAAAAATTGGGACAATTTCAAAGTTCATCAAGGTCACAATGAATCATCAAATATATGATGCAATATCAAACTTGAGATCTGGAAGTCGTAGAGACATTATTTATTGGACTACTACCATTCAACTCGGACCACTTGATCTGTTAAATGTCACAAGGTCAAGGTCATAGTACTTTTTGAGAGTCAAGGTGAAATTTCATCATGACCTGACATTGACCTCAAATTGAAGGTCTTAAAATACTGTTCATTTTTGCAGTTTATAGTAGGTTGATATCTGTTACCTTTTCAAAGATATACACACAATACCATACTTTTTGAATTATCTTGATGCAACTTTTGAACAGACGGTCGGACATTATTGAGCGTGTGTATAAAATGTAGAGCTCGTCGAGAGGAACATTTAATACACAGTATGTATGCAGCAAACTCTTATCGTTTTCTTAATATGTAAGCTTGAAATTACAGCATATTTTTTTTTGCACTCAGTGACCTTTGACCTTGAGTGCAAATTAAAGAATATTGGTGCATGTCCCAAGTCTCTACGACGTCCGGTTCTCGAAATAAAATTTTTCCAAAAATGTATAATTTTTCAAGGGGAATAACTCCTTACCAGGGTAAATAACCTACTAATCGCTTATGTTTATTAACATTGTCATCTGTTCCTGTACATGCTGCCATTTTCAATTCTGTTCTATCTCTAATACTTTTAAAGAAAAATGCAAATAAAAAAAATGCTTCAAGGGAAAATAACTCTCAAAGGGGATGATGAAATCCTACCCAGCCTCATCTGGTAATACGTCATAATGAGATCTATCGATGGTCAATATTTGGTCTTGATGACTTCAATAGAAACGCGGGAGGGCATGTCAAAAAAATGTTGGAAGAAAAAAAAAACATTAGAAAAACAATAAGGTCTTTCCTCACGTAGGGGAAAGACCTTAAAAATGTAAAACATAAAACGTTTGAAGGGCAACAACTATTGAAAGGGTGAATTGACTATTTTTATCATTGTGACTTATTTGTAGATTTAACTTAGTTGAACATTTATGGCCATTTAGAATTTCACCTACAAAAGGTGGTTCAATTGGTTTAAAATGTCATAGCAGATAGATCTTGACTTATACATCACTTTAACTCCATACCACTTGGCTCTAACTGCTATAGTGTTTTTTCATATAAACAGCAGTAGACCCCTATGTCCTATTTTTAGCCATGGTGGCCATGTTTGTTAAATGATCAAAACTTTGAATACAATGTATAAACCATTTTCCATAAGGAACATTCAAATAAAGTTAAAAAGTGTTTGGTCTTGTAGTTTCAGAGAAGAATATGTGTTTAATGTTATCAAGCATGATGAACAAAGTGATTAAAATTGTCTTTAAAGGGTAACGGTTCCTTCAGGGCTCAATTGCCAATTTTGGTCATACTAACTAAGATAATAACAAAAAACTGCAAAATTTCCTCAGAAATTACCATTTACCAATAAAGAAGCAGCAACTCAACAATTGGTTGTTCGGTTCGTCAGAAACTACCCTTAGAAACATTAAGTTAAAGTTAAAAAATATTTGGTACAGTAGTTTTAGAGTGACGATTCTTGAAATAGTTCACGACGACAACGACAGATGACGGACGCCGAGTGATTGCATGAATTCACATGTGTCCTTCAGGCCTTATGTTCTAAACACGAAAAGAACATAAATTAAAGCTTTCAAGATTTTGCCTTAGATACTGCAAATTAAACAAATCAATCTTCAGTCCAAATGTTATAAAATTCCATGAAGGTTTGACAAGGTTATTGATGACAAAAATGGTTTTAAAAGCTTTCAGAAAACACATACCCATTTAAAAAAAAAGATCTAAACAATGGCCTTGAAAGCATAAAGTTTGAATAGCGGATTCTTTTGAATGTTCACCGAACAGTTCCCTTAAATGTACTTCTGTTTTGCTGACTACTTTAGATGTAAATGATAATTGTCGAAACATTTTGTCAGAAATTAAGCTGGAAAAGATAGGCAATTTACCAAATTTATCCTTGTTTGACTTTAAACAATAAACAATAGGGCCTTTTAAAATGGTTGAAAAAAAATTTACAATGAGTTCACAAAATTCCATCATTTTTTTCAAGAAAGGTTTAAGGATAATATTTTCATGAGAACTTTTTAATGAAGCATTGAAATGAGGTCAAGGTCAGATGAAATAATAATGAGGTGTAAATAAAGGCAATAGTAGTATACCGCTGTTCAATAGTCAAAAATTGATGTAAATGAAACAAATTGAGTCACAAGCAAAAACAGAAGAAACCAAATGAAACAACAGAAACACTGAACTGATACAAGAACAAATGCCAATATATATAGAAACAGACTATGTGATAACAATTGCCATATTCCTGACTTGGTACAGGACATTTAAAACCAGATGCTCTGCAGGGCACAGCTTTATACGACTGCAGAGGTTGAACCCTGAACGGTTGGGGCAAGTATGGACACAACATTCAAGCTGGATCAGCTCTAAAGTTGGATTGTGATTAATTAATTGACACAGCATAGGTTTCTGACACAGAATGAATGTGGTCTAATGAACTTAAAATATTTGTTTTGCCTTTGAGCAATTCACTATGCTGTTGAATATTAATCCTCTCAAAAAAATGTTTGAAGAAATTTTCTTTTTATTTATGAAATCTGAAATGAGAAAAATTTAACCCCCCTCCCATTTTTTTCACATCCCCCTTTCCCTTTTTCCAAAACTGATCTCAATTCAAATTTCTAATGGAGTTTGCAACAATAACTACTCATTTAAGGTAGCACAATACAAAGATTTTGTCACTCCCAATCAGACAACTTTAAACTGATGTAATTCATTTCATCCTTCTTTATATTTTATAAATGAGGTACCAAAAGAAAGAAGAAAGATTAATCTTTTAAATTGTGATAATTTCATTATGACATAATTATTACATAATTAATTATTATGTAATTAGTCGCTATATTGTGATGTCCACACTTGAATGAATTTAGCGTCTTTGTTTTTCATAGCATCCCAAAATATTTTATAGATTCTTGTACAACACAGCTTGACCTCCAAAACTGTGTCTCAGATTTCCAAAAACATCAATAGAACAAATTTTATACCCAATTGAACTCAGTGGTCTCTAATGAATGGATGTTGCAAACTTCATTGAAGATTTATGAGAGAATGAAATACAATAGGAAAAATCTGAGACACAGTTTTGGAGGTAAAACTGTGTTGTGCAAAAATCTATAAAAATGTTTAGGATGCTATGAAGAACAAAGAAGCTAAATTCATTTAAGTATGGACATCACAGAATGGCAACTAATTACATAACAATTAATTATGTAATAATTATGTCATAATGAAATTACCACAATTTGAAAGATTAATCTTTCTTCTTTCTTTTGGTACCTCATTTATAAAATTTAAAGAAAGATGAGTGGAATTACAGCAGTTTAAAGATGTCTGATTGGGATGAAAAATCTTTGTATTGTGCTACCTTAAATACATCATTAAATATCAAAATGTAAAATATCACTGAATGGTAAAGATTGTTTTAATTTATCAGTTGGTAGTAAAAGTGAATATACATTGCATATTGTATAAAACAATGATTTAAGTTGATTCAACTACTATTCTGGACAAAGAAAGATAACTCCATTTGAAAATTTCTTGCTATTGCACAATATTGTGCAATTAGATATTTTTTGCTATTGCACAATACTGTGCAATTGAAAATATTTGCTATTGCACAATACTGTGCAATTGAAGATTTCTTGCTATTGCGCAATACTGTGCAATTGAAAATTTCTTGCTATTGCACAATACTGTGCAATTGAAGATTTCTTGCTATTGCTGAATACTGTGCAATTGAAAATTTCTTGCTATTGCACAATACTTAATATAATAATTTTGGATCCTGATTTGAACCAACTTGAAAACTGGGTCCATAATCAAAAATCTAAGTACATGTTTAGATTCAGCATATCAAAAAAGCCCAAGAATTCAATTTTGTTAAAATCAAACTTAAGTTTAATTTTGGACCCTTAGGACTTTAATGTAGAGCAATTTGAGAACGGGACCAAAAATTAAGAATCTACATACACAGTTAGATTTGGCGTATCAAAGAGCCCCAACTATTCAATTTTTGATGAAACCAAACAAAGTTTAATTTTGGACCCCGATTTGGACCAACTTGAAAACTGCGCCAATGATAAAAAATCTAAGTACATTTTTAGATTCAGCATATCAAAGAACCCGAAGGATTCATTTTTTGTTAAAATCAAACTAAGTTTAATTTTGGAACCTTTGGACCTTAATCAGTCAGGGGCGTTACTTAAACAAGTAACTTTTTTTAGTTACTTATATAGGTAATTTTTGTTTTTAAAAAATATAAAATTACTCAATAGTTATTTTTAATTTCAATAGAGACAGGGACTAAATGTAGTTTTCATGAATTTTTACATCATTTTATATCATAAATTTAAAAATTTGTAAGATTTGAGAGGAGAATAGACATAAAAGGGTTACTTTAAAAATAATGACAAAAATGTTACTTGAATAAGTTATTTTGTACATCTTTGAAAGAATAACACTTGTTTAAAGAACATATGTAATTGTTTTGGGTTACAAATTATATATAACTTCAAGTCTTACCTAATTCATAAGTTTCTATCTATCTTTATCTGTCTACCTTCAAGATTTTGAAGGGAAACAATATTTTAATAGTCCCCAGATACCAACCTTTGACCAAGAAGCGTCGATATCAAAGATAAGTGCGTCAGAAAAGCAATTAGTGTTTCAGAAGGATTAGTTTTTATATTTCATGGGAAAAATAACCAGATGACTGTAAAAATTTGTTAAAACTATTAAAATTTGTATAATTGGTCACCTATAAAAATAATATTTAGAAACGTTACTTATATAAGTAATTTTTAAAATAGCCTCGTTTTCAACATTACTTACATGTATATAGGTAATTTAAAAAGTTACTTTGTTAAGTAATGCCCCTGACTGTTAATGTAGACCAATTTGAAAACGGGACCAAAAATTAAGAATCTACATACACAGTTAGATTCGGCATATCAACGAACCCAAATTATTCAATTTTTGATGAAATCAAACAAAGTTCAATTTTGGACCCTTTGGTCCCCTTATTCCTAAACTGTTGGGACCAAAACTCCCAAAATCAAACCCAACCTTCCTTTTATGGTCATAAACCTTGCGTTTAAATTTCATATATTTCTATTTACTTATACTAAAGTTATGGTGCAAAAACCAAGAATATTGCTTATCTGGATCCCTTTTTGGCCCCTAATTCCTAAACTGTTGGGACCTCAACTCCCAAAATCAATCCCAACCTTCCTTTTGTGGTCATAAACCTTGTGTTTAAATTTCATTGATTTCTATTTACTTATACTAAAGTTATTGTGCGAAAACCAGGAATAATGCTTATTTGGGCCCTTTTTTGGCCCTTATTTCCTAAACTGTTGGAACCAAAGCTCCCAAAATCAATCCCAACCTGCCGTTTGTGGTTATAAACCTTGTGTCAAAATTTCATAGATTTCTATTTACTTGAACTAAAGTTATAGTGCGAAAACCACGAAAATGCTTATTTGGGCCCTTTTTGGCCCCTAATTCCTAAAATATTGAGTCCAAAACTCCCAAAATCAATCCCAACCTTCCTTTTGTGGTCATCAACCTTGTGTTAAATTTCATAGATTTCTATTCACTTTTACTAAAGTTAGAGTGCGAAAACTAAAAGTATTCAGAGAATGACGACGACGACGCCAATATGATACGAATATACGACCAAAAAATTTTCAATTTTTGCGGTCATATAAAAATGGTAGGTTGCATCTGTTTTTTTAAAGAACAAAACCTTCCGCTTATACAGCAATGTTAAAAATACTGCTAAATTGACTACGGTATGTGACATGAATAAAGTACAAATACATGCAAGAACATTCAGTACACACAAGTACATAAATAAAAAATACAATAATCCATTTCAACATGTAAATCACATAATAACAACAAACACCTACAACTAATTTACGACATATTACAAATAAAGCACAACAGAATATAAATAAATGAAATGTGCCTCACATGAATGTTTCAACGTTACAAAAAATGACGTCCCTGAGCTAAATTTCCAAATATGAAATTGGGTTTCAGTTTGTAAGGATGTATTTCCTAAACATTACAAGAATATTAAGATAAAATTGTGTAGTAAGAGTGTAATTATTTGTATGTTATAACCTTGATTTCCTTTTGAATAAAAACTTTGAAAGAAACGAATACATCCTGTGCATATAGTTGCTTTAAAACCTAAAAATCATATACATGATCTAGGTGATTAATATCTTTACTTTTACAAACATAAAGAAAATAAAAATGGATTTAAAACCACAAAAGATAAGACATAAAACAACATCAAACCAGAATTACAAATGAGACATCATAACTGAATTCATTAATGTTGGATGTACAAATACTGAGACACGTCTAATAACATTAAGCAAGACAGTTATACTTGGGAATAGGTCATGTTCAATACTTAGAAGACCAACATTTACACCAAACAATCATTTCTTTGAAATATCAAGCCTTAAACAAAAAGTTGTCATATGTGCAACTGTATATGAATATTAAATATGTATATCATTCATTGCAGAATAGACTAAAGACCACAAAGGACACCTAAGAGCAAATACAGTGTGTAAAACAGACAAGTGCCTCTAGCAAGCCTTACAAGTGAGTATATATATTGAATTCATGTTGATTGATGACACAAATAAATACATATTAAAAGTGTCCATATATAGAACTTTTAAACATGTTCACAATGTCAAATTTTCAAATTGGTTTTAGTCATTACACAATAGGTACGGGTATACACTTACTTGACACAAAACATGTGATGATATTTCCATGTTTGTCAGAGCTTCTGCTAATGCTCTAAAATTGTTCTTTTCTTTCTTCTCCTTCCATTTTAATAAAATAACAAATTTCGCAACTTCTTTATTTGTGGGATAATTTTCTGTGATAGTATCCCATTGATCAGACATTTCCAGAAATGTCACTAACTCATGCATATGGCTTGATGCACATTTGATTGAAAAACGCAACAATTCAATATCACTTGGTCTCTGGTTTAAAGCATCATCACTTAAACCTGAAAATAATAATACAAATAGCATCCCACTTACAGAAAACAACACAAAGTTACACTAGGAGAACATAGTACACCCTTGTTGTGCATTTTGAAATTCATGCAAGCTAATATTGGATATTTCGAAGGCACATTAAATAGATATGTACAGAAGCATGCCTGATGATACAGTTTAAACCAGTTTGTTATGTTCACCAATTTCAATAGTATTTAAAGTTTCTACTAAATCAATCGAAGTAAACTAAGGTTTTGGTAAGTATGTTAAAAATCTGACAATTAATATTCCATAAATCTGGAGTGACAGACCGAAACATCTACATAGATGTTGAAAGTCTTAAAGATATAGTTAAACTTAAAGCATCACGGGTCAGATAAATCATGTCAAAGTGAAACAGACATTTACAACTTACAATTTGTATACACATAATATAACTGATCTATTGTTTATAATTGAAAAACAGACCACCTTAAAATGAAACTTAACATTGATCAATGAACCATGACAATGAGTTCAATGTCAGATGATATCTGCTAGACAACATTAACACCTTTATACAAGCATGCCATACACCAACATATATTGCTTAGAGTACTTGAACAACAGACTAAAACACAAAAACTTTACATTACCTAATGAACCATGACAATGAGTTCAATGTCAGATGATATCTGCTAGACAACATTAACACCTTTATACAAGCATGCCATACACCAACATATATTGCTTAGAGTACTTGAACAACAGACTAAAACACAAAAACTTTACATTACCTAATGAACCATGACAATGAGTTCAATGTCAGATGATATCTGCTAGACAACATTAACACCTTTATACAAGCATGTCATACACCAACATATATTGCTTAGAGTACTTGAACAACAGACTAAAACACAAAAACTTTACATTACCTAATGAACCATGACAATGAGTTCAATGTCAGATGATATCTGCTAGACAACATTAACACCTTTATACAAGCATGCCATACACCAACATATATTGCTTAGAGTACTTGAACAACAGACTAAAACACAAAAACTTTACATTACCTAATGAACCATGACAATGAGTTCAATGTCAGATGATATCTGCTAGACAACATTAACACCTTTATACAAGCATGCCATACACCAACATATATTGCTTAGAGTACTTGAACAACAGACTAAAACACAAAAACTTTACATTACCTAATGAACCATGACAATGAGTTCAATGTCAGATGATATCTGCTAGACAACATTAACACCTTTATACAAGCATGTCATACACCAACATATATTGCTTAGAGTACTTGAACAACAGACTAAAACACAAAAACTTTACATTACCTAATGAACCATGACAATGAGTTCAATGTCAGATGATATCTGCTAGACAACATTAACACCTTTATACAAGCATGTCATACACCAACATATATTGCTTAGAGTACTTGAACAACAGACTAAAACACAAAAACTTTACATTACCTAATGAACCATGACAATGAGTTCAATGTCAGATGATATCTGCTAGACAACATTAACACCTTTATACAAGCATGTCATACACCAACATATATTGCTCAGAACAACAGACTAAAACACAAAAACTTTACATTACCTAATGAACCATGACAATGAGTTCAACGTCAGATGATATCTGCTAGACAATATTAACACCTTTATACAAGCATGCCATACACTAACATATATTGCTTAGAACAACAGACTAAAACACAAAAACTTTACATTACCTAATGAACCATGACAATGAGTTCAAGATCAGATGATACCTGCTTGACAGACATGTACACCTTAATATCAATCCATACACCAACTATAATTGACCTATTGTTTAACAAACTTGACCGACATAAACCAATTACAGTTATTGCATAAACCATATATAGTTTGACATTTACATTGTCATATCGGGGCCTTTATTAGCTGACTATACAGTATGGACTTTGTTCATTGTTGAAGGCCGTACAGTGACCTAGTTGTTAATGTCTGTCATTTTGGTCTCTTGTGGACAGTTGTCTCATTACCAATCGTACATCATCTTCTTTTTTATGAGTGTTGACTGACGCACCAGTACATATTATATTTAAATGCAAAGACTGGTCTTGCATTTGTTGAGACCATATTGAGAATATTACCAACTGATCAAGACGCAATCAGACTTATTTTAAAAAAGTAAAGTCTACATCAAGGTAAAGTACAGATAAGTAAAGTTAAGTACTGTTGAGATTATCTCGAGTCTTTTCATGTTAAATCTGTTTGAGCACACATTATGGTCTTTTCAGAGTCTTGGCAGTGTGTAGTGTTTCTCTATTGTCATCTCAGTTTTTCAGAACAAGAGTGCACACGCTGAAATGTCTCGCCTTCTATACTAATCATTGATATTATGTTGATAGTCCTAAGTATAAAGCTAAGGTTTATTACAACTGTCACATAAACTTAACATTAACCAAGATAACTAAACAAAGACCAATGAACCTTGAAAAAGAGGTCCAGGTCAGATGAACCATGCCAGGCAGACAGGTACAGCTAACAATGCTTCTATACAACATATATAGTTGACACATTACTTATAGTTTAAGAAAAATAGACCAAAACACAAAAACTTAACACTGTGCAATGAACCGTGAAAATGAGGTCACGGTTAAATAAAACCTGCTCGACTGACATAAAGATCATAAAATATTTCCATACACCAAATATAGTTGACCTATGGCATATAGCATTAGATAAAAAGACCAAAACTCAAAAACTTAACTTTGACCACTGAACCATGAAAATGAGGTCAAGGTCACATGACATCTGCCCGCTAGACATGTACACTTAACAATCATTCCATACAACAAATATAGTAGACCTATTGCATATGGTATGAGAAAAACAGACCAAAACACAAAAATTTAACTATAACCACTGAACCATGAAAATGAGGTCAAGATCAGATGACACCTGCCAGTTGGACATGTACACCTTACAGTCCTTCCATACACCGAATATACTAGCCCTATTGCTTATAGTATCTGAGATATGGACTTGACCACCAAAACTTAACCTTGTTCACTGATCCATGAAATGAGGTCGAGGTCAAGTGAAAACTGTCTGACAGACACGAGGACCTTGCAAGGTACGCACATATCAAATATAGTTATCCTATTACTTATAATAAGAGGGAATTCAACATTACAAAAAATTTGAACTTTTTTTTCAAGTGGTCACTGAACCATGAAAATGAGGTCAAGGACATTGGACATGTGACTGACGGAAACTTCGTAACATGAAGCATCTACATACAAAGTATGAAGCATCCAGGACTTCCACCTTCTAAAATATAAAGCTTTTAAGAAGTGAGCTAACGCCGCCGCCGTAGCCGCCGCCGCCGCCGCCGCCGGATCACTATCCCTATGTCGAGCTTTCTGCAACAAAAGTTGCAGGCTCGACAAAAATTAGCTTAATATGATACCAAGAGTGAACATGCTGAGATTTATTGCCTGCTTATCTGATTATACTTGAATGTTGAAAGTCTTTCTGGTCAAGGTTTTACTATAAATTCCAATAAAACTTTAACATTATAGAATCCATAAAAGTAAGATAAAAGTCATATACACATATGATTTGCGAAGCATGCCAAATGCATAGGTGCACTTTTTTTTTCATAATTCCATACACCAAACATAGTTGTCATATGGCTTAATTAATATAGTTTTTGAGAAAAAGACTTAACATTAAAACTCAATGTCCACCGATGAAGTCAAGGTCAATTGAACGCTGCTAGACTGACCCACTCCTTATAGTATCTGAAAAACTGACCTAATCTCAAAACCATTGAGCATTATTATGAACCACGAAAAATAAGGTTAATATCAAATGAACTCTGACAAGCAGAAATGTACATCCAGCATACAATGTGTTTTAGACGTTGGCTGAAGGTCAGGACTATTAATGTTGGGTCATTAACATATGCTGTGATAAAGTCATGATAACATTAAAAAAATAATGTTATGCACTGACAAATATATAACTTTAAGGGTTGACGTTGGCTGAATGTAATAGTTATTACTATAATTACCAATGTTTTAGATACAATGTTGTAACGTTCTTTACATATTACGTTCTGTGGCATTGTCATGATAGAAATTCTGTTTTACAATTTTTGTATTTGTTCTGATTATTATTTTTTTTCCCCGCCACATTTTGTTCTTGCGATAAATGTTTGTTTCGCAATATGTCGCTTAGATATTTCTTATATTGTATCGTATAGTTTATGCGCTATTAAATTTCACCCTGCAAAGCCGAACCATTTTCTTTGTAAGAGTTATCTCCCTATTTACTGTTTATCATCAGAGTGCATCTCCTTCTTAACAAAAAAAGATATCGACAAAATTCTTTTAACAAATTGTTCATTAGACATTACATCCTCAGGAATTTTTGGCTAATTTGGATCGAAGCGATTCTATGGAGTTATCTACCTTTACAAAATAAATTTGTCCGTATGTGTTTTCAACTCATCAACTATTAACCATATAACCTTGTAATGTTTTTATTTAAGGCCCCTAGGTCTTAACTTAGAAAATGAGGTCAAGGTCAAAGGTCACGGTCAAGTTCTAAATTTTGATTTTGCCTTGTTTTGAGATTTTATCCAACAGTTTTAAAGATATACATTAAACAAGAGTGCACAGGCTGAAATGTCTTGCCTTCTATACTAATCATTGATATTAGGTTGATAGTCCTAAGTATAAAGCTAAGCTTTATAACAACTGTCACATAAACTTAACATTAACCAAGATAACTAAACAAAGACCAATGAACCTTGAAAATGAGGTCAAGGTAAGATGAACTATGCCAGGCAGACATGTACAGCTAACAATGCTTCTATACAACATATATAGTTGACCTTAATTACTTTTAATTTAAGAAAAATAGACCAAAACACAAAAACTTAACACTGTGCAATGAACCGTGAAAATGAGGTCACGGTCAAATAAAACCTGCGCAACTGACATAAAGATCATAAAATATTTCCATACACCAAATATAGTTGACTTATGGCATATAGTATTAGATAAAAAGACCAAAACTCAAAAACTTAACTTTGACCACTGAACCATGAAAATGAGGTCAAGGTCACATGACATCTGCCCGCTAGACATGTACACTTTACAATCATTCCATACAACAAATATAGTAGACCTATTGCATATAGTATGAAAAATACAGACCAAAACACAAAAAATTTAACTATAACCACTGAACCATGAAAATGAGGTCAAGGTTAGATGACACCTGTCAGTTGGACATGTACACCTTACAGTCCTTCCATACACCGAATATACTAGCCCTATTGCTTATAGTATCTGAGATATGGACTTGACCACCAAAACTTAACCTTGTTCACTGATCCATGAAGTGAGGTCGAGGTCAAGTGAAAACTGTCTGACAGACATGAGGACCTTGCAAGGTACGCACATATCAAATATAGTTATCCTACTACCTATAATAAGAGAGAATTCAACATTAATACAAAAAATCCTAACATTTTTTTCAAGTGGTTACTGAACCATGAAAATGAGGTCAAGGATATTGGACATGTGACTGACGGAAACTTCGTAGCATGAGGCATCTTTATACAAGTATGAAGCATCCAGGTCTTCTACCTTCTAAAATATAAAGCTTTTAAGAAGTAAGCTAACAGCGCCGCCGCCGCCGGATCACTTTCCCTATGTCGAGCTTTCTGCAACAAAAGTTGCAGGCTCGACAAAAACAAGCGCAAAATGTTTGCTTTATTGTAATGAAGATATGTTACATTTGATCTAATACAATTAAAGTGCATCTTATAGGAGTTAGTGCCCCTGAAATGTCTCAATATATAGTTATTTGATATAAACTTCAACTAAGTTCATTATAAAGCCATATGACCTTGTACAAAAGGTTAGGTGACATATGACCTTGAAAAATGACAACCGGAAGTGACCTTGAGAAAATTGGAAGTAGCTTTTTTGGCACTTTTTTCATATCAAAGTACTCAGAATCCATACATTTTGTAATTTAAATACATTTATCAATCACTAAAGACTAGAAGTGACTTTCTGTAAACCGGAAGTGGTCAATTACATCCCGGTTTACAGGCAAAAGTATATCATGTATATAGAAACTATATATTTTTGGAATCAGTGTGAAAAAAGCTATCATATGAGACCAAAAGTAACATTTACTTAACCGGAAGTAGCATATTATCTACTTTAGTTCACTTTCAAATATATCAAAACCATTATTTATCGCATCAGTGAGGGCTGAAGAAAGTAGCTTCTTTTCAAAATTTCTTTGATGTGGAAAGGCCTTCAATTGTTCTCTGAACAATTGGTTTTTTAATTTTATTAATGTTGGTTAAAAAATAGTTTTACATAAGTTAAGTGTCACTTGTTCTTGAACTTATGTTAGACAATCAAAGTTCTCTGGTTTTATCAACGCAGTACCAGTGTATAGTTGTATAAGTTATAGATATTTCATATCTTTTGGATAGTTTTGTGGTGTTTGATAAATTATACCATAGCTTTTGTTGAAATTCCTGGCAATAACCTCAAGAGACGAAGTCGAGTGAGGTTGCCGAGGGGTTTCAACAAAAGCTATGGTATAATTTATGAAACACCGCAAAACTATCCAAAATATATGAAATATCTGTTTTAACCTATCGCATATATTGCTGTTTAAAAATGTGTATTTCATATATTTTTGTTAGTTTACTTTAAAAATACTTTAATACGAATCAGTCAAATTACCCTTTTTGGACCTTACACATTAAGCTCCGCCTACTTTCTGAAATAAGCAAGGGCTTCTGAAACAGCGGGAACATCAGTTGGACAAGATTTTTCGACAGCGATGGATGCACATCTACATATGTGACGGGTAACGTTACAGACAAAAGAAATTGGATGTTCTGCATATGGCTGCAAGAGATATTTTAAAAGTTTTCCGGAACCCCAGATTAAAAGTTGAACTGCAAAGGGTTAGTGTATTTTTTTATCTTATCAAAATTTTAAATGTTGGAAACGTTAATTTTTTATTGTTGACTAATTTTATAATTCCGTGGAAATTTGAATCTCAAGAATCTTTTAGTGAGTTTGGATGAATAATTCCATGTTTTAATTTGTACCAGAAGCCCAAGTCGACGCATTAATTAACAGGGTATTCAAAATGTCCACGATTAAAATCGCATGCGGTGTATATTCTATTGTTTTATATATTCAGCTTCATTTAAAGGAACCTATCTATTTTAATTCTCAAACATAATTGTTATTACTTAAGCAACATCGTTAACAGTTTAGATTTATATCAAATCGGATGAGAATCCAGGATTTTTAAAGGGGAGGGGTCTAGCAAGTCAACATTTAAGGTAAAACTATATTTAAAAAAAGGACTACGCATCTACCATACATGAAGCTCCTTGAAAAGGGCGTGCCTTCCGCTCCCTCCTCCCCCAAAAAATGTGCCTCGGCAATTTTAAACCCTTTTACCAAATATATTCATGTGGCTGTACAATGGAAGCTATGTGACTACAAGCGAAGTAGACATCAGATTCTGAATCACCGAAAATCAACTTATATTTTCATGTATAATTTGATAATTAAATTTTAACACATTTATACCTTTTTTTTAAATTTGTTCTTGACAATTTTTTGTTCATTTAAAAATATAGGGACAACGGAGTTGGTGTACGTGGGTTCTATTCCCACCCTAGGCATTCATTTATATCGGCTGTTGCAAAGCGGGCAGTTTAGCTTAGTGGCCCCACATTGACTCTGTTGTTCATATGTCAATTTAAAAATTCAGGCGGCCTTTTTTAGGTCTTGCCATCTTTGTTTTTCTTTCGAAAATCATACACAACAATCCATGGTATAATTGTGAAAATTATACCATAGATAGCTATGGTATAATTTTCAGTTATTGAGATTTATACTCTTGTTGCATTCCCATAGGTTACATTCAGTACAGCTATAGGTTAACACATAGTTTAACAGTCATATTTGAAAATCTTATAAAATTCGTTATTTTCAGTTTTGGAAGGAAAAAAGTTGCTTATGTTAAAAGTGTGAATAATCTAGAAAGAATCATTTCCTGCCAATCTTTCAATGCTTATATCTCAAAAACAAGGAAACATACCCTTCAATTTTTTTCTATTATTTTAGTTCCATTAATAATATACAATCAATTTATTACAATCTTTTTCAAAGCTTGTTATTGTGAAACAAAATAGAAAACTCCCTTACTATTACCATGACTAAACAGTATGTTTATGCGTCACATTTGAAAAAGAAGTCATAAATTAAAAGACAAAATTCAGTGTAATTACAGTATTAAATATAATTCTCATATCTCCTTCTTACACCACAGATTGGAAAATTCTTAACATAGTTAAAGAATTCTTACCTGGACAATTCGGCTCACACTGTTCTTTCTCCTGTAGAAATAATATATATATAAATAATGAAAAAACGCAATTTTAATACGTGTGTATCCAAAAATAAATTTCTTGGTAGAGGCGTCTGAATACAGCACAAACAACATTTTTTTAAAGGCAAAAAAAAGCGAAAATGTATATTTAAAAACAAAACCACATTTGACCAGCAGGTCGTACAACGGATATTCTTAAACCCTGCTGACTGTCAATGGCGATTGTCAAATACACGGACCACCAGATGTTGGATCTTAACTAATAATGTAATACTAAAAGGCAGAAAACAATAAACTTGCAGAAAAGATGGTATACCGCAAACAAAAGGTGCAAAAGTACACTATATCCTAATATCATCAATTAATGTCTCGTCACTGATGTTAGAAAACGACACGGTATTTGGAAGGCCATATTATCTACCTCAATTTAGGATGGACTCTTAAACTTTGAAGATTTGAAATAGGATAATTGGATTATATAAACATTTTCCTAAATACCACAAAAGTAGATGAGTCTAATTTAGTAAAACGCATTTGACTATCATATCGAACAGCGGAGGTGCATAAACCTCTGCTGACAGCTTTTGGCAATCATGCCAAATAAAAAGATCATTAGATGTAACAAAATGGATCTTGATTATTAATTTAATACCAAACAGAAAACAATAAACTTATGGAATAGATGTTACACCGCAATGAAAAGGTGCAAAAAAATGAGTACACCACATCAGGATTTGGACAATTATTATCGTTTTTAGAAGGTCATACAATTTACCCTAGTTTAGTACTCAATTTAGACTATTTAATTTTGAAGAGTCGACATAGGATGAACATTTTATTTAAACCAGAAGGCAAATATAATGCAAGCCCAAAAGAAAAAAAAAAAAAACGCATTTTTATACGTATGCATGCAAAACACATGTATTTGTAGAGGGATCTGAATTAAACAGACAAGAGAGCCGTGGTGTAGTGGTTAGTGCATCGGACTACTAACACAAAGGTTTGCGGTTCGATTCCTGTTTGGGATGAAAATTTCAGGAACTCAATTTTCGGCTCTCCCTTGACACCATCTGTGAGTATGGTCTTGAGGACACGATGACAGTCCGTCGGAAGTGGACGATAAATGGCTGACCCGTGTTAAGAGAGAGCCATATCTCTTGCACATTAAAGACACCCTTGTAGATTTCGAAAAAGAGTAGGCTAATGCCACTATAAGGCAGCACTTGCACCCGCAAAGTGGAAAGGGAGTAATTTAAGTTGCAAAACTTGTTTCCCAATCCACTATAAATAAATATGTTTAAACTAAGCAGACAACTTTTCCCTTATAAACAAAACACATATTACTAGCAGGTCGAACAACGAATGTTCTTATACCCTCCTGACTGCCAAAAAAATTGATCAACAGATGCCATTCTGTTTTTAAAACATGTAAACGATACAAAAGAAAAACACACACTTAATCTGTTACCCATGAAATTTTATTCAGATTGAGTAAATGATAAACATAAGAGAAATGTATTGTCCATAACTCTCATAACTTACTGAGTTCATAATTCTATTTACTTATTTAGAAAAGGGGTATACTTTTTGGTAGAATGCTAAAGTTAAATTGTATTCCTGGGATTTTGTTTAGTTGATACTTTGTTAATAAATTTCATTGGAATTATAATTATGCAAACAGACTTTGAATAGTTAATTTAACACATAAATTACTAGAGGTAAATTTTACAAGTAGTGTCATTTACCAGCACCTACCTTACCCAATACAAAATAGAAAATAAAACACTTCTCATTGTTTGTTTTCATTAACCAAATGAGTTTTGCAAAGTTCAAGCATTACCTATTTAAGATTTCAATTTATTTTTTTGTATTTACCTTTTTTTTTAATCTAACATCATCATGATCATCTGTCCTAAGATTTCAATCTTAGTGTTATTTTTTCTTTGAATTTATCAGTGATTTTCTTAATGACCATACAATGTATCTAATATATACCTTTTCTTGGTTCCAAACAGTGGAGTTTCCTGCTCTATGGGTTATGTTATGTGTGTCACAAACCCATTCATTTGACTGTAAAGCTTCCTCTTCATCAATGAAGCATTTCATCTCAGAACAGGAATATTCAAGATGGAACGGTAATTGTTGACAGCGTTTTACATGGATTGTGGACTGATAGAAATCCGAAATTCTCTCCAGTGTTGTAACCAAACATTCCTTAACTACAGTAGCTATATCTCGTACTATAAGTCCAGCTGAGGTTTTATGGACTATATACAGAAGAATCTTGTTGCCTTCAACACAAACTACAATATCATGTGACTTGTCGATTGAGACTACAACAAATCCTGAAAAGAGGAGCTTTCTACCTTCATATTGCTTCAAAGTCCACATGCTCAAACAGGCACTGATCAGACGATTAGGCAAAGCTGGTGGTATGACAGTCCCTTTAAAAACAAATGCTAAGCATATAGCTCTCACTGGTGTACACTCTTTGTCCATAAAGCTGGTGGTATTTCGTTGTGTGACCATACAGGGAACAAAGAACATCTCTACTGGTAACCGACTTCCTGAAGCTGTATCATACCTCCGTTGCTCTGCCAGAATATCTAAATGAATGAGTATGTTGAATATAAACTCTTTGTATGGTAAAACTGCACGGAAGTCCTTCTGTTTCCATATCTGATACAAGTCTTCTTGATATATGATCCCACTTTCTGACATTCTCCTGAAAGTTTCCTGTATTCTTCTTTTCTTTGGCCAAAATCCTTCATCTAAAAATAAACAAAGTTTTTTTTATATTTTTTATTTTATCTCATTGATAATTTTTTTAATTTGAACAAATTCCTATAGGACAACAATCTGCTGTGTAACATCAAATTAAACAAACGAATGATACCCACACAATATGATGCATAAGGTTTTGTGGTCAAGCTATCAAAATAAATGGTAAAAGTCCCTTTAATTACTCCTGTAAAACTAGTCAAATATAAAAACTGATGATAAAGCAGGGTGGAAAGAATATGACAGCAACTAATCTTACTATGTAAAAGTCACTTTGCTCCTGTAAAACTAGAGGCTCTCAAGAGCCTGTGTCGCTCACCTGTTACTGTATTTACTGATGTCGGCCATCTTGGTTGGTAGGCAGGGTCATTAGACATTTTTTTTAAATAGATACCCTAGTAATGATTGTGGCCAATTTTGGTTAAATTTGGCCCATAGTTTTAGAAAAGAAGATTTTTGTACAATTTACAAAAATAATGAAAAGTTCAATATTGACTATAAAGGACAATAACTCCTTAAGGGTTTCTCTAACAATTTTGGTCATGTTGACTTATTTGTAGGTCTTATTTTGCTGAACATTATTGCTGTTTACAGTTTATCTCTATCTATAATAGTATTCCAAATAATAACCAAAGACTGCAAAATTTCCTTAAAATTACCAATTCAGGGGGCAGCAACCCAACAACAGGTTGTCGGATTCGTCTGAAAATTTCAGGGCAGATAGATCTAAATGCATTGGTTTTGAAGATATAAACCAAAATATACATTTTACCCCTGTGTTCTATTTTTAGCCATGGCGACCATCTTGGTTTGATGGCCAGGCCATCGGACACATTTTTTAAACTAGATACCCCAAGGATGATTGTGGCCAATTTTGGTTAAATTTAACCCAGTAGTTTCAGAGGAGAAGATTTTTGTAAAAGTTTAAGGACACCGGACGCCAAGTGATGAGAAAAGCTCACTTGACCTTTCAGGTCAGGTGAGCTAAAAATGGTCAAATAAAAGTGATAATAGAACAGGATGGAGAGAATATGACGACAGTTAATCCTAACAGGTCAAATAAACTCATTATAGATACCAGAACTAAATTTAGTATATATGCCAGACAGGTGTTTTGTCTACAAAAGACTCATCAGTGACGCTCGAATCCAAAAAAGTAAAAAAGGCCAAATAAAGTACGAAGTTGTAGAGCATTGAGAACCAAAATTCCTAAAAATTTGCCAAATACAGCTAAGGTGATTTATGCCTGAGGTAGAAAAGCCTTAGTAATTCCAAAAATTCGAAAATTTGTTAACAGTAAATTTATTAATATAACCATATCAATGACAATTCATGTCAGCACAAAAAGTGCTGACTACGGGGCTTGTGATAACAAATCATTATGGCAAACAGTCTCTGAATACTGATGTGTTTCAAATGGACAGATACACTCACTGATGAGTCAATTGTCATTTACATAGCTGGGCAACGTGGGAGGATCATAAAGAATGCAAGAAAGAATAATAAACAGCATGAAGACAAAATAAAAGCCATACATCAGTTCTGCTCAATGGCCTCATTATTTACAACAATGACATCTGCATGAAATAAGTCAGTAACTCTTAGTTTTCAATTGATTAATAGTTTAAACATATTTTATTTGCAAAACTAGCAAAAGGGATTGGACACAAGTTATAACAACATTAGAGACGTAATTGATTAATACCTGTCACAAAGGATCTCATGACCTCCACCATGAGTAGCGGGTTAATTATCACATAATTTTGGAGCTGAATAGTATTAAAGTAGATAAGCTTCCCAAGAGAATGTTGGAAGTGTAGGAAGTCATGAAGTTGTACTGAATCCAGGACGGACACCTTGCTGATTGAATTCAATTCTTTAAGTTCTACCAATGACAGGATTTGTTTTCCCGCGGCAACCAACTCAGCTATCTCCAGTTCAAGTGGGACCCAAGCATTTGGCATCCTCTCCCCCCAACATGGATGATCGAAAGTAAGCTCTGTGATGGCTTTCTTCAGGGATTCAATTTCTTGATCATTTTTATCAGTTGCATTGACAAATATTTGTTTGTCAAGGACAAGATGATTTCTTCCCTCGTGATCCTTAAATAATTCCTCTACTTCACTGTACAATAGTGCACGTCTGGTTTCCACATCCTCCTGTCAAAAAATAATCATCTTTAAGTACACATGTGAAGGCTGAATAGGATGCTGTTGCAAATGATTGACGTCATACTTGTCTATGTAGAGGAATATGATATAATTATTTTTCAAAGAACTGGTTTAAGTGCTTACAAAAGACTGTTGTACAATTATTTTTTGTTTTGTTTTTATGGATATTTGTCATTGACAGTAACAGAACTACACTGGTAACATATTCTTTTGTTACTTTGTTTCTAAATACATGTAAATAAAATAATGTATATGTTACAGTAAATAGTTGAAATTAGGAACTAAATGTAATTACTAAAATTTAGGAATTAATTATAATTCCTGATGCACTTAGTTAATACAAGTAATTCCTTAAACTGCCTAGTTATTACTAATAATAACTAATATTTAAATGAATTTTTTCACCTATTTACTAACAGTGAATCAATGTTGTATGTAATATGGTCAGCTGATCAAAATAAACTCATCATAAATACCAGGACTAAATTTAGTATATGCCAGACGCACGTTTTGTCTACAAAAGACTCATCAGTGACGCTCGAATCCCAAAAAGTTAAAAATGCCAAATAAAGTACGAAGTTGAAGAGCATTGAGGACCAAAATTCCTAAAAGTTTTGCCAAATACACCTAAGGTAATCTATGCCTGAGGTAGAAAAGCCTAAGTATTTCAAAAAATTCAAACATTTGTAAACAGTAAATTTATAAATATAACCATATCAATGACAATTCATGTCAGCACAAAAAGTGCTGACTACTTGGCTTGTGATACCCACGGTCAGCTGATCAAAACTCAGTGAATAATCCTTAAATATACTTTTTTGTTAAAGGGGCATTTGCTCTATAATACAAAAAGTTAGATATGAGTTTTTGTTGTTGAATGAGATTTTAGTTCCCTTTTTTGGTACTTTATAAAAAACATGGCTGATGAGTTATTAACTTGTAAGTGAAAAATTTGACCCCATTGAATAGCAGTGATCGGAAAGGACGTGCACTCTGCACCTATAGCGCATATCGCCCAGAAATGGTGCATAGAGTATCAAATGTAAGCGCCCATGTGGCGCACAATATTTTCCACTTCATTTCGAAACGTTTAGATATCGTCAAATGGATTTCTTATCGTGTGCCGCCATGTGTATGTACACAACTGTGTAATGTTCCTCCAATGCTAGGAGGCCCGAGACCACAATTAATTCCTCTATCATTTCTTTATAACGTTTTTTCGCATTTAAAAAGTTTTGCCTATTCTTTTTGTCTAATTTTTTGTGTTTGTAATGTACAGTACAAGTCCAAAAATATATGCAATTTTCAGAAAAATTGCATGTTTACATCATACAAATTTGGCCAATACACATCCATACCCCTATAGGCAATTAAGTCAAGAGATGATCCGAAAAGTGTAAATATTACCTTTTTGCACCTGGCCTAATCACTCTTTCCTTATTAAAATCAGTTAAAATAAAACATCTAAAAGTTTATTTCAGCTCTCTTCTTTCGTTTCCACCCCAGAAAAGCTAAGAAATGAATGAGAAAGGGAAAGAAAAAAATTAAAGAAAAAATACACTATAATAAAAGGGAACTATATTCGTGAACAACGAAAAGTGAGGTCATTAATTGTGGTCTTGGGCCTATTAGGGGCCAAAAACTTGACCAATTCCAATAAAACTTGGCATGATTTAAGCTTAGTGTATTAACATGATTAAGAGTCAGTTTACAAAATTTCAAAGCCATATGATATATATTATTGAAAATGTGGCATTTTTTATACCTCAACTTTTGTTGCTGAATTGTGACGTTGAAATACAACAATTTCAACTTTCAAATTTTGGCATCAAAAATCAAAAAAAACCACCAAATTGCACTTTTTAATGTCTCAATGTATAAGATATTATCTATTTAAAGTCATTTATAGCATACTTGATGTATGAGACTTATAAAAATTTGACAAAAGTTAATTTCATATGTGCCTATGCCAAAAAATAGAGGTTTTCAAATGAAGCGAGGCCTTATATGAAATGTAATATTTTCCACTTACAACAATTTTCTGAAGTTGTTGAGTTAAAGCAAAACATTTAACATATCATACATGTTCTTTTCATGTAAATAAAAGTTCCAAATATCATAACAAATGAGTTTTACATGGTCTTAAGCAATGTCAAGCTTAAAATAACAAGTTGACAGTTTGGGCCGTTCCCTATATTTCCCTATAAAATTGCATATAAATGCATGATATTGGAGATGGAAATATGCTTCTTTTTGCTCAAATCCTTGCTGAGATATGATCAAATATGAAGCCTGGATGTAAGAAGACTGTTGCTTTTAACTATATATGTAGACAGTATGGTCTGATGCAAAGTTTTTTCAATTTTCTGTTTAAACCTGCATGAAATTTCAGTCTTAAAATGCCAATATTTTAACCACCAGCCATCCAACAGAAGAAAATAAAGGTATTCTGTGAAACTACTATCGTAGGTGGGGCATAAAAATATAATTTTATTTATGGCGAATGTCCACTTCATCACAAAGTTCTGACAAAAGAAGTTGTAGTTAAACCTATTTTGTAAAAGGAATTTAATCATCTCATATGTAAATTTTAATTTTATTATGAATTATCAAGATAATTTAACCAAATTTGGCATAATCAAATGTCTATCACCAAAAAGAACAGCAGAATTTGCCTCAAAACTTCTTACAAATGTATTTCTCATATTTAAATTTATATCATTGGCATGCATGTTGCAAAGATTTTGAGTGAGTTTCAAAACTTATATAACAATCATTTTCCTGTTTCAATTCACAAGCAGAACTAAAGAGCATGCAGTGTTGAAGGAGCTTTGATTCCCTAACCCTTAACTGATCCCAACAATCCCTACCCTGTTACTTCCTTATTTTATATCTTAAGTTAGTAAATAGCTGTAAAAATTACTAAAAAAATCATTGAATACCTGTAATCACTGAAACAATCAGTAAATACATGTAATTCCTAAATGAGTAGTAATTTCAGGTATTTACTGAATTGTTTAGTAATTACTTGTAATTCCCTATTTCACCTATTTACTGTAACATATATATAGATTATAGTTATCATGTATTTCTTGAGCTTATATCCTCCACTAAGTCTAAACCATGGAAAATATGAAGATTGTGACAAAATCATCAATTTAGGTACCATAATTATTATTTGTTACGCCAAACACACGATTCGTCTCCATAAAACTCACCAGTGACACTCCGATCAAACTAGTTATAAAGCAAAGGAGTACAAAGTTGAAGAGAATTGGGGATCCAAAATTCCAAAAAGTTGTGCCAAATATGGCTATGCCTTGGATAAGAAAAATCCTTAGTATTTCGAATAAGTTATAGTTTTGCAAACAGTAAGATAATAAAAATTTCCATATAATTGAAATCACATTTGTCCTCTTTATCTTATTTTTGACCATTGGAATAGAGTTATTTTTAATCACAATATTTGCAATATCAGTACAGTCAGCATTACCATCTTTCTTTTAGTATGTTATTTTCTGGAGTCAAACTAGTTTGTAAAGGAATGTATGCTTTTACAAAATATATGACTCGGTGTTTTTAAAAGCCATTATGTTTAAACATATATATAACACATGTATAAAGTACCTGTAAAATAGACAATGGTTTATCTATGAACCTGATGATGCATCACCAAGTATAACATGTTCCCATGAAGCTTGGTTCTACATGTTGCTACTATGAGAACACTCTGGTACTGTGTCCTTAGTGAATACAAACAAGATCTAAGGAAAACCTCAATAAATGACCTACATATATCTTTTTCACTTACCACTGGTATCTTGTCCTTATGGGTGGCAACAAACAAGATCCTAGGTATGCCAGCATACACCACCTTACAATAGGTCAGTATTGAGTTCACCCAGTGTAGTAAGAAGACTAAAAGTATAATAGAACTAAAATGCAATGTAATCAGATGTGTAATTTGTCTCAAATATATTTTAATTTTATCACTTTCATAAAAAAAGGAAGGCAATTAAAATCCAGAAGCTTAAAAATAGAGTAAAACATCACGTTGTAAAAAAAATGGCAACACGTAGAACAACAGATTTTTCTTTTATAATTTTACTTATTAAGCTTAATTGTATAAATTGTACCATTTGACCAAGGGAAGGCAATACAAAAAAATACAAAATTCAAAAAAATCTAACAACTGTCAACAAAACACTATAGGGAACACGAAAGATTGAGAACCCCTCAAACCTGGGTCAGAGCTCCAGATAAGAATTCACAAATTGGGTTTTTTACCCATCATTTTCTTATACAATTGGGTGATAAAGTTTTTTAATTGCATTATCAATTCATATTCACCCCTCATGTTAATATCAAATTGGGTTTTTCACCACCAAGCTCCTTAATGTATTGGGTTTTTTCATCAACACAATATTGAATATTTAGGGAATATCAACCCCATATTTTTTTCCATCTTAAATATGTTTCTTTTTTTGTTTAGCTGTTTTACTTGGTTTAGGGTTAGGGTTAGGGTTATTTGCTAGCTGTTTCATTTGGTTTATTCACTGAGGAGCAATTGTAGGTTTAATTTATGTTCCGTTTCAAACCTTCTGCCAGTTTTGTATTTTCTCATATAAACTAATACAAAACGGATATGTGTATTCACAGGCACTCGTCTTATACCTTTATATAATAAATTCTGAGACCATGCAGTGCCTGTGTGTGTATTCATTAATTAACCGTAAAATGAAAAAAAATAGTATAGAAACTCTAATTATACTTGAATGTTTTTGTTTTATTCCAATTTTCATAAATCTGGGTTTAGTTGTCTTTCATTAGAACTTTTGGTTTCTGATGCTTTATTATGTAATAATTGATTTGGCCTTTCACTTTTTCCAACTAATTTCGTTTTTGAGGAAACCCCATTTTTATCAGCAATGTTCTCGTTAAGATACGCACACACGCCCGTGTGTTCGATGGACGCTTCCTAAAAACACTGACTGAGTCTTGTTATCATCATAACTTTTCCTCAGCTTTTCAAAAGAAGCAGAAAACATGCTTCTATTCAATATTTTTACCGGACATTCACTTTCGTTTTAATTCAATATATGTTATGATAAATCCCGAGCAATGCGAACAAAATTTGACTGCATGACACGCTAATTGGATAAACCCCGAGAAGATCGAAATGTTTTCAAAAACACGTGTACCTATTGAGCAACAGAAAACTCAAACAGGGACCCATTTCAGTTACATGATGCAGGGATCTATTTTTAGAACGAAAGGAAATTTCCAATTATAAATATAATAAAAATAGTTTACGCGACGACTGTAAACAGATAAGGGTAAATAACGCAAATGGTAGCCAATAAAAGGGTTGAGAACTCATGGTTTTGGCATATAATTGGGTTTTCCTTTGAATCAATTGGGTTATTGAACCCTGCAATGTGCAATTGCATTGGGTTTTTTATTATTTGTATTGCGTGATCACGCAAATACGCAGCTTATCTGGAGCTCTGCTGGGTGCATACTAGCATGCTCCTAACCAGTTACCAGTTACTGATATTGGCAACAATCGTTATACTTTTAACAAGACAACTGAACATTTGTTGTTTTGTTGCATTTGAAGATGTGCATCCATGTCTATATAAAAAAGGAGATGTGGTATGATTGCCAATGAGACAACTATCCACAAGAGACCAAAATTACACAGACATTAACAACTAATATGTCACTGTACGGCCTTCAACATTGTAAAACAAATAAACAAGAAAACTATAAACGGTCTTATTTATATAAAAAAATGAACGAATTAAAGAACCTTAATGAGCACGCTCACATACCCCACGTCCCCACATTGTCATTGGAGAAATTAAATAAGTATAAGAAAAAAAAATTGTATAAGAAAAAATACTGAATAATAATTTCCTGTCAATATACACATCTACATAGTATGTCCTAATTATCTACAAAATTTCATGAAATTCTGTTGTGTGTTTTCAGAGGAGTTGAGATGACAAACTGTTGCAGAAGTACATTGAAGCAAATAAGTTCAAAGGGGCATAACTCCTAGAAAAAAAATTGAATTGTAATTTCCTGTTGATATGCACATCTACGTAGTATGTCCATATTATCTACAAAGTTTCATGAAATTCTGTTCTGTGGTTTCAGAAGAGTTGAGATGACAAACTGTTGAAGTAGTACCTTAAAGCAAATAAGTTCAAAGAGGCGCAACTCCTAGAAAAAAAAAATGAATCGTGATTTCCTGTCGATATGCACATCTACATAGTATGTCATTATTATCTGAAAAGGTTTCATGAAATTCTGTTAGGTAGTTTCAGAGGAGTTGCGATGACAAACTGTTGCAGTAGTACATTGAAGCAAATAAGTTCAAAGGGGCGTAACTCCTAGAAAAAAAATTGAATCGTAATTTCCTGTCGATATGCACATCTACATAGTATGTCCTTATTATCTGAAAAGGTTTCATGAAATTCTGTTGTGTGGTTTGAGAGGAGTTGTGATGACAAACTGTCGCAGTAGTACATTGAAGCAAATAAGTTCAAAGGGGCGTAACTCCTAGAAAAAAAATTGAATCGCAATTTCCCGTCGATATGCACAACTACATAGTATGTCCTTATTATCTGAAAAGGTTTCGTGAAATTCTGTTGTGTGGTTTGAGAGGAGTTGCGATGACAAGAAACAGGACTGACGGACGGACTGACGGACGAACTGACGGACGAACGGACGGGTCAAAAACATTATACCCTCCGCAACTTCGTTGTGTTGGGTATAAAAACATATATATACAACACATAAACAAACGACAACCACTGATTTACAGGCTCCTGACTCAGGACAGGCACATACATGAACAATCTGGCGGGGTTAAACATGCTAGAGAGATCCCAACACTCCCCTAAACCATGCTAACCTAGGACAGTGGTAAAACAGTACAACATAAGAACGAACTATACAAATCAGATGAAAAAGGCTTAACTCATAAGATGGACAAAAATACAAGTGGACGTGGCCGGGTACTTGTACATCCGACAACAAAAAGACACAATGAACAGATCTGAGAGTACTCACAGTTATCTGACAGCTAGTTCAAAGTCACTAACAACTAATTAAAAAAATCATGAATCTTAAGACTAAACTATCAATCCATACACATCGAAGATCCAATGGATTTATTGTAAAGACGTCATAAACAGTCAGAGAAAAACATGACCTTGTGCAATGTCAAGTTACAGGTATGCATTGTATATCTCTTAAAACTGCTTCCAATCTCAGTGAAAAGTAACTAGAGGTTCCTAAGAGCCTATTTCACTCACCTGATTCTACTTTTGTTATGAAAATCATGTAAAAATTTATTAAAGTCATAACACTTACCCTAATAAGGATTGAGGCCAAATTTGGTTTAATATTGGCCCAATTATATAATAGAAAATCCTGGTAGCCATCTTGAACATTAAATCGGCAACAAAGTAGAAACACTTCAAGTACATCATCAGAAACATTTATGCCATGTTTGGTTTCATTCCCTTGGGGTCCTTTGTTAAACTGAGTAACCCCCTGGCAGCCATCATATTTGGTGCATTTGCTACACAAGACTTTTGTATGTATTTCACATATAAAGTAAGTTGTGATAATGAATTTCCCGTAGGCAGCCATCTTGGGTGATTGAATGGCTACAAAGTAACAACATGTAGCCAAGACCACAATAGGAACAATGTTGCCACGTTTAGTGTCATTCCATTAAGTGGTTCTCTCAAAAAAGACATATGTATATATTGCCCATAAGTTCCTATGTTAAACGAAGTTTCCCGATGGCGTCCATCTTGGATGATGGATCACCTACAACACTTCGTTAGCACCTCATTAGGAACATTCATGCCATGCTATGGTTTCAACCCATTAAGCTTTTGTCTAGAACAAGACATTTGTATATATATACAAATATATTCTATCGAGTTCTTTGTTAAACTAAGTCCCCAGCTGGTTGCCATCTTGGATGATGGTTCCCCATACAAAGTTTCAATTCATTCCATTAAGTGGTTCTTTAGAAGAAGTGCAACTTGTAAAAAGTTAACTAAGACAACAACAGACAACTAACAACAAATGATAAGAAGAGCTGACTTGGCGAGAAATTTGAGCTAAAAATATGAAGATAACTAACATTGTAATCTGCCTGTAAGTTATATGCCAACTTGAATCATTATATATATATATAAATTTTTACATTGGTGTCAGTGGATTATCGGATTTATTCAATCGAGATAGTTAATTTATAATTTAACTATCGAGATTGGATAAATCCGATAATCCACAAGTAACTATGTAAGAATCTGTTTCTCTAATGATTTAAAAAAACAAGAATGTGTCCTCAGTACACGAATGCCCCACTCGCACTATCATTTTCTATGTTCAGTGGACCGTGAAATTGGGGTAAAATCTCTAATTTGGCATTAAAATTAGAAAGATCATATCATAGGGAACATGTGTACCAAGTTTGAAGTCGATTGGACTTGAATTTCATCAAAAACTACCTCGACCAAAAACTTTAACCTGAAGCGGGACAGACGGACTGACGAACGGACGGACGGACGGACGAACGAACGGACGAACGAACGGACGAACGAACGGACGAACGGACGCACAGACCAGAAAACATAATGCCCCTCTACTATCGTAGTTGGGGCATAAAAAATCTTTTTTTTGTTAAACGAAAATCCCCTTCGAGTGCCTTTCACATTCCACGAAATTGTCGATTTCATTAACACCTGTTAGCACATTTTGATTGTCACGGAATAGAAGTTCCATCATAATATAAGTTCCAAAAGGAAAAGATATTCTGGAATACTATTTCCACAGGAATAAATATTACAGTATATGTTCCTAACGGAATAAATGGTATAGAATATTTATTACAACAGGAATAGATATTATGACAATGTTTAAAACAAAGTTTCCATTGGAACTTCTGTTAGGTGGAACAAATATGTGTTGACAGATTCATCCAGTTAGCTAAAAAGGTTATGACCCTTAAAATCATCCAATCATCTTTTGAGATCACAGGCAATGACATGTTGAGTAATTTTTTTATACAATAGTTTCGAAAAGAGATAAATTTCCATAGAATTAGAAAAAAATATGTATAGAATTTTTTTTCTTCTTTTATTATCGTCATTATCTTCCCTACAAATGAAGTATTTTTAGTAATATAGAAGGTACAATTTAATTACCTGCAGGGGTTGGAGTCATGTGCTGCCCTGGAAAACACAGTACATCAGGGACTTCTTCATTCAATCTCTTACTACCATCAAAAACTACTAGGAACAAAGCTCTGTAAGTCATGAATGTCTGGTGTGTTGTATAATAAACATACTGTCCTCCAAAGTCCCAGAAGATGAGTCTGCCAACTTTCATCTTATATTTCCCACTTTTGAGGACTTTCTCCATTCTCTTTCTTATTTCTTTTTTGGTCATTTTAGTTGTCATTTTCTTTTTCATTTGCTGTTTTTTAGACTCACTAGAGGACATTTGTGGTGATAAAGATTGGGCTGTTTGTGGCTGTGTAGAGGGTTCACTCAAGTCGTTCACAGGCTTGGTAGCTTGTGACTTCTGAGAAGGATTATCTTCTGCATGTTGACTATCAACAGGTTTTGCATCTGGTTCCTGATTTTCTGGTGTTTTTGCTTGTTTACTTTCATCTTCTTCTATGGAGGTCATTAACACCTTATTGTACACAACATCCAAGGCATTATAAGTTGCTGTATGAAAAACCAGGTGCTCCGCAGGGCGCAGCTTTATACGACCGCAGAGGTCGAACCCTGAACAGTTGGGGCAAGTATGGACAAAACATTCAAGCATGATACAGCTCTGAATTTGGATTGTGATCAAATTTTTGACATTACATGGGTTTTTTTTACACAAAACAAATGCCAAGATTTTACAAATCAATTAAAGATTTCTTCTTCAAACTTTTTAAATCTAAAATTAAATAGTTGACACAGCATAGGTTTCTGACACAGAATGAATGTGGTCTATTGAACTTAAAAGGTTTTTTTTGCCTTTGAGCAAATCACTATGCTGTTGAATATTAATCCTCTCAAAAAAATGTTTGAAGAAATTTTCTTTTTATTTATGAAATCTGAAATGAGAAAAATTTAACCCCCCCCCCCCCTTTTTTTTTCACATCCCCGTTTCCCTTTTCAAAACTGATATCAATTCAAATTTCTAATGGAGTTTGCAACAATAACTACTCATTTAAATACATCATAAAATATTAAGATGTAAAAAAACTGCTTGTTATCACTGAATGGTAAAGATTATTTAAATTTATCAGTTGGTAGTAAAAAGTGTATATACATTGTATATTGTATATAACAAAGATTTAAGTTGATTCTGGACAAAGAAAGATAACTCCAATTAAAAAAAATTCTTGCTATTGCACAAATAGGATATTTCTTGCTTACTATTCTGGACAAAGAAAGATAACTCTAATTAAAAAAAAATTTGCTATTTCACAATATTGTGCAATTAGATATTTCTTGCCATTGCACAATCTTAGGCCCGAGAACACAGTTATTTCGTAGTGCATTTCTTTTAGACAATAAATTCAAATTAAAAAAATCGCACCTGCTCTTTCTCAAAAAGATTTTTACAGTGTAGTGTACTACCAGTGAGACAAATAATATCAAAATTATAGAAACTTCTACCAGCTCTAACTCAAAATATTGACAATTCTGTGTTAAGGGGGTGTAAAATTCAGTTTGACAGCTTCAGACGTGCTAAAATTTGACCTTTTAGAACTGGACCAATTTACTTCTTAACATAAAGATTCAGCACCCAATTTTTTTTTACATGTAATTACATCCCCCTACTTGATATTTCATGCATTTAATATCAAGAAATAAATTGGGAAAGTGTATCAAATAAGACATGCAAGTTATACACTGTTTACACTAGGGACTATATTCGTAGACAACGAAAACCAAAGGACGATAACTGTGTCCTTGGACCTAATAGGACAGAAAGACTTGACCAATCTTTATAAAACTTTGCATAACCTAAGCTTAGGCAATTGTGAGATAGGTTGCCAAGTTTCATGGCCATATGACATATATTAGAGACACTAGGGTCATTTTAATATAGACATTTGAATGTTTATTTTTGACGTGTAAATCAAATATCTTCAACTGTCAAGATTTTGGCCTTAAAATTTTAAATTTTGCAAAAATTTGCTTTTTAAATGCTCTTGAATATCAAATATTAAGTATTAAAAGCATCTGAACACTCTTTTATTTATCAGATGTATTGTAATTATTCCAAAGTTAAATTTATATAAGCCTATGCCTGAAAATAGAGATTTTCCAATTTAGGGACGCCTTATATAAATATGCATTTTTCTCAGCCAATTTGAAGATTTTGAAGTTTTTTATGCCTAATTTATTCTTTCATATATATAAAATGTACTTTAAATGTATAGAAAAGTGTCAAAAAGCATACCACATGAGTATAAAATGGTCTTGGGCCATGTAGTACTGAGAATTATTTAGAGTCGATTTAGGCGGTAGCCCATATTGACATATAAAAATGCACACAGAAGCTATTAGAAATGAAAATGTGTAACTTTTTGCTCATTTCTATGCTAAGGCGTTATGATACAAGAAGTCTAATTGCAAAAGGACTCTTGCATTTAATTTTTTTAGAAACAATATGGTCTGATGGCCAGTTTTTTCACTTTTCAATGGAAAACTTGCATTTAGTTTTAGCCTTAATAGGCATAAAGTTGGACCACTTACTATCATACAGAGAAAAAAAATGGTAGCCTATGAAAGGAGTAAGGTGTAATGAGTATAATAAAGTGCTTTTTTTACAGATTTAGTGAAATATTTGTGATGGACTACAGATTTGATGTACAAAGCTCTTCACATTTTACATTACATCTATTAGGCCGTTTAACCATGGCCGTGAATACAAATATCTGCACTTTTTTTCTGTGATAATCTACTTTTCTCTATATCCAGAGTTCACAAATGGTTAATTAAATTTGATTTAATCATAGAAACACAAAATATCAGGAACAAAAAAGCTGTCAGATAGAAAGTCAGCATGCCTCTTAGCCATAAAATGTAAACTGCTTTAAAATGCTTATTATAGCCGTAGAATGCCAAAATGGCACATTTTAACAGAATTTCTGTAAACCAAAGATGTAAATCCTTTACTTTGATTGAGTTTGACAAACTGAAACCAGCAAATCATTCAGGAAAGTTGCCAAAGTACAGAATCTAGATTTCAGGAATCCATCTCTTAGGCCCGAGAACACAGTTATTTCGTAGTGCATTTCTTTTAGACAATAAATTCAAATTAAAAAAATCGCACCTGCTCTTTCTCAAAAAGATTTTTACAGTGTAGTGTACTACCAGTGAGACAAATAATATCAAAATTATAGAAACTTCTACCAGCTCTAACTCAAAATATTGACAATTCTGTGTTAAGGGGGTGTAAAATTCAGTTTGACAGCTTCAGACGTGCTAAAATTTGACCTTTTAGAACTGGACCAATTTACTTCTTAACATAAAGATTCAGCACCCAATTTTTTTTTACATGTAATTACATCCCCCTACTTGATATTTCATGCATTTAATATCAAGAAATAAATTGGGAAAGTGTATCAAATAAGACATGCAAGTTATACACTGTTTACACTAGGGACTATATTCGTAGACAACGAAAACCAAAGGACGATAACTGTGTCCTTGGACCTAATAGGACAGAAAGACTTGACCAATCTTTATAAAACTTTGCATAACCTAAGCTTAGGCAATTGTGAGATAGGTTGCCAAGTTTCATGGCCATATGACATATATTAGAGACACTAGGGTCATTTTAATATAGACATTTGAATGTTTATTTTTGACGTGTAAATCAAATATCTTCAACTGTCAAGATTTTGGCCTTAAAATTTTAAATTTTGCAAAATTTGCTTTTTAAATGCTCTTGAATATCAAATATTAAGTATTAAAAGCATCTGAACACTCTTTTATTTATCAGATGTATTGTAATTATTCCAAAGTTAAATTTATATAAGCCTATGCCTGAAAATAGAGATTTTCCAATTTAGGGACGCCTTATATAAATATGCATTTTTCTCAGCCAATTTGAAGATTTTGAAGTTTTTTATGCCTAATTTATTCTTTCATATATATAAAATGTACTTTAAATGTATAGAAAAGTGTCAAAAAGCATACCACATGAGTATAAAATGGTCTTGGGCCATGTAGTACTGAGAATTATTTAGAGTCGATTTAGGCGGTAGCCCATATTGACATATAAAAATGCACACAGAAGCTATTAGAAATGAAAATGTGTAACTTTTTGCTCATTTCTATGCTAAGGCGTTATGATACAAGAAGTCTAATTGCAAAAGGACTCTTGCATTTAATTTTTTTAGAAACAATATGGTCTGATGGCCAGTTTTTTCACTTTTCAATGGAAAACTTGCATTTAGTTTTAGCCTTAATAGGCATAAAGTTGGACCACTTACTATCATACAGAGAAAAAAAATGGTAGCCTATGAAAGGAGTAAGGTGTACTGAGTATAATAAAGTGCTTTTTTTACAGATTTAGTGAAATATTTGTGATGGACTACAGATTTGATGTACAAAGCTCTTCACATTTTACATACATCTATTAGGCCGTTTAACCATGGCCGTGAATACAAATATCTGCACTTTTTTTCTGTGATAATCTACTTTTCTCTATATCAGAGTTCACAAATGGTTAATTAAATTTGATTTAATCATAGAAACACAAATATCAGGAACAAAAAAAGCTGTCAGATAGAAAGTCAGCATGCCTCTTAGCCATAAAATGTAAACTGCTTTAAAATGCTTATTATAGCCGTAGAATGCCAAAATGGCACATTTTAACAGAATTTCTGTAAACCAAAGATGTAAATCCTTTACTTTGATTGAGTTTGACAAACTGAAACCAGCAAATCATTCAGGAAAGTTGCCAAAGTACAGAATCTAGATTTCAGGAATCCATCTCTTAGGCCCGAGAACACAGTTATTTCGTAGTGCATTTCTTTTAGACAATAAATTCAAATTAAAAAAATCGCACCTGCTCTTTCTCAAAAAGATTTTTACAGTGTAGTGTACTACCAGTGAGACAAATAATATCAAAATTATAGAAACTTCTACCAGCTCTAACTCAAAATATTGACAATTCTGTGTTAAGGGGGTGTAAAATTCAGTTTGACAGCTTCAGACGTGCTAAAATTTGACCTTTTAGAACTGGACCAATTTACTTCTTAACATAAAGATTCAGCACCCAATTTTTTTTTACATGTAATTACATCCCCCTACTTGATATTTCATGCATTTAATATCAAGAAATAAATTGGGAAAGTGTATCAAATAAGACATGCAAGTTATACACTGTTTACACTAGGGACTATATTCGTAGACAACGAAAACCAAAGGACGATAACTGTGTCCTTGGACCTAATAGGACAGAAAGACTTGACCAATCTTTATAAAACTTTGCATAACCTAAGCTTAGGCAATTGTGAGATAGGTTGCCAAGTTTCATGGCCATATGACATATATTAGAGACACTAGGGTCATTTTAATATAGACATTTGAATGTTTATTTTTGACGTGTAAATCAAATATCTTCAACTGTCAAGATTTTGGCCTTAAAATTTTAAATTTTGCAAAAATTTGCTTTTTAAATGCTCTTGAATATCAAATATTAAGTATTAAAAGCATCTGAACACTCTTTTATTTATCAGATGTATTGTAATTATTCCAAAGTTAAATTTATATAAGCCTATGCCTGAAAATAGAGATTTTCCAATTTAGGGACGCCTTATATAAATATGCATTTTTCTCAGCCAATTTGAAGATTTTGAAGTTTTTTATGCCTAATTTATTCTTTCATATATATAAAATGTACTTTAAATGTATAGAAAAGTGTCAAAAAGCATACCACATGAGTATAAAATGGTCTTGGGCCATGTAGTACTGAGAATTATTTAGAGTCGATTTAGGCGGTAGCCCATATTGACATATAAAAATGCACACAGAAGCTATTAGAAATGAAAATGTGTAACTTTTTGCTCATTTCTATGCTAAGGCGTTATGATACAAGAAGTCTAATTGCAAAAGGACTCTTGCATTTAATTTTTTTAGAAACAATATGGTCTGATGGCCAGTTTTTTCACTTTTCAATGGAAAACTTGCATTTAGTTTTAGCCTTAATAGGCATAAAGTTGGACCACTTACTATCATACAGAGAAAAAAAATGGTAGCCTATGAAAGGAGTAAGGTGTACTGAGTATAATAAAGTGCTTTTTTTACAGATTTAGTGAAATATTTGTGATGGACTACAGATTTGATGTACAAAGCTCTTCACATTTTACATACATCTATTAGGCCGTTTAACCATGGCCGTGAATACAAATATCTGCACTTTTTTTCTGTGATAATCTACTTTTCTCTATATCCAGAGTTCACAAATGGTTAATTAAATTTGATTTAATCATAGAAACACAAATATCAGGAACAAAAAAGCTGTCAGATAGAAAGTCAGCATGCCTCTTAGCCATAAAATGTAAACTGCTTTAAAATGCTTATTATAGCCGTAGAATGCCAAAATGGCACATTTTAACAGAATTTCTGTAAACCAAAGATGTAAATCCTTTACTTTGATTGAGTTTGACAAACTGAAACCAGCAAATCATTCAGGAAAGTTGCCAAAGTACAGAATCTAGATTTCAGGAATCCATCTCTTAGGCCCGAGAACACAGTTATTTCGTAGTGCATTTCTTTTAGACAATAAATTCAAATTAAAAAAATCGCACCTGCTCTTTCTCAAAAAGATTTTTACAGTGTAGTGTACTACCAGTGAGACAAATAATATCAAAATTATAGAAACTTCTACCAGCTCTAACTCAAAATATTGACAATTCTGTGTTAAGGGGGTGTAAAATTCAGTTTGACAGCTTCAGACGTGCTAAAATTTGACCTTTTAGAACTGGACCAATTTACTTCTTAACATAAAGATTCAGCACCCAATTTTTTTTTACATGTAATTACATCCCCCTACTTGATATTTCATGCATTTAATATCAAGAAATAAATTGGGAAAGTGTATCAAATAAGACATGCAAGTTATACACTGTTTACACTAGGGACTATATTCGTAGACAACGAAAACCAAAGGACGATAACTGTGTCCTTGGACCAATACTGTGCAATTGAAAAGACTTGCTATTGCACAACTTTAATATAATAATTTTAGATCCTGATTTGGACCAACTTGAAAACTGGGCCCATAATCAAAAATCTAAGTACATGTTTAGATTCAGCATATCAAAGAGGCCCAAGAATTCAATTTTTGTTAAAATCAAACTTAGTTTAATTTTGGACCCTTTGGACTTTAATGTAAATTTGAAATTTGAAAACAGGACCAAAAATGAAGAATCTACATACACAGTTAGATTTGGCATATCAAAGAACCCCAAGGATTCAATTTTTGATGAAATCAAACAAAGTTTAATTTTGGACCCTTTGGACCTTAATGTAGACCAATTTGAAAACTGGACCAAAAAAACTTCAATAATCAAGAATCTAAGTACATTTTTAGATTCAACATATCAAAGAACCAACCGATTCATTTTTTGTCAAAATCAAACTAAGTTTAATTTTGGACCCTTTGGACCTTAATGTAGACCAATTTGAAAACGGGACCAAAAGTTGAGAATCTAAATTACAGTTAGATTCGGCATATCAAAGAACCCCAATTATTCAATTTTGATGAAATCAAACAAAGTTTAATTTTGGACCCTTTGGGCCCTTTTTCCTAAACTGTTGGGACCAAAACTCCCAAAATCAATACCAACCTTCCTTTTATGGTCATAAGCCTTGTGTTTAAATTTCATAGATTTGTATTTACTTATACTAACATTATAGTGCGAAAACCAAGAAAAATGCTTATTTGGGTCCCTTTTTGGCCCCTAATTCCTAATCTGTTGGGTCCTAAACTCCCAAATAAATACCAACCTTCCTTTTGTGGTCATAAACATTGTGTTTAAATTTCATAGATTTCCATTTACTTAACCTAAGGTTATTGTGCAAAAACCAAGAAAAATGCTTATTTGGGCCCTTTATTGGCCCCTTATTCCTAAACTATTGAAACCAAAACTCCAAAATCAATCCCAATCTTTCTTTTGTGGTCATAAACCTTGTGTCAAAATTTCATAGATTTCTATTAACTTAAACTAAAGTTATGGTGCGAAAACCAAGAAAATGCTTATTTGGGCCCTTTTTGGCCCTTAATCCTAAAATGTTGGGACCAAAACTCCCAAAATCAATACCAACCTTCCTTTTATGGTCATAAACCTTGTGTTAAATTTCATAGATTTCTATTCACTTTTACTAAAGTTAGAGTGCGAAAACTAAAAGTATTCGGACGCCGGACGACGACGACGACGACGACGACGACGACGACGACGACGACGACGACGACGCCGACGCCAACGTGATAGCAATATACGACGAAAATTTTTTCAAAATTTGCGGTCGTATAAAAATTGATGTTATTTATTACATACAAATAGATAAACTTTGGTAAAGACTTTACAGTGACATAGTCACTCAAAGTAACTAAAAAACTTACTTTAGCATAAAATAAAGTTGATCATTGAAGCAGGGAAAAGGATAATTTCTTCTTATTTTGTGAAAATTAAGATGTGGTATAATTGCAAATAGTACAACTCTTCATCATGTTCATTGCAACAAAGTCCAATTGACCAGGTTTTAATGAATTGTATATCATTGCAGTCTTCAACATTGAGTAAACCCCATACATATCTTTCATTTTGTCAGCTATACACATGATAAAAGGTCATGAAAAGACAAAAAGTTAAATAATTGACACAAAAACACAAAAAAACACAAAAAAAAGTGAAACAATTTACAGAAAAAAAAACAACGGCCTAATTCATACATTTCAAAAACATTTGTATGTGAAAGATGGCTCACATAGTTCTAGAAAATCTTTAAAGGAACCTTCAAATTAATTTTAATGTTGTTTATTTGCTTCTTCATACTTCAACAGTCCCATATACCAATGGTAAAGTTAATTAAATGTTATCAACTGTTATAAAAATTGCTCTTTCAAAATTTCCCTTTGGAAGCCTCCATGGGGGAAATCCATCGCAAATTGCAGTTGGCAGTATGCTAAATAATGATAAAACAAAAATGTGTCCAAAGTACACGGATGCCCCACTCAATCATTTTTCATGTTCCATGGACTGTGAAATAGGGTAAAAGTCTAATTTGGCATTAAAATTAGAAATATTATACTATAGGGAATGTGTACTAAGTTTCAAGTTGATTTGACTTCAATTTCATCAAAAACTACCCCAAAAACTTTAACCTGAAACTCCCACTTTCATTTTCTATGTTTAGTGGACCGTGAAATTGGGGTCAAAACTTTAATTTGGCACTAAAATTAGAAAGATCATATCATAAGCAACAAGTGTACTAAGTTTCAAATTGATAGGACTTCAGCTTCATCAAAAACTACCTTGACCAAAAACTTTAACCTGAAACTCCCACTTTCATTTTCTATGTTCAATGGACCGTGAAATTGGGATCAAAAGTCTAATTTGGCTTTAAAATTAGAAAGATTATATCATAAGCAACAAGTGTACTAAGTTTCAAGTTGATTGGACTTCAGCTTCATCAAAAACTACCTTGACCAAAAACTTTAAACTGAAGCGGGATGAACAAACGGACGGACGGACGAACGCACGGAGCCACAGACCAGAAAACATAATGCCCCTCTACTATCAAAGGTGGGGCATAAAAATAATGATAAACAGATATAACAACAATCACTGCAGACTTGGAACTGGCACATACGAATATTTTTGGGGTAAAAGTTGACTGGCATATAACTGAAACTTCAGACCACGTCCATTTTTTTTTTACAAAATATAACTTAACTACCCACACCACAATAACATAAATGTCATTGTATGTTACACTTAGAAACATGTCCATCCTCCTAAATGTGTCCACATGACGTCACTGAACTATGAAACATTTCTTAACGTAAAAGGGCACAAAGATGTGTCATTTGTATGAACACCCAAATATGTCCATTTTTTATTAAACACCCAAACATACCCAATCCCCCAAACATGCCTATATCAAGCTTAATGTTTTTTCTTTACTGAAAGATTATTTGTGTCCATATTATAAATACTTCTGTTATTAGCTTATTGCTGTCTCATTAACGTATACTCATTTTACTATTTTATTAAAAAATAGAAATAAAAAACTTTAAGTCTTTTTTAAACCAGCAGTATAACCTGGGTTTAAATGGGCGTCCATTCAACAAGGTATTTAAAATGGTCTCTACTACATAACGGATATTGAAGCAGTGTCTTACTGAAATCGTAAACAATCGGTCTGTACTCGCTACTAAAGGAGTATGCCCGGTAAGACCCCTGTTTGGCTCCAAAATATAGTGCTTTTACAAAGTTGTTTAATTGTTAACTTTTACTTATTTATTGGAAAGAAACATGTTTTTGTTACATGAATATGGGCTGTTATTGATAATACAATGTACATGCATCAGGTACTAGCATCATTTTTTCATGCAAAAACTGTTATATCGTCACATTTATGCTAATTTTAAGACGTTTTTTGTCTAAAATGGAAGTGGTCACACTTGTGTTCATTCTTAATATTTAAATATATGTTGTATTTAATTACAATAATGATACATATTATATATAAATGTTGAGAGTGAACACAAATGCGGCTACTTCCATTTTGACAAAAAATCATCTGCAAAGTGACTTTAAATGGTATATTTGATAGAATTTTTTTTCATATTTAAGCTAGACAAATGCTTGAGTTTGAGAGTTTTTAATGACCAAGTCAGTCAAAACCTATTACAATAACCAATTGAGTGAATAAAAAATGTCAAAAATCTTTCATCTGACATGTCTGATGTACTGTAAATTTTAGGCCGAAATTAGCCATTACCAGGCCTTCTCCTTTTTTAGATTGATATCCTACCTAGTATTAATCTTGACATGCTTGAATAACCGTAAAAATTCAGGCCCAATCAAAAATTCCTGGTATAATTATAGAACCTATCTATGGTATTTATTGTTAATGTGATGTCATTCAAATAATGCATGAAATATGTGTCACTGGATGTTTATGTATCTTGATTGTGTGTCTTTAGCGATGCTCGAAACCTAAAATTTAAATAAAAGCCTGTAGACCAGTTTGTCTTAGAACTGTTGAAAAAGGGGATTCCAATTCTATAATTGAAAGCCTGCTGTGCAATAGTCGCAGACAGGAATGATATAAAACTAGAGGCTCTCAAGAGCCTGTGTCGCTCACCTTGGTCTAGGTGCGTATTAAACAATGGACACAGATAAATTCCTGACATAATTGTGTTTTTGGTGATGGTGATGTGTTTGTAGATCTTACTTTACTGAACATTCTTGTTGCTACAATTATTTCGATCTATAATGAACTTGGCCCAGTAATTACAGTTGAAAATATTTTCTGAAAATTTACAATAATTTATGAAAAATGCTAAAAATTAACTATAAAGGGCAATAACTCCTTAAGGGGTCAAATGACTATTTTGGTCATGAAACTTATTTGTCGATCTTGTTTTGTTGAACATTATTGCTGTTTACAGTTTATCTCTATCTATAATAATATTCAAGATAATAACAAAAAAGAGCAAAATTTCCTTAAAATTACCAATTCAGGGCAGTAACCAGTAACAACAGGTTGTCCGATCCATGTGAAAATATCAGGGCAGATATATCTTGCTTGACCTGATAGACAATTCAACCCTGTCAGATTTTCTCTAAATGCTTCGGTTTTTGAGTTATAAGCCAAAAACTGCATTTTACCCCTATGTTCTATTTTTAGCCGTGGCAGCCATTTTGGTTGGATGGACGGGTCACCGGACACAATTTTTTAAATGAGATACCCCAAAGATGATAGTCGAAACCTAAAATTTAAATAAGAGCCTGTAGACCAGTTTGTCTCAGAACTGTTGAAAAAGGGGATTTCAATTCTATAATTGAAAGCCCGCTGTGCAATAGTCGCAGACAGGAATGATATAAAAAAAAAGGGATCATCGGAGTTTAATAGTACAAAATTATTCACTCATTCATTTTTGACCTCATTGAGGACAATAGATATAGGAAGCATGGTAGGAGTGCTTATGAGACAAAGCTCCATCCAAATCACAATTTATGAAAATAAACCATTATATGTCAATGTACGGTCTTCAACAGGGAGCCTTGTCTCACAATGACTACAAGCTATAAAGGACCCTCAAAAAATACTAGTGTAAAACCATTCAAACGATAAAACTAACAGTCTAAACTATGCTAAAAAAAATTAGAAACGAGAAACCTTTATATGAAACACATAAACAAACGACAACTACTGAACATCAGATTGCTGACTTAGGACAGGTGCAAAGAATTGCAGCAAGTTTAAACGTTTTAATGGTACCATACCTGCACCTTTATCTGAAACAATAGTGTAACATCACAACATAGAAAGACACACTATAAAATATCAATTTGAATGACTTAACTGAATCAAAAGACGTATTGACCAAATGAACATACACTGAACGAATAAATTTGATCTATGATACAATGTAAATACAAAGTTAATAAAAATAAGGGATGAATAATTATAGTAAAAGTATTATATTATACTGCTGTGAAATGCTAAACAATTTCATAATAACATCAGCTTTGAAAAAAAAATATGCCATTAGTATTATCAAAGTAAAACACAAGTAAATTAAAAATAATTTTGTAGATACGATTACTTCTTCTGTCTGTGTTTAGAAACACCAAGAAATTCCTTGTAAAACAATTAAACTATTCTAAAACTTGGTAAATGTGGGGTGAATATCAACAATTGAACTATAAAATTGGTGCTTGATAAAACTTCCTAATGGAAGTATGATGTATTCACTTCGTAAACGACAAACATGGATTAGCGCTAAAAAACATGTAACGTTCTAGCATTTAACAGTGGACACGTTTTGGCAAATAACAATTATCAGACACGTTTGGGGGAATCGGACACGTTTAAATTTGGGGGATGGACACATTTGGGAGTGTAACATATATATGCTTAGTAAATCATATTGCAAAGATAATTTAATTGATCAAAAACTACCTTGACCTAAAAATTTAACCTGACGATGGACAGACGAACGAACAGACGCACAGACCAAACAAGAATGTGTCCTCAGTACATGAATGCCCCACTCGCACTATCATTTTCCATGTTCAGTGGACCGTGAAATTGGGGTAAAAACTCTAATTTGGCATTAAAATTAGAAAGATCATATCATAGGGAACATGTGTACTAAGTTTGTAGTCGATTGGACTTCAACTTCATCAAAAACTACATTAACCAAAAACTTTAACCTGGAGCGGGACAGACGGACGAACGGACAGACAGACGGATATACGAACGAACGAACGGACGCACAGACCAGAAAACATAATGCCCCTCTACTATCGTAGGTGGGGCATAAAAATATAATGCCCCTAGATGGGGCATAATAAACCAACAGCCAAACTAATGATAAAACAATTAATGCTGAACAGAAATAACATAAAGCAACCAACAGCAATCAGTGAATTGCAGACTTGGAACAGGAACATATAGAGATGATGGAGATAAGATTGACTGGCATATGACTGAAACTTCTGACCACAGCCATTTCTTTACAAAATATAACTTGCCTACCTCAATTACCTGTAAAACAATACCTTATGCATACTTTAAATGAATACAATGTTAAATCCATATATATGTAAATGTGTATTCCTACCTGGATCAATCATGATCCAATTTCTTGTCTCTATATCAAGTCCACAGCGACCTTCAATGAGGGTAATCCCATCAGTGGCATGTCGCCCTTCTGGAACATTATCCCCAACTAAAAGCTTGACTAAACTTGATTTCCCAACCGAAAACTGGCCGGTTACCATACATCTCATGTCAAATGATTCGTAGCTTCCACTGCCAAGCAACTTGTTCAACATGGCAGATCGGATGGAATCTGTATAAATACAAATTTTCCAATTATTAATGTATTGCTGATGATGTCCAAAAAATCTGTGTCTACACCATAGAAATAGACAGTGGCTAAATAGTATTATTCGTGTCTACATCATAGAAATAGACAGTGGCTAAATAGTATTATTCCATTTAAAAAAAAATTCTGTATTTAAGTTAAACTGTTGATTATTTAAAAAGGGAAATATTTCAATAGGGAATTTTTTGACAATTTTGATTAACTTTTCAACCATACTGCAGTTTTAAACATATTGGATAACTATTTGATTTAACTCCAGTTTTAATTTAGCTTCAGCAGGCATGCTTGCTAGATGATCAACAAAAAATTTAATAACAATCTATTTTCTGGCAAACTCAGTATTTTTTCATTCAAAGTTTGTATCAAATTTGTTGAGCAGTTTTAGATGTTAAGCTCTTTACTGTGGCTTGATTGTAAGTGTTACTCTTCATTTTTTGCCATTCATTCAAAATTTAGTCAAAGTGCAAAGTGATAACATGATAAAATTATGCATACTTTAATAACCAGGTGCTCCGCAGGGCGCAGCTTTATACGACCGCAGAGGTCGAACCCTGAACAGTTGGGGCAAGTATGGACAAAACTTTCTAGCGTGATACAGCTCTGAATTTGGATTGTGATCAAATTTTTGACATTACATGGTTTTTTTTTACACAAAACAAATGTCAAGATTTTACAAATTTTACAATTAAAGATTTCTTCTTCAAACTTTTTTAATCTAAAATTAAATAGTTGACACAGCATAGGTTTCTAACACAGAATGAATGTGGTCTAATGAACTTAAAAGTTTGTTTTTGCCTTTTAGCAATTCACTATGCTGTTGAATATTAATCCTCTCAAAAAAATGTTTGAAGAAATTTTCTTTTTATTTATGAAATCTGAAATGAGAAAAATTTACCCCCCCCCCCTTTTTTTCACATCCCCGTTTCCCTTTTTCCAAAACTGATATCAATTCAAATTTCTAATGGAGTTTGCAACAATAACTACTCTTTTAAATACATCATAAAATATTAAAATGTAAAATAAAGTGCTTGTTATCACTGAATGGTAAAGATTGGTTGGTAGTAAAAGTGAATATACATTGTTTATTGTATAAAACAATAAAAAAAACTTCATCAGCAACATTTTATATTGGCAAATTTCCAATGAAGTTATTTACATAAAGTTATTGGCAAATAAAAATAGAAAATGACATCATAGTCATGTCTGGCAAATGTCCAACATACATTATCTAAAAACATTTTAGATAAAATAAGGAAATAAGATGTAAAAAAACTGCTTGTTATCACTGAATGGTAAAGATTATTTTAATTTATCAGTTGGTAGTAAAAAGTGAATATACATTGTATATTGTATATAACAAAGATTTAAGTTGATTCTGGACAAAGAAAGATAACTCCAATTAAAAAAAAATCTTGCTATTGCACAATATTTTGCAATTAGATATTTCTTGCTTACTATTCTGGACAAAGAAAGATAACTCTAATTAAAAAAAAATTTGCTATTTCACAATTTTGTGCAATTAGATATTTCTTGCCATTGCGCAATACTGTGCAATTGAAAAGACTTGCTATTGCACAATACTTAATATAATAATTTTAGATCCTGATTTGGACCAACTTGAAAACTGGGCCCATAATAAAAAAATCTAAGTACATTTTTTGATTCAGCATATCAAAGAACCCCAAGATTTCAATTTTTGTTAAAATCAGACTAAGTTTAATTTTGGACCCTTTGGACTTTAGTGTAGCCCAATTTGAAAACAGGACCAAAAATATGAAGAATCTACATACACAGTTAGATTTGGTATATCAAAGAACCCCATTTATTCAATTTTTGATGAAATCAAACAAAGTTTAATTTTGGACCCCGATTTGGACCAACTTGAAAACTGGGCCAATAATCAAGAATCTAAGTACATTTTTAGATTCAGCATATCAAAGAACCTAACTGATTCATTTTTTGTCAAAATCAAACTAAGTTTAATTTTGGACCCTTTGGACCTTAATGTAGACCAATTTGAAAACTGGACCAAAAGTTAAGAATCTACATTCACAGTCATGACAGTTAGATTCGGCATATCAAAGAACCCCAATTATTCAATTTTGATGAAATCAAACAAAGTTTCATTTTGGACCCTTTGGGCCCCTTATTCTGTTGGGACCAAAACTCCCTAAATCAATACCAACCTTCCTTTTATGGTCATAAACCTTGTGTTTAAATTTCATAGATTTCTATTTACTTATACTAACGTTATGGTGCGAAAACCAAGAAAAATGCTTATTTGGGTCCCTTTTTGGCCCCTAATTCCTAAACTGTTGGGACCTAAACTCCCAAAATCAATACCAACCTTCCTTTTGTAGTCATTAACATTGTGTTTAAATTTCATTGATTTCTATTTACTTAAACTAAAGTTATTGTGCGAAAACCAAGAATAATGCTTATTTGGGCCCTTTTTTGGCCCCTAATTCCTAAACTGTTGAAACCGAAACTCCCAAAATCAATCCCAACCGTTCTTTTGTGGTCATAAACCTTGTTTCAAAATTTCATAGATTTCTATTAACTTAAACTAAAGTTATAGTGCGAAAACCAAGAAAATGCTTATTTGGGTCCTTTTTGGCCCCTAATTCCTAAAATGTTGGGACCAAAACTCCCAAAATCAATACCAACCTTCCTTTTGTGGTCATAAACCTTGTGTTAAAATTTCATAGATTTCCATTCACTTTTACTAAAGTTAGAGTGCGAAAACTAAAAGTATTCGGACGACGACGACGACGACGACGCCAACGTGATAGCAATATACGACGAAAATTTTTTCAAATTTTGCGGTCGTATAAAAATATATATTCAATATTTGTATACAATGATTATATAACAAAAATATTCACTAACAAAAAATGCCTAATGTCAACTAAACTGGAGGCTCTTAAGAGCCTGTGTCGCTCACCTTGGTCTATATGCATATTAAACAAAGGACACAGATGGATTTATGACAAAATTGTCTTTTGGTGATGGTGATATGTTTGTAGATCTTACTTTACTGAACATTGCTTACAATCTTCTCTATCATTAATAAACTTGGCCCTTTAGTTAAGAAGGATAATATCTTGTACAAATTTACGAAAATTTACCAAATTATATAGGGCAATAACTCCTTAAGGGGACAACTGACCATTTGGTCACATTGACTTATTTGTAGATCTTATTTTGCTGACCATTATTGCTGTTTACAGTTTACCCCTATCTATGATTATACAGAATTTAAGATAATAACCAAAATTGGCAAAATTTTCTTAAAAAAATATCAATTGGGGGCAGCAACCCAACAACCAATTGTCTAATTCATCTGAAAATTTATCGGCAGATATAGCATTTGTATAGATTGACTTGATTTAAGAAATAATTCTTTCATGCCATGCTCTATGCTCATTTTAACATGGGTAGGCATTATATTTGTTAATATGTTAATACCGAGCGTTAGCGAGGTATTAAATGTTTACAAATATAATGCCTACCCATGTTAAAATGAGCATAGAGCATGGCATGATAGAATTATTTCGATTCTAATAGGAATATTTTGAACTTTTGTACTTCGAAGCGGACCTATAGTAGACGCTCGAAATGTCATCATTTTGATTTGATGAACAAAAACGCTATAGAAAAATCAACAGTTTATCAATACAAAAAGAACAGAAACATTTAAACTTACTTTTAGAATGTTTTTATTTAATTTCCTAGCGAGCAACACCAACAAAAATGTCCATTTTGATCTCTGGCCTTGTTCAAAATTCATTTGACGTTGCAATTTCAATTGTGACGTCAATCACGTGCAGCCCATGTTCTATTTGAATTAGAACATGGCTTTGTACCCAAAGCTAAAGAAGAGAGTCATATTAGAAAAACAATTTAACACCGTGATCAACTCTAAATGCTTTTGTTTCAGATTTATAAGCCAACAGTTTCCCCTATGTTCTATTTTTAGCCATGTCGGCCATCTTGGTTGGTTGGCTGGGTCACCGCACTTATTTCTTAAACTAGATACCCTAAAAACGATTCTGACTAATTTTGGTTAAATTTGTTCCAGTAGTCTTTCAGGTGAAGGTTTTTGTAAAAGATTACAAATATTTACGAATAATTGGTAAAAAATGACTATAAAGGGCAATTACTCCTTAAAGGGTCAACTGATCATTATAATAAAGATAATAACCAAAAACAGCAAAATGTTCTTAAAATTACCAATTCAGGGGCACCACTGGGTCGATGCCACTGCTGGTGGAGATTTATTTCCCCGAGGGTATCACTAGCCCAGTAGTTAGCACTTTTTTGTGCTGACATGAATTATCATTGATATGGTTGTATTCATAAATTAACTGTTTACAAAAATTTGAATTCTAGAAACACTAAGGCTTTTCTACCTCAGGCATCGATTACCTTAGCTGTATTTGGCAAAACTTTTAGAAATTTTGGTCCTAAATGCTCGTCAACTTCGTACCTTTTTTAGGCTTTTTTTAAAACTTTTTTGGATGAGAGCGTCACTGATGAGTCTTTTGTATACAAAATTTAGTCCTGTTATCTATGATGAGTTTGTTTTGTATATATGAACATCCTATTTTTATTCCATTAACTAAATATAGTTCACATTTTGCTTATCGTATCTGCGAAATAGACATAACCAAAAAACTAACTTTGACCAAACATGCCAATGAACCATGAAATTGAGGTCAAAATAAAATTAAGGAGATGTGGTATGATTTTCAATGATCATGATGATACAACTATCCACCAGGTTTTAAATACTTTGACATACGAAATAATAGATTTATAATAGCAAGGCCTTTAATGATGAGAAAAACCCACAACATCTATTTGGCCACAAAACTCCCCGACATAAAAAGGTTACACCAACTCTGCCATACAGACATGTACGCCGTTCAGTCGTTTTAAATACCAAGATGACTTAATGCTTTAAGTACCTGGGAAACAAACACTTACTATGAAAACTAAACATTGACCTATAATGGTTTACTTTTACAAATTGTGACTTTGGTAGGGAGTTCCCCTGCAAAACGCTGTCCTGAAAAATTCTTGTCTTTCAGGATATCCCAGGAAGTCCTGGGATATCCTGAAAAATCCCAGCACTGGTAATTTTGTAAATCCTGAAATTTCAAGCATCCCAGGAAGTCCCATGAAGTCCTGAAATCTGTTGTCCTGATATTTCAGGAATTTTCAAGACTTTAAATTTGTTTCAGGAATTTTGGGGATATTTCAGGACTTGCATTATTTGATGTACACAAATTTATCCTGATTTTTCAAGAACTCTTAGGACTTTAGATTATTAACAGGAATTACTGGGATATTTCAAGACTTCAAATATATGGGTTTCTTTTCAAAACTTAGTCTTTGTTGCAATTTTAATTCCACTTGAGTATATTTACAATTCTATTTAAGTTCCAAGAATTGTTTGTGCATAGTTAAATTTGCATATGCTCATACTGATGGAAATGTTTGGACAATACTTTGGAAAATGCAAAACTCACATACATGTATCACAAATCATGTCACATGCTACAGGCCAAAATATGAGTAACAACACAATATTATTTTTTTTAATTAAGCATTAATATTTTCAAAGCCCAATTTAAAAGATCATGATCATACAACCATAGATGTAATACCCAAGATAATAGATTAACTGTAAACAGGTTAAATTTATATAATTGTAAGTATCTAAATAAACACACAAATAATTTTCATGCTTTAATTCTTTATCTTTGCCATGTGAGCCAGAGTGAATAAAATGTATAAATGGGACATCTGGATTCAATTTATTTTAGTGTAGACACTGGACAGGAAGTGTGAGGCCATATGCAGGGGCTCACATATTGCTAAATTATACATTTTCTGCAATTACTATTATAACTTTAAACATTAAGATGGTAAATAAACAATGAATGGATATTTTTTTTATTTTAATATATAATATCAAATTTTCAAGATAAATTTAATTTATTCAACCAGGGAACCTTTCAAAGAAAATGGAAATTTAACTCCCTTAAATAACCCCTGACACAATTAGAATTTGAACTTGGACAGCAACAAGCAAAGATGTCTTATTCCACAAAATGAATGCAGATAAATGAAAATAACTAGGTTCCAACAGTTCTATATTTTAACATTATATTAATAGTGCAGATGTTTTCTTCTGGTGACATGACTGTTTGATTTTAAGGAGCATTAATTTGATGATTACATGCATTTTGGACAATATCTTTTGGTAAGTACAAATACATTAGATTCCACCATTTTGAATATGTGCATATGACAAGAAGAGTAAAGAAAACAGTTATAGAATGTTTACATAAGATTTACTTTCATCACAATCATAAGGAATTAGCAATACATTGTTATTACATATTATGAAAAAATATTTAAATAGTATAGGTATGCTTTTAATAATAACATAAAAAAACTTAAACATAGAAGTGTGAGAAAACTCACATTTAGATATATCACAAACAGTTTGCTGCAATATCTCTGAAATAAGTTGCTTTAATCATTAATATACATGCTTCTGGAATACTAGTACATGTTTGGTTTTTAAAACTTTGAAATATATGATAGAGCAAGAAAGAAATGCTAAAAATAATTGTCAGTCTATGATTTATGAATGCATCATTTAATGTCTTGGTCCTTAATTGCAGGGTACATTATTCACCAAATATATACATGTATGTACTCATTTAAAGAAAGAAAAAAAGCAAGTTGACTTAAACAAATCTGACATACTAATGCATGATATTTGGTTTTTATATTTTTTTCATCAAACTTGAGATCCTGAACTTTTGTTTTGTTTCAGATTTACTGTTAAGGAACAGCAGCTCTGATTTATAAAAAAAAACCTATAGTGAGGGCCAAGATACATTTATGTGACCAGCTTAAACTAGTCAAGACAGAGGGCTTTTTGGAAAATTGGAGAGAATTGAAGATGATAACAATAGAAAAAACAGTGACTGTACTATAGAAAATAAATTTGTTTTCAAGTGATTTGATTTTGAAATGCCATCAAATGTGCTGTGAAGATAAAAAGTCAGAAGAATGAATACTGTCTTTTCATAGATTTTGTAAAGGATGAAGAGTCCATGTTATCCCCATGTTTTTTTTTTGGGGGGGGGACTTTTTTGTAATGTCTTGAAATATCCCAGGACATCCCAGGAGTTCTCAGGACAATATTCAAATAATTTACAGGTTAACAAGTCCTGAAAAGTTTTTGAAACCTGGGACTTCTCAGGACAATCCTGGGATATTTCAGGTTTACTAGTCCTGAAAAGTCCTGAATCCCTGGGACTTCTCAGGACAACCCTGGGATATTTCAGGTTTACTTGTCCTGAAAAGTCCTGAAATGTCCCAATTGGTCCTATATTTTTAGGATCAGGATTTCCTGGGATATCCCAGGAAGTCCTGTTCCAATACTCTCCCTAAAATTCCTGAAAAGTCTTGAAATTTCATTTCAGGAAGTCCTGGGATATCCCAGGAAAATATCTCAGGAAATCCCAGGAATGTCTTGGGATATCCTAGGATATCCCAATAGATTCTTGCAAGGGTTGTCTCATTGGCACTCATACCACATCTTCTTATATCTAAACACAAAAACTCAACATTGACCAATTCAACATAAAAATCAGGTCAAGGTCAGGTGAAAACTGCTAGACAGACATGTTCACGTTATAACAACTATATCAATCAAATATACTTTATCTACTGTTTATAGCAGCTGAGATACTGACTAGAGTGTAGTCTATAATGCCTTCCCCTTTTCTTGGGGAAATAATTCTAAAAAGGCAGAATATTGCCTGCAAGTACTGATAAACATGTACTATAACTTCCTACAGAAGACCATATATGTGATGGTACTTACTATGTGGTGTATTTCATATATTGGAAAGCTGCTAACACTATATAGCTCCATAGTTTGTTATTATCTATTTTATAGTGATAAATCTCATCAATACATTGCAGTTAATTGCATGACGTCGTACAAAAAAAAATGTTATTCTGCAATTCCTAGAGTAATAATAAACTTATAATGAAATAAAGTTAAACAATGTTAAAGAAAATTACCTTCTTTTCCTAGTCCAGCAGTCACGCCTGAAGATTTCTTTGACATGACAGTCTAAAAAATTAGGAATATGCACTGTGAATATATCTTTACTCATGTCACTTGTTGCACTATAAAAATTCTAAAATATCCCCCCCCCCCCCCCCCAAAAAAAATATACTTTATAAAACAAATGTTTCACATTATATAATATTCATTTCGAACAAATTTTTCAGGAAAAAGGGTAGCCCAGAGACATTAATAGAGATATATAGTTTAAAGTGTATTTAAGGTGGTTTTTGAATTTGGAACATCCCCTTGTAGACATAAACTTGCTTCAAGTTGATTTGCAAATGCATTTTGAATGCACCTTTAAATTGAAAATTGTTCCAACTGTAGAATATTCCAATATTCCGCAGTGATCTCACACTTATTAATTGTCTTGATATTTATTATGTATCCGTCCACTTTTGGATAACCTCCATTTTAAGCATATGTTAAATCGAGTAAATCAAGTACCTATGTTCCATCATATAAAAAAATTGTCCTTTAACGTAGTATTTAGGGTATAAACCAGCTAATATAACCTCAAAATCAATCCCAACCTTCCTTTTGTGGAATTGAACCTTCTGGTAAAATTTCATATAGATCCATTAACTTAAACTAAAGTTATCAGTGGTGGATCCAGAAATTTTCATAAGTGGGGGTCCACTGACTGCCTAAGAAGGGGCCCGATCCGCTCATGCTTCAGTGATTCCCTATATAATCAACCAAAATTTTCCAAAAAAAGGGGGCCTGGACCCCCAGGCCTTCCTCTAAATTGGCCTCAGGTTATTGTCCTGAAACCAAATGTGTCTTTGGACAACCATCAGGACATGATAGTATTATACGAACCCATTTTATGCAGTAGTATAAAAACCTGTACCATAAACATGATGAAGTGAGCTATAAAGGATGCAATTCTGTAAATATGGACAATGCAATTTCCCATAGGAACTCCTTTTACGACTAAAACTGTACCACTTTTACTATGAAGTTTTGAAAAAAATCTTATCCTAGAATTGAAAGTTTAACATATGCACCCCATTTTTTTTCAAAGGTCAAAATATAGGGCTGTGCGGGATATTTTCAACGTTTATATGCCCTGAACTTCTCTGAGTTTAAACTAACACTAATTTTCTTAACTGCCCCTACCTCGAATGAAAGGTTACCACAGATTTCAATGTAAACAATATGCACATTTAAATTTATTGGTAACATTCCCAAGTTATGTCTCTGTGAGATGGAACACAGAGAGCATAACTGGGAACCAGTATGTAAACAAAATTCATTGTCTATGAATATTCACGTTCTCCCCAAAAGAGGCGTATTTTGAGAAACAGCTGTATTTACAAGGTTCAACCTATAATTAAGGCCATTACATGAAAAATATGAAATATTCAATTGAGAAAACTAACAACCTAACTTAAATAAATATGATAGACATTCTTTTCAGAGGAGATGATCTTTGAAAAATTGTTAGATGGACAAAGACAATAGGTAAAAAAATATTGTTTAAGGCTATTACTGCTTAAGGAGTTATCCAATTGTTTTGTTAGTATTGACATTTTTGTTGATCTTGCATGTCTGATTTTTTTTTCAAATAACATTTTCTATCTATCTAAAATAGTTTTCAAGATAATAGACAACAAGAATGTGTCCATAGTACACAGATGCCCAACTCGCACTATCATTTTCTATGTCAAAACTCTAATTTGGCATTAAAATTAGAAAGATCATATCATAGGGAACTTGTACTAAGTATCAAGTTGATTGGATTTCAACTTCATCAAAAACTACCTTGACCAAAAATTTTAACCTGAAGTAGGAAACAAATGGACAAACAGACAGACGTATATACAGACGGACAAGGCTAAAACTTAATGCCCCCTCTGCTACAGAGGGGCATAACAAGGGCCAAATAAAGTACAAAGTTGAAAAGTATATGGAGGACCCATAATTCCGAGAGTTTTTGGCAAATACAGCTAAAACTATATTCCTGTGGTAGGAAATTCTTAGTATTCCTAAAAACTGAAAGTTTTGTAAACAGTTAATTTGTAATTATGACCATAATAATAATATCAATAATAATTCATGTCAACAAAAAGTGCTTACTAATCACTTGATAAACTTATCAGCTGTACATGATCTACAAAAATGTAACAAATATGACAATATGACAAAAAGAAATAAACGACAGGAGTTATTGACATTTAAAAATGACAAATTTTGACTTATATCAGTGTTATCTGTCTGTGTGTTGGTTCGTCCGTTTGTCCGTCTTTTCATTTGTCGGTTCTTCGGTCCGTGCGTCCACCCGTACATCCCAAATTTGGTTTCCGGCCTCAACCAAATGTTATGAAATGTATGCAGAATGCTTATTACTACAAAATATATACAGATCAAGTTTGAATTTTGGTGGCGTCACATTAAGAGTTATACCCCTTTACAAATGGAAAAATTGTTGAATTTTTCGTTTCTGTTCTGTAACTTTAGTTTCCCTCAACCAAATGTTATGAAATTTATGCAGAATGCTTATTACTACCTCATGTGTTTTCAATAAACGAGACAGAAAATATAAAATACAAAAAGTTTTTGATTCAAAAAATAATTTAGAAATAATTTTCCACGAACTGACACACAGACCAGAAAAAATAATGCCAATAAATCGGCCATAAAAAAACTTTCACCTAACCTGTACACACTCAGCGCAAACGAAAGACAAAATCTACGCAAGCGGAGAATAAAAACTAGAGGATCTAAAGAGCCTGTGTCGCTCACCTTGGTCTATTTGAATATTAAACAAAGAACGCAGATGGATTCATGACAAAATTGTGTTTTGGTGATGGTGATGTGTTTGTACATCTTACTATCTTACTTTACTGAACATTCTTGCTGCTTACAATTATCTCTATCTATAATGAACTTGGCCCAGTAGTTTCAGAGGAGAAGATTTTTGTAAAAGATGACCAAGATTTACGAAAAATGGTTAAACATTGACTATAAAGGGCAATAACTCCTAAAGGGGTCAACTGACCATTTAGGTCATGTTGACTTATTTGTAGATCTTACTTTGCCAACATTTATTGCTTTTTACAGTTTATCTCTATCTATAATAATATTTAAGATAATAACAAAAAACAGCAAAATTTCCTTAAAATTACCAATTCAGGGGCAGCAACCCAACAACGGGTTGTCCGATTCATCTGAAAATTTCAGGGCAGATAGGTTTTACCTGATAAACAATTCAACCTCGTCAGATTTGCCCTAAATGCTTTGGTGTTTGAGTTATAAGCCAAAAACTGAATTTTACCCCTATGTTCTATTTTAAGCTGTGGCGGCCATCTAGGTGGGTTGGTCGAGTCACGCCACACATTTTTTAAACTAAATACCCCAATGATGATTGTGGTCAAGTTTGGTTTAATTTGGCCCAGTAGTTTCAGAGAAGAAGATTTTTGTAAAAGTTAACGACGACGGAGGACAACGACGACGCCGGACGCAGGACGCCGCACGCCAAGCCAAAAATAGGTCCAAAAATAAAAGGTCAAATGTCTTCAACAAGAGTGTACACGCTGAAATGTCTCGCCTCCTTTACTGACCATTGATTTCTTGAAAGTCTTACAGATAAAGGTTTAACTATAAGTATTACACAAATTAAACATTAAAGATCTGACATTGAGGTCAAAGTCAGGTAAATTCTAACAGACAGACATATACACCTTACATTTTTTTATACACCAAATATAGTTGACTTTTGGCTTATGGTAATTGAAAAATAGACCAAAACAAAAACTTAACATTGACCAATAAACCATGCATGAAAATTAGGTCAAGGTCAGATTATACCTGCGAAACAGACATGCACACCTTACAATTATTCAATATACAAAATATAGCTGACATATTGCTCATATTGTTGAAAGTATTTGAAAAACAGACCAAAACATAATAAGAGTGCACACGCTGAAATGTCTTGCCTCCTTTACTGACCATTGATTAAATGAAAGTCTAAAAGATAAAATTTAACTAAAAGTATTACACAAACTTAACATTTTCAGAGATCTATGAAATTGAGGTCAAGGTCAGATAAATCCTATCAGATAGACATTTAAACCTTACAATTTTTGGTAATTGAAAAACAGACCAAAACATAACAAGAGGGCACACGCGGACATGTCTCACCTCCTTTACTGGCTACTGATTTTATGTTGTTATTCCTAAATATAAAGCTTTACTTCAAGTATCACATAAACTTTACATGATCCAAGAAAATTTGGTCAAGATCAGATAAACCAAACCAGAAATACATGTTCAAATCACAATCGTTTCAGGTACAAAATATAGTTGACCTATTGCTTATAGTTTCTAAGAAATATATCAACCAGGAAAACTGAAAAATGACCAATGAACCATGAAAAGAAGATCAAGGTCAGATAAACTATACAAGACATGTACACCTTACAATAGATATATGCATTAAATATAGTTGACCTATTACTTTTTGTATATAAGAAAGAACCTTACCATTTACTAATTAACCATGAAAATGGGGTCAAGGTCAGATCATACCTTCCAGACAGACATATACATGATATACACCTTACAATCATTCCATACACCAAATATAGTTATCCTATTGCCTATACAATCCAAGAAAGAAACTTAACCATGAAAACTTAATATTGACCAATCAACCATGAACATGAGGTCAAGGTCAGGTGATACCTACAAAACAGACATATACAACTTACAATCATTCGATACACCAAATATAGTTGTCCTAGTGCCTATAGAATCCAAGAAAAAAACTTAACCATGAAAACTTAATATTGACCAATCAACCATGAACATGAGGTCAAGGTCAGGTGATACCTACAAAACAGACATATACAACTTACAATCATTCGATACACCAAATATAGTTGACCTATTAATTATAGTTCAAGAGAAATAGACCAAAACACAAAAACTTAACAATGAGCAATGAACCATGAAAATGAAGTCAAAGTCAAATACACTTGCAAGACTGACATGTATGTAAATCGTAATTTACTTCCATACACCAAATATAGATGACCTATTGCATATAACATTAGAAAAAAGAACAACACAAAAAATCAAATTACACCACTGAACCATGAAAATGAGGTGAAGGTCAGATGACACCTGCCAGTTGGACATGTACACCTTACATCATTCATACACCAATTATAGTATAATTTTTTATTATTGTATCTGATATATGGACTTGACCATGAAAACTTAACCTTGATCACTGAACAATGAAATAAGATTGAGGTCAAATGAAAACTGTCTGACAGACATGGGGACCTTACAAGGTACATGTATGCACATACTAAATAAAGTCATCCTATTTATTTAAAATGAATAACAAAAGGTTTATCCAAGACATGAAATATTTTATTTTATCATATTGAAAATAAAGGCAATATTTAGAATTTTTCATCAATTTAATCAGAATGTAATACTGTAAAACAAATCAGGATTAAAAGATGTTTTGAAAAGTAATTGATTAAATAAAATTACTTGTAATTTTTGGTTGATTAATGATTACAATGATTACTTAAAAAATTAAAATCAATTATAGCTGACTAATGATTACAATTACAATTACCCCAAACCTGATCTGAGAAGAGACTAGTTAACCATGAAAAGGAGGTTATAGACAGACTGTCCGTGTAAGAATCTCAAATAGAATTTTGCAAAGCTTGTTTTCGCCTTAACACTCTTGAATGAAATAAAAGACATCTACTAATTTTGTTTAATATTGACGAAATCACAAACCAATAATTTCCTGAATTCAAAATGGTGGCTTAGCTTTGTGAAAGGCTGGTAAACTAAAAGAGTTGAATTTAGCGTCTCAAATATCAAATCGTAATAACAAATAAATTGCATTAGAATTTGAAATTTTTTTTTCAAGACATAAACAATGTCCCCTAGCGTATCCTGGTTTTGTACCTGATTTATTCTAAGTGTAAGCATTTGTAATTAAAAGTATGTGTACCTGTAAGTATTCCATCACTTCTTTATACTGCCCCAATCCCCTTGCTGCTGCCAGATCGTATGGAGTCTTACCCTGAAATACAAATCTTTATATTGCCTTTATCTGATTATTACAAAGAAGACTTTTGTTACACATATCATACAATAAACAAGACCAGTAGCAGCTGAGTGGTATCTTATTTTGTTTTTACAGGTGCTAACCATATTATTTTATATTTAGGCTAGTTACCCGGCTAGTTACCAGGTTACGGTTCTATCTTATCATCTTAGATCAACACTCTTCAAACTTAAAAGATCACGCACCATTATTGTTTAGATTGATTAATACTTTTGCATCTGTTGATATTTTCTTCGATTAAAACAGCTGTGCATGTATACTTTAACAACAGGGCTAGTTTTCTTGTCAGTTTTAAAAGTAGTTACCTCCCTTGTTTGTGTGATGTCGTCATCAATCTATTTATTTGTACCATCTTTATATAATATTATATTGTACAATTTAAATATGTGATTCGTTTAATATTTAAATATAATAATGTATTCTTTATCAAAGATATAAACAAGGTAATTTTAAAGTCTTTGATTACTTTATCACCGTAGTTCATGCGGATCTATTTTACTACATTATGTTGAAAGAACACCGGGGTGGTAACATTGGCTATATTTACTATCAATGACTGTGAAACAAGAAAGGAAAACATTTTACATTATAAATCGAGAAATAATTAAAACTAAATACCACTCTTCATGAGTAAAATCAAAAACGAAAAACGAAAACACTTTTGATTTTCATTTTGGTTTCAGAGAAATCAAAAACAAAAAATGAAAACACTTTTGTTTTCCGTTTTTGTTTTAGAGAAATCAAAAACGAAAAACGAAAACACTTTTGTTTTTCATTTTGGTTTTCGAGAAATCAAAAAAGAAAAATGAAAACACTCATTTTTCATTTTGGTTTTCAAGAAATGAAAAATGAAAACACTCTTGTTTTTTGTTTTTGATGTTTCAAAATGAAAAACAAATGGACGCAAATATAAACGGACCCAGATGTGAATTTCCTGACCAAAACTACGTTTCTGATAGCCAAACCTACATAATTCTCTAAATAAATAGCTTTTGTGGAAAATAAATGACTACAATACTGTCTGTGTGTTTTATTTGCTCTCTGTTAACATTTGTGTTGAATTTCCCACTGTTTCCGTTTTGTCTATTGACTTTTAATGGTCACATGGTCTTTGTATCATCCCAAAGGAAGAGCCAAGAACCAGAAATCAGAAGAAGATAATAATGTACTTAATATATAAAATGTAGAATGTATCTAACCAACTAATTGTGTTATTATTGTTTTATTAAAAATTACAACATTGATTGACAAGCCAATATAATCCATGAATAACCCCTAATTAAGTGACAAAGAGTTGTATTCACTATAGGTGTAAAAAATATCCGTGACAGGTTAATAGGTTAATTAGTTAGTGTCCCTTGATTTCTATAATCCATTAATTGATGGTGTCTATCCTGTGTCTCAGTTTATTTATTACTATGACTGGTCTGTTATTAATGATTAACTGGATTAATTTTTTTTTTTCGTTTGACTTTTATTTTGTTAAGGTTTATGTTGGTTTATATTCGTTTTTCTCAAACAATAGGTGTTTGGTCATACACTACAAAATCATTGATGCATTACGTAAATAGTATAAGGCAAAACAGTGAATAACAAGAATGTGTCCATAGTACACGGATGCCCCACTCGCACTATCATTTTCTATGTTCAGTGGACCGTGAAATTGGGGTCAAACTTATAATTTGGAATTATAATTACAAAGATCATATCATAGGGAACATGTGCACTAAGTTTCAAGTTGATGTAACTTTAACTGTATCAAAACCTACCTTGACCAAAAACTTTAACCTGAACTTTGCACTATCATTTTCTATGTTCAGTGGATTATGAAATTGGGGTCAAAACTATAATTTGGCATTAAAATTAGAAAGATCATATCATGGGGAACATGTGTACTAAGTTTCAAGTTGATTGGACTTCAACTTCTTCAAAAACTACCTTGACCAAAATCTTTAACCTGAAGCGAACAGACGCACAGACGGATGCACAGACGGACGGACGAACGAACGAACAGAGGCACAGACCAGAAAACATAATGCCCCTCTACTATCGTAGGTGGGGCATAAAAACAAGAAACAAGAAATGAATACATCTTTATTATTATCAACAGAATAAATTATCAGGATGAACATCAATTATACATGTACTTATTTAAAGAAACAAACATTCATTCAATACATGAATCTCTATTTAATTTCTTGATTTTGCCGATGATCAGTTACTTTCTGCTGCCAAAAAAAAAGTCCCAATTTAAACAGACTTATAGGCGGGTCAAGACTGAATCCTTAGATTTTAAAGCTGAAAAGGCATCCGACTTATAAGCGGATCTACTTATACTCGAGTATCTACGGTATGGCACAGATAAGAGTTTTTTCTGCAGCTATTCCAACTATCTATAATAATAAAATTACGAGGTCCAATTTGTCAGCCGTCATCACGTAAAAACGACAAATCACAGAATTCAACTTTATATATAACTAATATAGTACAAAGGTTTAGATTGAAAATTACACCACTCCAGGCCCTTTTGTTTTCCACGTAATTAATATTGCCAATAATTAAGAAGTTCCGGGTCGAGTCCGCTACCGATACCAAAAGTATATTCACCTGTTACCTATTACCTTATCTGTACGTTCCGCATCTGACAGGCGCACCACCAAACGTTGTATTCAGGATTAATATGCTATATACACGGGTCATAACCACAGGGTTGACACTACTAAATTGTCAAATTGTTACCTATTGTAGTATTTTAATCAGTAAGACTTTCTAAGATAACAATACGAATACTAAAAATCTGGACTAAAAATAAGGCGTATAGGTACAGTTTTCAATTTGTTAGTGGGCATAACGTAAAACAGCGAAGCAAAGAATTCAACTTTATTTATAACTTATATAGGAAAATGCTGTTGATTAAAAAATACTCCATTCCAGGACCTTTTGTTTTCAAAAAAATTAATATTATTGTTTCAGTTCGACGGGTTCAAACAGAAAGACTTGAAAGCAGAGAAAAACTGTGTATATTTTAATCGGCATGACTTTATCAGATGACAATACTTATACTAAAATAAGGCTTGCGCATAGTTATATACTTTTATTCAGTCACGGACCCGTGATATCACGGGTGTGTTCTAGTATAGATTAAAAACAAGAATTTGAAGAAATTTGCAGTCTTAAGGAGGCTGGGGTGTCCTCCTCCATATTGGATTTTGAAAAAAACAGACAATAAACAGTCGAGATCTTTAATAAAATGTGCAACTTTCAAAAGTTGTATGTAATTTATGTGTAAGACTTTTCATGTTAATATAGAAAATAATGTGATTTATCATATTTACTGCTATATTTTACAAAAACCAGATTTATTAATTGTTTTTAAAACTTTGCCATATAAGGGGAGATAACTCTGATATAAGGAGAGATAACTTAGATAAAGTAACTGTTACGTAAAATCGAATGTTTTTTTAACTATTAAATTATAAATATATGATGAACTTGTACGTCTGGCGTATTAAATTTTTAACCTGGTACCTTTTGTTGGCTATTATTCATTTGTTTCTCTGTCCTATATTTTCTCCAATTTATTTGTATTGTAGTCCTGTTTTGTAATGTTGTCAGTTTAATGTTATAATTATCATCGCCATTAAAGCTGGAGGTTTGGCATGCCCACCATTTCTATTTTAAAATGCCCTGTACCAAGGGAGGGAAATGGCCATTGTTATATTATAGTTCGTTTCTGTGTGTGTAACATTTTAATGTTGTGTTTCTGTTGTATCGTAGGTCTCTTATATTCGATGCGTTTCCCTCAGTTTTAGTTTGTAACCTGGATTTATTTTTTTCTCTATCGATTTATGAATTTCGAACAGCGGTATACTACTGTTGCCTTTATTCAATGTATTGCTTAATACTATTTTGATACTATCTAATAATTTTGTTATCATTGTTACGACAAAGGATTGGTGTATGGGTCTTTTGACAGTTTATTTGTTTCCATTTTGTTTAATGACAACAAGTGCCAGATTCAGGATATTGCCAGGTCTAATTTTGAATCAATACAAATTATTATTTTTGATATCAAAAACTATTTTATCCATTTACTTATAGGTTATTATTATTGCTTCTTTTCCCTAAAACTGAGATATTCATATACTTTGGATTACAAATTATGGAATAATAAAATTATCCCCTTTTAGTAAAACTAATCACCCAAAATGTATTAGTGGTCTATAAACAAAATCATTTTATTTTTGAAGATTTTGAAAACAAATACTGGATTTCATTTATATGATCATCTATGTTCATGTGTTTTATAGTAAAACTAAGCCATACAAGTCTTTAAAACACTTCCATATTTTTAGTTCAATTTAAAGTATCATATGACATATGTGTAACTATAACCTTGAGAAAAAAAAATCCTTTGGCCAAAAATATCTTAAACATCATTTTAGTGATGCATTATTTACTAGTTGAATACTGAGCCTTTACTATAATATATTACCTTATGTGTTTTAACAAAGGGACTGATGCCTCCTTCTTCTACTAGATATCTTGTGACATGTAGCTCTCCCCACTCAGCAGCCAGATGTAGAGCTGTTTTACCATCTCTCTATAATTATACCAAATAACATGTAAATATTATGGATACTACTTTATTACCAATATAAATAGTATACAACATATCCTACAACTGATATAAAATTTGTCTGATTAACAGGATAATGTTGTGTAATAAATAAAAACTAAATGTATATCACATGAATCAGTGGTCAAAACTGAACAAAATGACCAGTCACATTTGTATTCATATTGTACATAAACAACAAATATACAACAAGTTTTTTTTGTGGGATGTCAGAACTTCCATCAGAAATGTCATGTTAACCTTTTTTCAAGAAATGCATAAAATATTTATATCAAGGGATTCAGTGCAATGCACAGAGATAAATGAGATCTCACTTTATATAAGTCTAGCAAGTATTTGTTGATATAATAATGAAATCTGTCTGATTAACATGGTTCAGAATAATGATCAATTTAAAAAAAAAAAACTTTTTCAAAGAAATATGAAAATAAGTTACATTTCCTGATTTAGTACAAGGAGACAAGTAAAATGAGACCCCACTTTATATGATTCTAACAAATAATATTTGTTGTTCATTAAAACTGTCTGATTAACAACATGATTTTGTGTTGATTAAAAGTAATGTGATCAGATTTAGTAGATAACATACTGTTGTGATATCTTTGTTACATCTGTTCTCCAGAAGTAGTCGAGACACTTCCACATGTCCATACATGGCTGCCAACATTAATGCTGTGTATCCACCATCCTGGAATAATACAACTGACATCAAAACTTGTCTGATAAACTGGACAATGTTGTGTAATAAATATAAACAGAAATGACCAGTCATATCAATTAAAACTGTCTGATTAACAACATGATTTAGTGTAGATTCAGTAAAATCGTTAATTTTATAAAAGTAAATTTTTCAAAGAAAAATGAAAAAAAGTTATATTTTCTGATTCAGAACAATACTATGAGTAAAATGAGACCCCACTTTATATGATTCTGACAAATATTTGTTCATTAAACCTGTCTAATTAACAACATGATTTTATGTTAATTAAAAGTAATGTAATCAGATTTAGTAGATAACATACTGTTGTGATATCTTTGTTACATCTGTTCTCCAGAAGTAGTCGAGACACTTCCACATGTCCTTCACTGGCTGCAAACATTAATGCTGTCTCTCCATACTCCTGGAATAATACAACTGACATCAAAACTTGTCTGATAAACTGGACAATGTTGTGTAATAAATATAAACAGAAATGACCAGTCATATCAATTAAAACTGTCTGATTAACAACATGATTTAGTGTAGATTCAGTAAAATCGTTAATTTTATAAAAGTAAATTTTTCAAAGAAAAATGAAAAAAAGTTATATTTTCTGATTCAGAACAATACTATGAGTAAAATGAGACCCCACTTTATATGATTCTGACAAATATTTGTTCATTAAACCTGTCTAATTAACAACATGATTTTATGTTAATTAAAAGTAATGTAATCAGATTTAGTAGATAACATACTGTTGTGATATCTTTGTTACATCTGTTCTCCAGAAGTAGTCGAGACACTTCCACATGTCCTCCACTGGCTGCAAACATTAATGCTGTCCTTCCATACTCCTGGAATAATACAACTGACATCAAAACTTGTCTGATAAACTGGACAATGTTGTGTAATAAATATAAACAAAAATGACCAGTCACATTAATTAAAACTGTCTGATTAACAACAGGATTTAGTGTAGATTCAGTATGATCATAAATTTTCAGAAAAATATTTTTTTTAAAGGAAAATGAAAAAAAGTTATATTTTCTGATTCAGAATAATAATACGAGTAAAATGAGACTCCACTTTACATGATTCTAACAAATATTTGTTGTTCATTAAACCTGTATAATTAACAACATGATTTAGTGTAAATTCCATTAATAATAAATTATTCAAAAAGTTTTATTTCCTGATTTAGTACAACATAAAGAAAATGAGACCCTCTTAAATAAAGATTATTATTATTATCATTATTATTATTATTCATACAAGTATTTGTTGTCCATTAAACATGTGTAATTAACAACAGAATTTAGTGCAGATTCAGTATAATCATTAATTTAAAAAACATCATTGAAAAGAGAAAAAGAGTAGTATTTTCAGACATGTCAGATACAGAACAATTATATGAGTAAATCGGAATTACATTTTATATGAATCTAACGACTATTTGTCCTTTTTAAAGGATGTTTCTACATTAGATCTTTATACATATCACTATCTGACCAAAGTTGCTCGGAGTAGTCAGGTACAAACCATGTGTTGTTAGTTGTTATATTTGTTTGTCTAATTACTATGAGTAGTCAGGTCCAGACCATGTGTTGTTAGTTGTTGTATTTTTTTGTCTATTTACTCTGAGTAGTCAGGTCCAGATCATGTGTTGTGAGTTTTTGTATTTGTATGTTTATTTACTCTTGAGTAGTCAGGTCCAGACCATGTGTTTTGTGTTGTTATATTTGTTTGTCTATTTACTCTGAGTAGTCAGGTCCAGATCATGTGTTGTTAGTTGTTGTATTTGTATGTCTATTTACTCTGAGTAGTCAGGTCCAGACCATGTGTTGTTAGTTGTTGTATTTGTATGTCTATTTACTCTGAGTAGTCAGGTCCAGACCATGTATTGTGTGTTTCTCTTGAGTAGTCAGGTCCAGATCATGTGTTGTTAGTTGTTGTATTTGTATGTCTATTTACTCTGAGTAGTCAGGTCCAGACCATGTATTGTGTGTTACTCTTGAGTAGGCAGGTCTAGACCATGTGTTGTTAGTTGTTGAATTTGTTTGTCTATTGACTATGAATAGTCAGGTCCACTTTTGTGTTTTAACATTCAATAACTAATGTGTTATGTTGCAAGTTGGTTTCATATTTAGTATTATGCTTAGATTTAAAGGTGTTTCAAATGCAGTATTGTTCTCAGTGCTGTAAACTGATTACAGGTATGTGTCATTGTTGTGTCATGATGTGTCTCAAGCTCTGAGTTGAACATAAGTGTTGTGTCATGATGTGTATTGTGTTTTGTGTTGGACTCATATTGTTCCTCATAGTTTGTGTTGAGCATCAATGTTGTGTTATGATTTTGAACATTACTGTTGTGTAATGATGTATCTCATGTTCAGTGTTGAACATCAGTGTTGTGTCAACATGTCTCGTGTTTTTTGTTGAACATCAATACTGTGTGTTGATGTGTTTCATCATGACATGTTATATGTCGAGTGCCCAGAGAGAACCAATGACTTTTGGTAGAAAACTGGAAATCCTAATCAATTAAAATCGGAGTCGAACATACCTGTCACGTGCATGCTCGAACTCATAAGATCAGTGTTGGCAGGAAAGTGGTACAGTAGTTGAACTATTTAGAAAACTCATTCACCAAGCCTAGCTATTTATTTAAGTATCCTGCATTTGTGTGTCCTGTACAGGATATGTACAATATCCTGTGTATTGAAGTACCTTGTATTTGTATATTTTATACTGCCTATGTACATTCTTCTATGTTTGTATTGTTGTTTGTTTTTATCTGATGTTCTGTAGTACTAAAACAAAGTAGTTTTGAATGCAACAAGTTTACCAATTTGATATTCAATGTTAAAGGTTTACCTACTTGATATTCAATGTAACAAGTTTACCAATTTGATATTCAATTTTAAAGGTTTACCTACTTGATATTCAATGTTACAAGTTTATCTACTTGATATTCAATGTTACAAGTTTACCTTCTTGATATTCAATGTTACAAGTTTACCTATTTGATAGTCAATGTTACAAGTTTACCTATTTGATAGTCAATGTTACAAGTTTATCTATTTGATATTCAATGTTACAAGTTTACCTACTTGATATTCAATGTTACAAGTTTACCTATTTGATATTAAATGTTACAAGTTTACATATGTGATATTCCATGTTACAAGTTTACCAACTTGGTATTCAATGTTACAAGTTTACCTTTTGATATTCATTGTGAAAGGTTTACCTACTTGATAATCAATGTTAGCTCCGTTCGATAGGCAAAGCTTCAATTCTTCTACTCTTCCTTTATCAGCAGCTACAATGAATTTCTGTAAGTAAAAAAAAGATTTTACATTTAACAGAATATAAAGAGTGTAGTAGCTGAAATGGTTTTCACACCAGACAATAATTATCAAACACTTTAAAATTACAGATTTTTATTGGTTAATACAAGGGAGACATTTTACTCTATCCATGGCTCAACTGGAGACCAGTTTATGAATATCACTTTTTCGTGCCGACCAATCAAACATCAATAATTTTAAAAGAAAAAAAAACTGAATTTACATAAATAATTTTAAAGATAATGCTCAAGTTCTACATTTCGACCTCACACCTTTTTATTGTCTGTCAACATCAAAAAGACATCCAATCTAATTAAAAACCGATCTTTCATCGCTCCCGTTTTCTGATATGTCGCGTGGGAGATCTAACATAACCCGCTTTGAGATCACATGTGAGTGAACTAGAAGTTATGAATTTATGATGATATACAAATGACTTGACGACCTATCAATAAGCCAATCAAAAAAGTTTATGAATTCTTTTGACTGACGATTTCTTCATAAATAAAATAAGTTACACCCCTTTACCTCACGATAAACTTGCATAATCGTGGAAGACTCATTTTCATTGGTCGAAAAAGACACACCTACAAGGTCACTCACATGTGACCTCAAAGCGGGTTTCGTTAGATCTCCAACGCGACATATCAGAAAACGGGAGCGATGAGAGATTGGTTTTTAATTAGATTGAAAGACATCTTGCTTCACTTTGGTTGTTTTTTCTAATAACTGTAACAATGTTATGTACATGACGTCATAGTTAATTACTTTCAATTTACAATTTGAAGAAGAAGAAATTTTTGAAATAACACCAAACTGCTGAAACTTATAGATGTTATACATGTACTTTCAATGTAAACAAAAGACTGGTCACTGACATTTCAATTATTCACTGAGGGATGTTGAAGAGTGCACCATATTTGTTTGTATTCAAAAAGTTTTCAGGGGAAATTCTGTTTTGCAACTTTGTAATTAACAGCCATACAAACCGAAATTATTTGCTCTGACTTAACCTTTGCTGCGGAAACGAACAAAACAGATGTATGTTTAACCCAGTCATATTCTGTATGTATGTGCCTGTCACAAGTCAGGAGCCTGTAATTCAGTGGTTGGCGTTTATTACATATTTGTGTTTTGTTAATTTTTTTGTACATAAATTAATTTAAGTCGTTATTTTTCTCGTTTGAATTGTTTTACTTTTATAATTTTTTGGCCTTCCAAGCTGACTATGTGGTATGGGCTTTTCTCATTGTTGAAGGCGGTATGGTGACCCATAGTTGTTATTTCTGTGTCATTGGTCTCTTGTGAAGAGTTGTCTCATTGGCAATCATACCACATCTTCTTAAATTTTTATATTAGCCAAAAGTGCTGGTCCAAGAAACCGATTAATAGAGTATCATTTTGAAGTATGGAGTATTCGAGTACTAGTTGATATCCCTACAAATTATCACATGCTTATATTTTCTATCAGATAAACAAGTGAAACTGCGAGCTACTGCTCACTGATGATACCCCCGCCGCAAGTGGATAATATTAATAGTGTAAAAATATGCAAGTGTTCGGTAAACAGGAAGTTGTCGAGTGATGAATCTGAAAACGCATCACACGGTATAGCTGACTTATATCAAGTCTGAAACCAAATATCAGAAATCCTGGTAGTGCAGTTCCTGAGAAAAATGTGACGAAAAATTTTCAACTTGGCTATCAGGTGTAAAAATGATACAAGTGTTCGATAAACAGGAAGTTGTCGAGTGATGAATCTGAAAACGCATCACACGGTATAGCTGACTTATATCAAGCCTGAAACCAAATTTCAGAAATCTTGGTAGTGTAGTTCCTGAGAAAAATGTGACGAAAAATATTCATGGGACGGACGGACTGACTGACAGACTGACAGACTGATGGACTGACGGAAGGACAGACAGAGGTAAAACAGTATACCCCCCTTTTTTTTAAAGCGGGGGTATAAAAAGCACTAGAATTTTTTGACTTGAAAGAAGAAAAAATCTTACATGATTCCAATCTTCCATTATTTCCTAAAATAGAAAAAAAAAATGTATAAACTGTTGTCAGAGTAATTATTGTTACTGTTACATACAACTGAAAAACAAAAACTGTTTTTGTCAATTTTGATCTTGTAAATACTTACCTAATATAATAATTAATTATAAATTCATAACTTATAGTTCACTCACATGTGACCTCAAAAAGGGTTTTGTTAGATCTCCAACGCGACATATCAGAAAACGGGAGCGATGAGAGATTGGTTTTTAATTAGATTGAAGAAATATGATATACAGAAACAATAGACAACCACTGAAAAACTGAATAACATTGACTTTGGACATTCACATTCATAATTACATCATTATAATATGCTTACAATGTTAACATAATCATGATAATGAAGGTGCTATATATGAACCTTTGAAGCATAGCCTAACATGCATCAAAAACACTGCACTGTAATGTACAATAAATCATTTCAACCACAGTTTTATTTGATAGCTATTATTTTCACTATCATAGTCCTGTCAAGGAGAATTGTTTTACCTCATTTGGTGACAAGAGATCATACATGACATTTACTTTTCTGATAGAAAGTTGTCTAATTGGCAATGATACCACACATTCTTGTTTTTGAATCAATATTCAATTCAAAAAGTAAAGATACAACTTTGCAATAATATAAATAAGAATTTAACAACAAAGGAAATTTACATATTCAATGACAAGAGTGAAAATAGCTAGTGAATAGATTTCAATGCAAGAGTATACTAATAAAATTCTAGTTCAAACCAGCATGATCACTGAAGTGTAAAAATACATGTTTCACCGCTTTGCTTATTAAATAAATAATTTAAGTCTTAAATTAAACCTACTTACTTAAAATAAAAAAAGACATTAAATATGTAAATTAAGTGAAATAAAATCTGTTGAACCAATCTTTATAAATTTTCAAACTAAACAATTGCAAGAAAAAGTTTAATATCTATAGGTACTAGTAATTGCACTGAACATTAATCTATATTTATAAGAATAAGTAAAATAAATAAATGGGGAATGTGTCCATGGGACACAGATGATGCCCCTGCTTGCATACAATGTTATAAGGGACATAACTCAAGAACTGTAAAAGTGACGCAAGTAAAATTCAAACTTGATCTGTGTTTTGTGGTAATAAGGATTGTGTATGTTTCATAACATTCAGTTGAGGCAAACTAAAATTAGAGAACGGAAACCGATTTCGGAATGTACAGACGGACAAGAGTAAAACTTAATGCCCCCTCTGCTACGGTGGGGACATTAAATCAAAGTGCTGGATAGCACCTCTGGAAAGTTCGCAACTGTAGCTGTGTATTATTCCAAAAAGGTTATAGACGTGTATTATTTCAAAAATGTATTTCATCACAGCTTGGATGTTTTAAACTAAACCATTGTCTTGTCAGTAATTATCAAAAATCACTTTTTTCATGTTCGTCATAAAAAGTTTTGATATTTTTCTATTGCAACCTAAAACTGTAGATCTAAAATATTGAAATATACAGAAAGCTCTGATAATTTCTTTTTAAGTACCCATGCCATGTCAACATCAAGGGCCTGTGATATAGTATTTTTCTATTGGTTTAGATCCTTCATATTTGTTTTTAGTAAATTAACACGTAAGTTTTTTTGTTTGAATTGCTCTACATGTTTCCTATCGGGGCCTTTAAGTTTTATAGCTTTCTGCATGTATATGGTACAGATATTTCTCATTATTGACGACCATATGGGGGCCTATAGTTATTAATACATTTTCCTCCTTTGAACTCTTTTGGATAGCATTGGTTCTTTGCAAAAAATACCACATCCTTTTTTATAAATAAGACAGTTACAGTAACTTAAATCAATACAAATGTAATGAAAGTGAATTTATATTAAAGGCTTTTGTCTAAAATAGGGAACGTGTCCATGGGACACAAATGATGCCCCCGCTAGCATTAATGTTATAAAGGGTCACAACTCAAGAACTGTAAATGTGCATGAGGCTACCAAAATGTGTACTTGATCTGAGTTAAAGTTATGGGGTAATAAGCATTGTGTATACATTCTAATTACACAATATTGCGCAATGGATTTGTTAGATCTTGACATTTGTTTTGTGTCAGAAACCTATATATTATGTCAAAAATTTGATCGCAATCCAAATTCAGAGCTATATCAAGCTTGAATGTTGTGTCCATACTTGCCCGAACTGTTCAGGGTTTAGACCTCTTTGGTCGTATAAAGATGTGCCCAGTGGAGCATCTGGTTCCATTTGTAACGAGGCACAACCCTAGAGCAGTAAAAATTACTCCACCAAAATTCAAGATTGATCTTTGTTTTATTGTTAAAAGTATTAACACTGTATAAATTTCATAACATTTGGTTGAGCGAACTAAAGTTAGATAACTGAAACGAAAATAGTCAGCAATTTTTTACATATGTAAAGGGGCATAACTCTAAAATGGTATAACTATCGCCACCAAAATTCAAACTTGATCAGTGTTTGTGGTAATGAGCATTGTGTATAAGATTCATAGCATTTGGTTACGACAAACTAAAGTTAGAGAACAGAAACTAAAATTTCAAGCAACTTTCCTTTTTGTAAAGTAGCATAAAATGCTAGAATGGTAAAAGTGACGCAACTAAAATTCAAACTTGACTTGTGAATTGTGGTTATAAGCATTGCGTGTAAGTTTCATACAATTTGGTTCAGGCAAACTAAAGTAAGAGAAAAGAAACGAATTTTGGGATGTACGGAGGTACATGTACGTACAAGTAAGGGAAAGACATACATACTTACAGCAGAACAAGGATAAAACTCAATACGGTGGGAGCATAACAACAGCAGTATGACCACAGGAATAAAAAGTTTATATACACTAGATTCATAGAGGTGCTTATAACCTGTAACACATTTAGTTGCTGTTGTCAAATTAAGCATTGTCTTGTGAGTTAAGAACATTTGCGAATTTTTGTTTTAAGCCATACTTTGATATATTACGGTAATCATTGCCTCTGTGTTTGGGTGACAAAGCAATTGAAATCTATTAATATAGGGCATGGTATGCCTTAAAACTTTTCCAGATGCACAGGCCGCTGTTTGTCTGTAATCTATCTAAATTTTGAGGTGAAAATGCAGCCATTTTAGCCAAAGGGTACACATCATGAACCTTATAATCATGCATTTCTATAGAACTTGTCTTGATACCCTGAGCTATAATATTCGAAGAAGTGGATGCTGACTCGGTTGCTTTTAATACGGATGCTATATGATACGAATTTACAATAACACACCAGAAGTGGTATGATGTAAATTATTGGAAGAAGACTGAAGAAGAACTGACGTTGGGTCAATGTTTTTCTGCTGTCAGTTTGATCCACTTGAGCATGCTGAACGAGTAAAGTTCCTTATATCCACATTGGAATGTGAAACAATTAGTATTTAAATAACGGAATTAAGTTTTCAAATGATTTTTGGCATCAAAATCTTCCGATCGATGTTTAGACAAAAACAATGCATTTTTTTTTAATTTTTTTTTTTATTAAAGCCGGTCATTTTTACCTTTACTCGTCCTTGGCGTGAGACGTTAGACATATAATATAATTATCGAGTATTTTATATTCTTTCACCTGTGTTTTGTTTAAACAAACCATTATCACTTTTCAATTATCCGACGGCTTGGTCAAAATGTCAACTTGTTCTCACATTTTAATCAGTCATTCCCGATTCTTTCGATACACTCGGGATTTTACCACGTTTACGTACGTACATATAGTAAACAGGTAAAAGTAGAGCGGGGAAATGTTCATTCATGAAATATTCATGAATGAATGAAAAGGCAATCTCGCGTAGATTTCTTGTGATTTTCTCTACAGCGCATGGCAGATCCGCGAAGTAGTGTTTGTAATACTCATTTTTAAAATGAAGTTAAATTCATCTGCATCGTCGGTGAATATTCATTTCTCAGTTTTATTCAAGCTGTAATCTTTTCAGTCAAAACAGTAGTTACTCAAAATTTTAAAAGAATCTTCCAAGAATCAGAACTCAAACACTAGTACTACACTATCTCGGAGCAGAATATATTGCGATAATCTGTCAACCGGAAGTTTGAGGCCGACGCCTAAGGAAAGTAGCAATAGCAAGCTATAGCAAACTTTCCAAAAACATATATGAATCCTCCTGCTGACCCCTCAAACACACGCTACTGTTAATAAAATAAGAATGCACATGCTGAAATGTCCTGCCTGCTTTACTTTTTATGATTTACTGTATGTTGATAAGTGACATAAAGATGAACGAAGCTTTACTACAAATATGATTTCAGTGATATTGTTGTCTTTTTTCAAAACTACCTCTACCGTTTTTTATTGGGAAAAATGCAAATTTTTTATTGAAATTGGGAAATTTGTATATTTTATTCTGAACACATCTCCGATTTTTTGCTGACCTTTGCTGCCTTTTTGCACTGTTTTTTCATGTATATTTTGGTTGTCAGACATTTTCAACCTGAAAAATACTTTTCGGAGAGGGGAAAGAAACAAAAGCAATGATGGTACTTAAGGGGGTTCGCGGGTCTAAATCATTTATATAGGATTTCTCTATATTTTTCTATAAATGAACTTTATCTTATAGTTAATAGAAAAATAAAATAAAAAAGTGGGGTCACCGTTCATTTGCGCTCACAATCTGCCTTCGAAAGAAGCATACATTTTTGTAAAGGTGTTTTTTTTCTGTTGAAGTAATAGGAGAAATAAAAGTAATATCGAAATAAAAAAAAGAAATTTATTACAGAAATCGCTAAAATTTTACAATAATTTAGTTTAAGTACAGCTTATATGGAAATTATATTAAAAAAGATAGGTCACCGATGAGTTGAAAAAGATATTTCAATTTTAGAGCCAAAAAATGGCATTTTTCCACCAGAGGGAGATAATTTGGAACTTTTTCAATGATGTATACATTTTGAAAGTCATCTGGGGCCAACACGAATTGATTGTTTTGAATGATTTTTGTACCATATGATAAAGTAACAACTACAAAAGGAAATAAATAAAATTTGTAATGAAAAACAAATGTTTGATTTTTTTCTGAAATTTTTATACCCTCGAGCCTCCTTAATGCATTGAAAACTACCTGTGTTACAAACACCATGATGATTCTGATCAGAAAACTAGATCTCAAAAGTGCTTTCTAATATCAAAATAATAACATGAATACGATATTTACAAACATTACTACCAATGCCATCACTGTTTGGGGAAAATGTAAAACTTTTTGGGAGGATTTTTAAGCCATTTTTTTCAGTAATTGGGAATTTTCTCTAGGGGAAAAGGCCGAATTTCTGCTGTTATTTGAGGCAAACAATATCACTGGATTTAAACTTAACATTATCAATGATCCATGCAAATGAGGTCAAGGTAAGAAAAACCAAACCAGACAGACATATGTACATTCTACACTCATTACATATACCAAATATAGTTGAACTATTGCCATAGTATACAAGAAATAGACACAACCATGAAAACTAAATATTGACCAATGTACCATGGAAATGAAGTCAAAGTCAGATGAACCCTGCCTGACAGACATGTACACATTACAATCATCTATACATCAAATATAGTAAACCTTATTGCTTATAGTATCTGAGAAACAGAACTAACCAGGAAAACTTATCATTGACCAATAAACCGTGAAAATGAGCTCAAGGTCAGATGAACTCTGCCATACTGATGTGTACACCTTAAATTAGTTGCATACACCAAATATAGCTGACATATTGCTTGTAGTATTTCAGAAAAGGACTTTACTACTGAAACTTAATATTGAACCTTCTGAAATATAAAGCTTTCCACAAATACTTTAAGGCGCTAACGCGTAATAGGCATTTTACACCTATGTTCTATTTTTAGCCGTGTTGGCCATGTTGGTTGGCAGGCAGGGTCATCTGACACCTTTTTTAAACAAGATATTCTAATGATGATTGTGGCCAAGTTTGGTCAGCGGAGAAGAGTTTTGTAAAAGTTAACAACGACAACAATGGACAACAAACGTGAAGTGATGAGAAAAGCAAGGTGAGCTAAAACATATATTATACAATACATACTAATTCGATAAAAACTGATAAGAGTACGTCTGAGGTAAGCTAAATTTATCAGAAAGAAAATGCCACCATCTAAAGCATCTCTGAAAAAAAATTAAATCATATTTACTTGTTTAACCATGATATATGTAAAATATATGTATCACTTAATAATACTTTTTTAGTACTTCTTATTTTTCTGTAAATAACTTTCCAAAAAAGTTTAGCAACAAAAAAGTGAAATTTTATTTTATTACAAAATCATCACAACATATAATTTTAATAATAACAAAATGGAATTATGACATGTCAGAAGCAAAATGAATGTTTATCACTCACATTCAATAGGAACTCAACTGGCAAGGATCACATTGACTGGACAATGGTCACACGGAGTGGACATTGAACACAAGGACTGGACAATTATCAAATAAAAAACAATAATCATGATAATAGACATTATAGATGTTCAAAATGAAAATATAAATGAAATAAAAACAACATCAGGGACTAAACTTAACGCTCGCCCAGTCGCCCGAGGCGACCAGATTTTCGGCTGGGCGAATATATTTAGTCATCATGGTCGCCCAACTGGCGACTGTAAAAAAATTGAAGTAAATCCCATTTGTACCCTTTCCCCCGCGATATTAACAAAGACTAGAAACCTGTTTGTCTTATCAAAGCGATATAGAAATATAGAGTATTTCCGAAAACCAGTAGGTTGTTTCTAATAACTGAACCCAGTCAAATAGCTATGTTTTCAATCCGGAGTCACGATGTTGCATATATATACCTTCTTCTTTCCGCATGTTTTCTTAGTTCTGCTAAATTTTCTACGATAATTTCATTATTGAACAGTGTTTTCTATTTTACTGTTCAATAAGCATCGTGAAAGGGATGTTTTCTTATTGTCCTGTGAGTCATTACAAGCCTGTGTAAGACGGTAACTTGTCCCTGAATCGCTTTTTACAAAAATATTTAATAAAAAAACGAAATTTAAAATCTCTTAAATAAAAATCCCAATATCTAGTTTGATATCCAATCTTCATTAAAAACTTATTGAAAAATATATTTTGATCAACACTATTAGAGGATGGCTTGGATTGAGATAATATTTAATGTTCAAAGAAAGAGCCATATTGTCTAAAGGTCAACAGGAAGTTGAAAATTTGAAGGGAGATAATTTTGTTAGGAAACAACCTAAAATAAATATTGTCAAATCTTATGATACATTTCTGGTGGCAATAATTCAAATATTATAATGGTTACCACAGAAAACATTTTCAAGACTACAAGTAGGATTTCACAATAAGGCTTCATTAGAAAAACTGTTTTGTTTCATACCATGAACATACATTTAAAGAGGAATCAAAGAAGTTTGTATTTGAACATATATGAAGACTACTTCCTGTTTTACTTCTTGTATTAATGATCCTCCTTACGTGGGAGCACTTAACAAATGTACAAGTTTGTTAACATAAACATCAAAATGATATGCTTTGCTTCATGGTATGATAATTTGATAAAAAAAAAATCTGACTGGAACTAACATCAAGAACATATTAATTTCTGAATAAGGTTTAAATACAACTAATGTTCTCCAGCTGAGCCTATAGCTAGCAATATTCAAGGTAATTTATACAAAGTATCCTTACAATCCGGGTTATTGCGCTAAAGTGCCATTTCAGAAAACTAGCACCCTTCTGCCCTGAGATTTAAGCTGGAACACTGTTAGTAAGTATATATATACTAAGTAATTTTCAGTTTTGTTTTATTTTAGTATAAAGATTAGTGGGCTCCTAAAATTTTAAGCGGGCCCCTGAAAAAAATATCTTAGGGGCCCAGCTGGCCCCTAGAGGAAAACAGTTAAGTTTAGTCTCTGAACATGTTACAGACACTATCTATTTTTAAATAAAATGTTGACCTCTTTTGTTGATTGGTTGCTGTCTCATTGACATAGACCTCCCATCTTACAATCATAAAGAACAATTTGATTTCTACATGTTCTAAGTTAACAACTCTTTTTGTAATGCTTGCAAATGTTTAATTAGTTTCAACTTCCAAGTACAATTAATTTTGTTATTGTGTCAGTTTATTTTTTGTATCCCGTCACAAAAGTTGCTAAGTGCAAAATTCTAACCTTGTTCTAAAAGAATTAATACAAACACTGGTCTAATGCTATTTAGAATGAATCCTTTAGCTCTGGATTATCTCCCCTTTAATACAAACACTGGACTAATGCTATTTAGAATGAATCCTATAGCTCTGGATTATTTTCCCTTTAATACAAACACTGGACTAATGCTATTTAGAATGAATCCTATAGCTCTGGATTATCTCCCCTTTCATACAAACACTGGTCTAGTGCTATTAAGAATGAATCCTATAGCTCTGGATTATCTCCCCTTTAATACAAACACTGGTCTAGTACTATTTAGAATGAATCCTATAGCTCTGGATTATCTCCCCTTTAATTCACATTTACAATTCAATATATTTCTGATTTTCATTTGATAAAAAAATCATTAAACGTTCCAATATAATATCAATGTAATGTTCACTGACCTATAGATAGTAATAACTTGACTGGACCTTGAATCAATAAATACTAATAGTAGATCTTCAAACTGAAAATATAAAAAAATACATGTAGCTCAATTTCAGTTTGTTTCACGTTTATATAAATATTGGTAAAACTTTCCCTGAATTTTTATGTCCCTGTCATGAATTAAAAAAGAAAAGGTACATGTACCATACAAAGCTAATTTATAGTGGAAAAGTTTTTAGGACATATTCATTATAGCATGAAGTCATTTTGTGTCCTATGCTATTGCACAATACTTAATATAATAATTTACACATCCTGTTTGGTGTGTATCTCCTGCCATATCAGTATAAAAACCCAAAAATTATGAAGAAAAAAATCCCCCCCCCCCCCAATTTTTTTCCTTTTAACCCCCCTTGGAGTAATTACCCCCAAACTCAATTCCTGCCTGTTATGATACCTTGCAGTACAATTTCAGAGAGATCCACACATTTAAACACAAGTCACCTTAACTTTATACGACCGCAGAGGTCAAACCCTGAACAGTTTGGGCAAGCGTGTCAATTAAAATCTGTACTCAACATTACTGGTTGAGCAAAAAAATGGACTTTTCAGACTCTGAGCTGTTAGTTTGTAGTTAATGTACTCAACACATTTAATATGATTTTTGTCTATTGCCTGATAAACTACATTTAGTAATTCATCACATTTACAGTTTCTCTACTATGAGTTTACAGCTACAGTGTATGAATATTTCAACAACATGGATATGAAATAATGTATTGCTTTATGCTAGACAGAAAACCCTATTATAGCTAATATGTATATATTTATTTATGTATATATAAATACTGTTTATATAATTTTAAAGTTTCATAATATTCTGAATTAACTGCACAATTTACCTGAATCACTTTCCTTCTTTCTATATAACAGATCTATGTAGGCCACATATATATATATATATCTAACATGTCTAAGAGGACATTATTGTTTTTATATTTCTGTACTCTTTTCTTCAGCATTCACTATGTTTTAGACCTAAAAAAAAAAGAGTATCTAAATAATATTTTTTTTTGTGTGTAAAAGTAAGAAATCTAGTCCCAGTTTCAATTCTAAAACAAGTGAAACTGCGAGCTACTGCTCACTGATGATACCCCCGCCGCAAGTGGATAATATTAATAGTGTAAAAATATGCAAGTGTTCGGTAAACAGGAAGTTGTCAAGTGATGAATCTGAAAACGCATCACACGGTATACATGGTATAGCTGAGTTATATAAATCCTGAAACCAAATTTCAGAAATCCTTGTATTGTAGTTCCTGAGAAAAATGTGACGAAAATTTTCAACTTGGCTATCATGTGTAAAATCATACAAGTGTTCGGTAAACAGGAAGTTGTCGAGTGATGAATCTGGAAACGCATCACACGGTATAGCTGACTTATATAAATCCTGAAACCAAATTTCAGAAATCCTTGTATTGTAGTTGCTGAGAAAAATGTGACGAAAATTTTCAACTTGGCTATCATGTGTAAAATCATACAAGTGTTCGGTTAACAGGAAGTTGTCAAGTGATGAATCTGAAAACGCATCACACGGTATGGCTAACATATATAAATGTTGATACCAAATTACAGAAAGGGTGGATGTGTAGTTCCTGAGAAAAATGTGACGAAAGTTTCATGGGACGGACTGACTGACGGACGGACGGACTGACAGACAGAGGTAAAACAGTATACCCCCCTTTTTTAAAGCGGGGGTATAATAAAATAGTTGCCCCATTTATAAACACATTAGACAATGTGTTTGTGTCAAGTCAAGAAGATTAACACAAGTTACAGGGCCAAATATTCTCAATGTAAATGAGATGTGCTAAGGCTTATATATATATGCATTCTTGAGTTATTGTCTGAAAACTGGAAAATCCCCCTTTTTTAATGAATAAAACCCCATAACTCGGAAACGTAAAATCTGAAATTTATAAATAAACAGCTGCGCCATGAGCGCATGATACGCCCGACGTCTTGTGTGGAAGTTTTATGCAATAATCATAAATAGTTTCTGAGAAAGTTTTAAGCAATTACCATTTATTGCTTTTGAGACACGGCGGGACATGTGAAACCCCCCCCCCCCCCCCCCCCACCCTGTTTTTTTTTTTTACAAATATCACTAAAATAAAATTTTGAATCAAACCAAAAAGTATACAGATCTTTAGATTAATATAACAAAGAAGTGTGTATAGTTTCAAGCAATAATCATAAATTGTTTTTGAGATACGGCGTGACATGTAAAAAAAAAAACCTCCCCTTTTTTTACAAAATACTCAATAACTCAAAAATAAAATTTTGAGTCATCACCAAAAAGTATACAGATCTTTAGATTAATATAACAAAGAAGTGTGTAAAGTTTTAAGCAATAATCATAAATCGTTTTTGAGATACAGCACAACATGTAAAAAAAACCTCCCCTTTTTTACAAAATACTCAAAAACTCAAAAATGAAATTTTGAATCATCACCAAAAAGTATACAGATCTTTAGATTAATATAACAAAGAAGTGTGTAAAGTTTTAAGCAATAATCATAAATCGTTTTTGAGATACGGCACGACATGTAAAAAACCCTCCCCCTTTTTTACAAAATACTCAATAACTCAAAAATGTAATTTTAAATCATCACCAAAAAGTATACAGATATTGAGATTAATATAACTAAGAAGTGTGTAAAGTTTTAAGCAATAATAAAGAATCGTTTTTGAGATACGGTGCAACATGTGAAAAAAGACACACCCCTGTTTTAGTTACAAAGTGCCGTAACTCAAAAAGTTTAAATCTTATTTTCACCAAAAAGTATACAGATCATTTGACCATCATAAAAAACAACTATTTTAAGTTTCATGAAATTTAGATAAGTCGTTCTCAAGTTACGGTGCGACATGTTTACGCCGGACAGATGGATGGACACCGGACATTTGTATACCATAATACGTCCCGTCAAAATTTTGACGGGCGTATAAAAACAAAAGGGAGCTCACATCAATAGATATAAACAATTCACCCAAGTTTTATGCAAATTGGTTAAAGCTTTTTTGAGTTAATGTCCGACATGTTGACGACGGACGGACAGACGGACAACGGTATACCATAATACGTCCTGTAAACGGGCGTATAAAAACAAGTATGCAAACCCAAGTCTTATAAACATTACATCAATTTAACTGGGATCACCAAAAAGGATTTATCTGCCAGTCAGCACCGTTAGCTACTATTCCGATGCCCCAGACTAGTAAATCATGTAAATGTTGATTCGGACTAGTGTAAATTTTCAAAATGTTATATAGTCATCTGGTCATATAGGGACAAGTTTTGATATTTAGTTTCCGGACTAGTAGATGAAATTTTTTTTGGCGCAGACTGATCTGCCATCTTACAGAAGTGACATTTCATTTTTCTTGAATGAGTTATACACACATTTTTACCTGATAAAAACACCTAGAACAGGTAATTAAGGCCAAAAGAATGAAAATAGTTCAAAATAGTTAAATACTTACATGCATGAGGAGTCTAGGTAATACAAATAAATGGGGAATGTGTCCATGGGACACAAATAATGCCCCCCGTTTGCATATATCATATAAACATGTAACACACATCAGTGATAGCCGAAATTCGGCTTTTTCCCCTAGAGAAAATTCCCAATTACTAAAAAAAATGGCTTAAAATTCCTCCCAAAAAGTTTTACATTTTCCCCAAACAGTGATGGCATTGGTAGTAATGTTTGTAAATTTCGTATTCATGTTATTAATTTGATATTAGGAAGCACTTTTGAGATCCGGTTTTCTGATCAGAATCATCATGGTGTTTGTAACACATGTGGTTTTCAATGCATTAAGTACAAACAAAAATGAACCATCATTGTTTCTGTTTCTTTCCCCTCTCCGAAAATTTCAATAAAAAATATGCATTTTCCCAATCATGATAAAAAACGGTAGAGGTAGTTTTGAAAAAAGACAACAATATCACTGCACATAACTGAAGAATGATAAAAGTGATGCTACCCCAATTTGTAATTGATCTGAGTTTTGCAGTAATAAGTATATATTGTGTATAAGTTTCATAACATTTGGTTCAGGCAAACTTAAGTAAGAAAACAGAAACGAAAAAATCAGCAATTTTTCCTTTTGTAAAGGGGCATAACTCTAGAACAGTAAAAGTGACACCACCAAAAATCAATCTTGATCTGTATTTTGTGGTAATAAGCATTTTGTATAAGTTTAATAAAATTTGGTTGAGGCAAACTTGTTAGAGAATGGAAACAAAAAATTCAGCTTTTGTAAAGGGGCATAACTCTAGAACGGTTAAAGTGACACCGCCAAAAAACTAGATCTGTATTTTGTGGTAATAAGCATTGTGCATAAGTTTCATAACATCTGGTTGAGGTAAACTTAAGTTAGAGAATGGAAACCAACATTGGGACATACATGTATGGACAGACAAGGGTAAAGCTTATTGTCCCCTCTGCTACGGCGGGGGCATAAAAACGGAGAGGGAGAAAAACAGAGAATATGAAAAAATAAAACGAGAATTTAATTGAATGATTGTTGGTTGCCTAACGTCCAGTGGTAAATATTTCATGCATATTCAGGACGAACGAGAATTTGAAAAGTCATGCTTAACATGCCTAACAGATTTCCCCTGCCCTTGGCTCTCCAGTAAAAATGGTAAAGAAACTTCTGAAATAAATTTAATTTTTGCACAATTTGTAGAAAACGCCCACGTCTTGCTAATTAAAAGTATATACAAATTATTACAATGTATTAATTTGTTGGCAATTTCATAGATAAAAGGGACACTTAAAATCATTTATTATCATATTATAATACATGTATTAATTAGTCATTTCTTCGCTCGTTTCAAAACTTATAAAATGTCATGGATCTATCTATACCATGTATACTGGCTATCATTCAAAAAACATTGCAAAATTGCCCTTCAGATGTCTTTTGGTTGTTTTGCTGTTGGGTTTCTGTCTTATTGAAGTTAACCATATATATCCTTTTATTCATACGCATAAACAAATATCACAAACATACTTTTTTTTGTAATACAGTTAAAAATTAAGAATCATACAAGCTTACAATAAATTACTTCAATATTTATTGGGAAATTCAGGACAAGTAACTTTTTTCTCAGGCCAAATAAAAAAGTATGTGTGGTTCCAGTTACATCTGAAAAAAATTAGGGTAGGTAGGTAGGGATTTTATTTTATTTTATGTTTTTTTTTTACATTGAGTCTATGGGAGCAACATTCTGACTTTAACAGTGCTTAATGAAAAATGACAATAAATCTTTAGGGTAGGCTATTTTTAAGCCGAAAAAGTAGGGACGGTAGGGTTACTGGAACCACACATATATTTTTATTTGGCCTCAACAAGTAAAATTTAGTTTTACTTGCCTAGGGACAAGTTCTCACAACAAATATTTCCACAACCCTGTTCATTTCTGTCAATCATACATGTATTTGTTTTTCATTAACTGTTTTATTATAATTCAGGCCGTTTGTTTTCTCCTTTGAATTTATTGTTCCACATGTTTCATGTCGGGGCCTTTATAAACCAACTATACAGTATGGATTTTTCTCATTGTTGAATCCTTCTGTTGCCTATGTTTGCTGACATTCCCTTCATATGAGTGTCTCATTGGCATTCAAACTACATCTTATTTTCATATTATGACATTATCCTTTTATAAAAAAAAACTCAACATTCCCTATTTAATATGATATTGCATAACTCAATCAGTTAGTCTACGTTTAAATCTCCAGTTAAGGGAACGACCATTTTACTTCAAGGGGAAGCTTATGGTTTTTTCCTAGTTTGATGAAAAAAAATATTCTGTTCAAGCAGATGACAAAAAAAATATTCTAAATCCAGATTTTCCCCATACCTTATAGTGTTAAATTTTGAAAAAGATAATTTGATAGATAGCCTTGAAAAACATGAAAAACTAAATAAAATTGTTCAGGCTTTGCTCGAAAGGACTCAGACAAAAACCCATACCCCCCTTTCTTTTAAGTTGAATGGTTGCTCCCATACATTTTTAAACAACACCACTTTAAAGAATGACTTTAATGCATGTTTCTTGATAATTAATTTACCCTCAATTTGTTTTCTTCTTGTTTCTCGGTGCTACATTAGCGAGTAAGCAGTCCAACAGTTTAAGTGGAGACAACTCGTATCCAAAAGTTTAATTATTGATATGAAAACTTCTATGCGATCACAATTTTTAGAAAAAGTTAACAAAACTAGTTTATTTCTTTTCATAACCATAGTAAATAGGTCGTTATATACTGTACTGGTCAGAGACGATAAATTTTGATGATCTTTGATAAATTCATATTTTTTTACATGTCGACTGTCGTTCTAGAAGAACCAACTTTTTATCGATTGAAGTCTGTTTTATTTTCACTTACTTTTCTGTGTTCTCACAATATCTTGGTTATATCTTAGAGTATATTTTAACAAAATCGTCTGTTTTTGTCATTCGCGTCGGCGAATGACTATATAAAGATAGACAAGACTTTACTTTGAAAATATAATCTTTAAAACGTTTAAAGTGACGAATTTCTGTTTAGACGCTTGATTTTGTCTCCTGTCAGGGACGTTGAAGTGTTGGTGATAAAAACAAAAATGTTAATATGATGACAAATTGGCACAAGATAAGGAAGTGGAAACAAACTTTTGTATAAACAAGTATAATTGATAAATATAAATTATATTTTATGTGAAAAAGTATCTCATTAGTTACATTTTATTTCGAAGTTGCATGTGTTGACATTGATGTAAATATACACTTTATGTTGAGTTATGATCTACTAATAAAAGAAAAGACGGTGAAGTGTTGATGATAAAGAATACTTTATACAAAAACGGTAATATGATGACAATTTGGCATACGATATGGAAATGTAAAAAAACTTTTATATAAACAAGTTATAATTGATAAATATAAATTGTATTTTATGTGAAATACTGAATCATTAGTTACATTTTATTTCGAAGTAGCATGTGTTGACAATGATGTAAATATACACTTTACGTTGTCTCATGACCTACTAATGAAAGAAAATATGGGTATTCTGTTTCTGAGCTTCTAAAAACAAATTTGTTTTAAAATGTAAAAAATGCGTTGAATTTACGACATATTTTTATGAATAAGAATCTTTTTATCTAATCAACCTGTTTTCGCTATGAAAAGATTGTTTTTGCCAAGATTGTTCTTTCACTTTCGTGCAATTTATTTTGATTTTGAGATGGTCCCTATAAAGCTTTAATCATACCTGGGGTTTACATTTGCACAATCACGGTTGTTTTCGCCTTTTAATATTGCATTGTGGGATCGCGCACAGCTATAAATTTACCTGTTTACCGACATTAGCGTTTTAAATCGAGTGGTGTCCTTGACATCAGGTTACATGTCAAACCAACTGAAACGTATCAGTACCTCCCAATTACAAGTGCACATCCTAAACATACTTTTAGAAGTATTATTACAGGTGAAACAATTCGTCACATAAGAAACAATAGCAACGAAACTGATCTCAACAAACATCTTCTGACTTTGGAGAATAAACTTATAGATAGAGGCTATGATAAGTTGGAAACGGCAAAAAACATTAAAGATTTAAACGATGCAGTACTCTGTCAGATAATTTTAGACAAAGGGAAATTCCACTTACACTAGTAACTAAATATAACCCTACAGTTATAAATCTTAACAGAGCTATTACAAAGCATTGGCAAATTTTGCAAAGAGATGCCTATCATTGCGTATAAACGCAGTAAAAATTTAAAAGAGCACCTAGCAAAAACTAGACTTTTGAATAGGGAGACTTTTGAGAAGGGACCCTTGCTAAAATAAAACTTAGCTAAAAAATCCCGAAACATCGTTAATTAATTATATATATATTTCTAGTAAAAAAAAGGCAATTAGTCATTACGACTCTATAAAAACGGTGTCAAGTCTTGAGGTTTAAGAATGTATGTTGGTGATGGGAATCTTTGCATTTGTGGAAAGTTTACCCAAATGTTTGTTAATTTGATTTAAAGGTCATAGGTCAAGGTGATATGAAGGTATCAATGGTGTTTGACACACCATCTCAATTTAATACACCTACCAAATATGATAAGTCAATGTCAAAGGATAGATTTATACCCTGGACAAAGTTGTATGAGAAGAAGAAAAACTACTAAAACAGTATGACTCCCTTCATCTGAAGGGAAGACATTATAACAATGCAAAACATTGACAAATGACAAAAAATAATAGAACAAAAATTACAAAACAATGCAATAACCATTGAAGGTCCAACATTTACTCTCAGAAAAACAAATATAACATTGGGTGGGCTGGAAGGGTAAACATGTGAAGATGACAACTTAAAAACTTTTTTAAAAAACATTTCTAAAACACATATTTTTAAAATAATTATCATTCGTTTATTCACAAAATGCCAATCGAATGACCTCAGCTTTTTTAAAAAGCTAATCTTGTTCCATTTCTTTCACAATTACAGGAAACAGACTTTTGACAGGGGGCGCGAAATCTGGTGCGCATATCTGTATCTGTATCTGTATCTGTGTAAGGAATTCCCTCCTTTAAAGGAGCACTTCTTTTCAGAATCGGTTTAAAAGTTCACAATATATATTTACAGGACTATATTTACAGGATATATTGTACAACTCGTTTCAGGACTTATTTCTCCGGAAAATCTCATGATAGATATATCCGACAAGGTTGCCCTCGCAGTGGCGGATCCAGGTTGACGTAGAGGGTGTACACTCCCCCCTTTGTACGAAAAAAAAAGAGTTCTCATGTTACTCACGATTTAGTAGTTTTTTACAATAAAGTTGTCCAAAAAAAAAAATCCGCTCGCTCCGCTAGACGGTATATAAATTCCGTTTTGGGGAATACCCCGCCCCCTTCAGTTTCAAAAATCTTGGATCCGCTCCTGAGTCTAGTATACTAACTGATTCATAGTATTAAATATTGAACAGCTGATCTTTTAAAAAAAAAGCCCAAATAAAATGCATCATGGATAGGAGGGCTGAGAAGTTGGATGAGCCGGTCCTTCATTTCTATATTCTTTAAGTTTTCTTACTTTTTGCCCATGTTTTGCTATTCTTCATATTTTAGCACCTCAATATTATATATTCTTTATTTTTTCCCCCCATTTTTCTCTATTCTTTATAGTTTGCCTATTAGTATTCTCTATTCTGTTAACCCCACCCACGTGACTCTCCTATAGATGGGCGTGGTTTTTTTGGTTCTTCGGTAGTGAGCCAGAAGAGGTCAATATCTGTTTGTATTTCTTTGCATTGGAAATATCTTCTGTCTCTCTTCTACCTCTTCCTTTTACATATATATAGTTTAGACGACACATGCATAACAAACATAATGCGTTTAGTCTACATAGCATTAATAAATTTATGAATGCAGATATAATAGAATGTGAGCTGTGTGATAACTTGACGTTTTCATGGTATGGCAGCCTTAGTAGAACATCCCTGTAGGGACGATAATCTGGATGAATATAAAAACTACACGGACAATAGCAGTAAGAGGACGACTATTTGATATTCTGGGGAGGGGAGGGGCAGGAGGATTTGTTTTACTGATTCATCATTCATTTCAATCTGTCGCTAAGTTTGCCATTTTTTCAGCTCTTACCAGACCTTACTCATATTCAAAATCATCCTGTCCCCCACTCCACCCCTGAAAATATAAAGATCATTTTTTTTAACGCCCAGTGCCAAATATTCCATGAAGGTTCAGGAAAACACGAGTTCAAAAGTCAGGTATATAATATAGAAAAAAGGGAGATCTGGTATGATTGCAATCCACCAGAGTTCAAATGAAGTGGATTCAAGCAATTGCAATTATAGGCACCCGTTCGGCCTTCAACAATAACAAAAACTCATACCGTATAGTTGGCTATGAAAGGCCCCGACATGAAAAATGTGAAACAATTCAAACAAAACACGAACGGCTTTATTATATATAACAAAATAATTTACAGAAACCAAATATGAGTCGACAGACATGAACCAAAGACAAACTCTGAACTACGTGCTCCAGACTTGGCACAGACACATATTAAAAGAATATATATGAGGGTTAAAATGTATGTGAACGCACAATCCTCCCCCAAAATGGGACAGCGGAGTAATACTACAACATAAGAACAAACTTTAAAAATCAGTTGCAATAGGATTAACTAAAAAGATCAGTACAAGACACAAAAACAACTAACATTGGGAAAATGGACACAATTAAAGCACAGAAATAAGAGTATTTGCAGTTACTGAAAATTTGTTCAACGCCAAAAAAAAACCCAACAAAAACAGATGCATGTCTCTGATGGAGGGTTAATTTAATTGTCTCTGATGGAGAGTTGTATCTGCGGAGAGTTGTCTCTTATGAAGAGTAGTCTCTGATGGAAAGTTGTCTCTGATTGAGAGTTGTCTCTGATGGACAGTTGTCTCTGATGGAGAGTTGTCTCTGATGGACAGTTGTCTCGGATAGAGAGTTGTCACTGATGGAAAGTTGTCTCTGATTGAGACTGAGTTGTCTTTGATTGAGAGTTGTCTCTCATGGAGCGTTGTCTCTAATGGACAGTTTTCACTGATGGAGAGTTGTCACTGATGGAAAGTTGTCTCTGATTGAGAGTTGTCTCTGGTTGGGAGTTTTCTTTGTGGAATTTTGTCTCTGATGGAGAGTTGTCTCTAATAGGGAGTTGTCTTTGATTGAGAGTTGTCTCTGATTAAGAGTTGTCTCTGATGGATAGATGTCTCGGGTGGAGAGTTTTCACACTAATGGAGAGTTGTCTCGGGTGGAGAGTTGTCACTGATGGAGAGTTGTCTCTGGCTGAGAGTTGTCTCTGATGGGAGAGATGTCACTTTGGCAATCACACCGCAAAAAGTACATTTTTGTATCGAAAAATGGTATGCATCATAAATAAGAATGTTTAGCTTTAGAAATCCGTTTTATGACCCTTCGTATGTTTTGTATATAGAAAAATGAAAAATTTTGCATAACCATTACCTAAATATTATTGGCCTCGCAGATTTGAAATCACATAGAAAAGTTTAAGAAAAGCCTAGATAATTGCATGCGATACTTATATAAGAACTGAGAAGATGCGGTATGATTGCCAAAGAGACAACTCTCCACAAGATACCAAATGACGAAGGAGTTAGCAATTATAGGTCACTATAAGATCTTCATCAATGAGCAAAACCCTTCCCCAAATATTAAGCTGCAAAGGGTCTTAAAGTTACAAATGTTTGAGACTGATCGAGTATTAGTTCAGACTTTTAAGTATTGTCTAGATTGTGGTCGAGTACAAATCAGTACATACAAGTATGGTTAAGATTGGGGTCAAGTAAATTTCCAGTAAAATTTAGACTTATTCAGAGTTCAGAATGATCGAGTAATAATATGTACAGTAGAGTACAATTACTGCTAAGTTTAGACTTTCTGGTTTGTAATGATGGGTAAAAGTAAGATTTACAGAAAGTAAAATAGAACATCTCTATATCCTACTACTACTATATATACCTACTGAAAAATATGCACAGTGTCACAGACTTTCAGTACCTAAAGTAAAATGTAAATCCCGTAAGTAGTCAATAAGACAGCAACCAGACAACAACACAAGGCCAAAAGAAAATTAAAAAGGAAAAGACATCTTATGATATGCATTTGTAGTGGGGGGCAGGGGTCCTGATCCCGAATTCCCGGACTTTAAAACATGAAATCCCGAGGTCCAGAATTTATAGAAATTTAAATCCCGAAATTCGAAAAAAGAATAGCCGGATCCAGAAAGGATCAATCCCAAAATCCCGTGCTTAAACACACCCGATCCCGGAGTCCCGTTAAAGGTCCCCCTTTTTTGTGTAGATGGACTAAATAACAGAAACACAATATTTCCAGTCATGTCTCAGCCTGTGTGCGATTGTTTTTTTTCTTGTTTTTTTTTGGTGGGTATTTTTGTAGGCATATTAAACATAAATATGTACATCTGTTTTCATGTCACATCTCAAACTCCGTATGTTTGGTTTCCTTGGAAATGTTTTTACACGATATATTTTCTGGAAAATACACTGTACTACAAAGACCGTGCAATGTCTTGAGAGAAAGCGAAATTCAGAGAGCACATTAATTTATTGTCACATATAATTAGATCTCAAAGGGAGTTGCAGAATAACGGATACTGGCGAATGTCAAAATTGAACAAAAAAGTTTGCAAAATTATAAAGAATAACAACGGAAAATAAAATAATTATTTAATACAATAGTGTAGACCATGTACTGAATTAAGAAATCATGTAATGATAGAAGAATTTTACAAAATAGTTAATTGAAGATTTTACAGAATAAGCGTTATATTCAAAGATAAAGAACATTTAGGTCCACACTTAATACGGACCCTTAAAAAATAGTTGGATTATCTCGGTGTTGCTGGTCAGTAATGAATAAAAAATCACTGGTCAATTTAAAGGTTGTTGTAAGTGATGCAATATATTCTTATTTTCCTGTCCCCCTTATGTAACTTCCAGTTTTATTGAAGTTTACATCCATACAAGCCTTAGTTTAATTTAGTTTCCTGTTATTACTACCCCCCCCTTTTATTTGTCGCATGTTATGTATCATGTACTGATTCTATATATACTTCGAGCATACATATGTACAATTATGGAACAATAACCATTTAGTAAACTTTTTAAAACGTTTTTGTAGACTTGTAAACAATAAATTTTATACAGAACAAAAAAGATATTAACAAAGATGTCAGTTTGTCTGCGTATTTTACTGTGAAAACGTTCTAGGATTCAAACTGTAGATGTTTTGCGGAATAACTATAAAGGGGGACGGACGGACGGAAGGACTGGCGGCCAGACGGAATGACGGGCGGACAGACGTACAAGGGTAGTTGAGGAAAGGGGGGGCATAAAAAAATATAGCTTCAATCACATCTTTTATTGCGTCGACTTGTAGACAGTAACCCTGATGATTTCTATTTTTAAGTTTTTACCATTTTTGCGTTCATGTACCTACAATGTATTTTTGTCTGAATTAGTAATTGTTTTAGATATGTATATTGATAATGAACATTCATGTATCATATTTTTTACAAAGTATAATTTCATTTTAAAAGGTTCCATAAAAGAGGGTCTGATTGGGGTTTACGGAATATAGAATAATGGGCAAAAAATTGCAGAATGAAATGCAAAAAAGAAAAAAAGAAAAAAAATATAATGGGGTGCTAAAATATAAAGAATAAAGAATATTGGTAATACTAAATAAAAAAATAATATCAGATTATTACATGGCATTTTTCATATCGCATGTATTATCAGCCCTAAGTTCAATATCAGCCCAAGAGCCGCCATGGCTCGAGGGCTGATATTGACCGAGGGCTGATATTGACCGAGGGTTGATAATACATGCGATATGAAAAATGACATGTTATGGTCTTTTTATCATATGCTTCAACAATGTAGAAAAATAACAGATTCATGGATTGATCCTTTTACGTGGTTCCCAAACAGAAGTTCAAAGAGTGAAAAGTTCACGGACGTCAGACCAAAAATTTTATACATTTCGATATGAAATCTTTCTATCATATGCCTCAATAGAGAAAAAAATAACATTTTAATATGGACGAATCGACAAAAAAATAATTCAACAATATACATAATGAACCTTAATTGTTTGGAATTTTTATTTTAAAGAAACTTTCTAAATTATGTTTCAGTGAAACTTTTAAAAAAAATGCATTTATTTAATATTTTTTTGTTTTTTTTTGTTTTTTTTTAGTATTATTTTACACAATATACTTTCCAGTATTCAAATAATTGTAATGTACACTACTTTGTAATGTTTTTTCACTGAAAACGTAGCATTGAGGTGTATTTTCCGGAATTTGCCGAGTATCATCGGAATGCCATGTGATAACGTTACGGAAAGGCATGTGATAACAATCGAAGCATGTGATAATATCAGATTATTACATGGCATTTTTCATATCGCATGTATTATCAGCCCTAGGTTCAATATCAGCCCAAGAGCCGCATGGCTCGAGGGCTGATATTGCTCGAGGGCTGATAATACATGCGATATGAAAAATGACATGTTAATATGATCTTTTTATCATATGCTTCAACAGTAGAGAAAAATAACAGATTCATATATTGATCCTTTTACGTGGTTCCCGAAGTTTAAAGAGTAAAAAAGTTCACGGCCGTCGGACCCAAAATTTGATACATTCAATATCAAATCTTTCTATCGTATGCCTCAACAGAGAGAGGGAAAAAAACCATTTTAATATGGACGAATCTACAAAAAAAATAATTCAACAATACACATAATGATCATTGTTTGGAAAAGTCAACTTTTTAAAGAAACTTTCTAAATTATGTTTCAGAAAAACTTTAAAAAATGCATTTATTAAATAATTTGTTTGTTTTTTTTTTGTTTTTTTTTTATTATTATTATTTTTAACAATATACTTACAGTATTCAAGTAATTGTTTTGTACACTACTTTGTAATGTTTTTCACTGAAAACGTAGCACTGAGGTGTATTTTCCGGAATTGGCCGAGTATTACCGGAATGCCATGTGATAACGTTACGGAAAGGCATGTGATAACAATCGAAGCATGTGATAAACTTTTCATATCAGCCCGCTAAGCACCAATTCAAAAAATATGGAATTTACGTCAATTTAATGCTATTATCATACGGTAAAATTTTTATGTTATTTAGTCTAAGTATATGATAAACTTTTCATATCAGCCCGCTAAGCACCAATTTGAAAAATATGGAATATACGTTAATTTAATGCTATTATCATACGGTAAAAATCTTATGTTATTGAGTCTAAGTATATGATAAGGATAATTATCCAGACTCTTATGATAAAAAGAATCTATCAATACGAAACACATAATCATCGTGCATAATCAACGAAATTATTAGCATGAGAACTTGACGTTATTTATACATGTAATAAAAATTACGACGTCACGAATTTTGATGTTGTTTTTTTTTGCCAAAATGTTGGATTTGCGTCGCTTCTACAGGGAAAACGAAGTCGGTAACCATATTTTTGTTAATATCATCTAATTCGACAGACAAAGAGGAAGAAAAAAATGAATTTAAAAAAAATTTCTATGGAGCGGTTCACGCGATTTATACCGGAAACCGAACATTGTAGAAGAAAAATATAGATTTCCCCTATATATTCAATGTAATTTAGTACCCTCTCGTAACATCGGTGACATATACTTTTTGTACATTTTCTGATGTATATTTTCAATATCTAATTGAGTTCTATTTTTTTTTTTAAATCTATGGACTAGTTCATTTACTGATCCTTGACCTTAAGTAAAGTTTCATTTATTTGTCAGAGTAGGTTTTCTCGCTACATTGAAGACCCATTGGTGGCCTTCGGCTGTTGTCTGCTCTATGGTTGGGTTGTTGTCGCTTTGACACATTCCCCATTTCCTCAATTTTATTTACATGTTCTAAATGCTAATTGAATGAATTAGTGGTGTGACACCATACTGAGGAACCGTTTTACTCAAGTCAAAAATGGAGCACATGAGTTATCCTTTACGATATTATTTTCGTTGCAATTTAAGAAATGACTTTGAAAAAAAAATATATAATACAATTCAATTACTAATACGTAACACTCTGTCAACATGCAGTTTTCATAAACAGTAAATTCAATTAAAGTCAAGTTAAAGTAAATGAGCTATATCACATATTTTGGTAACATTTTACATGCAACTTGGGCTCGTTTAACTACAACTAAATATGGAAAAAAAAGAAAAGCATTTATCTGTTTAATTTTCTGAAACATTACGAAAGTTATCCTATTAAAAAAGGTGCACTTTTGTATAGAAACCACATTAAATAGGCGAAAACGTACTTAAATTTGTCTTAAAATAATTAAATCGTCAATCACCAATGCATAGATTTTTCTCAAAATTGACATATTGTTGATACATATATTTCCGTTTTAATCATGTAAAACAATCACATAGTTCAAAGTTTAAGTTTCAAATTCGAATGTCCGTCTTCCTACATGTTACTACGTGTATGATGAGAGGTTTCCGCTTCTCCGAGAATTACCTCTTTTCTACATGTACATATGTCATGAATTGAAGTTAAACAAATTTTTATAACTGAAAAAAAAACTTCTGACAATCATGTAACTATAAGTTTTCAAACTATTAGATTAAAGCTAATTGATTTCCGCCTTCCCCGATAGGAGAGACTTCAGCAAAATAAGTCATTCTTTTCCTGGCATATTGTCGCCAATGGAATCTTCCGGTTTTCATTGTGATTTTGTGTTTTTCAAAAATCATTATAATATTTATTTCATTTATGTATTTGCTTTAGACATCCGTTTTATGATCCTTCCTATGTTGAGTCCTTATTTAAAAACTTTTGATAATAGTAATTTTTTTAAGTTCTAATTTTCCCACGGTTGGAAAAGGCATTTAAGCATATATATATATGTTCCAGACCATATGAGTATTTGGACCGTACGCGTACGGTCCAGACCGTATACGTATACTCGTACGGTCCGACCATACGCGTACGGTCGGACCGTATGAGTATACGCGTACGGTCCAGCTGATGTTTTGGGATCATATGGGTTAAATTTAAACAAATAATCATCAAAATCATTATTTTTAGTTATACAAATTGTTATTATTACATGTATATGGATAAAATGATTAAGCGAACAATTGAAATTAAATGTGTGTTTATTTGTATATCCGTGAATCCTATTTTGGTACTCAAGGTGACACTGACTTCTACAAAGAACGTCATATTTTTTTTACAGTAACATAATTTGTTCATGCACGTTCCTTTGCATTTTTTTTTTGTAAAGTTCCTAAATATTCTAAAACGATTGTCCTCCCACTCTAAGTTTACTTCCGATAACTTCAATTTCAATTAGCATACTTGGCTTCAGTTTATGACATGCTAAATACAGGAGATTAACAGATTAATTAAACGTGATTTTTTTAAAAAGTTATAATATTGATGTTTTTTATTTCAATTACAATTGAACTTTTTACATTAATTTGAGATATAAGTTATGTTGATCTGTTATATACATTTGTATCTGATAAACGTGACCAACTTCTTAATATATAGTCAGACCGTACGCGTACGGTCCGACCGTATGCGTATTTTGAAAATGTACGCATACGGTCCAGACCGTACGCGTATGGTCCAAATACTCATACGGTCTGGAACATATATATGGTTCTTAAATGTTGAAAAAAAAATCTTAGTATTTTGAAGGAAAATTATCATGCTATCATACAACTTAATATCATATTTACCTTTCTGAGCAGCACGTTAGAAAAACGCCTTGCTGCCTAAAAGGCCTCAGCTCGATGAGTAATGAACACAGGAAGAGAAAACATTTAGTGAAAACGAGACAATATAAAAGCACTGACGTACTGTTAACTCGGAAGACCCCAAAGATATTGGTTTATTTCTTCGTCTGTCTACTTGCATAGTGCTTGGAACTCCTCAACCACAAATACTTGAACTGTATATTAAATGGAAAAGGGGGGGGGTAGGGTTCGATACATTGTTTTAATTCATGTTTGTTTTTTTTGTAATTTTGAGAAGAAATGTAGGGCTATTGAGATCATAACAAAATTAAAACTGGTTCTTTTTATTTGTTACTTTGTCTAGTATAAACATTAAATGAGGTTCTTCGCGATACATGTCTTATCAGTTCTTTTTCGTTCAGGGCCATACGCTCCACAGAGAGTCAAATTGTAAACAAGCATCATACGGTTTTTATATATCAGAACTTGTTCGTTATGTCCGTGTGTGCAGTGATGTAAAGCTTGTACACAGGGGGAAAAGAGGTTAATTTTGAATGGTTAATTTCCATTGATGTTTTTTTTTAATATGCAATGAAATGTCATGTAAACTTTAGTGTATAGTTCTGGAAAGGATAAAACTTTACTCATGCCAAGCATTTTTTTAAAATTTGAAACAAAGATAGATTCTGCACATAATTTCGACTGTAACTGAAAATCGAAAAAAAATGCATGTATCTGTTTTATTTTCTGAAATAGTGAAGTACTTCTTTCAAAACAGATGCACATTTATATAGATATCACATAAAATCGACGAAACACGTTATTAAATATGTCGGCTTAGAATCAGTGAATATAATCTCCAATCACAAATTCATATATTTTTCTTTAACATTAATATGTTGTTGTCAGATGCATACATTTCTATTTTCAGATATGAAATAATATTACAGGTCAAAGATAAGTTTCAATTTCGATTTCCGCCTTTGTACATGTCCTAATGAGAAGATGGACTGGTTTCTAGGAATTATCTAATTCTTCCGCGATAGATGAGGCTTTTCAAAAAGAATTCACTCTTTTCCTGTATGTACAATAATTTGGATATATATATATATATATATATACTTATAAGTAATAAACAGTTGTTTTTATAAATTACACATTCAATGGCGAAATTTATTGAAAAAAATTCATATGATGATACATTGTTGGTCAATCAAATCTCCCGGTCGACCTTTCCTTGTGATTGTATATTTTACAAATGGTAATAATAATTTTATTAATTTCATTGATATTAGCTTTAGAAATCCGTTTTATGGTCCTTCCTGTCTTTAGTCTTTCTATAATAACTTTTGAAAATATAACATTTTAAAAACTTTTCCCAAGGTTTGAAAACCTTTTTATTAATTCTGTTTAAAATTGACTTGAAAAAATCTTGACATAGTGAGGATAAATTATCATGCTTTTTTTATTACTAATCATATTAATCCTTCTTAGCAGTACTTAGAAAACGCCTTGTTGCCTTAAAAGACATCAGTTTGGTTAGTAATAGATACAGGATAAGAAAATGTGTAGTGAAAACGAAACAATAATACAAGTACTGACGCACTGTTAACTCGGAAAACCCCAAAGATCTTGGTTGGTTGCTTGGTCTGTGAAAAACTTGGAGAACAAAGAGAAGCAACGTGAACAAATGTGGTTATATCCCATCATATAAACTTATTTTTCCGATTCGTTGCATAACCTTTTTATCCGCCTTCCAGTATTAACAAAGGTATAACAGTGCATCTATATGTGTCCTGAAATTTTACAAAGAACAATACAATTATTGTTTATAAAATAAAAAAACTCAAGTCTGATGTGAATAGTCTTAAACACGGCAATCTATCATAAGGAGACCTGTCATTAGGTCTGGTTAGGATCAGACCTGTCTTTAGGTCTTGGGCAGACCTGTCATCGAGACTGGTCAATAGTAGACTTGTCCACAAGTCTGGAGCAGACTTGTCAATAGGTCTGCAGCATTCATTAAAAATCTGACTTTAGGTCTGCTCTACTTCCGATGAAAATTTCTTAAGTAAACTTGGAAAGCAGTCAACATTTTTGTTAAAAGTTCATGGGCAAATATTTCAGGCGCATTCAGGGTAAACAAAAAAATCAAATCAAACAAAAAACCTACCAGTAATATTTTGCAAATTTAGAAAATTTAAATGAAGTGCTAAATATTTGAGCTGCCACTATAGATGGTAGATGGTTTGGTAGAATAAGTAATGTTTTCCTACTTCTGTCCCTTCAAAACGTTGCTTCAAAGTTATCGTAAAAAGGGCTAGTATTGCTTCATCAAACGATATCGATTTTAACACCACAATAACAACTTCGTACGGATCTTCGCTAATGATATAAACACAATAAGCTACGTACACATGACGTATGCATTGCGGAACTTCGGACCAGAAATTGTTGATTATTGTTTGCCAAAAAACCTAAAAAGACGTGGTGAAATAACCAAGGATAAACAGTTTACTAGAGTCAAAGTGAGGTTTTTTTTCGTTAATTGTTGTAATATAGTTCGGGTCGTGTGTGTGTTCTTTTGCATTGTTTCATTCACTGTCATCCCGGATCCTGCTATAGCCAACTTAACGGTATAAGTTGTGCTAATTGTTTATTCGTTGGACCCTGGTGGATAGTTGTGTTCATTGTTTATTCGTTGGTCCCTGGTAGATAGTTGTGTTCCTTGTTTATTCGTTGGTCCATGGTTGAATGTTGTGTTCATTGTTTATTCGTTGGTCACTGGTGGATAGTTCATTGTTTATTCGTTGGTCCCTGGTGGGTAGTTGTTTTCATTGTTTATTTTTTTGTCCCTGGTGGATAGTTAAGTTCATTGTTTATTCGTTGGTCCCTGGTGGATAGTTGTCTCATTGTTTATTCGTTGGTCCCTGGTTGATAGTTGTGTTCATTGTTTATTCGTTGGTCCCTTGTGGATAGTTTTGGTCTCTTGTGCATAGTTGATTTCATTGTTTATTCGTTGGTCCCTGGTGGATAGTTGTCTCATTGTTTTACGTGTCGTGTAGTTTATTGTTATGGTCCCTGTTGATAGTTGTGTTCATTGTTTATTCGTTGGTCCCTGGTGGATAGTTAGTTCATTGTTTATTCGTTGGTCCCTGGTGGATAGTTGTCTCATTGTTTATTCGTTGTCCCTGTGGATTCATTGTTTATCGTTGGGCCCATGTGATGTTTGTTCATTGTTTATTTTGGTCCCTGGTGGATAGTTAGTCTCATTGTTTATTCGTTGGTCCCTGGTGATAGTTTGTTCATTGTTTATTCGTTGGTCCCTGGTGGATAGTTGTCTCATTGTTTATTCGTTGGTCCCTGGTGATAGTTTGTTTCATTTGTTTATCGTTGGTCCCTGGTGATAGTTCTGTAGTTTCATTGTTATTCGTTGGTCCCTGGTGGATAGTTGTCTCATTGTTATTCGTTGGTCCCTGTTGATAGTTGTCTCATTGTTTATTCGTTGGTCCCTGGTGGATAGTTTCTCATTGTTTATTCGTTGGTCCCTGGTGGATAGTTATGTTCATTGTTTATTCTTGGTCCCTGGTGGATAGTTGTCTTCATTGTTTATTCGTTGGTCCCTGGTTGATAGTTGTCTCATTGTTTATTCGTTGGTCCCTGGTGGATAGTTGTCTTCATTGTTTATTCGTTGGTCCCTGGTGGATAGTTGTCTCATTGTTTATTCGTTGGTCCCTGGTTGATAGTTGTGTTCATTGTTTATTCGTTGGTCCCTGGTGGATAGTTGTCTCATTGTTTATTCGTTGGTCCCTGGTTGATAGTTATGTTCATTGTTTATTCTTGTTCCCTGGTGGATAGTTTTTTTCATTGTTTATTCGTTGGTCCCTGGTGGATAGTTTTTTTCATTGTTTATTCGTTGGTCCCTGGTTGATAGTTATGTTCATTGTTTATTCTTGGTCCCTGGTGGATAGTTGTCTCATTGTTTATTCGTTGGTCCCTGGTGGATAGTTGTCTCATTGTTTATTCGGTGGTCTCTGGTTGATAGTTATGTTCATTGTTTATTCGTTGGTCCCTGGTGGATAGTTTTTTTTATTGTTTATTCGTTGGTCCCTGGTGGATAGTTTTTTTCATTGTTTATTCGTTGGTCCCTGGTGGATAGTTGTCTCATTGTTTATTCGTTGGTCCCTGGTGGATAGTTGTGTTCATTGTTTATTCGTTGGTCCCTGGTGGATAGTTGTCTCGTTCAATTAATTTGGCAATAATAACACATATCCTAGTAATCAACATAATTCACTTTTTTGTTTTTATTATATGGCTTTTCAAGCTACGGTTTATGTAAAGATTTTTGCATTCGTGATACTGAATAAGGGGTCTTGAATCAGTCTTATTCTGTTATGCATCTTATGTAGATATATTGTAAGGTCTACAATGTTGTAGTTTTATTTGACATGCATTTCTTTATTATAACCATTGTTTAGTTTTTCGATATGCTCATGCGTAAATCTTACAACTGCTTTAGATTTACTGAACCACAACCGATATCTACAAGGGAAATATACAACATAACAGACTTGTGAGTCTGAGACTGATTCCTTGAATGATCAGCCAACAAATTATTATTTTTAAAGAATGTGGGCTTTTTATACCAAAGGAAGAGCAACCACACGACACAAATTACTAAGAGATCTACAGTGGAACATGTCTTCGACTATAGCCAGGTGTATATGCAATATTTTAAGATATATATAGCACCTTTTCAAACAATGTGAAATTGATAACAGGAAATTTCGACTGATGGGGAAATAATTGTTTACATTTATTTCCATACAATGAACTTTCACAATATCACAACAATTGTAGAAACTACTTGAACTTTGACAATTATTTGATTCAAATATGAATGAAGACCACGTGACAGAAAACACTTGAAATCACGAGATAGTACCACACGACGGAAATTTTATAAGTATATATATATATATATAACTCGTCTAAACATCAACCCAGCAATGTTAGATCTGTAAATTTGCTTTCGCAAATTTTTTGTTCTTCCCTCGCCGGGATTCGAACCCATGCTACTGAGATATCGTGACACCAAATATCCTGCACTGTAGCCGTCCCGCTAGACCACACGACCACCTGGGCTTCAAAATAAAGCTTTTGGTGGCCGTGTGTTACCTTTCCTCGTCAGTTTTAATCTAGCGTCGTACTACAGTGCATGATATATAAGGCATGGAGATGTATATATATATATTAATGGACGATAAAATTAGATTCAATGATACTACATAAATGCCGAGTATCAAGAACAGATCAGCACAGATGTATTAACTTTACTTTTATACAAAGCAGAAATAAAAGTTTATAAATTTGATTGTTTGCTATCTCAAATAGTGAAGATCTTATTATTGTTGTATCATTCATTTAAATGCCCAAATACGATGAAAAAAGGGGGGTGGTTTATGTTTTCTGTTCTGTGTTTCAGTTTATTTGTCCGTCGGGTATCATGTTTAGTTTTAAGCAGCTAATCATGAAGGTGTGGTACGTCACATCCAAATGAAGTTAAGCACTGTGGCACCGTTAAAGTCCACAATTCCTCTAAAGTCCACAACACCGCTAAAGTCCACAACAATTTTACGATAAAGTCCACAACGCCGAAGTCCACAAACTGTCCGATAAAGTCCACAAAATGACCTCCGCTAAAGTCCACAAGAAAACACCGTTAAAGTCCACAATAACAAGTTCCGCTAAAGTCCACAAAATAACACCGTTAAAGTCCAAATATTTTTTTTATTATCAAAAGATCAATTTTCTGTTTCTTACACCTGATATTATAGATTTAATAAAAAGCATGGACTTGTGTTCTTAGAAAGTATATCTTGTCAGCATAAATTATATTTTTGATGAATGAAAAGATTATAGTATTTTCTTTATCACCAAAAATTTGATCTTTGTGTTGCGATTTTTTATCAATCAAACAGACAACATTTCGGAAAAGTTCTGGCTATTATACTCTTTTTATTCTTTAGTAAACATTTGTTCATCCACAAGAAACTCCAACATAGGCTAAGCGTTCTCTTTATGTATATGATAGAGACATAATTTGGAGCCTATATTTGATATTTAAATTTCCTTTGCAAATATCTATAAAACATAAGTAAGATCTCCATTCAGTGTCTGTTAGGCTCAACAGAAGCCAAAACGGTCCGTAAATCTAAAAAATATACTTTGAACCATCCTGTTCTTGTTTGAAAGCAAAATAATGATAAAGAATACTACACATTCATGCATTTTGTGGTGCTCAGCAGATTTCCATCACTCATTGGTTTGCATGTTTTTTTGTTTTCAAAAAGAACTAGAGGCTCTTAAGAGCCTGTGTCGCTCACCTTGGTCTATGTGCATCCATGTATTAAACAAAGGACACAGATGGATTCATGACAAAATTGTGTTTTGATGATGGTGATGTGTTTGTAGATCTTACTTTACTGAACATTCTTGCTACTTACAATTTCCTCTATCTATAATAAACTTGACCCTTTAGTTACACAGAGGAAAATATTTTGTAAAAATTTACAAAATTAATGAAAATTGATAAAAATTGACTATTAAGGGCAATAACTCCTTGAGGGGTCAACTTACCAGTTAGGTCATGTTGACTTATTAGTAGATCTTACTTTGCTGAACATTATTGCTGTTTACAGTTTATCTCTATTTATAATAGTATTCAAGATAATAACCAAAAACGGCAAAATTTCCTTAAAATTACCAATTCATGGGCAACAACCCAACAACGATTTTGACCTGATGAACAATTTCATTCCATGTCCAATTTGCTCTAAATGCTTTGGTTTCAGAGTTATAAGCCAACATCTATATTTTACCCCTATGTTTTATTTTTAGCCATGGCGGCCATCTTGGATGGTTAGACGAGTCGCCGGACACGTATTTTTTTTTTACTAAACTAGATACTCCAATGATGATTGTGGCTAAGTTTGGTAAAATTTGGCCGAGTAGTTTCAGAGGAGAAGATTTTTGTAAAGGTTAACAGACGACGCCGGACGACGACGGACGCCGGTGACTGACGCAAAATGATGAGAAAAGCTCACCTGGCCCTTCAGGCCAGGGGAGCTAAAAATGAATTTGTTTCAGAATGAAAGATGAATTGAATAAATTATACGCGGATGTTGTTCTGTATTGTGCATTATCCATGATGAGTACAAGTACATTTTTATTTCAACAATGCTACATGTATATATGTTCCAGACAATATGAGTATTTGAACCGTACGGTTACGATCTGGACCATATAAGTATACCTGAACGTATGCTCCTACCGTATGAGTATTCTCGTACGGTTTAGTACGAGCTCGACCATACATGTGCATTTGTAAAATTTATCAAGAGTCAGAAAATGAAATAAAAACTTTAACCAAATACAAAAGTGACGCTGCATTTTTAAGTATGAAATTGAGTTCAAATGCTCAAATTGCAATTGAAGTTATTAGAAGTACATACATGTATGTTTTGGAAGATAAGTCTTAAGAACATTTAGGAACGTTACTTCAAAAACCGTCAGTAAAATATAATGGTCAGAAGTATTTGTCACCTACAATTTGTTGTTATATATATATCATGAAAATCTACGGGTTTTTTTCATAACAAATATTTATGGACTAAATCATGTAAGATTTTAATCAAAATTAGTACCAATAGAAGCAGAACTCTCATAGGTTTATTTGTTTATTTGGTAATATATCTATTTTGAAGCGTTAATTATCAATTTCTGATGATTTAACACAAAGTTTTTATTTTATTCAAAAATTTGATTTGAAACAGGAGAAAAACATAACTAACCGAAGAAAAATATGACCAAATTTTAATAAACAAATATATATTCAGAAAATTCTGCGCCTTTCAACAAATGGTTTTGTGAAAATCCAACCGTAAATGACGTCAAATGTAAAAAAAAATTGGCATTCACTTGCCGATGTATTTGTTTGTTGAGAAATCCAGAACTAATTACAATGTGTCTATGAATTGGAGGGTGTGGATATAGGATAAAGGCAGGGTGTGGATATAGAATTAAGGAACATTCATCTTGCATTGAGCCCGAACACCAACAATTGTTGAACTATCATATAGCCATATTGATTGATAAAATGTACGTCACATCAAAGTTCACGGTGTCGCTTTCAGTGTTAATTTCCTTTCTTTATTCTCTTTTAAAGATACTTTTTTAGTATTTTGAAAAGGCTAAATGGAAGACTAGTATGAAGTTTTAAGCTGAAACTTTTACGAATTATATAATATCAAAGAACGTTTCTTTTCTTTTCAATACAATTTTATTGGTTACTGTAGAACAGATTTAGCGTTTTGTGAGTTGATACATATTAATCTTGTGAGTAATTTTACATGTGATTAAAACACTTTACCAAGATAACTTCAACTAGTGTATGTATATTTTTAAGGCCCATTTATGGGCATCGGTTTTCCCGTTTGAATGGTTTTACACTTGTAAATTTTGGGGACCTTTATAGCTTGCTGTTCAGTCATGGTGAGCCAAGGTTCCGTGTTGAAGGCCGTACCTTGACCTATAATGGTTTACTTTTAAATTTTAACTTGGATGGGGAGTTGTCTCGTTGGCACTCATACCACATCGTCCTATATCGATCAAAGTAGTGTTATTGTGACATTTTGGTAGACACCAATTCAACGCATCGATATCCGATACTAATCAATAAAAATATAATTTAAAGCTTAAAATATTTTCTTTTTTATTTAGAATTTATCATATTGGCTTAATTTTTCCGTTCTGAAAATCATCACACATTATTTTTCGTTGTTTTCTATAACGAACGCCGAAATGAATAACGTTAAACGTTGGTTAAAAGTTACCGACAGGAGACCTTTGGGAATTCACAAACTTAGTATTTTTTTGTTTATGATATACAAGATTGTTGCCTGAATGAATGCCGTTCAAATGGTATAGATTAGAAGGCACCTTTGCTTTGTACATTAAGTATGTCAACAAGTGATTATATGCAAAGAATAAAAGAAAAAAAGTACTTGTAGAATGCAGTAATAATAACTAACAAATTTACAAACTTTTTAGAAATGATGTCCAAATTGGCCATCATCATCATAATACAACGATCCAAGGTAATGGAACAAAATCATATGCAGCAAGGCTCATGTTTTGTATTGTACGAACGGGATAAAAATAACGTATAATATATTTTTAACAATAAAAAAAAATGGTGTGGACTTTAACGGTGCTTTTTTGTGGACTTTAGCGGAACTTGTTATTGTGGACTTTAACGGTGTTTTCTTGTAGACTTAAGCGGAGGTCATTTTGTCACCGTGTATCATCAGTACACCGGATATAGGTACTAAGCAAGCGGAACATCATCATTTTTGACCTGACACGGTAAGAAAATCTTTGTTTTGTTTACATAATGTCAATGTGTACCTCACTCTTTATATAATTGTTGTTTTAAGAAATGATTTTGTCGTAAATTCGTGATAAGGAAAGTCTTATTATTTTCTTAAAACAAGAAAGCTTACTAAAAACATGTGCAAATACTTGTCAAAGAAGTTAGCACACGTCTCATTCCATATGATTATATATTCATTACAACTATTTTTCTGACAAAAGGCCACTGTGTGTGCGTGAGAAGTATAGCTGTTTCAATAATTGGCATTGAAATCTTTCAGACATATGTTATTTTTGAATATTTTAGTCGAGAAAGACGCGTTGTATACGGTGTATAGCTGACCAAATAAATCCATATGTACGGTGCATAGTTCAGTGAATGTACGGTACATAGCTTTTCCAAATGTGTTTTAAAAAATGTGTCTAATTTCTGATCCTGTGGTAATAACTTCTGGTTTATCCTGGTTTATCCTCAACAATAAACTTTTGTCAACTTCCAAACTTCTTCTGTCCGGAACAATAAAGTTAACATTTGAGCTGTTAGATGTAAAGTTTCCTTGTGACACAACCTGTCCCTTATACTTTGACTGGAGTCCCGTCCTCCAAAACAAAAAATGTCGTACTCTTTGGCAAGCTAAACCATCTTACTACATCCAAGAATAATAAAAAAAAGCCATATTTTCAATTGGAAACCTGTCCAAGTTAACACAAAAGCCTTGCTTTTTGGATCAATGGTACTCTCAGATGAGCAAAATAGTCTTTTATTTAGTTTGGTGCAGAAATATATTATTACAAGTAAACGCTTTAACCCTTGATGTTAATGCATCATCACCCAATAGGAACCTTTTTCATATTCATACATTTATTACAGAGCATGCCAATATTTATATTTATGTATTGTTCAATAATAGTATTATTATTGTAAAAGGAGACAGATTTGTAAAAGCAAATTGCTTGTTTCTGAATCCTGCATGAATATTATTTCATTGTATAATATCGTCACGTTCATGATGAATTATCTGAATAAATATTGTTTAAACTAATTGGAAACCGTTTCTCGTTCACCAATCTACGAAAACACTTAAATTCTTCTAGCTTATTCGAATCCTTAAGAGCTTGAATTACACTTGGGAGTAATGCTACAAGTTCGTCATAAGATCTGTATCACTATCAGCTATCATTTTCAACCTCTTGCTTGTCCCAGTTTTTCGGTTTAAGTTCATCTTCTTGAGCACTTGTATCATTATTTAATTTATTATTTTTTTGTAAGGGCTTTCTTTTGGTACACTGCTGCATTTAGAAACATGAATGGTTTCATTTACATCACTGATAGTTTTAAGCCGTCTCTACATACTTTATGAATTAAACGAAAAGTTTTCAAGGTTGTCGAATTTTATTCTTAATACAGGATTCCCAATACATTTCCCAAATAGATATTTTGTTAACACATTGAAAGCTAAAATATTTCAAGTAATAGGCGAGAAACGAGATTGCACATGATGCGAATTGAAGTGAATTGCCTACACACCGTACAGTTTATATCGAATTATTTTCTATTCACCGTACACTACCGCGGCTGTACACCGTACACAAAAACTTTTTTTTCACACTTGTTTTTTACCTAAAATGCTTAATGGAATGAATTATCTAAGGTAGGTTTATGATTGGTAACTATCACTTTTGCACTGTATTAGCTTTTATTCAGATAAACCATGTAAATGGCTCGACAACTGCATCGAAATTGAAAATTCCTGTTAACCTTCACAACTATTTGCGCAAGTAAAAGTTGATTATTCATATTAGAATATAAAAGTTGTCTTATAAATAGGAAGAAATCGATGCGAAAATTATTTGGGAGCAGGAATTTCAGATGTTGAGAAATGTACACTATATGTAGATAAAACAAAACAAAGATTTTCTTACCGTGTCAGGTCAAAATTGATGATGCTCCGCTTGCTTAGTACCTATATCCGGTGTACTGATGATACACGGTGTTTGTGGACTTTAGCGGAAAGATTGTGGACTTTAACGGCGTTATGGACTTTAGCGTAAAATTGTTGTGGACTTTAGCGGTGTTGTGGACTTTAGAGGAATTGTGGACTTTAACGGTGCCACAAAGCACAGTTGTTTATTATAATGTAAACTTTTCAGATGATATAGCAGATGACGGTTTTGATTCCGATTACATGGTTCACTGAACAAAGAACTGTGATAGTAACTCAGATTAAACGTGAAACATAGTACAGATGACAAATTGCAACTAAGCTGATTTCACGATTCACTGAACATGTACATAGGACAGAGTTACAGAGACGGATTTAGGGGGATGATGGGGTAGGCTGGGCCCCCCTTTTGGGAGAAAATTTTGGTTGCTTAAATAGGAAATCACTGAATCATGACGGTGGGCCAGGTGAGCCAAAAATTGTAAAAATCATCATTTGAAGGCAAGAACTCCTATAAGGGGTCATTTGGTGATTTCCAGCAAGTTGACTTAATAGTAAATCTTATTGTTCTGGTCATTTTTACCTTCAAAATTTATCTCTATCTGTTATATTTTTAAAAAAAACTGTGAAATATGCAAATATGCTATTTCAGGGGCAATAACTTAAAATTAAAAAATGAAGGTCATCTTCATATCTGGCCAGATTTCCTGAAAATCACGAAAATTGATAATTGAAAACAATAAACTGACATGTTTTGCTTAGTTTTTAACAACATATGCCCATCAATACAAAACACAGTTACAGTAAATCGTCATCAATATCCGACAATAACAAAACACAGTTACAGTAAATCGTCATCAATATCCGACAATAACAAAACACAGTTACAGTAAATCGTCATCAATATCCGACAATAACAAAACACAGTTACAGTAAATCGTCATCAATATCCGACAATAACGAAACACAGTTACAGTAAATCGTCATCAATATCCGACAATAACAAAACACAGTTACAGCAAATCGTCATCAATATCCGACAATAACAAAACACAGCAAATCGTCTTTTTGTTATATTTATCAGCAGTGACGGATCCAGTTGGGGCGAGGGGGGATGTTCCAGGGGTTGGAACCGCCCTTTGTTTTGACGATCAATGCTTTTGAATGGGGATATATGGTTGGATCCCCCCTTTAAAAATGGTTTGATCCGCCCCTGATCAGTGTCATTGTAAAGACAAGCAAGGGCCAAAACTCATAAACACCAGAAGCGGAAATTGTCAAAATCAAACTTATTAATAACCTTATTTTCATTAGCAGAAACATGAAATCTAATTGTGAATTATAAACCTTTATTTGTTGTCTAAAATCGAGTTCCTGCTATTTGCATCCTTCAGCTTGCTTTGCGTATTTTTTTGGCTCTCAGTGTTAAATTTTAAAACTTACAGCTCACTATGATAAACAAAGGAAAGCCTGAGTGTAATGTTAAAAACAAAAAAAATGATTTAAACCTTTCTCTTATCTAACACATTTTAAAAATAACAAAGTACACACGCTGAAATGTCTCGCCTGCTTTACTGTCCATTGATTTTATGCTGAAAGTCTTAAAAATAAAGGTTTAACCAAAAACATCACAGAAACTCAGGTCAGATAAATGCTGTTAAACAGACATATATACCCCATACATTTTTTTATACAGAAAATATAGTTGACTCATTGCTTATGATAATTGAAAAACAGACCAAAAAACAAAACAAAAAAAACCATCTTAACATTGACCAATGAACCTTGAAAATGAGGTCAAGGTTAGATGATATTGATATTTGACACACAGACATGTACACCTAACAATCTTTCCATACACCAACTTTAGTTGACCTATTGCTTATAGTACTTGAAAAACAGATCAAACCACAAAAACTTATCATTGACTAATGAACCCTGAAAATGCGGTCAAGGTCAGATGAAACCTGCCAGACTGACATGTATCAATTACAATCATTCCATACCAAATATAGTTGACCTATTTTGCTTAAAGTACTGAAAAACTGACAAACAAAAAACAATGACCAATGAGACATAAAAATGACGTGAAGGTCAGGTGATACATGCCAGACAGACATGTGCATCTCACAATCATTCTATACACCAAATATAGTTGACCTGTTGCCAATAGTACTTGAAAAACAGGCCAAACTATAAAAAACTGAACATTTTGTTTAGGGGCAGGCTAAAGCCCGCCTCAAGGTGGGGATTTTCTTGCTGTGTTGAAGACCTATTGGTGGCCTTCAGCTTTTTTCTGCTCTTTGTTGGGTTGTTGTATCTTTGACACATTCTCCATGTCCATTCTTAATTTTATTGACCAATGAACCATGAAATTGAAATCAAGGTAAGATGAAACCTGCCAGCCTGACATGTACCCGTTCCAGTCATTCGATACACCACATGTAGTTGGACATACTGCATGCTTATAATATTTAAGGAACGGACCTAATCGCGTAACTTTAACCTTGATTACTGATCCGTGAAATGAGGTAAAGGTCAGATGAACTCTGTCTGGGGGCATGTAAACATTACAAGGAACCCATATACCAAATTTGGTTATCCTATTACTATTACTAAGTGAGAAATTCACATGAAAAAACAAATCTTTTTTTTTTCTAGCAGTCGCTGAACCGTGAATATGAGGTCAAGGACAGACCAAAACTTAGTAACATAAGGTATATGCATACAAGATATGAAGCATCCAGGTCTTCTACCTTCTGAAAAATAAAGCTTAATACAAAATCGTTTACGCCGCCGCCACCGAAAAGTAAAATCTATGTCTCGGATACTGAGACTTTCGTCACAGGCGAGATAAAAATCATTTCAACATAATTTCAATAAGAAATGGAAAAACATAAGTTACCGTGAATCATTGTGCAACCTGTCAGTCAAGACCTATTATATTAAAGAGGAATTGTTTTTCTGCAGAAACTAAGAATCTACCGAATCCATTCTAAAACTTTACAAGTTAACATATCAGACCTAATGTCACCATATTATTTTTCAGATTTTAGACATAATATTACAGACAAGGTACGTTGTTAGACATTTTTTTTAATAAAACCATCAAAACATAAGTTCATTTGGTGGAGGTCTTGTTGGAATTTTCCCAAGGGTAAACGTAGGTGCTTAGAATGCTTCGATTTCTTCTGTTGTTAACTGATCCAATGGGGTATATTTCTGACTGTCTGAAATATTACTAGCTGATGTTGAGGGGAAAGCATTTTGTGATGCCCCACCTGAGGGGAAAGCAGACGGGGAAGGCCCTGCAGTAGGGAAATCGCTTGAAGATAGTTATGTTGTAAAACTTTCAAAGATGTTGGCTGCAGGGGTTGGTGCTGGTTTTCCAAACAATCCTGTGGACTGTGATTGACTTGTAAAAGGACTAGTACTTGCACCAAAACATGACTGGGCAACAGTCGGAAACCCACTAGATGTTTAGTTACTAGTTTCTTGACCAAAGGATGAAGATGTTTGATTTTGCTGTGCACCAAAGGTCAACAGTGAAGGTCCGGTTTGCTTACCATAAAATTCAGCAAAAGGTTTATTTCTAATCAAGGTACTTGACTAGAACTTCCTAAGGTTCCTTTCCAAATGCTGTGGTTCTGAATGTAGCTGGTGATCCAGATTGAGTTTGAATATTAAGAGCTCGAAATGTTTGTGTCCTAAAGTTTGAACTTGCAGCAGTAGCACCAAGTGGACTTGTGCCTTTTGTACCAAAGGTGGAGCTTAAACCTATTGAATCAAAAGTGGAACTTGAACCTGTTTCACCAAATATAGGGGTTGTACCAAGTGGACTGGTACCTGAACTTCCAAATGCTGAACTTGTACCAGCAGCAGGAAGTGAACTGGTGCCTGATGAACCAAAAGCATTAGCAGAACCAGTTGACCCTAATGAACTTGAAGATCCAAAAGGTGTCCCTCCAAAGGCTGATTTAGACTTACATTGATTCAATTTTTCCCCAAGAATCATGTTTTCCGGTGCAGCTTATAGACACTAGAATGAATTGCTTATTATATGCTGACGATTTACTGTTACTATCTGAAAGCAAAGAAGGTCTTCAATCCTGTTTAAATTCTCTAAAAACATACTGTGATAGATGGAAGCTAAATGTCAATTTAAATAAAACAAAAATTATGATCTTCAGTAAAGGTAAAAAAGATTTTAAAAAATTAATTTTTTTTTATGATAACAAAGAAATTGAAATTGTTGAGAAATATAAATATCTGGGTATTATCATTTACTTTAATGGAAATTTTAAACATGCTGCAGAACACTTATACAAACAAAGCCTAAAGGCACTTTTTTCTCTGCATTCTAAGACATTTGGATTCAATACTATAGATCATAAACTAAAATTAAAACTTTTTGATACTCTTATAAAACCCATAAGTACTTATGGATCTGAAATATGGATTAGTGACTACAATATAAAAGACTCAAATATTGATAAATTACCTTTTGAAAAAATTCATAATAAATTTTGTAAAAATATTTTAGGAGTTCACAAGAGAAGTTCAAATATGGCAGTAAAGTGTGAATTAGGAAGACAACCTACTTTGTATCATATACTAACCCTAGCCCTTAAATATTATGATCGACTTAAACAGCTTCCATCTGACAGATTGCTTAGTGAAACATATAAATTAGATCATTCATTATATACTGATGGACACAGATCTTGGCACAAATTTATCTCTAACTCTATTGAAAAATATAATTTAACAGACAATAATCTCAATTTAAAGAACTTAAAGGAAAATATTAATAACCAACATTCTAATAACACTTTGCATAATCTAGAAAAATTACGTTCAATTGAACAAGACAATAAATTACATTTCTATGCCAATATTTATTCAGAAGAATTTAAATTGCAAAATTATCTATCTTATAAATGTTCTAATATAACAAGAAATCTTACAAAATTAAGAATTAGTTCCCACCCTCTTTTGATTGAAAAGGGTAGATATTTCAGACCAAAAATTAAGAGAGAAAACAGAATATGCTCTAACTGCAATCAAATAGAAGATGAAAAACATCTCCTTATTTATTGCAAAAAATTTGAAAATTATAGAAAACAACTATTTAATAAACTAAATTTTAATTCACAAGATCTGTGCCCTGAAAAAGTTATGGAAACCATTATTAGTTTACTTAACCCACAAAATATTGATGACACAAAATATATATGCCATTACATACAATTATGCTTTGAATCTTTGTAATTTTATTCCTTTAACCTTGATTTGATATTTTGTCATACATAATATATATTTATTTATGTGATGTAATATCATGTTAATGTGGGGGAAGACATCATTATACTTGTATTGATTTTCCTGATTTAATAAAAACTTGAAACTTGAAAACTTGACTTACTAAACGGTGATGATGAGTTACAATAAAAACAATCATTTGACTTAAAAATAAAGTAATTTGATTTGTTAAAAAATATGTATTTGCTATTATTTAATCATGTCAATAGTTTGTCAATGTTCAATTATTTTCACATTTTAGGTTGCACTTCTGTAAATAAAGACAATTGATGCAATTTTCCATAGATTCTCCTTTTACGATTAAAACTGTGCAACTTTTACTGCAAAGCTTTGTAAAAAATTATATCCTAGAACGGAAAACTCCTATTTTCAAAACATAGGGCTGTGCGGCTGTGAAAAATTCCTAATTGATCATATCTGGAAACCAGTAGGTAAACAAGACAAACTATCTATGAATATTATATATCTCCCCAAAAGAGGTTTGGTTTGTGAATTTACAAAGTGCAACCTTTATTTCGGTTGTTGGATGCTTACTTAGATATAGTGAACTTAAGTACAAACATATGAAGATACGGTATGATTGCCAATGAGACGACTGTCAACCATACACCAAATGACTTAGATGTTAGCAACAACTGATAAATAAGTCAGACTCTCCTGCATTCACTAATACTGCATTAGTGTTGGTTACCAAATATTATCTTTTGGAACAGAAACTGCTAACCCTTACGGAGAACATGAGTTCATATCTACAGCTGGTGGGGGCATTAGTGTTGGTAACTAAATATTCTCTATTGCAGCAGGAACTGCTAACCTTTACGGAGAACCTATGTTCATATCTACAGCTGGTGGAGACAATAGTGTTGGCTACCAAATATTCTCTATTGGAACAGAAACTGTTATCCCTTACTGAGCACCTAAGTTCATGTCTACAGTTGATGGGGGCATTAGTGTAGGTAACCACATATTCCTTGTTGGAACAGAAACTGCTAACCCTTACGGAGAACCTGAGTTCATATCTACAGCTGTTGGGGGCATTAGTGTTGGTAACCAAATATTCTCTATTAGAACAGAAACTGCTTACCCTTACGGTGCACCTAAGTTCATATCTACAGCTGGTGGGGGCAAAAGTGTTGGTTACCAAATATTCGCTGTTGGAGCAGGAACTGCCAACCCTAACGACACACCCGAGTTCATTCATATCTACAGCTGATGGGGGCATTAGTGTGGGTTACCAAATATTGGAGAAGGAACTGCTAACCCTTAAGGAGCTCCTGAGTTCATATCAGTCTTCTAGGTATATCAGTCTTTTAGGTATATCAGTCTTTTAGGTATATCAGTCTTTTAGGTATATCACTTTTTTAGGTATATCAGTCTTTTATGTATATCAGTCTTTTAGGTATATCCCTTTTTAGGTATATCACTCTTTTAGGTATAACAGTCTTTTAGGTATATCACTCTTTTATGTATATCAGTCTTTTAGGTATATCACTCTTTTAGGTATATCACTCTTTTGGGTTTTTTACTCTTTCAGGTATATCATTTTTTTAGGTATATCACTCTTTTATCTTCTTTTCATTGACAACTTGGTACATATAATCTTCTTTTTAATGACAACTTGGTTCATATCATCTTCTTTTTATTGCCAACTTGGTTCATATTATCTTCTTTTTATTGACAACTTGGTTCATATTATCTTCTTTTTATTGACAACTTGGTACATATTATCTTCTTTTTATTGACAACTTGTTTCATATTATCTTCTTTTTATTGACAACTTGGTACATATTATCTTCTTTTTATTGACAACTTGGTACATATTATCTCTTTTTATTGACAACTTGTTTCATATTATCTTCTTTTTATTGACAACTTGGTACATATTATCTTCTTTTTATTGACAACTTGGTACATATTATCTTCTTTTCATTGACAACTTGGTACATAGTATCTTCTTTTTATTGACAACTTGGTAAGTAGTATCTTCTTTTTATTGACAACTTGGTAAGTAGTATCTACTTTTTATTGACAACTTGGTACATAGTATCTTCTTTTTATTGACAACTTGGTGCATATTATCTTTCTTTTATTTACAGTAATAGTCTTAGAATGCATGCATTAAATTCTTGTTTTACAAAGTTTAAATTAAATATTTGCTTTTCAAACACTGAACTGTTGAATAAATGTTATAACAAATTGCTATTAGAAATTATTGTTTACATTTTTTTCATACAATGTACTTTCACAATTTCACTACAATGCTCATACATCTTACACTTGCCTTAAATGCACAGAACAACAACCGATATTTACAAGGGAATTAACTCTATTCTATATAGCAGACTTGTTAGTCTGAGACTGATTACTTGAATGATGAACTAATAAATGATTAGGTTTAAAGAATGTGGGCTTAAAGCCTTTTACCTACGCGACAGCAACCAAACGACACAAATAAATAAAAGACATATAGAGTGCAACTTCCAGTCTTCGACAATAGCCAGATGTCTATGTAGTATGTAATCTTTACACAGTACCGAGTCAAACAATGTGAAACTGATACGGAAATAATTGTTTACATTTTTATCAAATAACGTACTTTCACAAGTTCACAACAATTGTAGAAAATACTTGAACTTTGACAATTGTTTGATTTAAATATGAATGAAAACCATATGACAGAAAACAATTGAAATCACGAGATAGTACTTATAGATGAGGGTCTGATGGGGTTAACAGAATAAAGAATGATGGGCAAATCACGAGATAGTACTTATAGATGAGGGTCTGATGGGGTTAACAGAATAAAGAATGATGGGGCAAATCTACAGAAAAATAAAGAATAGAGAAAAATAAGGCAAAAATAAAAATAAATTATGAACATAAAAAATGTAGAAAAATTTGCGGCTATAACATAAAGAATAGAGAAAAATGACATAAAAAAATAAAGATTACAGAACTGAAGGACACTGGAGCCAGACCCTCAGAGACGGAAAAAAAATATTTATCTATAATGAATGACAAAAATAGAATTCAATAAAGGTTACATAAAAGTCAAGTATCGAGTACAGATGAATTAACTTAAACTTAATTTTAACAAAACAGAAACCAATTGAAAGCTTATGTTTGCTACAATGTATCTGAAATAATGAAGACCTTATTACTGTTGTAACATTCATTTAAATTTCAACCTACGAAAAAAGGGGGGAGGTGGGCTTTGTTTTTTTGTTCTGTGTGTCAGTTTGTAAGTCCTTTCCGTATCAGGTTTAGGTTTAAGTATAGTTTATCATGAAGGTGTGCATGGTCACATCCACCTGAAAATTTAGAACAATTGTTCATTATAATGTGAACTTTTCAGATGATTTAGCAGATGACGATTTTTATCCCGATTACATGGTTCACTGAACTAAGATCTGTGATAGTTTGAAATAAGTACACTCTCAGGTCAAACTTGAAACTTAGTACAAAATCACAATTTAGAGCTGATTGCACGGATCACCGAACATGGACACAAGATAGAGTTATGGCACATTCTATATATGCCTGTCCCAAGTCAGGGTCCAGTAGTTCACTGGTTGTATTGGTTCGTTTCAGTCATAATTGTTTTTCATAAAGTGTTTTGTTATAAATAAGGCCGTTGGTTTTCTCAATTGAATTGTTTGATATTTTTCATGTCGAGGCCTTTTATAACCGACTATACGGTACGGGATTTTCTCATTGTTGAAGGCCATATGGTTGCCCATAATTGTTTACATCCACTTCATTTGAACTTTCATTGGTTGATAGTTGTCTTGTTGGCAAGCATATAACACATCTACTTATTTTCATATTGTTTAAAGTATTTACGATGGTTTAAATATTTCTCATTTTTTAATTTTATGCACAGCACAAAGAGAAACTTTGTGTATTTTTTTCTTTCTTGCAATCAGTTATGTTTGCTTCGGGTTTACATTAGACATGTCAGAGCCTTTACATTTTTGCTTTGGGTGTGGATTTTGCTCATTATTTAAGGATGTGCTGTGTCCTATAATTGCATGTAACCACTTCATTTAAACTCCTCTGGTGAATACCTCTCATAAGCAATCATACCACATCTCCTTATTTTTATATGGTTACATACAAGTATCACATTGTTTCCCCCTACGTCAATTGGTCTCTGGTAGATAGTTGTCGCATCGGCAATCATACCAAATCTCCTTATTTTGATATGGTTACATTGTAGTATCAGACTGTTTCCCCCTACGTCAATTGGTCTCTGGTAGATAGTTGTCGCATCGGCAATCATACAAAATCTCCTTATTTTGATATGGTTACATTGTAGTATCAGACTGTTTCCCCCCTACGTCAATTGGTCTCTGGTGGAAAGTTGTCGCATTAGCAATCATACCACATCTCCTTATTTTAACATGGTTACATACAAGTATCACATTGTTTCCCCCTACGTCAATTGGTCTCTGGTGGATAGTTGTCGCATCGGCAATCATACCAAATCTCCTTATTTTGATATGGTTATACATTCTAGTATCAGATTGTGTGCCCCCTACGTCAATTGGTCTCTGGTGGAAAGTTGTCGCATTAGCAATCATACCACATCTTCTTATTTTTATATGGTTACATACTAGTATCAGATTGTTTTCCCCCTACGTCAATTGGGCTCTGGTGGAAAGTTGTCGTATTAGGAATCATACCACATGTCCTTATTTTTATAGGTTACATACTAGTATTGGATTGTTTTCCCCCTACGTCAATTGGTCTCTTGTTGAAAGTTGTCGCATTAGCAATCATACCACATCTTCCTTATTTTTATATGGTTACATACTAGTATCAGATTTTTACCCCTATGTCAATTGGTCTCTGGTGGAAAGTTGTCGCATCGGCAATCATACCAAATCTCCTGATTTTGATATGGTTACATTGTAGTTTCAGATTGTTTCCCCCCTACGTCAATTGGTCTCTGGTGGAAAGTTGTCGCATTAGCAATCATACCACATCTTCTTAGTTATTTAGGTTACATAATAGTATCGAATTGTTTTCACCCTACGTCAATTGGTCTCTTGTTGAAAGTTGTCGCATTAGCAATTATACCACATCCCTTATCTTTATATAGTTACATTTTAGAATCATATTGTTTTCCCCCTATGTCAATTGGTCTCTGGTGGAAAGTTGTCGCATTAGCAATCATACCACATCTCCTTATTTTTATATGGTTACATACTAGTATCAGATTGTGTGCCCCCTACGTCAATTGGTCTCTGGTGGAAAGTTGTCGCATTAGCAATCATACCACATCTTCTTATTTTTATATGGTTACATACTAGTATCAGATTGTTTTCCCCCTACGTCAATTGGGCTCTGGTGGAAAGTTGTCGTATTAGGAATCATACCACATGTCCTTATTTTTATAGGTTACATACTAGTATTGGATTGTTTTCCCCCTACGTCAATTGCTCTCTTGTTGAAAGTTGTCGCATTAGCAATCATACCACATCTTCCTTATTTTTATATGGTTACATACTAGTATCAGATTTTTACCCCTATGTCAATTGGTCTCTGGTGGAAAGTTGTCGCATCGGCAATCATACCAAATCTCCTGATTTTGATATGGTTACATTGTAGTTTCAGATTGTTTCCCCCCTACGTCAATTGGTCTCTGGTGGAAAGTTGTCGCATTAGCAATCATACCACATCTTCTTAGTTTTTTAGGTTACATACTAGTATCGGATTGTTTTCACCCTACGTCAATTGGTCTCTTGTTGAAAGTTGTCGCATTAGCAATTATACCACATCTCCTTATCTTTATATAGTTACATTTTAGAATCATATTGTTTTCCCCCTATGTCAATTGGTCTCTGGTGGAAAGTTGTCGCATTATCAATCATACCACATCTCCTTATTTTTATATGGTTACATACTAGTATCAGATTGTTTTCCCCCTACGTCAATTGGGCTCTGGTGGAAAGTTGTCGCATTAGGAATCATACCACATCTCCTTATTTTTATAGGTTACATACTAGTATCGGATTGTTTTCCCCCTACGTCAATTGGTCTCTTGTTGAAAGTTGTCGCATTAGCAATCATACCACATCTTCCTTATTTTTATATGGTTACATACTAGTATCAGATTTGTACCCCTACGTCAATTGGTCTCTTGTGTAAAGTTGTCGCATTAGCAATTATACCAAATCTCCTTATCTTTATATAGTTACATTTTAGAATCATATTGTTTTCCCACTATGTCAAGTGGTCTCTGGTGGAAAGTTGTCGCATCGGCAATCATACCAAATCTCCTTATTTTGATATGGTTACATTGTAGTATCAGATTGTTTCCCCCCTACGTCAATTGGTTTCTGGTGGAAAGTTGTCGCATTAGCAATCATACCACATTTCCTTATTTTTATATGGTTACATTCTAGTATCAGATTGTTTCCCCCTACGTCAATTGGTCTCTGGTGGAAAGTTGTCGCATCAGCAGTCCTACCATATCTCCTTATTTTTATATGGTTGCATACTAGTATCAGATTGTTTTCCCCCTTACGTCAATTGGTCTCTGGTGGAAAGTTGTCGCATTAGGAATCATACCACATCTCCTTATTTTTATAGGTTACATACTAGTGTCAGATTGTTTTCCCCCTACGTCAATTGGTCTCTTGTTGAAAGTTGTCGCATTAGCAATCATACCACATCTTCTTAGTTTTATATAGATATATACTAGAATCAGATTGCTTTGCCCCTATGTCAATTGGTCTCTTGTGTAAAGTTGTCGCATTAGCAATCATACCACATCTCCTTATTTTTATATGGTTACATACTAATATCACATTGTTTTCCCCTATGTCAATTGGTTTCTGGTGGATAGTTGTTGCATCGGTAATCATACCACATCTCCTTATTTTTATATGGTTACATTATAGAAACAGATTGTTTTCCCCCTTACGTCAATTGGTCTCTGGTGGAAAGTTACTCCATTCGAAATCATACCACATCTCCTTATTTTTTTAATGTTACATACTAGTAGCAGAATGTTTTCTCTCTACACTCATTGGTCTCTTATGGAAAGTTATTTCATTCGAAATCATACCACATCTCTTTATTTTTATATGGATATATAAACTAGCATCAGATTGTTATCCCCCTACGTCAATTGGTCTCTGGTGGAAAGTTGTCGCATTAGCAATCATACCACATCTCCTATTTTTTATATTGTTACATACTAGTATCAGATTGTTTTCCCCCTACGTCAATTGGTCTCTGGTGGAAAGTTGTCGCATACGCAATCATACCACATCTCTTTATTTTTATATGGTTGCATTGTAGTATCAGATTGTTTTCCCCCGTACGTCAATTGGTCTCTGGTGGAAAGTGGCATTAGCAATCATACCACATCTCCTTATTTTTACATGGTTACATACAAGTATCAGATTGTTTTCACCCTACGTCAATTGGTCTCTGGTGGAAAGTTGTCGCATTAGCAATCATACCACATCTCCTTATTTTTATATGGTTACATTGTAGCATCAGATTGTTATCCCCCTACGTCAATTGGTCTCTGGTGGTGGAAAGTTGTCGCATTAGCAATCATACCACATCTCCTTATTTTTACATGGTTACAGTTTAGTATCAGATTGTTTTCCCTCTACGTCAATTGGTCTCTGGTGGAAAGTTGTCGCATTAGCAATCATACCACATCTCCTTATTTTTAAATGGTTACATACAAGTATCAGATTGTTTTCACCCTACGTCAATGGGGCTCTGGTGGAAAGTTGTCGCATTAGCAATCATACCACATCTCCTTATGTTTATATGGTTACATTGTAGTATCAGATTGTTTTCACCCTACGTCAATTGGTCTCTGGTGGGAAGTTTTCGCATTAGAAATCATACCACATCTCCTTATTTTTATATGGTTACATTGTAGCATCAGATTGTTATCCCCCTACGTCAATTGGTCTCTGGTGGTGGAAAGTTGTCGCATTAGCAATCATACCACATCTCCTTATTTTTACATGGTTACAGTTTAGTATCAGATTGTTTCCCCCCTACGTTAATTGGTCTCTGGTGGTGGAAAGTTGTCTCATTATCAATCATACCACATCTCCTTATTTTTACATGGTTACATACTAATATCAGATTGTTTTCCCCTACGTCAATTGGTCTATGGTACAAAGTTGTCTCATTAACAATCATACCACATCTCCTTATTTTTATATGGTTACATTGTAGTATCAGACTGTTTTCAACCTACGTCAATTGGTCTCTTCTGGTCGAAAGTTGTCCCATTAGCAATCATACCATATCTCCTTATTTTTATATGGTTACATTGTAGTATCAGATTGTTTTCACCCTACGTCAATTGGTCTCTGGTGGAAAGTTATTTCATTCGAAATCATACCACATCTCCTTATTTTTGTATGGTTACATACTAGTATCAGACTGTTTTCACCCTACATGTACGTCTATTGGTCTCTGGTGGAAAGTTGTCGCATTAGCAATCATACCACATGTCCTTATTTTTATATGGTTACATTGTAGCATCAGATTGTTATCCCCCTACGTCAATTGGTCTCTGGTGGTGGAAAGTTGTCGCATTAGCAATCATACCACATCTCCTTATTTTTATATGGTTACATTCTAGTATCAGATTGTTTTTCCCCTACGTTACTTGGTCTCTGGTACAAAGTTGTCTCATAAACAATCATACCACATCTCCTTATTTTTATATGGTTACATTGTAGTATCAGACTGTTTTCACCCTACGTCAATTGGTCTCTGGTGGTGGAAAGTTGTCCTATTAGCAATCATACCATATCTCCTTATTTTATATGGTTACATACAAGTATCAGATTGTTTTCAGCCTACGTCAATTGGTCTCTGGTGGAAAGTTGTCGCATTAGCAATCATACCACATCTCCTTATTTTTATATGGTTACATACAAGTATCAGATTGTTTTCACCCTACGTCAATTGGTCTCTGGTGGAAAGTTATTTCATTCGAAATCATACCACATCTCCTTATTTTTGTATGGTTACATACTAGTATTAGACTGTTTTCACCCTAGCTACATGTACGTCTATTGGTCTCTGGTGGAAAGTTGTCACATTAGCAATCATACAAATTCTCCTTAGTTTTGTATGGTTACAAATATGTACTAGTAAACATGTACTAGTATTAGATTGTTTTCCCCCTACGCCCATTGGTTTCTGATGGAAAGTTATTTCATTTGAAATCTTACCACATCTCTGTATTTGTTATATGGATATATATACTAGCATCAGATTGTTATCCCTCTACCTCAACGGGTTATTTCATTCAAAATCTTACCACATCTCCTTATTTTTAGATGGATATTCTCAAAGTCTTTAATGTAAGAGAGGTGATGTTCGTACATATTTAAATACATTGTCTCTTTTAAACGACAGAGAGATTTGTACACGCAAAAATCCGTATCGTCTTCCTTTAATTCATAGACGTTTATATTCACTTGAAAACAGGATTCAAATTCTGGAATTTCTTGTAACTGTAATCCGGGAAACAGCTTTGCTTCGTATGTACTTTCATTTCGTCGTTTCTGATAGCCATTCCATTGTTGAAAATAATGCTGTACATTGCATTCTAAGTTAGTGATGGTTTGTCCTCTGCGTAACGCTAAGCACCGAAAAGCGCAGAGTTTATCCGTAAATGGCTTAGAATGTTTATCGTCTTTCACGAGAGCGTGTATGCTATTCTTGTCTTTAATATAGTCAGGCAGGGACGTTTCTCCTTTTCCTAGCGTATAATTGGTAGTGTCGATTACAAATAGCGCATTGGTCACTAGAAAAGGTTTCCATTTGGTGTCGGGTCTCTGTTTCATCAGGTATTCTCGCAGATTTAAGTTCGTGAGTTTCCGCCGTAGTTTTTCAAGATCCCTTCTCTTTGAAATAAACAGGGGTTCTTCAAAGACGGAATCGTTTTCGTAAGGTTTGAAAAACCTGTAGCGCTTTTCTCTGTGTGAATTCAAATGACGCCAAAGGTTATGGTAAGCTTAATGGCGTGTATGACGCTGGTATATACTGTCGGCAGCTAGCATGAGTTGGTGCATGTCAACGTCATTCGTTAGTGGTATGTTATATACGGAATGAATGTGATCTTCTCGATGATTTTCCAAGATTAAAGGAGCGTTGGCCTCGTACACTTCTTTTAAAGCTAGGTCGTTTTCACCTCCTTCTATCTCCCAAGGATAAGGGCCTTGTCCATAAGGAGACGCTAGCAATTGTGTCCCCTGTCCGATCTGATAGTGTCGTTGCCTACCGTGAAGGTACAAGTCCCGTTTATTGGTGAATGACTCATTACATCGTCGACAATGGACACGCTGAACGGCTGGTTTCGAGGGATTGGTGCGTGTTTTCTTGACGGCTGGTCGCTCCATGGATACTTGTGTTGGTCTTTTCAGTGATTGACTCTTGGGACTGTGACTGCATTGATGATGTTGTCGTAATCCGTTAGCCGTCACACAACGCTTGGAACAAATCATACATTCACATGTTCCTCTATTCTTTACATTTTTTACCTCCTATATTTCTTTTGTCTATGACAAAGAAACAGGCCGGTAACAACCGTTGCCGGATAGTTTTTCTGCACGAGTAGTCAGGTCAAGGTCCGAGGCGAAAGCCTAGACTACAAGTGCAGAAAAAACTATTCGACTGGTTGTCACCGGCCTGTTTCTTTTGTTACTTTTGTTTTTTATCTGACTTGTACGACGTTTCAAGAAATTAATAATACAGTTTGCAAGACTAAACATTTGAGAAACTTAGATAGCCATAAAGCAGTAAATGTAAGGTATAGTATAAACATATTTTTTTCATTTCCCTTCAACCGAGATTTTTTTTTGAAGAAAAAATGCAGGATGTGCCAATCCATCCCCCATTCCCCCGTAAAAAAAATTGTAAAAATCGCGCAATACATGAATTTAATAACCAGTGATGATGGGACCCGGGGGTTGGAACAACCCTTTTTTTTTATGATCAATGCATTTTTAAATTGGGACATAAACTTGCCCCCCTCCCCTGTTTTGTCCTGGATTTGGATCTGAATATAAATTCGATAACAATATAAATGTAGCAAAAGAAAGAATTTCCTACTTCATTAGTGAATGAAATGTTTATGAAAAAATGAATTTTGTCTTAATATGCTATAAATTCAGGCATATTCTTTAATTTTTTAAATTCATACTCGTCTCTAGATCTGAAAGTGTTGATTGGGATTAAACACGTGTTACATTATGATCCAATCGCAGCTTACCGCCCAAAATTGATGACATAAGTTGAATGATTTTCTTCTAGATTTGCTGCTTATTTGGACGTGTATTACATGAACACTTTTGTTTATATGATCAATCGTGCATTGGTGAGTTGATAGGGATTTAACTTTTGATAAGATTTGATTTTTATTTACTTATTTCCTGTCTTATTTTTATTGAAATATACACGTCAGTATCATCATTTCTTTACTTTCAGCATTGTCCATAATACTATACATGTCCATATATTGAAAAAAAAACATGAGTTTTTTTTAGTATATTAACTATTTACTTTTCAACGCCATCACCCAAATGTTTTTGTTTAAATTAGCACTGTTTACGGTATTCGGAAAATCAGGAATCATGCAAAACATTAATGTGTCATCTGCTTGACCATAATAAATTTTTTCTCATTAAATTTGGGATCAAAATATCTTTTTTAGGAGAAACCATACCCCCCCCCCCCCTTTTTGAAGTTAAAGTCTAATCCCTTAGTGTACTGATATGAATACTATTTTACTGGAAATGTTTGAAAAAAAATATTATGCTAACGTAAATATTTTGTTCAATAAAAAGAAAGTCGGTGAACCAAAAAGTTCAAATCTAATTGAAAGCTAAAGTGCCCATGAACTCACTGATCATGCACGAGTGATTCTATTCATAAAAAGTGTCCGTGTAACAACTAATAAGAGTCCGTGTATTTAATAGTTATCCCATAAGGACGCGGTGTGTCAGTGTAAGATCACCCCGATGGCCGGAGGCCAGAGGGTGATCTAACACTGACACACCAAGTCCGACTGGGATAACTATTTTACATCCCAGCTGTTTTAGATTAGACGAAAAACCATTTACAATTCATAAAATCTAGTTTAGAACGCCACACAACCATAACAATATACTTTATATATTACTATATGATGTATACCCTTTTTGACCCCCAAACACGATGGGTAGATATCAAACAATGTCAACTCGCCCCACTTGCCAATCGGCCCACACTATACCGCCACTTTATAAAAATATCGTCCCAATCTTGTTTACCGACTTGCCCCACTTTGAAAAAGTGTAAAATCAAATTGAACAATCAGTTTGAAAACTCACAAATTAACGTAAAAGGTTAAAACTCCACTGAATAAAGGTTTGACAACTCGCCCCACTTATAAAAATATCTTGCTTCCTTTAAGTATGTCAAATTACTATTATTTCGTATTCAGTCGTCCTGGTGTAGTGGTATGTGTCGTTGCTTGATATGCTAAAGGTCTTGAGTTCGAATCCCAGCATATCCACTGGATTTTTTCTACGTGAATTTTGATAGATAGTCTTTTCCGTAAAATTAATTATAAGTTTTATAGTGGATTTGACATTCCCGCCAAAATGTTACAGAACAAAGGAAAGCATGCATAACAAAGAAACTCAAACTAGGGTGATCTGGCAGGGGTGATCCGGCTCAGATCACCCCTGTTAGAACAAAGGAGCTGGGATGTAATATCAAAAAACCCGTTAATGTACTGTTTTTCTATAGCTCTGCGGGGGGCAAAGTCGTACAAAAATTTTTGCATCCTATATTTATCTATTATTCATATTCAAGCCCCCATATTTCTGTTTTCTTAATATTTTGCCTGGCTTATTTCTGTATTCTTTATATTTTAACTCCCTACAATTCTGTATTCTTTATATTGTTTACCTCCTATATTTCTTTAGTCTTTATCTTTTTTTCACCTCATATTTTGTCTATTGTCTATATTAAAGCCCCCATATTACCCTTTTCTTAATATTTCACCACTCATAATTATATCTCTTGTCTTTATATTTTAGCATCTGTATTTCTCTGATCTATATGCTTTACCCTCTTCCCCTTTTTTTCTATTTCTTTTCCAAGTGAAATTGGTAGGTTACAAGAGCGCAATTATTTGTTTACATTTAACCGGCAAGATGGTACTCAGAATAGAATCCTATACGGCTTCTGTTTGGTTGATACAGGATTGGAATTACATTTAATCGAAAGCTTATCCAATTAGGTTTAAAAATTGCCGAAAATCATATTCCCATTTTACGAAGTATAGAAAACATCTTCAATTTCTGCACGTCGGAGCCATTAAAAATATGCCTTTTTCATTAAGCGAAAAAAGTAGACTATTTTTTTCAACTGCATTTTATGGCAATTTGAGCCGCATGACCCTATATTTTTTTTTTGGTTGTAATGCAACACTGGCATTTCTAGTAACAGGAACTGCCACCCGTTTTTCGCTAGTTTGTGTAGTCTTCGAGAAAAAAAATACGGAACACTAGTGGTACCCTATGGAAAATGCATTACGAATAATTGCGCTAGATTGTAACCGGTAGAGGATAGGACTGTTAAAACGTGGTACAATGGGAAATAACTCTAGCTGTTCATCTAATCATTTGATACTTAAAAGTAAATCTAGATTTATCCCCCTTGGTATGGAAAATGTTACCATCGAGTGATTTTATTCATTAATGTTCTGTATATCACTACATGACAAGTAATAGCTTTTCTAAAAAAACTTGCCGTATTTTAGCTGATTATATTGAGATCAGTGGTTTGTGAGTATGTTATTTTTATTTGAATATTGCACTCCAAGCAATATGAATGCATAGCGCTTTTTTTTCTACTTATTTGTGATTTTAATTGTATTATTGGTGGACCAGGATTATATTGATGGAAGGAGACTTAATAAAATGGGGAATGATATTTATAATAAAATAGTATATAACCTACATGCACTTTTGAGGATTACTACTTGACATAATGGACTACTACAGCATTTGTACAGAAGGCCTTTCAAATTTGAGAACGTTACATTTTATACTTACATGTATAGAAATGATTGATATCTTTAATATCTGACTTTTGTCTTAGAAGATGCAATTAGTTTTGATGGTACAAGTTAAGTGTTGTTATTACTAATTTCCAGATCTAGTAATACTTGAAAAAGATGGTTTTATGGTAATGGGATTTGGAATGAAATATTAATTGCAAATAATTTTCTTCAACATGTTGTTAACTGTCTTCTTATATTTTTTAATATATCACGTTGTGGTTTGTAATCTTGACAATTTTTTTTTTGAAGTTCCAGTAGCAGATTCAGGGGGGAGGGGTTTGGCTGATCAATGCATTTGAATGGGGACATATAGTTGGACCCCCCTTTGTTCTGGGTTGGAACTTCTCCTTTTGAAAATGGCTGGATCCGGCCATGATTTCTGTAGATGAGAGCTTCATATTAGTATTAGCCTTTTATAGGGCTTTATATTTGGTTGCACGTGTAATCAAGCTTGTGTTACTTTGAATATCTATATTTTCATTTCTGATGGCAACCATTTCATGTAATACATATAGTCAGGATTATTAGTTAGTTTTACTTGTTAATGTTTATTGTCATGATCAGTGGCGGATCTAGAAATTTTCATAAGTAGGGACTGGCTGGCTGCCTAAGAGGAGCCCGCTCCAATCACGCTTAAGTGATTCCCTTAAAAAAAAGGGGGGGTCCTGGGCCCCCTCAATCTACCTCTGGTGATTGATATGGAATAAATAGAATTGCTGTTTGGTGTGAACCAGGCGTTGCGTCGAAGACCATACTACAACCTATAATGGTTTACTTTTATAAATTGTGACTTGGAATGACAGTTGTCTTTGGTACTTTAATATGAGATCCAGTTATATATATATATATATATATATATATATATATATATCTACAAGATTGAGAACATTTTTTTGTAATAAATTTAAAACATATTTAATTCTGTAATACCTGATAATATTTATCAGTTACTTGTTCATTTGATGTTTACTCTCTGATAATGTCAGTTTAATTTGATTGGTTGTGTTAAAAAAATTGGGTCAGTTTGCAATTGTCATGTGCGGGTACAATACATGTGGATCTTCTTTCCCCTTTCATTCATAAAATTGCGCATGAATATCACAAAAAATGCACCAGTAATTTGCATTTTGTTGAATGAAACACTTGTCATATTGTTTTAACGTCAGAGGCTGAATTAGAGGGTTTTTCAACTTTTGAACAGAAAATAAATGAAAAACCTAAAAAAAAATTTAAAATGCACTATTATTAAAAGCTTTCCTTGCTTATTCACAAGGACGTAACATACATGTATCCTCCATGCTATTCTGATCTGAGTTTTTATTCATACATAGTCTGGTGCTGTTCCAAGTAGTCTTCATTTTTCTGTTTCTTGAACAGTATTTGGTTTACCTGTTCAGTCACTAGTGTTACAATTCATATTTAAACGCAACACATAAATAGTGACCAAAAAGGTAACGCTATCACACGAGAGAAGCTAGGAAAAAGTAAAATGTATACATTTTAATATTTTTGTGGGAGCATGAAATGTAGTACATATATAGATAGATATTCAAAGACCATAGTACAAATAAGAAAACAAATTCAAAGGAAATGTACATGTAAGATGAATAATAAAAAAAGAAGAGCCATGGCCAGGGGCCCAAACTTGACAGCATCTGGTGTTGTACAGGTTAAATGTCTGCATTGACAATAAATATAGCCTTTGTTAGAGGGGAGCCAGGCCACCTTTCCCTTAATCAGCCATATTAAAGGTAACCACATATTTCTGGGCTGGGTTGAAAAATAAATGAACTTTACTTTTAAAAAAGCTAAAATTTTAAGATAAAAAAAATATACCAAATTGGGGAGACATCTATTAAAATGTTTGAATATGAAGTTGACAAGAACTAAGCTTTTCAGATAATATACAGACTTTTACAGTCAGCCTAAAGACTCGTTGCCTACTGAAATGTTTGCTTACACATGCAGTGCTTTCCTAAAATGATTTAAAATTAGTGTGATAGTTTTCATGAAGAATGCTGAGTGTACAGGTATTATGACAAAATAAATGTTATGTTACATGTATCTACCCAAATAAGTAAAATATAAAAACTCCTTACTTCTAAAACAATGATTAATCTCCTGATTTATATCTTATCACTCTATGCCGATGCTGTGTGAAAAATAAAGAAATTTGACTTATCAGTATGCTTCCATCCACTGATGAAAATTCCATCTATGTTGATCTATTATTAATTATTGTGCTTCGAATACACCTTATTGGTACAATATGTACATGTCCACCATTACTAAATGTACATCACAAATGTTCCTAGTCAAATAATTATGAAGTCTGGCAAGGCTATTTAAATTTTTTTCTGGGACGCCTTCTTAGGACTGACGTCTGGCAAGGCTATTTTATCTTTTTTCTGGGACACCTTCCTGCGACGTCATAACACGGAAGCCATTTTTAACATGTTTAACCCCGCCGCATTTTTGCGCCTGTCCCAAGTCAGGAGCCTCTGGCCTTTGTTAGTCTTGTATTATTTTAATTTTAGTTTCTTGTGTACAATTTAGAAATTAGTATGGCGTTCATTATCACTGAACTAGTATATATTTGTTTAGGGGCCAGTTGAAGGACGCCTCCGGGTGCGGGAATTTCTCGCTACATTGAAGACCTGTTGGTGACCTTCTGCTGTTGTTTTTTTCTATGGTCGGGTTGTTGTCTCTTTGGCACATTCCCCATTTCCATTCTCAATTTTATTTGAGAGTAAATTTTGGGGGAACTTTGCGACCTAATTTATTGTAGGAAGGCGTCCCAGAAAAAAATAATTATAGTCTTGCCAGCCGTCATAATTATTAGGACTAAAATGTTCCACGTAAAATTTTGATGTTATAATAATAAATATCTGATGCCACAATGGAAAAGGAATTGTTGTATGACGTCAATGGTTGGAGAGGGACAGTTTCTCTGGTCAGCTGGGACAATTAAGGGGGAGACTTCTCCCGTCATGCTTCAGTGATTCCCTACATAATTAACCAAATAGTAATTATATCATCACGAAAAAATGTACTAATTGTAAAACCTGATGATGTGAATAAATTGAAATCAGACATATCAAATGCAGTTCTCAGTGCTGTTGATATATCAATGGACAATAACTGCTTTTACTATAATAGTCCCAGGTCCAACAACCAAATTTTCCCAGAAAAGGGGGCCTCCTTGACCGCCCTCTAAATCTGCTTCTGACAACTCAAAAGAATCATCATGTACGAGTATACATCCACTGTCTACCCCACATGCATCAGCGAACATCTTTTGGGAGCTCGCTGTGTTGCAAGTATTTTGAATATGCTTACCTCAATACAAGCATCTTCAGGTTTATTTGATTTTATAGCTTTGTTGACTTGCTTCATTATAGGTGGAAATGACAGTGCCTTGCTGATCTGCATATATAAAACACAAGAATTAATTTAAGAGGAAAAAAAACCAAAAAAAAAACCAAATACATTGGATCAATTAAGTAATTGAAACTACAAAATGATTGAGAGAAGAAAACGAATATTACCCATTGTGGTATGATGTATTTCCCGTTATCCTTGATTTTAATATATCCATTCATGTTTATAAGATCTGGTTTATAAAAGTTTTATAACTTATGCCACAGATGATTCTTCTAGAGCTATTGTTTTTGAGATCAAACATTGAGACTTTCTATAAGTTAGTTTCTTAAATTTTCTCCGCCCCTTCAATTATTTTTAAACACTGTTATGTTCGTAAATTATGAACAGATAAAATTGTGTATAACTGGTATATATGTTATTGAAAGAAAGTGTGTACAGCTGTCTTATTTTAAATCACCAGATATGTTTTATCCTTTTAAGCAAATTATCTAGGTTGTCGTTTTAATAAATATCTTTATTGCAAAATTACACCCATGAGGGTCAAGCAATACAATGAAACAATAATTTTATACTATACAATGCAATACAATGAAATACAATGTAATACAATGAAATACAAAATAATACAATACAATATATAGAATAATAGAACATTAGAGTTCAATTATAAATGTATGTAAAAAACACCATCATAACCTTGCCTGACACGGGTCTGACTCCCTCAGTTCTAAAGACTGTTTAATGAAGACTCCAATATGACAAACAAGTTCAGGGATGGGGTTTAGAATGCGTTTAAGTTTATTGAATGCATCAAGATGCTGAAATAATGGTACATAGTCTTTTAGATAAGCAAAAAGATTAGAACGCAAAGATATGTTAATGTCACAATACAAAAAGAAATGATATTCATCATCTAGGACTTCACATTTTTTACATAATCTTTGTGCTCTTGGGATGTTTCTGTACCTTCCTAATTCAATGCCTAGGGAATGATCACTTAGTCTAAATTTTGAGAGTAACTGCCTATGTATAAAATTATTGCAATTTAAATATTCCTCAGACTGACAATTATTTTTTAATTTCCCATAAAGACAAAGTTTGGATGAGGAATCCATTTTTGAAAGTTTAATTAAAGTATTTTTTCATATTCCTCTGAAACACACTTCTTTATATTACATTTTAACATATTTTTTGATTGTTTAAAAGGTACATTATTATTAGAGTAATTTTCTGGGTTTATTTTCATTTCTTTAAAAATTTTATCTGCAAATGAGTACCAGGAATAAATTCCTTCTGAATGTAAATTTATGTTTGTTTGTAGAGATTCTTTGACCAGGGGATTAATATCATTACAATTTATTCTATAAAAATACATGAGTGTTTGAGTTTTTATATAGGAGTCCAAAGTAAATCTACCTAATTCTGATCTAGCACCTATGTTAGTGGCTGTCTTTTTCAGTCCTAATACTGCTTTACAAAATTTAGAATGAACCTTCTCAAAGGGATGTTTTTCTGCTAATGCAAGAGTATCACAAAAAGTATTATTTACTGCAGCTCTATTAGATGCCCTAAAAGCTGACTGAAAATTATCCATAAACCAAATCTCAGAGTTGTATGTCAAAATAGGTCTTATAAGAGTATCAAATAATTTACATGACAAATTAGTGGGAACAAAATTAAAATTGGACATATATTTTCTCAATAAAAATAAAACTTTAATGCCTTTTTTAGACAGCTCTTCAGTAGTTTTTGTAAAATTTCCCCTATAGTTAATAATATTCCCTAAAAATTTAAAGTCCTTAACTTCAGTCAAAAATTTATTATTAAACAAGATGGGTGGGGATTGTTTATAAATATTCTGAAAAACTAGAATTTTAGTCTTGTTTGTATTAACACTGAACTGCCATTTAGTGCAATATTTATTTAGTTTATCTAATGCGTTTTGAAGCCCCTGGTGTGTCTCGGACAATAACACTAAATCATCTGCATAGCTGAGAGTTTGGATACTTGAAGTATCAAGAACTGGAGGGTTACAATTTACATCAAAAATTGAATGTAAATCATTTATATAACAATTAAACAAAGTAGGACTTAAACTGTCCCCTTGTCTTACACCTCTAATTATTGGAAAAAACAAAGAGTGTTCATTGCCAATCTTCAGTGCAGACTGGGATAAACTATACATATTTTTCAAAGTAGTATAAAATTTCACACCAACACCATCATTTATCAATTTATACAACAGGCCATTATGCCAAACAGAGTCAAAAGCACCACGCAAATCTACAAAACAAGCAAACAGCTTTTTCTTATTTTTTTTCAAATATTTAGTGACAAGAGTTTTTAAAATAAATATGCTATCAGATGTTCTGTGATTTGAACGAAATCCAAATTGATGACTGGAGAACTTATTTTCATAATGCTTTACTAGTCTTTTATTCAAAATAGAGCTATATAATTTTGCTAGACAGTTTAAAATAGAAATGCCTCTATAGTTACATATGTCTTCTTTATCTCCAGACTTATGGATTAAAACAATAAATGCTTTTCTCCAGATGGTGGGGTAAATACCAGATGATAAAATAAGATTAAAAAGTTTAACTATGGCTGTTACTGTAACAATGCTACTATATTTTATAATTTCATTAGATATTAAGTCAGGTCCAGTGCTTTTCCCTGATTTTAATTCTTTTATACAGTTCTTTACTTCTGATATTGAAAATGGACTATCAGTACAAATATTATGTTCTAATGTACTCTCAAGCATATTTAAATCTTTTTTAACTTTTTCTTTAAAAGAGTTATCATATTTTTCAGCCTTACCAAGATTTTGAAAATGTTCTCATAGTTATTTAATTTAATATTTGAACAATCATCCTGTTTAGTGTCTTCATTTTTAAATTTTTTAAGGAGTTCCCAATATTTTTTGGGGTCATTTTCTTGCAAATTTGTTAATGTTTCATATAAGTTCTTTTTAAATACAATTTTCTTTCTCTTTACTAATTTTTTAAGTTTTTTAGCATGTGTAAAAAAGTTACATTTTAGCTCTAAATTAAATGGTTCTCGTCTCAGTTTAGCTCCTATTACTTTAATAGTTTTTTTAAGATCACGTACTTCATGGTCAACCCATGGTTTTCTGTTTAGTATTTTTTGTTTAACTTTTTTATATCTTACAATTTTACATGATTTATTTGCTAGGCTCTCAAAAATATTTTTTATATCAGAAGTTGCCTTGTCAATTCCTGAAAAAGTTTGTTCAAACTGTGAGTCTTCAAAATCTCTAATTTGTTGTTTAATAAAATTTTCCCCTAGTACTTCAATCATTTTGTCTCTTGATGTATTCTCCCATCTATATTTCACTCCTATCTGAGTAAAGTTTTTATGACTTTTATGTTCTGTGTGACATATATTACATTTCAGTATAACAGATATAGGGACATGATCTGACAAATATGTTGGTTCGCCAATATAAAAATATTCTATAGAGGACATCAAATCCATGTCAGACAAGGCATAGTCAACAGTGCTTGAACCATTATGCTTGTAACAAGTTACATTACCAAAAAGATCACCTACAAATCTACCATTCAGTATTCTGAGCCTGGAGGCAATACATAGATCAATTAGTTGTTTTCCATGAGGATTTAATACTTTGTCTAGAGAATTTCTATAAATATGTGAATCACCCAGATAGTCATCTGGCAATAAATTTAAAAGATCATCATGAATATTATTTTCATCAGAGATAAAATCTAAATGATTACTGACTCTAGCGTTAAGATCTCCAATAATAAGAATATTACCTTTGGATGACAGCTTTGAGATTTCATTTTCAAGTAATATAAAGTCATCATTAAAGTATGTAGATGACAATGGTGGAATATAACATGCACACACATATATATCTTTTTTTAAACCAAAGAAAAATTTATCAAGCTTTAACCATAGCCTGTTGTCAGATTTTGTTACATTTAAAACTTCAGATATACCTTTATGTAAGGTAGATTTATAATATACAATTATACCTCCACTGTATCTTTTGGATCTTAATTTCTTTTTTCTAGATTTCTGTACATAATTAAAATTTACAATGTTTGTACTAGAATCGGCACCTTTCCAAGTTTCCATTAAAATATTTATGTCATATTTAAGACTAGATAAAAAATAGTCATCTTCTAATTTACCTCCCAGGCCCTGAATATTCCAACTACCAATCGACAAATTTGTTTTCATTTCAAAATCAATTTCTGGTGTAAAGCAAGATATCTATAAAATTTATTGGGCAAAGGGAAGTAACTCAAATTTTTCCCAGATATAGAATTTTCACATTTAATATTTACTCTTTTTTCCTTTTTTGTTTGTTTTTTCTTTTGATGCTGCATTTAGGTAAATTTAAACTATGAAATGATATGTAGAACAAACAAAATTAACTAGAAACAGGGATATTTTCTCTTTAACCCCTCATTAACATTCAATAAAAATTTAAGAAAACATAATTTATCTAAATTTTTTTCCCCTTTCAGTAAATATATACCAATCATACTTGTACTTGTATATACTTGAAAAGAATAACATGGTATATATACATGGTACATAAAAACTTTCATATTTCAATTATTTTTATGGATTATGAGAACAAATTTCAAAATAAGAAACAAAACAAAAACAGTTTCATGGAACTTTCTACTCTTATTTAGAATTAGAAGATTTTCATTGTTTTCTATATATCCAATCATAACCACAAAATGCTATTTATAAAAATAATAATGAAAACATTTTAATGATAACAATTAACAGTACACCATGGTACACATGGTCAGTAACCAAAACATTTTAATAGTGCAAGCCTTCAAGAGCCAAACGTAGTAACTTGAGATTCATGTCTGAATTACGACGACTTGTTTGTTGGTAGTCATTGAAGTTGTTGTTTGTGAATTTGTCTTGCCACTGAGAGGAATGGTCATGATGGTTGTCCCACGGATTTCTATTAAATGTGTAATGACGCTCATGTTGCTGATTTCTCCAATTACTCTGTCTACTTTCAGTGTATTGTTGATTTACGACTCCCAAAAGAGGGCTTACAATGCTTTTCAAATTTCTTACATAAATTCCAATTCCTGCATATACATCTAAATGAATGCCATCACTGAAGTTAATTTGTGTTAGGTTTCTATGATGTACAAATTTCAAGTTAAATTCTGAGCATAGCTTTTCCAATAATGCATTGCAATCTAACCTTTTAACTTCATAGTCTTCAGTGTGCTTGTAATTCTTGTAGTATCTAGGTAAGAGTTCATTAATTACAATATTTGAGCCCGGCACTAATCTTTGTGTGGCCAATACCAATTTTTTCATATCATTTACAACTTCTTCTGCAGACTTCTCGTCTAAGTCATTTGATCCGACTTGATATGCGATATTATCAGCTTTCAACTTTCCAGTTTCAAGGAATTCAATTGCCCCTGTAATAGTCTTGTCTCTAAGTGTAGTAATCTTTGCAGACTGATATCTAAAGATTTTTTTCGCATTCATGTCTTTAACAATAGAAGATCCTACCAGCCAAAATTTTACTTCATTGTTGTTTTCTTTAGAATTTAACCTCTTTTCGTCCCGTTTTGACTCATTCTTGGATTTAACACGGCTTGTATCTTGCTTAACATGATTTTCACTAGTATGTGCATTATGATTTCTCTTATTGTGATCATTCTTATCTACATGTACATGTATCTGATTTTGTTGTATTTCTTCATCATGTGTGTTGTTTTCTTTGACTATACAATGTATTTCTTTACACATTCCCTCCAATGAGTCTAATTTGAGAGTTACAAAATCTTCTTTTTCATAAACATTGGTTTTTATTTTGTTAAAATTTTCATTAACAACTGACGTTATGTTTTCAGTGATCTGTATATTGTTTTTTTGAGTAAGTTGAATTTGTTTCACTTCAGACATAATTGTGTCAAGTTTTCTATCAATTTTCAACATTTCTTGTTTACCCGACATTGCTTTCTCAAGCAATTCCTTACTTATAATAGGGTTTAAGTCAGTTGTCACTTGTGGAATTCTACCTTCTAAAATTTCTACTCTTTCTCCCATTTTCTGTACCACATTCACCAAGTTATCAATGATTTTATTGTTGTTCATTTGATTTTCAACATACTTTGACTCAAAAGAATGTATAACACTAATAAGAGTTGTTATTTGTTTATTTTCTGTATCTTGATCCTCCTTTACGTTACCATCCGTATCACACTTGTTTTTCTTAGATTGTGATGTATCTTTTGTAGGAGATTCACTAAGAGTTGATTTATCTTGACTATCAGAACATGTTAATGAAGTATTTAAAAGTTTTTTTGGATCTGTATTATCCTCATCATTTGATTTATTCAAGGTTTCATCTAATGCTTCATTAGATTTAATAATCACCGTATATAATTCATTAAAAGTTTCGCAGAAGCTAATAGGAAAATAAAAAAAATGAAAATGATATCTTTCACGAATTGATAAAGAGTTAAATGTCTGTCTCTTCTCAATTATGATTTAATGAACTGATGTTTATTTATCAGCATAATTAACACTGGACGTATTGCATATCCCTATTGACCATTATTTGGTAAGTTTTAGGTAGAATTCATGGTTCTTAACATAACATCAGATTAGAAAAATTAAGACAGGCTGTCATTTACTAAAAGTTATCAGTGGGATAACTATAGAAGTCCGCATATATTTCTTACTTTTAATGGTTTTGAAACTAAACATGCTAAAGAGATGTTCATTTTCAAAATGCAGTTGGCTATTGAAAGGGAACACATTTTTACAAGACACGTGGAAGTTTGGGGAGATATTTTCCCAAACAAGTCCACAATTTGGAGTGAAGAAGATATGGATACCTGTTTAGAGTTAATAACTGATCAAGTAAAGTTATCGGAATCGGAACCGGGAATGGATGTAGTTTGGATACTCCATCATGCCTGCTCCAAATCACCGGGAATGGATGTAGTTTGGATACTCCATCATGCCTGCTCCAAATCATCGGGAATGGATGTAGTTTGGATACTCCATCATGCCTGCTCCAAATCACCGGGAATGGATGTAGTTTGGATACTCCATCATGCCTGCTCCAAATCACCGGGAATGGATGTAGTTTGGATACTCCATCATGCCTGCTCCAAATCACCGGGAATGGATGTAGTTTGGATACTCCATCATGCCTGCTCCAAATCACCGGGAATGGATGTAGTTTGGATACTCCATCATGCCTGCTCCAAATCACCGGGAATGGATGTAGTTTGGATACTCCATCATGCCTGCTCCAAATCACCGGGAATGGATGTAGTTTGGATACTCCATCATGCCTGCTCCAAATCACCGGGAATGAATGTAGTTTGTATACTCCATCTTTCCTGCTCCAAATCACCGGGAATGGATGTAGTTTGGATACTCCATCATGCCTGCTCCAAATCAGTTGGTAAGTTATCGGAATCGGAACCGGGAATGGATGCAGTTTGGATACTCCATCATGCCTGCTCCAAATCAGTTGGTGTCACATTGAAGAAGGGTAGCTGGGTTTCCACTAACGACGTGACCAGTGTTGTAGAGGTCGCTGGTCACCACATTAGAATACTGACGATAAAAAAGGCCCTTTTAAGGGCCACCAATTTAAAAAAAAAAGAATCTGAATTGTTGTGTATTGTTATCTATTCCTTTTATGAGGTAGAACATTTTAATGGTGCAGAAGGTTCAGAAGGGGGGGGGGGGTATTAAATTAAAAAAAAATTAAAATTAAAATAAAAAAAAATATAAATAAATAAAAAAAAGGGGGGGATCTTAAACCACCTACATGGATATGTAGCAGGTCTCTAGTCCTGAACCAGATCTGGTATCTGGAAGTGTGAGAGAGATTTACCCGAACACCACTTTCTAGGGTGTGACATAACGTCCACCTTGGAGGGTAGCTTTGTCCAATATTTAGGTATATAGCGTCCGCGCCTAAGCCCAACTAAAGGCTCTGCAGCCAAATATGGTGTTCGTGTGAATCATATCTTTAGGTATGCATCCCCATGTCAAGTCCAACTCTGATGTCCGTGCTGAGGCCCAAATATAGCGTCAGTGTATGTGCGCAGGTCTAACTATAACGTCTCGCGTCCCGATTTCAGGTCCAAATATGGAGGGTCATACAACGCATACAATACTACTATTATATGCTTTTTCCAGCTACGCTGTATGTAAATATTTTGCATTTTTGATACTGACTAAGTAGTCTTGTATCAGTCATATTTTATTATACATCTTTTGTAGATGCATAGTAAGGTCTACACTGTTTTAGTTTTATTTCGCATGATATATTTCTTGCTTAATTTTTTAACATGTTCATGCATAAATCTTACAATTGCCTTAAATGTACTAAACAACAACCGATATTACAAGGTAACTCTATACAACATATCAGACTTTTAAGTCTGAGACTGATTACTTGAATGATAAACTAACAAATGATAATGTTTAAAGAATGTGGGCCTTTTACCAACGGGACAGTAACCAAACGACACAAATAAGTAAAAGACATATATAGTGCCACATACGTACAGCCTTCGACAATAAGTGAAAGACATATAGAGTGCATTATACATCCTTCGACAACAACTTAAAGACATATATAGTGCAACCTACAGCCTTCGACAAAAGCCAGATGTCTATGTAATATGTTAAGATTTACTATTATATCAATTCAATTCAATTCAAAGTTTTATTGCCATATAAACTATACAGTTTGTGACATATAACACAACAGAAACAAATAAAGACAATAACTAAGTAACTCAATATATATACACAAATTCAGGTAAATATTAAAGGGTCCCCTGTCCTCAGTTCCATTGACTTTTTTATAAAGGATCCTAGTTTATTCACTTGTATTGGTGTTGATGGGTTAAGTATATATATAACTTTGTCATTGTCAGTGAGATTAGCAAATGAATTACTTTCTCTGTTAATGCAATTAAAATATGTTAATCTAATATTTGAATTATGAGAACAATTTATTAAGAAATGTTTCTCATCATCTAGTACTTTGCATTTTTTGCAAAGTCTCTCTTCGCGAGGAATTTTATAATGCCTTCCTTTTTCAATTAATAATGAATGGTCACTGATTCTAAGTTTTGTAATTAATTTTCTAAATTCAAAGTTTGGGTTAGAGAGGTAAGGTTTGATCAATAGATTTGGCTCAAGTCCTTTATAAAAATTTAATTTACTTTTATCATCAATAGATTTCAACTTATCCATCAACAGGTTGTTGTAATATGAGTTTATTTGGGGTTTAATATATCTTTTAATATTTTTTAATTGTTTTAAATTATTACAGGTTTTTAGTCTATCTATATCAATGTTAGATTCAGAAAGAATATCTTTTGCAAAAGTGAACCATGAATAGGAGCCACTAGAATCCAAAGTTTTAGTTAATTGAAAAGATTCATGTAATAAGGGATTCAAATTTGAGGTGAAAAGCCTTGCTAAATACATAATAGTTTGGGTTTTTATATGACATTCAATAGGCAGTCTTCCCAATTCGTTCCTTGTACCAAAATTTTAGGCACTCTTGTTAGTGCCAAGGGTAAACTTGCAATAACCAAGATGCAAGTTTTTTATTGGAGTTTTGTCAATAAAATTAAATGGGTCCACAATTTTTCCAGAAACCAAAGCTCTTTTTTTAGCTTTGAAATATGTTATATATGAGTCCAAATATGTTATTTCAGAATTATAAGTTAATATATCGCACCTTGTCAAATAAGATCTACTATTATATCACACCTTGTCAAATAAGATCTACTATTAAATCGCATCTTGTCAAATAAGATCTACTATTATATAGCAACTTGTCAAATAATAGATCTTATTTGACAAGGTGTGATATAATAGTGCAAACAAAATAAAGAATAGAGAAAAATAGTGCAAACAAAATAAAGAATAGAGAAAAATAGTGTGAACAAAATAAAGAATAGAGAAAAATAGTGCAAACAAAATAAAGAATAGAGAAAAATAGTGCAAACAAAATAAAGAATAGAGAAAAATAGTGTAAACAAAATAAAGAATAGAGAAAAATAGTGCAAACAAAATAAAGAATAGAGAAAAATAGTGCAAACAAAATAAAGAATAGAGAAAAATAGTGCAAACAAAATAAAGAATAGAGAAAAATAGTGCAAACAAAATAAAGAATAGAGAAAAATAGTGCAAACAAAATAAAGAATAGAGAAAAATAGTGTAAACAAAATAAAGAATATAGAAAAATAGTGCAAACAAAATAAAGAATAGAGAAAAATAGTGTAAACAAAATAAAGAATAGAGAAAAATAGTGAAACAAAATAAAGAATAGAGAAAAATAGTGTAAACAAAATAAAGAATAGAGAAAAATAGTGTGAACAAAATAAAGAATAGAGAAAAATAGTGTGAACAAAATAAAGAATAGAGAAAAATAGTGTGAACAAAATAAAGAATAGAGAAAAAAGTGTGAACAAAATAAAGAATAGAGAAAAATAGTGTGAACAAAATAAAGAATAGAGAAAAATAGTGTAAACAAAATAAAGAATAGAGAAAAATAGTGAAACAAAATAAAGAATAGAGAAAAATAGTGCAAACAAAATAAAGAATAGAGAAAAATAGTGCAAACAAAATAAAGAATAGAGAAAAAAATAAAGAATAGAGAAAAATAGTGTAAACAAAATAAAGAATAGAGAAAAATAGTGAAACAAAATAAAGAATAGAGAAAAATAGTGTGAACAAAATAAAGAATAGAGAAAAATAGTGTGAAAAAATAAAGTGTGAACAAAATAAAGAATAGAGAAAAATAGTGAACAAAATAAAGAATAGAGAAAAATAGTGGAACAAAATAAAGAATAGAGAAAAATAGTGCAAACAAAATAAAGAATAGAGAAAAATAGTGTAAACAAAATAAAGAATAGAGAAAATAGTGTGAAAAAATAAAGAATAGAGAAAAATAGTGCAAAAAAAAAAAGAATAGAGAAAAATAGTGCAAACAAAATAAGAATAGGAAAAATAGTGCAAACAAATAAGAAAGAAAAAATTTAACAAAATAAGATAGAAAAAATATCAAACAAAATAAAGAATAGAAATAGTGTGAACAAATAAAGAATAGAGAAAAATAGTGCAACAAAATAAAGAATAGAGAAAAATAGTGCAAACAAATAAAGAATAGAGAAAATAGTGCAAACAAAATAAGAATAGAGAAAATAGTGCAAAAAAAATAAAGAATAGAGAAAAATAGTGTAAACAAAATAAAGAATAGAGAAAATAGTGCAAACAAAATAAAGAATAGAGAAAAATAGTGTAAACAAAATAAAGATAGAGAAAAATAGTGTGAACAAAATAAAGAATAGAGAAAAATAGTGCAAACAAAATAAAGAATAGAGAAAATAGTGTGAACAAATAAAGAATAGAGAAAATAGTGTGAACAAAATAAAGTGTGAACAAATAAAGAATAGAGAAAAATAGTGTGAACAAAATAAAGAATAGAGAAAATAGTGTGAACAAAATAAAGAATAGAAAAAATAGTGTGAACAAAATAAAGTGTGAACAAAATAAAGAATAGAGAAAAATAGTGTGACAAAATAAAGTGTGAACAAATAAAGAATAGAGAAAATAGTGTGAACAAATAAAGAATAGGAAAAATAGTGTGAACAAAATAAAGAATAGAGAAAAATAGTGCAAACAAAATAAAGAATAGAGAAAAATAGTGTAAACAAATAAAGAATAGAGAAAAATAGTGTGAACAAAATAAAGAATAGAGAAAAATAGTGCAAACAAAATAAAGAATAGAGAAAATAGTGTGAACAAAATAAAGAATAGAGAAAAATAGTGTGAACAAAATAAAGTGGAACAAATAAAGAATAGAGAAAAATAGTGTGAACAAAATAAAGAATAGAGAAAAATAGTGTGAACAAAATAAAGAATAGAGAAAAATAGTGTGAACAAAATAAAGAATAGAGAAAAATAGTGTGAACAAAATAAAGAATAGAGAAAAATAGTGCAAACAAATAAAGAATAGAGAAAAATAGTGCAAACAAAATAAGATAGAGAAAAATAGTGTAAACAAAAAAAAGAATAGAGAAAATAGTGCAAACAAAATAAAGAATAGAGAAAAATAGTGTGAACAAAATAAAGAATAGAGAAAATAGTGCAAACAAATAAAGAATAGAGAAAAATAGTGACAAAAATAAAGAATAGAGAAAAATAGTGCAAACAAAATAAGAATAGAGAAAAATAGTGCAAACAAAATAAAGAATAGAGAAAAATAGTGCAAACAAAATAAAAGAATAGAGAAAAATAGTGTAAACAAAATAAAGAATAGAGAAAAATAGTGCAAACAAAATAAAGAATAGAGAAAAATAGTGTAAACAAAATAAAGAATAGAGAAAAATAGTGTAAACAAAATAAAGAATAGAGAAAAATAGTGTCGAACAAAATAAAGAATAGAGAAAATATAGTGTAAACAAAATAAAGAATAGAGAAAAATAGTGCAAACAAAATAAAGAATAGAGAAAATAGTGAAACAAAATAGAATAGAGAAAAATAGTGCAAACAAAATAAAGAATAGAGAAAAAATAGTGCAAACAAAATAAAGAATAGAGAAAAATAGTGTAGAGTAAACAAAATAAAGAATAGAGGAAAAATAGTGCAAACAAAATAAAGAATAGAGAAAAATAGTGTAAACAAAATAAAGAATAGAGAAAAATAGTGTAAACAAAATAAAGAATAGAGAAAAATAGTGTGAACAAAATAAAGAATAGAGAAAAATAGTGTGAACAAAATAAAGAATAGAGAAAAATAGTGTGAACAAAATAAAGAATAGAGAAAAATAGTGTAAACAAAATAAAGAATAGAGAAAAATAGTGCAAACAAAATAAAGAATAGAGAAAAATAGTGTGAAACAAAATAAAGAATAGAGAAAAATAGTGTGAACAAAATAAAGAATAGAGAAAAATAGTGTGAACAAAATAAAGAATAGAGAAAAATAGTGTGAACAAAATAAAGAATAGAGAAAAATAGTTTGAACAAAATAAAGAATAGAGAAAAATAGTGCAAACAAAATAAAGAATAGAGAAAAATAGTGTGAACAAAATAAAGAATAGAGAAAAATAGTGTAAACAAAATAAAGAATAGAGAAAAATAGTGTGAACAAAATAAAGAATAGAGAAAAATAGTGCAAACAAAATAAAGAATAGAGAAAAATAGTGTAAAACAAAATAAAGAATAGAGAAAAATAGTGCAAACAAAATAAAGAATAGAGAAAAATAGTGCAAACAAAATAAAGAATAGAGAAAAATAGTGCAAACAAAATAAAGAATAGAGAAAAATAGTGCAAACAAAATAAAGAATAGAGAAAATGAGCGGTTAGAACATTAAAAATAGAGGAAAGTGGGAAGTTAGAACACAACGAATAGAGAAAAATTCCTTCAAAAATGAAAAAATACAGAACTGAATGACACTCTCAGCTCATAGACGGAAATGTTACAAGTATATACATTTAACCTCAAGAATGACAAAAATAGAATTCAATAAATCATAATAAAAGTCAAGTATCGAATACATAATTATGTATTAACTAAAACTAAATTTTAACAAAACAGATATATAAAAACCAATTGAAAACTTGTGTCTGTTCTCTGAACTAATGAAGTTATTATTATTGTTGTAACATTCATTTAATGCCAAAGTGTGGGGGGGGGGGGGGTATGTTTTCTGTTCTGTTGATCAGTTTGTTAGTCCTATCTGTAGCAGGTTTAAATAGTTTATCATGAAGGTGATGGTTGATCACATTATACTGTGAAGTTTACTAGATCAATTATTATTATAATGTGAACTTTTCAGATGATATAGCAGATGACGTTATAATGTGAACTTTTCAAATGATAAAGCAGATGACGGTTTTGATGCCGATTACATGTTCACGGAACTAAGAAATGTGATAGTTTGAAATTAGTACTCTTAATTAAACTTGAAACTAAGTACGGATGACAAATTGCAATTTAGAGCTGATTTCATGGTTCACTGACCATGGACATAGGCTAGAGTTATGGGAACATTTTGTCCTATGCAGACATTCTTGTAGTTTTATTAAAAAAATCAATAGACCGTATTGCTATTTAGTCCAATACATAGACAACTTCCTGTTGGGGCCAAGTTTTACAAAAACAAAGGTCACCAGTTTTGCGCTGATTGCGGAAAATGTTTAGAAAAAGAACATTTTGACATTTTGATACTAGAAGTTTATGAACCATTTTTTTTTAAGTCAGATTCAAGTCCTAAAAAGCACTCTGGTCTGTGTTTTTGTTTGATGTTTTTTCTGCTTTGTATCGATCTGATAAGTTAAGCCTTTTCAACTGATTTTTATAGTTTGTTCTTATGTTTCGTTGTTATACCACTGTCCCAGGTTAGGGAAGGGTTGAGCGCTCACAAAAATGTCTAACCCCGTCACATTCTATATATGCCTGTCCAAGTCAGGGGCAGTAGTTCAGTGGTTGTCGTTGGTTCGTTTCAGTCATATTGTTTTTTCGTAAAGTGTTTTGTTATAAATAAGGCCGTTGGTTTTCTCAATTGAATTGTTTGATATTTTTCATTTCGAGGCCTTTTTATAGCCGATTATACGGTATGTGTTTTTCTCATTGTTGAAGGCCGTACGGTTGCCAATAATTGCTTACATCCACTTCATTTGCACTTTAATTGATAGTTGTCTCGTTGGCAAGCATATCACAACTCCTTATTTTCATATTGTTTAAAGTATTTACGATGGTTTAAATATTTCTCTTTTTAAAATTCTATGACCAGCACAAGAGAAATTGTTTAATTTTTCGTTCTTACAGTCCGTTATGTTTGCTTTGTTTTTACATTAATCATGTCAGGGCCTTTTACAGCTTGGTTTCCGGTATAGGTTTTGCTCATTGTTGAAGGATGTGCTGTGTTCTATAGTTTCATATATCTATTTCATTTGAACTCTGGTGGATAGCTCTCATTGGTAACCATACAACATATAATTTTTATATGGTTACATTCTAGTATCAGATGTTTTCCCCCTACGTCACTTGTTCTCAAGTGGTGGAAAGTTGTCGCATTAGCAATCATACCACATCTCCTTAGTTTTATATGGTTACATTCTAGTATCAGATTGTTTTCCCCCTACGTCAATTGTTCTCAAGTGGTGGAAAGTTGTCGCATTAGACAATCATACCACATCTCCTTATCTTTATATGGTTACATTCTAGAATCAGAATGTTTTTCCCCTACGTCAATTGGTCTCTTGTGGTGGAAAGTTGTCACATAAGCAATCATACCACATCTCCTTATTTTTATATGGTTACATTCTAGTTTATAGTCTAGTATCAGATTGTTTTCCACCTACGCCAATGGGTCTCTGGTGGACAGTTTTCGCATAAGCTATCATACCACTTCTCTTTTTTTTTATATATGGTAACATTCAAGTATCAGATTGTTTTTTTCCCAACGTCAATTGGTCTCTTGTGGTGGGAAGTTGTCGCATAAGCAATCATACCACATCTCCTTATCTTTATATGGTTACATTCTAGTATCAGATTGATTTCCCCTACGTCAATTGGTCTCTGCTGAAAAGTTGTCGCATAAGCAATCATACCCCATCTCCTTATTTTTATATGGTTTCATACTTGTATCATATTGTGTTCCCCCTACGTAATTTGGTCTCTCGTGGAGGAAGGTTGTCGCATAACTAATCATATCCCATCTCCTTATTTTTATATGGTTATATTCTAGTATCAGATTGTTTTCCCCCTAGGTCAATTGGTCTTTGGTGGTGGAAAGTTGTCGCATTATCGTTCTAGTTTATAGTCTAGTATCAGATTGTTTTCCACCTACGTCAATAGGTCTCTGGTGGACAGTTTTCGCATAAGCAATCATACCACTTCTCCTTATTTTTATATGGTAACATTCTAGTATCAGATTGTTTTTTTTCCCAACGTCAATTGGTCTCTGGTGGAAAGTTGTCGCATAAGCAATCATACCACATCTCCTTGTCTTTATATGGTTACATTCTAGTATCAGATTGATTTCCACCTACGTCAATAGGTCTCTGCTGGAAAGTTGCAGGTTATATTCTAGTATCATATTGTGTTCCCCTACGTCAATTGGTCTTTATTGGAGGAAAGTTGTATCATAACTAATCATATCCCATCTCCTTATTTGTATATGGTTACATCCTAGTATCAGATTGTTTTCCCCTACGTCAATTGGTATATGGTGGTTGAAAGTTGTCGCATTGGACAATCATACCACATCTCCTTACCTTTATATGGTTACATTCTAGTATCAGATTGTTTTCCCCCTATGTCAATACGTCTATGTTGGTGGACAGTTGTCGCATTATCGTTCATACCACATCTCCTTATTTTTATATGGTTACATTCTAGTAACAGATTTATTTCCCCCTACGTCAATAGGTCTCTGCTGGAAAGTTGTCGCATTAGACAATCATACCACATCTCCTTATCTTTATATGGTTACATTCTAGTATCAGATTGTTTTTTCCCTACGTCAATTGGTCTTTGGTGGAAGGTTGTCGCATAAACAATCATACCACATCTCCTTATTTTTTTATGGTGACATTCTAGTATCAGATTGTTTTCCCCTTACGTCAATTGGTCTCTGTTGGTGGAAAGTTGTCGCATAAGTAATCATACCACATCTCCTTATTTTATATGGTTACATTCTAGTACCAGATTTTTTCCCCTGACGTCAATTATTGTCTGGTGGTGGAAAGTTGTCGCAAAAGTAACCATACCACATCTCCTTTTTTGTATGGTTACATTCTAGTATAAGATTGTTTTCCCCTACATCAATAGGTCTCTGGTGGAAAGTGACATTAGCAATCATACCACATCTCCTCATTTTATATGGTTACATTCCAGTATAAAATTGTTTTCCCCTACGTCAATTGGTATCTGGTGGTGTAACGTTGTCGCATTAGCAATAAAACCACATCTCCTTATCTTTATTTGGTTACATTCTAGTATCAGATTTATATTCCCCTACGTCAATAGGTCTCTGCTGGAAAGTTGTCGCATTAGACAATCATACCACATCTCCTTATCTTTATATGGTTACATTCTAGTATCAGATTGTTTTTCCCCTACGTCAATTGGTCTCTGGTGGAAGGTTGTCGCATAAACAATCATACCACATCTCCTTATTTTTATATGGTGACATTCTAGTATCAGATTGTTTTCCCCTTACGTCAATTGGTCTCTGTTGGTGGAAAGTTGTCGCATTAGTAATCATACCACATCTCCTTATTTTATATGGTCACATTCTAGTACCAGATTGTTTCCCCTGACGTCAATTATTGTCTGGTGGTGAAAAGTTGTCGCAAAAGTAACCATACCACATCTCCTTTTTTTGTATGGTTACATTCTAGTATAAGATTGTTTTCCCCTACATCAATAGGTCTCTGGTGGAAAGTGACATTAGCAATCATACCACATCTCCTCATTTTATATGGGTACATTCTAGTATCAGATTGATTCCCCCCTACATCAATAGGTCTCCGGTGGAAAGTTGTTGCATTAGCAGCCATACCACATCTCCTTATTTTTATATGGTTACATTCTAGTATCAAAATGTTTTCCCCCTACGTCAATTGGTCTCTGGCGGTGGAACGTTGTCGCATTAGCAATCATACCACATCTCCTCATCTTTATATGGTTACATTCTAGTATCAGATTGATTTCCCCCTACATCAATAGGTCTCTGGTGGAAAGTTGACGCATTAGCAGTCATACCACATCTCCTCATTTTTACATGGTTACCATGCTAGTATAATAATGTTTTCCTCCTGCGTCAATTGGTCTCTGGTGGTTGAAAGTTGTCGCATTAGCAATCATACCACATCTCCTTATCTTTATATGGGTACAGTCTAGTATCAGATTGATTTCCCCGTACATCAATTGATCTCTGGTGGAAAGTTGTCGCATTAGCAATCATACCACATCTCCTCATTTTATATCAATACATTCTAGTATCAGATTGTTTTTCCCCTACGTCAATTGGTATATGGTGGTTGAAAATTGTCGCTTTAAAAATCATACCACATCTCCTTATTTTAATATAGTAACATACTAGTATCAGATTGTTTTCCCCCTACGTCAATTGGTCTCTGGTGGTGGAAAGTTGTCGCATAAGCAATCATACCACATGTCCTTATCTTTATATGGTGACATTCTAGTATCAGATTGTTTTCCCCTTACGTCAATTGGTCTCTGTTGGTGGACAGTTGCCGCATTATCAATCATAGCAATCATACCACATCTCCTTATTTTTATATGGTTACATTCTAGTATCAGAGTGTTTTCCCCCTACGTTACTTGGTATCTGGTGGTGGAAAGTTGTCTCATAAACAATCATACCACATCTCCTTATTTTTATATGGTTACATTCTAGTATCAGATTGTTTTCCCCTTACGTCAATTGGTCTCTGTTGGTGGACAGTTTGTCGCATTATCAATCATAGCAATCATACCACATCTCCTTATTTTTATATGGTTACATTCTAGTATCAGAGTGTTTTCCCCCTACGTTACTTGGTATCTGGTGGTGGAAAGTTGTCTCATAAACAATCATACCACATCTCCTTATTTTTATATGGTTACATTCTAGTATCAGATTGTTTTCCCCTTACGTCAATTGGTCTCTGTTGGTGGACAGTTGTCGCATTATCAATCATAGCAATCATACCACATCTCCTTATTTTTATATGGTTACATTCTAGTATCAGAGTGTTTTCCCCCTACGTTACTTGGTATCTGGTGGTGGAAAGTTGTCTCATAAACAATCATACCACATCTCCCTATTTTATATGGTTATATTCTAGTTTCAGATTGTTTTTCCCCTACGTCAATTGGTCTCTGGTGGAAAGTTTACGCATAAGTAATCATACCACTTCTCCTTATTTTTATATGGTTACATTCTAGTATCAGATTGTTTTCCCCCTACATCAATTGGTCTCTGGTGATGGAAAGTTGTCGCATTAGCAATCATACCACATCTCCCTATTTTATATGGTTATATTCTAGTTTCAGATTGTTTCCCCACTACGTCAATTGGTTTCTGGTGGAAAGTTGTTTCATTCGAAATCATACCACATCTTCTTAATTACTATATAAAACTCGTGTCTCCCGAAACAATTTATGATATGACGGGATGAGTCATGACCTCAAGTAAAAAAACATATGGTGAAGAAGAAAGGTCTTGATATCAATGCATCTAATATTATATATGGTTTAAAGTGGGGATCTGAACTATTTTGGGGATATGTGTTATATGAGGGTGCCAAACCTTTATAGTTAAATTGAAAAGGTCTTGTCATAGCAATCAAGCTTAATATATGATTTTTGGTGTTATATAAAATAAAATAATTTATTTGTCAATGGTCATGAATCATGGTCAGAGATAATCTTCTATGGTAAACGACACATATATAGTCTTGAGATGTCGCCCCAATTGGCAAATATAAAAAAAATCATATGTAAAAGTTATATTCTGGACATGGAAATCAAAAATAAAATAATCCCGTATTTTGATATAGAGGTGAAAGGTCAAACAAAGTCCCATGAAGGTCACGATGACATGCAGCATTTCGTCTTAATGTACTACACGTTCAGGCCAAATATCTTGGTTAAAGATAAGCAAAATAATCCTGGCCGGACATGGTTGTACAAATGAACAAGTAGAAAAGAAAAAAAAAAACCTTTTGAATAATACGAAAGCTCGGTAATAATTATTTTTTCTAAAATATCTAACCTTAAACCACTCCATCGTCTTAAATATGAATGTTATATTTGCCACTGGACCTTCAACTAATCAACAAACTCACTTCAATCTGAAGGATAATGGGGATAACATTAATTTCATTAGTGGTCAACACCATGAACGTTCAGAGTTTTTGTTGTGTTTGCCAATAGCGTGTCGTTGATTCGAGAAAAAAAAACCACTTGTCTAGTAGAAACTCTTTGAATACAACTGGTTTTGTGGCTAATTTCCATTGAAAACTTTAAATATTCGCTTAAATAAGCTTTGAAAGTTTGTCACGCATGCTCCTACTATATATAAATCAGCTTTAAATAGTCAAAACGACCAGTACACACATTTGACCGGTACTAAAACAAAAAAACTTAAGACAACGAACCGTAGTTATTGTAATTCAGAGGTCAGTCTTTTAAAAACATCTGTAAATGAAATACAACAACGGGTTTATCATTCGTTGCTACCATCTTAAATAGACAGGAGAGTGAATTACTTGTAAAGATCTGTAAATGAAATACAACAACGGGTTTATCATTCGTTGTTACCATCTGAAATACAACAACGGGTTTATCATTCGTTGTTACCATCTGAAATACAACAAGGGGTTTATCATTCGTTTTTACCATCTTAAATACAAAAAGGGGTTTATCATTCGTTGTTACCATCTTAAATACAACAACGGGTTTATCATTCGTTGTTAACATCTTAAATACAACAACGGGTTTATCATTCGTTGTTACCATCTTAAATACAACAACGGGTTTATCATTCGTTGTTACCATCTTAAATACAACAAGAGGTTTTTCATTCGTTGTTACCATCTTAAATACAACAACGGGTTTATCATTCGTTGTTACCATCTGAAATACAACAAGGGGTTTATCATTCGTTGTTACCATCCAAAATACAACAACGGGTTTATCATTCGTTGTTACCATCCTAAATACAACAACGGGTTTATCATTCGTTGTTACCATCTTAAATACAACAACGGGTTTATCATTCGTTGTTACCATCTTAAATACAACAACGGGTTTATCATTCGTTGTTACCATCTTAAATACAACAACGGGTTTATCATTCGTTGTTACCATCTTAAATACAACAACGGGTTTATCATTCGTTGTTACCATCTGAAATACAACAAGGGGTTTATCATTCGTTGTTACCAACTGAAATACAACAACGGGTTTATCATTCGTTGTTACCATCTTAAATACAACAAAGGGTTTATTATTCGTTGTTACCATCTTAAATACAAAAACGGGTTTATCATTCGTTGTTACCATCTTAAATACAACAAGGAGTTTATCATTGGTTGTTACCATCTTAAATACAAAACGGGTTTATCTTCGTTTACCATCTTAATAAAAAGGTTTATCATTCGTTGTTACCATCTTAAATAAACAACGGGTTTATCATTCGTTGTTACCATCTTAAATACAACAACGGGTTTATCATTCGTTGTTACCATCTTAAATACAACAACGGGTTTATCATTCGTTGTTACCATCTGAAATACAACAACGGGTTTATCATTCGTTGTTACCATCTGAAATACAACAACGGGTTTATCATTCGTTGTTACCATCTGAAATACAACAACGGGTTTATCATTCGTTGTTATCATCTTAAATACAACAAGGGGTTTATCATTCGTTGTTACCATCTTAAATACAACAAGGGGTTTATCATTCGTTGTTATCATCTTAAATACAACAACGGGTTTATCATTCGTTGTTACCATCTTTAAATACAACAAGAGGTTTATCATTCGTTGTTACCATCTGAAATACAACAAGGGGTTTATCATTCGTTGTTACCTCTTAAATACAACAACGGGTTTATCATTGTTGTTACCATCTGAAATACAACAAGGGGTTTATCATTCGGTTGTTACCATCTGAAATACAACAAGGGGTTTATCATTCGTTGTTACCATCTTAAATACAACAACGGGTTTATCATTGGTTGTTACCATCTGAAATACAACAAGGGGTTTTTTTTACTTAATACACAGGGTTTCTGTTGTTACCATCTGAAATACAACAAGGGGTTTATCATTCGTTGTTACCATCTTAAAATACAACAACGGGTTTATCATTGGTTGTTACCATCTAAATACAACAAGGGTTTATCATTCGTTGTTACCATCTTAAAACAACAACGGGTTTATCATTCGTTGTTACCATCTTAATACAACAACGGGTTTGTCATTCGTTGTTACCATCTTAAATACAACAAGGGGTTTATCATTCGTTGTTACCATCTTAAATACAACAAGGGTTTATCATTCGTTGTTACCATCTTAAATACAACAACGGGTTTATCATTCGTTGTTACCATCTTAAATACAACAAGGGGTTTATCATTCGTTGTTACAATCTTAAATACAACAACGGGTTTATCATTGTTGTTACCATCTTAAATACAACAACGGGTTATCATTCGTGTTACATCTTAAAATACACAAGGAGTTTGATTACTTGTTAACATCTTAAAAATACAACAACGGGTTTATCATTCGTTGTTACCATCTAAAATAGACAGGAGAGTGAATTACTTGTAAACATCTGTGAAAGAAATACAACAACGGGTTTATCATTCGTTGTTACCATCTAAAATAGACGGGTTTAATTCTTGTAACCATCTTAAAATACAACAACGGGTTTATCATTCGTTGTTACCATCTTTAATACAAAACGGGTTTATCATTCGTTGTTACCATCTTAAATACAATAACGGGTTTATCATTCGTTGTTACCATCATTAAATACAACAACGGGTTTATCATTCGTTGTTACCATCTTAAATACAACAACGGTTTATCATTCGTTGTTACCATCTTAAATACAACAACGGGTTTATCATTCGTTGTTACCATCTTAAATACAACAACGGGTTTATCATTCGTTGTTACCATCTTAAATACAACAACGGGTTTATCATTCGTTGTTACCATCTTAAATACAACAACGGGTTTATAATTCGTTGTTACCATCTTAAATACAACAACGGGTTTATCATTCGTTGTTACCATCTTAAATAGACGGGAGAGTGAATTACTTGTAAATATCTGTGAAAGAAATACAACAACGGGTTTATCATTCGTTGTTACCATCCAAAATACAACAACGGGTTTATCATTCGTTGTTACCATCTTAAATACAACAACGGGTTTCTCATTCGTTGTTACCATCTTAAATACAACAACGGGTTTATCATTCGTTGTTACCATCTTAAATACAACAACGGGTTTATCATTCGTTGTTTCCATCTTAAATAGACTGGAGAGTGAATTACTTATAAACATTTCGTCTAAACTATTTAATATTTTGAAAAACGTTTTTTTTCCCCATTATTTAACAGAAAGGTTCCTATAGTCTTTTTTTGCATTTTTAATGACGTTATGATGACGTCATAGAAAAAAAGCGTTCCACACTACAAGGGCAAAAACTGTCTCACACGAAAAAAAAAATGGGATTACAGATTAAAGAATAAAAAAACATGCATCTAAAATGGAAAAAGGTTAGTATTTGTGTATTTACTACATCAATGTTAATTTGGTTAATTTTATGAATTTTAAGACAAATATCCTGATAAATGATATATATAGTAATTTATGAGCGATTTTTCAAAGGCTTACAAGGTTGTTGCACCGCCATTTTTTGACTTTTAAAATGAACTCAACTCAAATGAATTAAGTAAAATTGAGAATGGAAATGGGGAATGTGTCAAAGATACAACAACCCGACCAAATAAAAAACAACAGCAGAGTGTCAACAACAGGCCTGGTTAAGGCCTGGTTTTGGCCCAAGAAAATAAAATGTTTGATTACTTTTTCAAATTGGCACATAATCTTTAGAATTGCATAGGGTCAAGAAATATAAATGAAAAACATTAATATTCTTATGTGATGACGTCACAATTACGTCATAATATGTACTGTTTTCACAAAAACGATGAAAATTCAGAATTTATGCAGATTTCCATCTTTATTTCTGTTGTGGAAACATCGTGCGCAGCCAAGAAACAACAAAATAATTTACCTGAAGCTTTATTATTACTATTGACAAAATATCACCAAATATAAAGTTGTTTCTTGGGTGCGCACATACTTTTCCAATCGAAAATATACTAAAAAAATTGATGAAAAACAAGGAAAATCACCAAATTTTACAAAATATGCAAATTAAGGCATGATTTGTTGCCATGATAACTTGTTCAATGTCCAAAACTATTTTGTTTTTCTGAATTCCTTCTACCTGAGATACTTTTCAGTAATTTAAAAAATATTTTGTATGTTCAGTAAGGTCCTAAAATGGCCCCCTTTTTAAGCGTAAATTTCAAATTCGGATTTATTAACCAATATCACAATAAATTAAAGCTAATATAGTGACTAGATAGGAAATAAGCTATTTTGTTGAAAACTTTACGTTTCTACGATACATTATGACGTCACAATAGTTATCAAAAGTACCAGGATTATAATTTTATACGCCAGACGCGCGTTTCGTCTACATAAGACTCATCAGTGACGCTCAGATCAAAATAGTTAAAAAGCCAAACAAATACAAAGTTGAAGAGCATTGAGGACCCAAAATTCCAAAAAAGTTTTGCCAAATACGGCTAAGGTAATCTACTCCTGGGGTAAGAAAATCCTTAGTTTTTCGAAAAATTCAAAGTTTTATAAACAGAAAATTTATAATATGACCATATAATTGATATTCATGTCAACACCGAAGTGCTGACTACTGGGCTGGTGATACCCTCGGGGACGAAACGTCCACCAGCAGTGGCATCGACCCAGTGGTGTAAATAGTTATCAAAAGTACCAGGATTATAATTTTATACGCCAGACGCGCGTTTCGTCTACATAAGACTCATCAGTGACGCTCAGATCAAAATAGTTAAAAAGCCAAACAAATACAAAGTTGAAGAGCATTGAGGACCCAAAATTCCAAAAAAGTTTTGCCAAATACGGCTAAGGTAATCTACTCCTGGGGTAAGAAAATCCTTAGTTTTTCGAAAAATTCAAAGTTTTATAAACAGAAAATTTATAATATGACCATATAATTGATATTCATGTCAACACCGAAGTGCTGACTACTGGGCTGGTGATACCCTCGGGGACGAAACGTCCACCAGCAGTGGCATCGACCCAGTGGTGTAAATAGTTATCAAAAGTACCAGGATTATAATTTTATACGCCAGACGCGCGTTTCGTCTACATAAGACTCATCAGTGACGCTCAGATCAAAATAGTTAAAAAGCCAAACAAATACAAAGTTGAAGAGCATTGAGGACCCAAAATTCCAAAAAAGTTTTGCCAAATACGGCTAAGGTAATCTACTCCTGGGGTAAGAAAATCCTTAGTTTTTCGAAAAATTCAAAGTTTTATAAACAGAAAATTTATAATATGACCATATAATTGATATTCATGTCAACACCGAAGTGCTGACTACTGGGCTGGTGATACCCTCGGGGACGAAACGTCCACCAGCAGTGGCATCGACCCAGTGGTGTAAATAGTTATCAAAAGTACCAGGATTATAATTTTATACGCCAGACGCGCGTTTCGTCTACATAAGACTCATGAAGACACAAGTTTCACTCATATTGATTTTTCACGAAAAAATCAATGAAAATAGGTAAATTTCAATAGATTATTGGACAGGAAACACAGAGCGCATACGTCGACAACAAAGATCTTTTAAAATAATGTTTGTGAAGACATTTCACATTTCTTATTTGAATATTAAGTTTGTCGACGCCTGCGCTCTATGTTTCCTGGTCCTTAATTTGGTTGAAATCCAGCTCATTTTGTCAAATTTCACCAAAATCCCTTATCTTGACCTTTTTGGGATGTAAAAATCAACGTCTTACACTTAAACTTTGACAAAAACAGTTCTGTTTAACTTTCTCACATGTATTTAATGCAACTTAAAACCTTTATTGGCTTGTTACTATGAACTTTATAATTGGGGCCAAATATGGCCCTTACCAAACTTACTCCAAAAGTAAATTTTGGGTCAATTGTTTGCTTATCAGAAAAAAACCAAAGCAAGAATCGGGAGCTAGCTTGTTTGGAACGTATCGATTAGCACACATGTATTTACAATTTCTTTTTCACATTAAGATATATTAAGGACATTCCAAAGATATGTACTACTTAAAATCTATATTTATTTCTTTTGTGAATAAATCAAAGATTATCGTTTTTTTTCCATACAATATAAATCAACAACGAAGGAATTAAAATAATTGTATGTCATATACTGATCATATTTAAAGAAAAAAGAAAAAAATGTGTGTTTTTCACATACAAACAAACATTTTCCCAGATCAATACATCAATTATAGTGTTTTGGGTCTTTAACAAGTTCGCCTCTGGATGAGGGATTTTTCATTGTGTCGAAGGCCATTTCTTGGCCGTTGATTGTTTTGTAAATTTGTGGTCGGGTTGTTGTCTCTTGGACACATTCCCTGTTCTATTTTTCACTCTAAACAAAAAACAAAGGAACACGTATTTATGGTCAATCACATAAACGTAAAAAAACTTTAAAATACGATAGATAAAAACGTTGCGACGTTGTGTAACGCTTACATGCACGAACATCGCGCGTAACGTCTATGTTTTCAAATGCATTGAACAATTACTTTTATGCCTAGATCACACACTCACGGATAACCTCGCTGTATCCACTACGGAAAACATCTCGCGGAAGATCCCGGAAATGCAGTTACCATAGCCAGATACGGATCCGAAACGGATGCACAACGGTTTGACTACAGGTTTCGACGTCACTTCCACAGATAATGAAGGACAAGGGTAATTTGGCGACATGAGTGATACGGCTTCTTACGGTGAGACACGGTTTAATACTGAAATGACACGTTTTTAGTACGCAACGACACGTGTCGGGGGTATGTACTGCAGATAAACAGCGGTTTGCTACGGTATAAGTAAGGGTTATTAAGGGTTAGTACGAATGAGAACGGTCTGAAACAGAATAGTACGAACCGCCATATTTTCTAAAAGCCGTAAATCATTTCTATAATTAAGCTTGTGATTTATCATTTCTTTATGGGATTGAATCGTAGATTTTTGTTTTGTTTTGTTAAATAAATTATTTATCCGTCTGTCTGTACCATGTATTGTTCTTCATAATCCTCTGACCAACAACATGTAGTAATTCTTGATTATTTGGGACTATTCTTACAAAGTTCTTGAATGTAACTGGATTTTTCGCAAACAATTGAGTCATTGGGGGCTCATACTCTGCCTGGCCATGTATAGGTAGTCAGTCCCTAGTCCACCACCAACTCTGCCTCCGGTCACATCTACGTCTGTCACCAAGTAGCTCGACCACTACCCTGGCATTTTGTGCAATATCAATATCCTATTCAAGCCTATTTAATTAATTGCAAGCAAAAGTTATTGATCATTAATGTTGTATAATGTTATGTATACATTTGTACCTTCACGGCAAGACACAGAATACGTTGGACCCTGTAAGTAGGAAGTATTTATACAGAATCCTTATGTCAGTTTTTCGCGGACCTTCATATTCCTTATCTTGTCGTATTGTTGCGTAGTAAACAGTAACAGACTGTCATTACGGGGCGCCGAATGGGACTTTTGTGGTTTTGTACTCGAAATTCAATTTTGTACGGACAAAAGTGAGTTTTGTTCAACAAAAATGAGTTCAGTTTAACAAAATTTGTAGCATACTACAAACTTAAAATTTTGTCATACAAAACTATCTTTCAGTGGACAAAAGTTACTTTTGTCATGACAAAATTCATTTTTGTAACACAGACTTTACTTTTGTTACCTAATTTGAAAATTAGGTAACTTAATGAAATCGTGTTGTTCCCTGACAAACTCGTAACAAATCGTATTGTATTCTTAACGAATACTTGGTGTAACCGTATTAATACGTAGTTCTCCGGAACTAACCGTAGACATCATTCGGGCCTACGAATAAATACGGGTTAGTACGGTTTTGTTAGGGACTAAAACAGATTCGTACGTTCTTATACGGTTTAGTAAGGTTTACTACGGTTGTCTTATCCGTTGTCAAATTTTGCGCATGTTCAAAAATTGTCAAGGATTTACAAGTACTACTGCGTATGACTACGGCTACAATACGGAAATCTGTTAAATTGTTAAATGGATGTCTGCACAATGGAAGTATCATATCGTTACCATGGCAAAGTGGATGGACAGTTTTACTTTGAAAGTTGGTGGAATTAAATTACTCAAATAGTTGGTACAATATTTTGTTTAATATAGAAATAAGAAGATGTGATATGATTGCCAATGAGACAACTCTCCGCAAAACACCAAATGACACAGAAACAACGGTCACCGTACGGCCTTCAACAATGAGGAAAGCCCACGCCGCATGGTCAGCTATAAAAGGTCCTGAAATTACAATTGTAAAACAATTCAAACAGGAAAATAACGACCTAATTAAAGTACAAAATAATGAACGAAAAACAAATATGTTACATAGCAACAATTGACAACCACTGATTTACGAGCTCCAGACTTGTGACAAGAATGACTTTTTCATAGGGAACATGTGTTTTAAGTTTCAAGTCGATTTGACTTCGTCTTCATCAAAAACTAAATTGACCAAATTAAAAAAAAACAAACTTTAACCTGAAGCGGGACAGACGTACAAACAGACGGACGGACGGACAGACGAACGGACACACAGAGCGAAAAACATAATGCCCTTAAATGGCGTGATATAAATTATCTAAAATTTGAGGTAAACCTATAAGTGGTTCTTTAAGACGAGAACTATCTACTGCAGTATTAGAATGCATACATCATTCTGCATATATCATTTGTATTGTTTAAACGATGGCTTATTTCATCTAATTGACGAGATACATTCTGCTTTAGCTGGTGTTCAGATAACAAATCCACGAAATCGGTCATGTCAAGTATTGTGTTATCCCTAAGTCGAAACATTGTCAGCAGATAAAATGTCGATGATTTATTAGATGGCGTCTAGACTAAAATAATCACGAAATGTTGATACATATTATCGAGCCCATGCATTATAAATAGTTTATTTTAGACCTTTTTATAATTTGGATAAACGTTTTAGTATGTTATAAATCAAATATGAGAATTTGAGTCAAACCAGTGAAAATGAATCTGACAGCTAATGCCCCTTTAACTGAAATGTACATATCATATAGAAATGGTCAGTGGTCAATCAAAGTTGCATGCTTTTAAAATGTTCACATGGTTTACAATTATGGCTTTTATCATTACCCCTCCTTCGAAAACTGATTTGAGCAGTTTCTATTCATATGCATGTCATATTTTATATCGATCATATAATATGTCTATTTTTAATAACTATGTTTGTTAAAAGAAAAGAATGATAAAATATATGAATTTCCATATAATTCAGCTCATTGATTGGTCTAAAACACAGAACAAGAAAGGTAAGTGCAAATTTAAGCTTTTATAATCTAAAACACAGAACAAAAAAGGTAAGTGCAAATTTAAGCTTTTATAATCTAAACACAGAACAAAAAAAGGTAAGTGCAAATTTAAGCTTTTATAATCTAAAACACAGAACAAAAAAAGGTAAGTGCAAATTTAAGCTTTTATAATCTAAAACACAGAACAAAAAAAGGTAAGTGCAAATTTAAGCTTTTATAATCTAAAACACAGAACAAAAAAAGGTAAGTGCAAATTTAAGCTTTTATAATCTAAAACACAGAACAAAAAAAGGTAAGTGCAAATTTAAGCTTTTATAATCTAAAACAATACTCGTTTCTTTTTTTATCCTTTCCCATTTAAGAAAAATCAGGTGAACAATCAAAACTGTCAAGTTTCTTCCAGGGAAAATAAGATCGAGATAATACTTTTATGCTAACCCTGTAGTCGGCAAGTTTATGAACTAAAAAACTAGGTGATTTTCATTTGCATTTCGTACATGACATAATATAAAATCATTGTGTTATTCTGCTACGTCTCACTTATGCAGATATTAACAGATCATATTTTTGTCGTTAACAACTTGTGTCAATGTCAGTTAATCCAGCATAATGTTTAACATTATTTAATATGATATAAAAGATAAAGCTCCAGTTCTGTACGTATAATGTCGTAACCAACTTCAATGTCAGTTATTCCAGCATAATATTTAAACATTATTTAATATGATATAAAATACATGTATAAGAATAAAGCTCCAGTTCTGTACGTAATGCAAGATTGGAAGCCTTACCATGGACACTAATTATTATATTCATTTAGTTTATTAAGCATTGAATTTGTATTGCCTTTCTCTTTTTTTTTTATATAATCGTATGACAAATTTACTTAGCAGGACCTGCAGAAAGTACAGTTTAAAAGATATCATCTTTACGGTCATACGATTAAACATATAACTCTGTGAAATAATTAAAGGAAAATCACATCAGGTAATTTAAGTAATTAAATAGAAAAAAAATCCGTTTATCTTAATAACTAAATCGTAGACTTTAAACTAAGCTACATATTAAAGTAATATAAATTATTCGAAGACTTTAAATTAAGCTGCATATTTAAGTAATACCAAATATTCGAAGACATTAAACTAAGCTACATATTTAAGTAATACCAGTTATTCGAAGACTTTAAACAAAGCTACATGTACATATTTAAGTAATACCAATTATTTAATGCTTCCTCAACAAATGTACATATATGCAATGTAAAGTAAACTAATATGTTTTTCTGTATACCTTTGTCCAACTTAGGTGATACCAGAATAAAATAATATATAGCAAGACTTTAAACTAAGCTACATATTTAAGCAATACCAATTATTCGAAGACTTTAAACTAAGCTACATATTTAAGTAATACCAATCTTTCGAAGACATTAAACTTAGCTACATTTTTAAGTAATACCAAATATTCGAAGACATTAAACTAAGCTACATATTTAAGTAATACCAGTTATTCGAAGATTTTAAACAAAGCTACATGTACATATTTAAGTAATACCAATTATTTAATGCTTCCTCAACAAATGTACATATATGCAATGTGATGTAAACTAATATGTTTTTCTGTATACCTTTGTCCAACTTAGATGATACCAGAATAAAATAATATATAGCAAGACTTTAAACTAAGCTACATATTTAAGCAATACCAATTATTCGAAGACTTTAAACTAAGCTACATATTTAAGTAATACCAATTTTTCGAAGCCTTTCATCTAAGCTACATATTTAAGTAATACCAATTATTCGAAGACTTTAAACTAAGCTACATATTTAAGTAATACCAATTATTCGAAGCCTTTCATCTAAGCTACATATTTAAGTAATACCAATTATTCGAAGACTTTAAACTAAGCTACATATTTAAGTAATACCAATTATTCGAAGACATTAAACTAAGCTACATATTTAAGTAATACCAATTATTCGAAGACTTTAAACTAAGCTACATATTTAAGTAATACCAATTATTCGAAGCCTTTCAACTAAGCTACATATTTAAGTAATACCAATTATTCGAAGACTTTAAACTAAGCTACATATTTAAGTAATACCAATTATTCGAAGACATTGAACTAAGCTACATATTTAAGTAATACCAATTATTCGAAGACATTAAACTAAGCTACATATTCAAGTAATACCAATTATTCGAAGCAACCCGAATTTTCCCTTTTATGTCTACCGGAATTGATAATTTGCAGAATACTAAACTATTCGTTTTTGTTCCTTCACAACTTTAAATAAATTATCTATTAGGAGTAAAATAACATTGCAGCTTCAATTGAGAAAAGTTAATTTCTTTGAAAACTTTGAAAAACTTAGTATTCCTATATCTTTTATAATTAATTATAATTAGTGTCGGTATATCTTCCATGTTTTATTAAAACTAGCATAAAAGAGAGGCAAACAATACAAGAGGGACATTCAAACTCATAAGTCCAAAATAAACTGACAACGACATGGCTAAAAAAGAAAAAGAGCAACTGACAAACAATATATTACAAAACACAACATAGGAAACAAAAGACTGAGCAACACGAACCCCATCAAAAACTATAATATATGCATATGCTACCTAACAAAATCATTATGAGAGAGGGAGAGATAAATAAGAATTTGTTAAATGATAGTCGTTAATTATTTTTTTACAATCCGGGGATACTTTATATAGGCAGGTTTAACATGATAACATACACATGAATACCTCGTGATCATGACTTTTCCAAGTAGATACCAAAATAAACCAAACAAATATAAGATAAAGAAAGAAAACAACAAAAGAGCAAAGAAAAGTTAAACCTTAACATAGAAATGTCGCATTTTTTTCTCTCTGGAAATAATAAAAAGGAGACAGGAATTTCAACTTATGAGAAAGATTGTTGAGAAAAGTGTGGTTGTTTAATTTGTGTGTTGCGCTAAATTGCTTTACGATGTATTTTCATTTCCTCCTGGATAACAGTAAAAAGTTAGAACTATTGAGATCTATTATCGAGAACTATCCAGTTCTAACAAAACAATATATAAGCAGGTGCGCAGGATCCCTGTATCTTTTCAGTAAAGGTAACCATGGTAACGATGGAAAATATAAACATCCAATTAAACTTAAAGGCTCTAAAGAGCCTGTGTCGCTCACCTTGGTCTAGGTGAATAATAAACAAAGGAAGCAGATGGATTCATGACAAAAATGTGTTTTGGTGATGGTGATGTGTTTGTACATCTTACTTTACTAAACAGTCTTGCTGCTTACAATTGTCTCTATCTATAATGAACTTGGCCCAGTAGTTTCAGTGGAAAATGTTAATAAAAATTTACAAATTTTATGAAAATTGTTAAAAATTGACTATAAAGGACAATAACTCCTTAGGGGGTCAATTGACCATTTCGGTCATTTGACTTATTTGTACACAGCAAAAATTGCATACCCGTTTTTCATGCGTAAAACAGGCGTTTTACGTATGTTATAAAACGTACGTAAAACGCATATTGAGGACCACGCATGTAAAACGCCCGTTTGAAACTTATGAATTACGTATGTTAAACGCACGTAATACGTGCGTGAGCGTTAAACATGCGTTAAATATTACGTATTACGCCCGTTTTACGGGTAAACGCATGTTAAACGCCTGTTAAGTTCTAGCAAATCATGCGTTTTACGTATGTTTTTTTTATCCCCAACACCCGTTTTACGTACGTTTTTATGGTCCTCAACAAAACGTTTTACATATGGTTTTTTTTATCTTTAACATCTGTTTTACATATGTTTTTGCTGGTCCTCAACACCTGTTATACCACTGTTTTTTTGTTTTCTGTCCTCAACAGCCATGACAGCTGTTTTATGTATGATTTTTCTTCTTCCTCAAAACCTGTTTCACCTCTGATTAAGTTCCTCAACACCAGTTTCTCATTATTTTTTTTTCTCCACCTATTATATGTATTTTTTTCTTTGTGCTTTCTTTTTTGGTACTTTGGAAATGCACAATAACTTTAAACTGATAATCTAAACCCAACTTGTTAACACTGTATTGTTTCTAAGTTAACATTACTAATCAATATTCAGTGTAAATCCTACACTTTAGCTATAGCAACTAATTTTTTTTAATGTGTATTGAAATAAATATTTTTCTAACCAAGGAATGACTGTAATATTTTTTCTGTCTATGAAATAACATAAAAAATGTGGTGCACACTGAATAACGCTCGTACACAGCACAAATTGCATACCCGTTTTTCATAACAAAATAAAGTCAGCCAATCAGAAGATGTACGTGTTACATTCAAAATTAAATTATTGTTAATTAAATTCATTCACATTAATTTTACTTAGTAACAAGTCCAATAAGCAATGCTAGTTTTTCAATATGTGATTGTGTTTGTGTCAAAAATAAAAATAGAATACAAATGTCCACTTGAAGGAAATATAAAGTAAAACTTTTCAGATTTCAGATGTAACGTCTTATTTCCGCTAATAGTAATCTACACAGTTTGTGCATGGTATATGTATATTGGTATCAATCAAATATTGCTTCTAAACATCATAGTTTCTACAACTGCTTCATATTTTGTACTAATCCAGTCTCAATTCTTAAATTATGACAGTATCTATAATGAGATAAATTAGCTTTCATCAACAGGATAGTTTTCTTTATCTGAAATATCAATGAAAAACATGTTGTTATAAAAAAAGGATGAACAGTTTATAAACATTTGAATATTAAGTTTATATAATAAAATCATTTAAATACCTGTATCTACTAACAAGGTTAGTCATTAGTAATCATAACAATTACATGTTTATTTGAAATTTACTCATTTTGGAGGCAGTTGTCTCCCTCATTTGTTCAAATATTTTACAATTACATTTACACCTCTTACATTTTTTGATTGCCTGTGTGGTCTTTTGTAATATTCATTGAATTAAAAATCTATTTTTTCTGTAATTTTGGAAAAAATGACTGGAAGCACTTTTAGAGGCCTTGCAAAAGTTGTTTAACGTGAGTTACAAATTTTACAAGGAGTTGTAATACCCATGAATGTAGATAACTTTCAGTCACTTGAATAATTAACTAATAAAATCTATATTTGATCACATTATTATTTAAGGAATGACTGTAATATTTTTTCTGTTTATGAAGAAATAACATAAAAAATTTGGTGCACACTGAATAACGTGTGTGGCGGGTTATTTAACAGTGTGCAAAAGCAAATTTACATATCTAACATTATTGGGTTGATGTTTAGACGAGTTGTTTATATATATGTTATATATATATATATATATATATATATATATATATATATATATATATATATAAAAGTGGTTGGTGATTTTACAGAGATATACATTCTACGTACTTCAGATTTGCTTAAAACCTACATAATATTTCATGGGCCTTAATAAAAATATAAATATAACTTTGCTGAACATTATTGCTGTTTACAGTTTATCTCTATCTATAATAATATTCAAGATAATAACCAAAATAAGAAAAAAATTCTTAAAATTACCGATTCAGGGACAGCAACCAAACAACAGGTTGTGTGATTCATCTGAAAATTTCAGGGCAGATAGATGTTGACCTGATAAACAATTTTACTCCATGTCAGATTTGCTCTAAATGCTTTGGTTTTTGAGTTATAAGCCAAAAACTGCATTTTACCCCTATGTTCTATTTTTAGCTGTGGCGGCCATCTTGATTTGATGGCCGGGTCAACGGACACATTTTTTAAACTAGAAACCCCAAAAATGATTGTGGGCAAGTTTGGATTAATTTGGCCCAGTAGTTTCAGAGAAGATTTTTGTAAATGATAACCAAGATTTACGAAAAATGGTAAAAAAATTACTATAAAGGGCAATAATTCCTAAAGGGGTCAACTGACCATTTCAGTCATGTTGACTTATTTGTAAATCTTACTTTGCTGAACATTATTGCTATTGACAGTTTATCTCAATCTATAATAATATTCAAGATAATAACCAAAAACAGCAAAATTTCCTTAAAATTACAAATTCAGGGCAGCAACCCAACAAAGGGTTGTCTGATTCATCTGAAAATTTCTGGGCAGATAGATCTTGACCTAATAAACAATTTTACTCCATGTCAGATTTGCTCTAAATGCTTTGGTTTTTGAGTTATAATCCAAAAACTGCATTTTCCCCTATGTTCTATTTTTAGCCATGGCGGCCATCTTGGTTGGTTGGCTAGGTCACCGGACACCTTTTTTTAAAACTAGATACCCAAATGATGATTGTGGTCAAGTTTGGTTTAATTTGGCCCAGTAGTTTCAGAGGAGAAGATTTTTGTAAAAGTTAACAACGACGACGGACGACGGACGCAAAGTGATGGGAAAAGCTCACTTGGCCCTTTGGGCCAGGTGAGCTAAAAAAAAAATACAAGTCAAGACTCGTAACAAGTTAATGATAAAAGAAGGAGTACCAAAAACTTAAGCTATCAAGAAAACACAAAATAATTAAAACAAATGATGTTTAAATTAATAGTTTATATCATGGATGCGGAGAGTATGCATTTCTGGCTTCAGCGGTTTAATATGGAAGCTATAAAAAAGAGAGGAGGCGATTACCCACCTAAATCTCTATATTATATAATTTGTGGTCTACTCAGACACATCAGAGACATGAATGTTAACGACAAAAACTTTCTGGATGAAAAGGATGGTCGCTTTGCTATGTTTAGGCGTGTATTAGATGCCAAGATGAAAAATTTGCTGTCCAAGGGACTAGGAACGAAAACGCGCAAAGCCGATCCAATATCACACGAGGATGAAGAACTCTTGTGGGTTAATGGTGCTTTTGGAAAGAGTAGTGCTACAACTTTACAATACACCGTTTTCTTTTATAACTGCAAGTTATTTGGATTAAGAGGCCGGGACGAACACAAAAATCTTGATTATTATCAGTTTGAAATTGGTATTGATTCAACAGGAAAGTTTATTAGATTCATCGGGAGAAATAACAAGAAATTTAAAGGTGGACTAGGACACATACAATTAGCGAATAAAGATATAAAGCACTATCCACAAGGCGGTAAGTTGTTTAATTTACATAAAATAAACACGGAAAATTGTTTCACAAAATTATTCTACGCGTGTATCCGTTTCATAAACTTTTTTTCAATTTAAATTTCATTCTGAAAAGAAATATTTTATTCAACCCGATGTCCACAAAAAAAAAATGACCGCCACGATATGGCCAATAGTGCTGAAAGTGGCATTAAACACCAACAATCAATCAATCATATTGAAATCAAGATCACATACGAAATTATAATATACACGATAAGGTTTTCTGAATATACATGCACTGCTATAATATTTGATTATTTAAATAAATTATTCTACGGATTTATCAGTATTATATTCTTTTTAATATCATTTTATTCGACCCGGGTATTTCGACTTCAGTTTCCAATAAAAAAAATAAAAAAACCGGACCACTACTGTATGGCCAATAATGCTGAAAGTGGCGTTAAACAGCAACAACTAATCAATCATTTAAAACCAAAAGCTCATATACGAAATTATATAAATATACACGATAAGTTTTGCAAAATATTACTGCAACTGTTATATTTTTTCTTTGAATTGAAGCAAGCGGAAAAAAATCTCGATTTTTTTTTTACTTTGTAGGTCCAAGATGCATAATTGCTTACTACGACGAGTACTTGAAAGCTGTATGCTCCGGAACATTTTATCGAAAACCGCTCAACATGGATGGGAAAGATCGTTTTCGTTATGGAAAATCAGCACTTGGAGTAAATAAATTACACGGACAAATGCGCGAGATATGTCAAAAAGGTGGACTTTTAGGGAACTACACGAATCATTCCGGAAAACGCACTTGTGCAACCGCCCTATACCATGCAGGTATTGATGAGGTAGCACTCCACAGTTAGACAAGAGGCTGTCACAACGACAGCAAACCGGATTTATTTACATTTATTTGTGTCCTGGCAATATCACAAGAACCATTACTGATGAATGGTGAAAGTGAAAATCATCAGTATCAAATTTGACCTCCATTTTGTCATCAGTATCAACATTTTGAAATAATAATATTTGAAAAGCTTAGATTGAATGGTTCATGAGTAAATGCAACAACGTGAATGGAAACGCCATTTTACGATCTTTCAAGAACCATAACTCCTGAACAGTAAAAGTCAAAATCGTCATTATGGAACTTGACCTCTATTTTGTCATCAGTAACAACATATTAAAATTTCAAAAGCTTTGGATGAATGGTTCATGAGAAAATGCACGGACACGACGGGAAACACCATTTTTCAATCTTTCAAGAGCCATAACTCATGAACGGTAAAAGTCAAAATCGTCATTATTGAACTTGACCTCCATTTTGTCATCAGTAACAGCATATTAAAATTTCAGAAGCTTTGGTAGAACAGTTCATGCATAAATGCACGGACACGACTGGAAACTCCATTTTTCAATCTTTCAAGAACCATAACTCCTGAACGGTAAAGGTCAAAATCGTCATTATTGAACTTGACCTCCATTCTGTCCTCAGTAACAACATATTAAAATTTGGGAAGCTTTGGTAAAACAGTTCATGAGTAAATGCACGGACACGACTGAAAACTCCATTTTTCAATCTTTCAAGAACCATAACTCCTGAACGGTAAAAGTCAAAATCGCCATTATTGAACTTGACCTCCGTATAGTTGTCAGTAATAACATATTAAAATTTTAAATGCTTTGGTTGAACGGTTCATGAGTTAATGCACGGACAACATTTGATTGCCGCCTTTCAAGAACCATAACTCCTGAACGGTAAAAGTCAAAATCGCCATTATTGAACTTGACCTTCGTATAGTTGTCAGTAATAACATATTAAAATTTTAAAAGCTTTGGTTGAACGGTTCATGAGTTAATGCACGGACAACATTTGATTGCCGCCCGCCCGCCCGCCCGCCCGGCCGCCCGGCCGCCCGACCGCCCGGCCGCCCGCCGTACATCCCCAAATCAATAACCGACATTTTTGTCACAAAAATCCGGTTAAAAATAAAAGTAAAAATGAGCCCCAAAATGTTTTATCATCTCCTATTCCTGGATTTCTAATACATTAACCTAACTGTTTGTGTTGTACATGTGCATATGTATGTAATCAGTATCTTCCATAGATTCAATTTTCAAAGGTTAAAAGGATGAAAATTAATTCCTTTTATGTGTATCCATGGCAACATTCTGCATTTATTTACCATAAAATATTGAAAAAAGGGGGGTGAACATGTCATATATCCCCCCAAAATTTGGATCAAACTAGAATTTCAATGCCTTTTTAGAAACTGTTTTCTTAAATCTTCCTAATGATCAAATAAAAAACGGGTGTCTTTCGCCTCATTTTTTCGTAAAATCCAATCACAAAGTTGGTGCGATAAAAAGTTGGGAAAAAACATTACAATAATTGCCGGACCAATGTATGGTATGGACATGCAAATACGGACTGTCATACAGAAAAAAGCCTATATTACATACATTACATAACCTTGATGTTCATATAAACCCAATACAAAGGCTATTTTAATACTCAGCTATCCAAAAATGAATTTTATTGCACACTAGCTCTCATATTTGAAAAATCCACAGGGGCCAAAATGCGAAACTACACACCTAACTGTGGAGTGCTACCTTAAGGTGAAATTTTTCCCCTTCTGCCTCAATTTTTTTTTATGTTTTCTGTGTTCTACTAGCTGTTACGATGAAAATGGTACCTTAGTTTTTAAAATTGGTTCAGTAATAAAGATTTTATGAAGGTTAATTAGCAGTTGATGTTGAAACGCGACAAAAAGTGATTTAAAAATAAATGCTGGATCATAGTGAAAAACTTCAAGTCTGTCTCATTTTTGGGGTAAATTTCTAAAACTTATCCCTTTTTTTTATTTGAAATTATAAAATTACCTTAAAAGAGGACAAATTGTACAAGTTTTAGGTGTTTGAAAGCACTTATAGTTAATTTTTGCTGTAAATAGCATACCTAAGCTTGGTTTAGAAGCTCTCAAGCAGGGTATAAATTTCTAACAGTACTGGCATCATTAAATTTAATTAATGCCAAATTATAATATAAAATCCTGCTAAAAAATGTTTATTTGACTTATTCGCATTCAAAAATATAAAGTGATACATTCTGAGATTATCATATAAAGCGCAATCTTTGGTTAAAAGGGGTTACGGAGTACAAATTTAAGACCGCAACATGTCTAAGTGTCAAAATGTGTATATTTGGTTGCTAAGGACAGTAAACAATGAAATTAACATAAATTGCATTCCTAGCAGTTTTTTTACCTTCAGAACTAAAACAAGAACATAAAAGACTAAAGATTTGTGGTCAATTTTATCTTAAAAAGTGCATTTCTGTGCTTTCTGATGTGCCATAAGGTAGCACTCCACAGTTAGAAAATAAAATTAAAAATGAGCCCCAAAATGTTTTATCATCTCCTATTCCTGGATTTCTAATACATTAACCTAACTGTTTGTGTTGTACATGTGCATATGTATGTAATCAGTATCTTCCATAGATTCAATTTTCAAAGGTTAAAAGGATGAAAATTAATTCCTTTTATGTGTATCCATGGCAACATTCTGCATTTATTTACCATAAAATATTGCAAAAAGGGGGGTGAACATGTCATATATCCCCCCAAAATTTGGATCAAACTAGAATTTCAATGCCTTTTTAGAAACTGTTTTCTTAAATCTTCCTAATGATCAAATAAAAAACGGGTGTCTTTCGCCTCATTTTTTCGTAAAATCCAATCACAAAGTTGGTGCGATAAAAAGTTGGGAAAAAACATTACAATAATTGCCGGACCAATGTATGGTATGGACATGCAAATACGGACTGTCATACAGAAAAAAGCCTATATTACATACATTACATAACCTTGATGTTCATATAAACCCAATACAAAGGCTATTTTAATACTCAGCTATCCAAAAATGAATTTTATTGCACACTAGCTCTCATATTTGAAAAATCCACAGGGGCCAAAATGCGAAACTACACACCTAACTGTGGAGTGCTACCTTAAGGTGAAATTTTTCCCCTTCTGCCTCAATTTTTTTTATGTTTTCTGTGTTCTACTAGCTGTTACGATGAAAATGGTACCTTAGTTTTTAAAATTGGTTCAGTAATAAAGATTTTATGAAGGTTAATTAGCAGTTGATGTTGAAACGCGACAAAAAGTGATTTAAAAATAAATGCTGGATCATAGTGAAAAACTTCAAGTCTGTCTCATTTTTGGGTAAATTTCTAAAACTTATCCCTTTTTTTTATTTGAAATTATAAAATTACCTTAAAAGAGGACAAATTGTACAAGTTTTAGGTGTTTGAAAGCACTTATAGTTAATTTTTGCTGTAAATAGCATACCTAAGCTTGGTTTAGAAGCTCTCAAGCAGGGTATAAATTTCTAACAGTACTGGCATCATTAAATTTAATTAATGCCAAATTATAATATAAAATCCTGCTAAAAATGTTTATTTGACTTATTCGCATTCAAAAATATAAAGTGATACATTCTGAGATTATCATATAAAGCGCAATCTTTGGTTACAAGGGTTACGGAGTACAAATTTAAGACCGCAACATGTCTAAGTGTCAAAATGTGTATATTTGGTTGCTAAGGACAGTAAACAATGAAATTAACATAAATTGCATTCCTAGCAGTTTTTTTACCTTCAGAACTAAAACAAGAACATAAAAGACTAAAGATTTGTGGTCAATTTGATCTTAAAAAGTGCATTTCTGTGCTTTCTGATGTGCCATAAGGTAGCACTCCACAGTTAGAAAATAAAATTAAAAATGAGCCCCAAAATGTTTTATCATCTCCTATTCCTGGATTTCTAATACATTAACCTAACTGTTTGTGTTGTACATGTGCATATGTATGTAATCAGTATCTTCCATAGATTCAATTTTCAAAGGTTAAAAGGATGAAAATTAATTCCTTTTATGTGTATCCATGGCAACATTCTGCATTTATTTACCATAAAATATTGCAAAAAGGGGGTGAACATGTCATATATCCCCCCAAAATTTGGATCAAACTAGAATTTCATCAATGCCTTTTTAGAAACTGTTTTCTTAAATCTTCCTAATGATCAAATAAAAAAGGGTGTCTTTCGCCTCATTTTTTCGTAAAATCCAATCACAAAGTTGGTGCGATAAAAAGTTGGAAAAAACATTACAATAATTGCCGGACCAATGTATGGTATGGACATGCAAATACGGACTGTCATACAGAAAAAAGCCTATATTACATACATTACATAACCTTGATGTTCATATAAACCCAATACAAAGGCTATTTTAATACTCAGCTATCCAAAAATGAATTTTATTGCACACTAGCTCTCATATTTGAAAAATCCACAGGGCCAAAATGCGAAACTACACACCTAACTGTGGAGTGCTACCTAAAAGATGGTAAACCGCTACTGCATCATAGCAGTTCTAAAACTGTACGAATGAAATGGTACCTATTTCAAAAAATTGTGTCAAAAAAATTTTATAACGTTTTTAGCGATGATGTGAAAACGACACAAAAAGGTTTAAAATTATATCGCTTTCAAAGTGAAAACTTCAAGGACCATTCAGAAGAGTAAATTTCAAAACTTACTTTTTTATGGAATTCATACATTACTTAAAGGGCAAGACAGGAGTTTGCAAAATGCTTAGTTTCACTGCACCTCGTTTAGAAGAAATTCAGAGTTTAAATTCTACAGGTATCATTATAATCGTTAGAAGGACGCAAAGTTTTAAAATCTGCTAAATGGTTTATGAACTATTCGTTCATAAAGTGAATCAGAGTTTGCAAAGGTACTAAGGTTCTATGGTTATGTTAACGGATGACAAATTTAAACCATATGTGCTGAGGATTCAAATTGAATTTGCTAAAGGATAAACAATAGTTACAAAATTATTTGTTTTTTTACCTTAGAACTAATCAGCTAAAGACAATGAAGTTTGTGGTCAATTTGATCTTAAAAAGTGCATTTCTGTGCTTTCTGATGTGCCATAAGGTAGCACTCCACAGTTAGAAAATAAAATTAAAAATGAGCCCCAAAATGTTTTATCATCTCCTATTCCTGGATTTCTAATACATTAACCTAACTGTTTGTGTTGTACATGTGCATATGTATGTAATCAGTATCTTCCATAGATTCAATTTTCAAAGGTTAAAAGGATGAAAATTAATTCCTTTTATGTGTATCCATGGCAACATTCTGCATTTATTTACCATAAAATATTGCAAAAAGGGGGGGGAACATGTCATATATCCCCCCAAAATTTGGATCAAACTAGAATTTCAATGCCTTTGAGTGATACCTTTTTAGAAACTGTTTTCTTAAATCTTCCTAATGATCAAATAAAAAATGGGTGTCTTTCGCCTCATTTTTTTCGTAAAATCCAATCACAAAGTTGGTGCGATAAAAAGTTGGAAAAAAACATTACAATAATTGCCGGACCAATGTATGGTATGGACATGCAAATACGGACTGTCATACAGAAAACAGCCTATATTACATACATTACATAACCTTGATGTTCATATAAACCCAATACAAAGGCTATTTTAATACTCAGCTATCCAAAAATGAATTTTATTGCACACTAGCTCTCATATTTGAAAAATCCACAGAGGCCAAAATGCGAAACTACACACCTAACTGTGGAGTGCTACCTGAACAAGAACTGGTCACCGCTCCACGGCATCAGTGAGAGCTTACAAAACTAGCAATGGGACCATTCAAAAAAATGTGTCAAAAATCTTGAACCCACCCGTTCTTTCGAGCGAAGATGAAAACACAACTGTTTCAAATATAGGTTAATTGGATATCGAGTTTGCAAAGGTGATACGGGGTTCACAGGACACCATTCAGAAGGATGACAAAGTTTGCAAATGTACTTCATGGTTCACTGGACATTGTTCAGAAGGGCGACGGAGTTTGCAAAGTGCTTCAGGTTTCACTGGACATCGTTTAGAAGAAAGTCAGAGTTTGCAAAGGTGCTACAGGGTTCATTATATATCGTTCAGAAGGGACGCAGAGTTTGCAAAGGTGCTACAGGGTTACAGAACATCGTTCAGAAGGAAGGCAGAGTTTGCAAAGGTACTACAGGGTTCACTGGATATTGTTCAGAGGGATGACAGAGTTTACATAGGTGCTGCAGGATTCACTTGACATTGTCTAGAAGGATGAACTATAGTTTGAAAATATGTTTTATGGTTCACTTGATATATTCCGGAAGAAATTGATAGTTTCAAAGGTCTGACATGGTTCACTGAACATTCGATTCACAAGGAGGGCAGTGATTTTTGTTTTGCTTCACTGAACATAGGTCAAAATGGAAAAAAAGGTATACTTAACAAATGTACTGGATGATTAGACCCAGTGGACGATTATAATGTACAGGTTTAAACCAAACTACCTGTCAATTAGTTTTTACAAGCAGGGTAAATTTCGGCAGCATTATGTTCAGATGCTGCATAATCCTGTTAAGTACATCAAGCCCACGTGAAGCAAGTAACATCTTGAGCTGTTGGTTAAATTTCATGAGAACAAAGGTTCCTACATTTGTTTTAATAACAGACCACTGTTGCTTCTAATTTTCTTTCGGGTTCATTATGTCGTAGATTTTATTTAACATGGTCTGAATTTATCCCAATTTTGATAATTACATGCAAGAAAAGTAAAAAAAAAAATCACGTTGGATAGTCAGGAAAATATAATCAGGAACTTTTAATGCGAGACTATTAGGAAATAGTCTGACTGGTTTAGTTGTCTGAACAGAAGTATAACAACCAATGTATTACTGATTACATATGTACATAATATAAGAAAATTATTTTTCTATACATTTTTTTCTCAAGAAAGACTAGCTGCAAATGAAATTTCACAAATGATGACAAATGACAGTTAAACCAACACATAAGTCATTATACATATCATATACATGTAAGGTAAACGAACAATACACTATATATATTTAAAAGATATATAAATTGAAATTAGAATCCTGAATAATTTTACAATATTGATTGTCTCTATAATGTCAGTGCTAAAATATGTCAATTATATGTACAATGATAGTGATAAAATCCGTCTGTTATTATATGTAAAATAAAACAACATGCTTAATTCTTTCAGTTATACATGTATGTACAATCATAGTGATACAATCTGTCAGTTATCTGTACAATTAAGGTGATAACATATGTCAGTTATCTGTATAGTGTCAGTGATAAAATATGTCAGTAATCTGTACAATGACAGTGATGAAATCTGTCAGTTATATGTAAAATGTCAGTTATAAAATATGTCCGTTATCTGTACAATCATAGTGAGAAAATCTGTCAGTTATCTGTTCAATGATAGTGCTTTAACATCATATGTATAATGTTCTATGCAATGATAGTCCTAAAATCTGTCAATCGACCATTTTCGAGTTCATGCATTTCCATCAAATATTTAGGTTTTAGTTGACATCATTCGTATTGTCACTTCCTTCCCATATTGAGCGGTTGAACAAATATGATCCTGTATATATTGCACAAATTGTTCGGCAAATTTAATTCTTATAATTGATTATCAGCACTGCTGTCATTATGGAATTGTGATTAAAAACCTATGGAAAAAACATTATATTTAGTTTATCCTGCATAAAGACAATCCCAAAGATGATTGGTGAACTTGAAAGTACAGGGCCCATGTATGTAGTGACGTTTTAGATTTCAATGTATTACTAGTAAATTATAAAGTCAGAGATTTTGTAACCAAAAATTACTTAAAATCTTTCCTAAATTTTTCCATAGATACAAAGATTTAGTTTGCAAGTTTGGCTGTACCTGTAGAATACTTATTTCAAACAGAATATTAAATTTTGTCGGTGATGTTGTAAACCGAGCCAGGAAATTTAGAAACGGTCCAAGTAAACTTATCAATCCTTTAAATAACTTATTCTGAAAGGTTACCAATATCACATTGTAATTAAATCTTTGAATGTTGTTTTTATTGTATAAATATATATGTGTTTATCAGTATATTAAAACCATACTTAATATTATTGTTATACACATGTTTATTTCACGGTACAATCTGTTGATACCTATATTTTGGCATTGCAGAAGATCATGTTTTTCTCTGACTCTTAATGTCATCTTTACACAATTCAGTGGGTGTTGGGTGTGTACTGAATGATATTTCATTAATTTCAATCTGATATACATGATTTTTCTTATTCGTTGCTATTGACTTTGAACTAACTGTCAGTAACTGGGAGGCTATCAAATCTACAATTAGTGTCTTATTTGTTGTTAGGGATGAGGGATGGATAAATACTCTGCCACGTCCATTTTATATTTTTTTTTCTGCCTGGTATCGATCTGATGAGTTAATTATCCCTCTGAATTTATGTCAATTATATGTACAATGATGGTGTAAACATATGTCCATTATATGTACAATGATAGTGTTAACATATGTCCATTATATGTACAATGCTAGTGATAAAATATGTCCATTATATGTACAATGATAGTGATGAATCTGTAAGTCATGTGTAAAATGATACATGTAGTGCTAAATTTAGCCAAATATGTGTAACATGAAACTGCTCTATTTAACCCATTTTTCTGACGTCAGTCTATTGTTCTAATAGTGGATTATTTTTCAAGAATCCACTGACCACCATGTTAACTTAAGATAACTTATATCAGAACTTTTAACTTACGATAGTTTATACCCTCAAAAACGGGGGAGAAATGAAAGGTTCGAACTGACGCGTATTTATGACAGTAAAGTCTGAAGTTCATGCATGATACCACTAGACCACGAGTGATGATATAAATTATTAATTAAATATCACTCTTATAGCGTATATCTGTCAATGCATGTCAATACACTGTATTTCTGTCGTTTTGTTATCTAATAAAATATATAAACACTATAAATCAATGAATTGTGAATATTACTTATTAGTACAATTCCTAAACATCCATGTACAAGTTACACTTATCACTTTTAAAATACAAGGCCTTTCCCTTTTCATCATAGCAAATGCTTACTTTAGGTTTTATGATTATTATGATATCAAACTATGGTCACTTAGTTTTTCTTTGCGGATTGATTATACATGGTCCAAATATACATCAACATTCAATTGACACTTATGTGAATAAAGTGTGATAAGCTACAACTGCAAAAATACTTCTTTGACGGTGAAACCAAAAACAAACTCGTCAACTTTATAGTAAAAATGAAATATAGATACCTTTAAGATTAAAACAATATGTTAGTAGAGAAAAACATTACAAAAAATATCATCCCGGGTACTAGGCTTGAACTCAGCACTGTTGGTAGTTTTATGTTCTTTCGGTACCAACGACTAGACTAGACTAGACGATCACGGCTATGAACAGCTTGCATGTTACATTGCAAAATTGTCGCTCGTTGATTATCGTTTACGAATCCACTACTTCTTATCAATTCTCTACTACATAATGATCATACAAACTTGTAAATTCTTAATGAAAGTGAAAAATCTGTAAACTATCTGAATAAAGATAGTGCTAAAATCTGAAACTATCTGAACAATGATAGTGCTAAAATCTGTAAACTATCTGAACAATGATAGTGCTAAAATCTGTAAACTATCTGAACAATGATAGTGCTAAAATATCTCAATTGTTATGTACAATGATAGTGCTAAAATATCTCAATGATATGTACAATGAGTGTGCTATGATCTGAACGTCTCATTCATTTGTTAATGAAAAAATTCCATACAAACCAAAAACATGTATCAACAATAATGATTAATTCTTTAAAGATGAACATACTGTATATAAAAAAAAGATTTTAAAACAAGAATGTGTCCAAAGTACAGGAATCGATCTTCCTACCTGCACTATCATTTTCCATGTTCAGTGGACTGTGAAATTGGGGTCAAAACTCTTATTTGGCATTAAAATTAGAAAGATCATATCATAGGAAACATGTGTACTAAGTTTCAATTTGATTGGACTTCAACTTCATCAAAAACTACCTTGATTAAAAGCTTTAACCTGAAGCGGGACAGATGAACGAACAAACGGACGGACGAACAAAAGGACATATAATGCAGAACAAAACAAAGGTATATTAGATGAACTTTCGCTCACAAAAGTTTTTCATAATAACACCACTAATGGCGAAAGGAAAGAAAACAAACCGGACCTCCCACTTTGTATCGAGAACAATTGTTTGTTTTACCATCTAAAACATTGAAATAAACAGTATAACATATAATTAACACTTATGTGAAATAAACAGTATAACATATAATTAACTTTTAATTGTTGCGTCGTTAGCAACTATTGTTCTAAAAATGGCGACGTCCATATCTCTTCAAACTGAACAAACATTAATTGCAAATGAAACTATTGCAAAAGATTATTCATTAAATAAACAAAGATCTCTTAAAAAAAAACTTGATGCAACCCAAAATGAGCATTTTCGATACAATCTAACAGGCGGTGGACTTAGAATATGGTTAAGCGCTAGCTGCTATGAATCATTTAGATGGGCGCTAAATACTTTTTATGATAATAAAAGAAAAGAAAACGAAGGAAACATCATTTACAAACAGGTATTTGACAAATCAGAAACTGTCAATGTTGAAGATCAATACAAAATAAAATGTGAAGGATTTGATACACGAGGCCGAAATATAAAACTTAGTTGTTTTTCTATAAATATGTACCATACAACTTCGTCCTTACTAGTAAATGGAAAAAAGTTACTTGTGTTCATCAATGATCATCTTCCAGAAGTACTTAAATGTATGAAAAACTATCAAATCAATGGAAAACCAGTTGATCTGAATATGCTTAATAAATGCATTTATGACATGATTTCTGTAAACTTTCCGGAACAGAAAAATCATTCAAATTCAACCAAGACAAATGAAAATTCATGTGAAAACATTGAACATTCGCAAGCTAAATCTATTATGTCTATTACATCTAATACATGTTCAAACACGGAAAATAAGAATATCAATGAAGAAAATTCAGAGATATCAACCAAAGATAACAGTAACATAAAAAAGAAAGAAGATATAAAAGAAATTCATTCCGATACAGTACGCAAACCATTACAGAATGTTAATGAATTATTACATGCACATGAAAATATCACACAAGATGAAAATTCTGTAAAATCACTTTTACATCAAATATTAGATAAAACCGACAGTTTATTTGAACTCGTTAAATCAATAGACAAACAATGTAAAGAAGACAAACAAGATTTCCAAAATAAGATCGATCAAGTCAACGATAGGATTACGGCTTTTTCCAAAAAAATGTGTACTAATGACGAACATCAGGCACAACATTTAAATGACATTGAAAACAGTGTCAAGTTATTTAAAGTTGACCAAGACAAAAATTTTAGTCACGTTCATAACAAAATACAAAGTCTCGCCGATAGAGTAAAAGATTTACCAAGCCGTACACAGTGCAACGCCAAACACTTTGAAGTGGAAAAATCAAATGAAAATATAGATGATCGTAGTGTTAACAGCAACACAGCCAATACATCAAAGACATATATAGATCAATCACATACAACAATAAGAAACTCTCAAATATTTCCAGACGAACGGAAAGAAAAAACATTGATAATAGGAAGTTCCATAATTAAAGGCATTGATACAAACAAAGTTGGAAAAGATGTTCACATACGAACTAATAGAGGCGCAACAGTACCAACATTAACAGAAAAGATTAAAAAATCTAATATACAACATTACAAAAGTATTATTTTAGTTGTTGGTGGAAATGACGCCTCGTCAAGGATACATCCAGATGCTTTCAAAGAAAAATATGATGATATGATAAAAACTGTCAAATCAATAAACCCAGGCATAAACATTGCTGTATCTGAGATTTGTCCAAGACGGAATGTTGATACAGAAATTTATAATGCAATATTACACAGGGTTTCTACTGAACATAAGTTAAAAATCATCAAACAAGCAGATGCATTTGTCTCCAGAGGCGGCGATCTCGTTTCTTCTTACTACCACCGTGATGGCATACACCTGACTAATCAGGGTACAATTCTTTTACTTAGGAACATAAACAGAGTTGTAAACATTTTCAACAGAACAACTATTTCTCAGTCCAATAATGAAAGTAACAGCTTGGTAAAAGACAAACCATTGCAAATACATTCAATGGTATCTGCTTTAATTGTGGCTTTTATGGTCATCATTGTAAAGACTGTCACACACTTTAGGATAAATCTGATGTATTTCAATTTGTAGACAAATTATCAAATCATAGTAAATCATTACTACTTCATAACAATTTCGATATACTTCTCAATTTATGTCCAAATTGTAATACATCAAAATGTATATGTACTCAAAAATGTATGTCTGTAGCTAAAAATTTTGAAAACAAAAGTTCTAGAGAAAATTGTCATAAATCAAAAAATGGTATATGTGCTAATAGCCTCAGCTCAAAACCTAATTATAATAGAAACAAACATTATCAAAAAAACTGTCTTAATCTAAAATGTAAAGGTTTCAATGCTGTATGCCTTAATGTTCGACATATTCTATCTAAATTTGACGAGTTAAAAAATATGATTACTATAAACAACAAATATTTAGATGTATTTGGATTAGTTGAAACATTCTTAAAACCTGACATTAACAATGAACAATGTAAAGTGCCGGGATACAAAATTTTCAGAAAAGATCGCCAGTGTAAGGATGGTGGTGGCCTATTGGTTTACGTCAAAGATTCTATTGCAGTTAAAAATAGATCTGATTTATCAATTAATACATTAGAAACTTTATGGTTAGAGGTAGAATTTCCAAAATCTAAACCTTTCTTTATTTGTACTATTTATAGACCACCAAATTCCCCTCAGTCCTGGATAGATCTTTTTGAGGAAGAATTTAATGCAGCTCTTTCAGAAAACAAAGAGATAATTTTAATGGGGGACTTTAATATTGACTTGATAAAAATTGAGAATAAAAAATGGATCAATTTCATAAACAATTTTAATCTTCAACAACAAATTTGCACTGCAACACGTATTTGTGACAAATCTGAAACTCTAATTGATCATATTTACACTACTAATCCTGAAAATATTGTCCATTGTCATGTTCCGTCATATGCTTTAAGTGACCACTATCCTGTATGCTTAAATAGAAAAATCAATATAAAGATAAAAAAAGAAAGTCATATCGAAATAAAGTATAGGTGTTTCAAAAAATTTAATGAAGATGCCTTTTGTACAGACTTACATCAAACCCCTTTTGATATTGTTGAAATGGAAGATGATATTGACATTGCTGTCGACAAATGGTATGAACTTTTTAATCAAGTTATTAACAAACATGCACCAATGAAAACTAAAAGAGTAAAAACATTTAAACAAGCCAAATGGTTTAATGAAGAAATTAAAAATTCCATTCAATATAGGAATATGTATCATTCAAAAAAAGATTGGGTAAACTTTAAAAAGTGGCGTAATAAAACAACGTCGTTAATATTTAATGCAAAAAAGGAATATTACCAAAACGCCATAACTAGTTCCAAAAATAGTAAAGAACTTTGGAATCATATTAAAGAGTTAAATCCAAAAGAAGATAATATTTTCCCACCTAAAATGCAGTATGAAAATCAAACGGTTTATAACAACCAAGATATTGTAAATACTCTTAATGTTCATTTTTCATCCGTAGCTGAAAAACTTATTGGAAATAATACTTCAGATATGGATTTTTCTATGCTACAAAATTTTACTAGTGAAAAATTAAAGAAAACTGAAAATTTTCATTTAAAACTCATTTCCGTTGGAGAGGTGTGTTCTCAACTAAAACATCTTAATATTAATAAATCCGCAGGTTTAGATGGAATTGGTCCCAAATTTTTAAAGCTAAGTGCAGAAATAATATCCCCATCATTAACTTTTTTAATAAACAAAAGTATAACTTCAAATCGTTTTCCGCAAAAATTAAAACTTGCAAGAGTAACTGCTATACATAAAGGAGGACCAAGAGATATTCCCTCAAACTATCGTCCAATTTCTATTTTGAATACCATATCTAAAATTTTCGAAAGACATGTATGTACACAGTTATATGAATTCCTAAACAATAATAAATTGATACATATCGCCCAGTCAGGTTTCAGACAAGGTCATTCCTGCCAAACAGCGCTAACTAAACTAATTGACGAATGGTTAAAATATTTAGATAATGGAGAAATAGTTGGTACAGTGTTTTTAGATTTCAGTAAGGCTTTTGACCTTATTAACCATGCCATACTTTTAGAAAAGTTAAAATTTTATCATATCGGAAAACATATAATAGATTGGATAAAATCATATTTGTCTGACAGACAACAAGAAGTCCAATACGCTAACATTAAATCTGATAAATCGTTTGTAAAGTATGGAGTGCCTCAAGGTTCTATTTTAGGTCCGCTGTTATTTTTAATATATATAAATGATTTACCACTTCATGTTAAACAATCCAATATGGATTTATATGCTGATGATTCAACATTGCATTTTCATGATAAAAACATTGAAAAAATAAACAGCATATTGCAAAATGATTTAAATGCTATACAATCTTGGTGTAACAATAACAGTATGAAAATCAATGCACAAAAAACTAAGTGTATGAAATTGGGTTCAAAACCAAAACTTAAACAACTATCAGAATTATGCATTACCGTCAACGAAACATGTATTGAGAATGTCCATTCTTTCAAATTACTTGGAATTGACATTGATGAAAATTTAAGCTGGGAAGATCATGTTGATCGTGTATGTAAAATAATCTCTTCTAAAGTATCACTTTTATATAAAATTAAAGTATATTTGCCAATACACACAAGGCAACTATTTTATAATGCATATATTCTACCATATATAGACTATTGTAGTTCAGTTTGGGGAAATTTATTACAAAAAGATTCAGATAGAATCATAAAACTTCAAAAAAGAGTAGCAAGAATTATACTGGAATGCGATATTTCTATTCCATCTAATTTCATGTTTTTTTCTTTAAAATGGCTATCTTTTACCAAAAGAATAAAATACCAGCAATCAATTTTAATGTATAAAATTGTAAATGGGCTAACACCTGATTACTTAGCAATTCTAAATATTGATGATGTGCAACGCCACAACCTACGATCTGTCTCTAATAATGATCTTTTTGTTCCAAGGCCAAATACAAATTTTTATAAAAAATCTTTTCGTTACTCTGCAACCAAAGTATGGAATAATTTACCACTCGAAATAAAAAAATGTCCTAATGTGGAATTATTCAAGAAACATAGTTATAATCATTTTCTTGAAAATTATATGCAAGTCAAATAATTTGTTTTTCTCTAACAAAACTATATCAAATATTGTCATTTATTACCCTTTGTATATTTTAGTGATTGAATTGTTGTATATACTAGTAATATATATTGTAATTTAATGTATCAATGTTAACTGTATGCATGTATTTTGTTTGAGGGCCTCAATGAAAATTAGAATTTTTCTAATTGAGTTACCCTCTTTAAATAAAGAATTTATTATTATTATTATTATACATGTGGAAGTTTCTCTCAACATCACAGCTACAACTAAAATTGTAGAACAGACAATTTAAATTGAATGAAATTTAATCATTCTCAATATTAATGTAGCCACAAATTTACCACAATGCAACAAAAGTTTTCAAGTTCAGGTTATCCGTGACTTTAAATCCCGTACGGGGCATGTGCATTTGATTACAATCTTAATTGACTAAGATTGTCAGTTTTCCTACCTAATGTCGTGGTTCTCTCCAGGCACTTCGCCTACCTCCACCAACAAAACCTGACCTCCACAAGGTAGCACAATAGTGTTGAAAGTGGCGTTACACAGCACTCAATTTATCAATCAATCAATCAATCAAGTAATCGGTAGGATCTTCACAGCACCCCACATCATGCCCAATTACATGTCTTGGATAATAAACAATAATTGGTGCCACATTTGTCAAAACAGACATGCATACGTTATTAATATTACTAGTCCGTATTATCTCTCTCTAATTATACAAACAACTCTGAACATTTTGAACTGCTTCCGATTGCAGACTTTATGGTTATATCTCTCCCCAGTCACAATGCTAACTTAACCAGGTATCTAAATGACAAGCTGATCAACATATATTATAATCAAACAAGACTAATGTTAATTTTAGTTGACATAGAATAAAGTTGAGACACTATTTTCAATTTTTGATGAATAAACAAATAGGTTTTATTTATTCATAAAAAAATGAGGATTTTAAATCAGTTGCATGAATCCTTGAACTTTGGAAAATATATACTTAATTTATGATATAAATGGTTTGATAACAATTTTCCTCCCAAATAAGTTTTATTGAACTGTCATTACAAGAAAAATTTCTTCGTAGATGTAGTCTCCAACATTCCCATCTGACATTTTCCTGCCAAGCTTCCAGATTGTGGTGCATATTCTGGATTCGTAGCTAATTCTCTTCTCACATTTCTTAATATCTCCTCGATATGTTCCTCATTGTATTTATTCTTGGCAACAGACAAGAAAGCTCTTATGAAAAATGCTCCTTCATGTATATTTCGAATTGATATATATCCTGTAATTTAAAAGAAAAACTGTAACTTTTATAATTAACTAGTTGTTCCAATATTTTGTTAGATGATGGAATTTTAATTTGTTATAGTGAAAATAGATCATTCATACTGACCCAAAAGACTGCATCAAACAAATACTATGGAAGTAAACATGGATCACTTTATATAAATGAAGTATTTCCCACCGTAATAGAAATAAATATTGCATGCATTATCTGCTTATTGAGTTAGCAACACCTACAGAAACAATTTGCAAAATTGTAACTCAGACAAGAGTGCACATGCTGAAATGTCTTGCATTCTTTACTTATCATTGACATATATTATGTATATAGTCCTAAATATAAAGCTTTACTACAACTATCACATACAATTAACATGATCCAAGAAAATGAGGTAAAGGTCAGATAAACCAAACGAGAAATACATGTACACCTTACAATCATTCACTGCACTATATATTAGGGATCTCAACAAGTACTCGATTATCGCTCGGTACTATCGAGTATCGAAAACCAAAATGATACTCCACTAATCAGTTTCTGTTAGAATGTTGTTGATTGATTTAAGGAAAACATTTTCTATCAAGAGCGCCTCCTGTGAAATTAAATATTATTCAAAATAAAGTAAAATACGTTTCGAAAGTTTGCGTTTAATTGTCAATCAAAATTCCCTCGAACAGAGGTAGCTAGCTATGAAGAAAAGGACATTTCCAATGCTTACACTTTTAGCTAATCTTGTATTATTCTTTCCACCACCTCTGCACCGTCAGAGCAAATATTTTTATCAGCAATACTGTTAGTTACGTTAAAAAGTTGAGAAATCGACTCGTCCCAGAAAAGTTGAAAAGATAATATTTCTAAATAAAAACGTAAATAAAAAATATTTCGTTCAACCCTATGTCGACCCCCAGAGAATGGTTAAAGCCATTATATAATTAGTAAGTCATAATTATAACACCTTTGTTGATCACTTAATGTGTTTTTGTACGATTCACAAATACTGTTGTTTGAGTTTACAATTTTCTATAGATGTTTATTAATTAATTGATCAGATAATTGTCAGTTTACATAATTAGTGCATGTAGTAAATGAGCTAATTATGATATACAACTTCTGGGACTATTTAATCTGGTCCTACATTTATGTATATAATAATGATGAGAGTTTTACGTCCATTAGACAACGAACAACCAACAATAGGTAAAATGGGTATAGTTTTGTGTTTCCATTTTGTAAATATTTTACAGAGCGAATACTAGGGTATCACTCGGTAAATCAAACGAGTACTCGATTAATAAAACTTCACCGAGTTGACATCCCTACTATATAAAGTTGACCTATTGCTTATAGTTTCTAAGAAACAGACTTAACAAAATGAACTTAACATTCATGATTGACCAATGAACCATGATAAAAGTCCAAAGTCAGATGAACCATGCAAGGCAGACATGTACATCTTATTATTATATATATGCATTAAATATAGTTGAACTATTGCGTATATTATATAAGAAACAAACATAACCATGAAAACTTAACATTGACCAATGAACCCACCAAAATTAGGTCAAGGTCAAATGATACCTGCCAGACAGACATTAACAGCTTACAATCCTTCCATACACCAAATATACTAGACCTATTGCTTATAGTTTAAGAAAAACAGACCAAAACACAAAAGCTCAACAGTAAGTTACGAAACGTGAAAATGAGGTCAAGGTCGAATAAAACTTGCAAGACTTACATGTACATAATAAATATGTCCATGCACCAAATATAGTCATGATAGTTGACCAATGCATTGCATATAGTATAAGAAAAAAAGAACAAAATTCAACAAAAATTAAACTTTGACCTGATTGAACCATGAAAATGGGTTCAAAGTCATATGACACCTGCCAGTTGGACATGTATACCTGACAATCAATTCATACACCAAATACACTGTATAGTATACCTATTGCATACAGTATGAGAAAAACCTGACCAAAACACAAAAACTTAACTATAACCATAGAACCATGAAAATGGAGTCAAGGTCAGATGACACTTGCAGTTGAACATCTGCAACTTACAACCCTTCCATATTCCAGCTACACTAGACCTATAACATATAATATCTGAGATACGGACTTGACCACCAAAACTTAACCTTGTTCACTTATCCATGAAATGAGGTCAAGGCCAAATGCAAACTGTCTGACTGGCATGAGGACCTTTTAAGGTACGAACATACCAGCTATAGTTATCCTATTACTCATAATAAAAGAGAAATTAACATTACAAGAAATCTTCACTTTTTCCCAAGTAGTCACTGTACCATAAAAATGAGGTCAAGGACAATATACATGTGACAGACGGAAACTTTGTAACATAAGGCATCTATATACAAAGTATGCAGCATCCAGGTCTTCCACCTTCTAAAATATAAAGCTTTGAAGAAGCTAATTGTCGGATTCGCAGCCGGATCGCTTTACCTATGTCAAGCTTTCTGCGACAAAAGTCGCAGGCTCAACAAAAATCACATTAACTCTCAAGATATTTTGTATAGATGTATTTATTTACACTTTTTAATGCCCTCCAAAAATTCACAAAACCAATATTTCCAATGGGGGTATAATATATATCAGATCTGGAACACTGCACTTTTGACAAGAATGTGTCCAAAGTACACGGATGCCCCACTCAATCATTTTCAATGTTCCATGGACCGAGAAATAGGGTAAAAATCTAATTTGGCATTAAAATTAGAAAGATTTTACTATATGGAACATGTGTACTAAGTTTCAAGTTGATTTGACTTCAATTTCATCAAAAACTAGCTTGACCAAAACCTTTAACCTGAAACTCCCACTTTCATTTTCTATGTTAAGTGGACCATGAAATTGGGTCAAAAGTCTAATTTGGCTTTAAAATAAGAAAGATCATATCATAAGCAACAAGTGTACTAAGTTTCAAGTTGATTGGACTTCAGCTTCATCAAAAACTACCTTGACTAAAAACTTTAACCTGAAACTCCCATATTCATTTTCTATGTTCAATGGATCGTGAAATTGGGGCCAAAAGTGTAATTAGGCTTTAAAATTAGAAAGATCATATCATAAGCAACAAGTGTACTAAGTTTCAAGTTGATTGGACTTCAGCTTCATCAAAAACTACCTTGACCAAAAACTTTAACCTGAAAGTGGGACGAACAAACGGACGAACGGACGGACGAACAGAGGCACAGACCAGAAAACATAATGCCCCTCTACTATCGTAGGTGGGGCATAAAAAGTCCTTAGATCAATGAAAACATCATTTATGTTCATACCGTCCAGCAGTTAAAAAGAGTCTATACCCAGCTAACGGATAGAATGTACACGAAATACAAATCAGCATTTACCCAGAATGCCAAAGACAACGATCATTTGCAGTCTCTTTTTAACTTTTTATGAAATATTAAGACAAATTGTTAACTCCGCTAGGGCATCTTACATTATGTTGAAATTAAACACCACAAGTCCTTATAGACTAGACAGACTAAAAGTGAGCAGATCACTAAATCAACAGAGTGTAGCCTAGAAGCTTATATTGGACAGATTGGACACTTTATCAACAGATGGTAGCCGTGAAGTTAAAAGTTGGCAGACCACTCTATCAACAGATGGAAGCCGTGAAGTTCAAAATGGGCAATTCACTTATCAACAGATGGTAGCCTTGAAGTTAAAAACGAGCAGACCACTTAATCAACAGATAGTAGCCGTGAAGTTAAAAGCGAGCAGGTCACTCTATCAACAGATGGTAGCCTTGAAGGGAAAAGTGAGCAGGTCACTCTATCAACAGATGGTAGCCGTGAAGTTAAAAGTGAGCAGATCATTCTATCAACAGATGGTAGCCTTGAAGTTAAAAGCGAGCATACCACTTAATCAACAGTTGGTAGCCTTAAAGTAATAAATGAGCAGACCACTTAATCAACAGATGGTAGCCTTGAAGTAATAAATGAGCAGAACACTTAATCAACAGATGGTAGCCTTAAAGATAAAAGCTAACAGATTACTCTATAAACAGATGGAACCTTTGAAGTTAAAAGTGAGCAGATCATTCTATCAACACATGGAGAAGAGGAAATTTAAAAACGGAAAGTCCCTAATCAAATGGCAAAATCAGAAGCTCAAACACATCAAACGAATGGACAACATCTGTCATATTCCTGACTGGGTACAGGCATTTTCTTATGTAGAAAATGGTGGATTAAACCTGGTTTTATAGCTAGCTAAACATCTCACTTGTATGACAGTCACCTCAAATTCCATTATATTGACAACGATGCGTGAACAAAACAAACAGGCATAATAGGTAAACATGTCAAAAATATGGGTACAGCAGTCAACATTGTGTTATAATCAATTCTTAATGTGAAAATGAAATAAGAATATCATCGACAAAACGCAAAAAGACAGGTGAGATACATTTGAACACAAGCATTGGCTGGCACTCAATTACCAGTCAATGATGTTGAAAAAATTACCATTTCACGTTTCGTTCTATTAATAAGAACTACAATGAATCTCATTTAGAATATAATCCCAATGGTCAAGAACCGACCTAAAATCTACTTATAGAAACCAATTTGTATTTGCCTGGCCTGTTCAACAGATTTGAATGTTGACATGTTGAAAGGCATCAACCCATTTCTGCTGAAGCGAGGTTCGAGTCATATCAGTTTTTGTCATCATGTTTTCCCGTTATACTATTGCACCTTGTATTTCTTATCTGGTCTCTTAATGTTGTAAAAAAAAAAAAAATTCCAACCCATCAACATAAACAGCATAACATTTTCACATATCACATAGAAAAAGTAAGTCAACTTAAACATAAACAAAGTATTAAATACAGTTTACCTGGTGTTGTTGCATATGCTACAATAATGTCAGCATCTGTTGGAACATGTTCAGAATAATAACTATGAGCATCAGTAGAGAACACTTCTGATAAGCCAGATGGCTTACCTACAAATCCTGGTTGGAACACAGACATTTCAACAGAATTTCTTCTTTGCCTGTTTCCACATATTCCAGGAAATTCATCATACCCTTCAACATGTCCAGTATGGATTTCAGTTTCAAAACAATCAGACACGACCACTTTTTCCTGTTCTTCTTTTCCACGACAAGCTTGAATGAGGAATACTTTTGGTTTACCTGAAATTAAATTAAAAAGTTAATAATACTTGACATTAATTGTCGAAATCGGTTTTATGGAAGGTCGTTCACATTATCCCAACCAGTTGCATCCTCATTGATGCTTCATTCATGATACAATACTTCAACGACAGTTGTCACTAGTCATACTATTCGAACCAGTTTTACTCCTCAAATATGTAACCATTCATGATCCAATACTTCAATAAAATTTATTATTGATATTTTAAGAAATTTTCCTTTGATCTTAAGGACAGATAATTTCCTATCTCAGCACAGTAGAGTGATATGAAAAATTATCACTAGAAACAAAGAGCGCACGTGCTTGTTGTCAATGAAATTAACAACTATCATAGGTAAAATAGTGATAAACAGATTATCATTGGACATCTCAACTCGATTAGTTTTCTCACTTTCGCCATTCTGGCTCAAGCGAGAAAATCAATCTCGTTGAGATGGCAAACGATAATCTATAATCACTAGTCATAATATTCCAACCAGTTGTACTTCTCATACATGTAACCGTTCATGATACAATACTTCAATAAAAATTGTCACTTGTCATGTAATGTGATGAACATACTTAGCATCTAAGGAAGTAACGTTGACAAGCAAAATTAAAATTAAATGTGTAACTAAAAAAGTTGTATAAAAGGACGTCGGTTAAACCATAATTATCTGTTCAATTTCAAGTTATTGTTTGGAAAAAAACGAAATCTGTCAATGCTTTGAATAGTTCCTAAAGTACATTGACATTATATGGAAACAATTGAATAAGTTGTGATACAATACCCGTTTGCACTTTTGTCTAATTTTTTTATCATAATTTTTTGGGCAGACTTGACTGCCATTTGATGTCAGAGTGTCCTTCTACATGTTCTAGTTTAATCAATGCAATCTTTACCACATCCGATACAGTACTTGCTCATGAATACCATTTTCAAAAGCACAGGTAAAAACAGATTTTATTGTAAATTTTGACCTCGTGTAATATAAATTGAAAAGCCACACAACTTTAATAAGGAAGGTAGAAAAATTCACAAAACTTGAATGAAAGACTTAATGTCAAAATCTGTTATCAACTAGTCAAGTACATGTACATATTAAACATAGATATCCTGTTTTTAACACCGTCTAATGCATTTATAACTGCAGGACTGTATATTAACCAATTGAGACATCACAAAGCCAGGTATAATTGAGTAAACAAAGGATGGAAAACATTCAGTATCTCATGGACGGTTGAAGACGTTTTCAAACGAAAGCATCAAATGTGATATGATTTCGAAAATCAATTCAATTGGGCTATTTTGTGACGACCAGTTTTTATTGGTGGAGGCGGATTGCCGGGAGAAAACCACCGACCTTTGATAGGAAAACTGACATTCCTAGTCAATTAAGATTGAAGTTGAGTGCACCCACACGAGCAGGGTTCCAACTCACAACCTCAGTGTTGACTGGCTAGTGTTAACAGTAGTAGAACTACTCATACAACTTGGCCACATTAATGTAAAAGAAATGATGTCAAATGACCATTTTCAATTACAATGTAAATATAGGTTAAAACTTACCATTAAATTTGCCTCCAGTTTTGTTTTTGAATGGCTTTTTTATTTCTTCCACTGTTATTAATCCATTTGTTGTAAGAATTCCATCCTGAAATATTTTATTTTCAAATTGGAATATGTATCTTTAAATATATAAAGTAAATTTTCAGTAAAACAAAAAACAGTGAAAATGTAAATATCTCCTTGTATGAACTATTGTTTACATTATCCAAGCTAGTTCTGCTCCTAACGTATCATTGTCAACCATAATAAAATAATATATGCTTATGGTTGTGAACTGTTTATACTCTTATGGTAGTGGACTGTTATCTATTTCTTGCATGTAAAATCTAAAATGTATAGAAACTGAAAGGGAGCTTACGTCAATAGATATAAACAATCCACCAAAGTTTCATGAAAACTGCAGAAAGCATTTTGAGTTTAATTGTTCGAAATATGGAAAAAAAGACTTTGTTAATGAATAAACCCCCCAGAACTCGGAAAACGTAAAATCTAAAATTTATAAAACTTGAAAGGGAGCTCATATATTTCTCGTATCACAATGCACGGGGAGTGTGGTACGAACACTGTGTTGATATGCTTGGCTAATCCAGCATCATGAGACAATATAACGACATTTCCATTTACTATTCATTAGGTCATCAGCTAGTCATTGGTGGCAAGAACTTATATTATAAACAATTGATAATAAACAGCTACGCCATGAGCGTATGATACGCTCGTCGCTTTTTTCTTAATAAAGGTCAATTACTTCTCAATGTCATATCAAATATTCATGAAAAACAAAAGGGAGGTTGTCTTAATAGATATAAACCAGTTACCAAAATTTCATGATAATTGCTCAAAGCATTGTCTGAAAACTAAAATAATCATCCTTTTTTAAACGTAAAATCTAAAATTTATAAAAACTGAAAGGGAGCTTACGTCAATAGATATAAACAATTCACCAAAGTTTATGAAAACTGCAGAAAGCATTTTTGAGTTTAATTGTTCGAAATATGAAAAAAAAAATTGTTAATGAATAAACCCCCATAACTCGGAAAACGTAAAATCTAAAATTTATAAAACTCGAAAGGGAGCTCATGTCAATAGATTTAAACAATTCCCCGAAGTTTTATTGCAAATTGGTGAAAGTGTTTTTGATTTTTTGTCCGAAAACTGGAAAATCCCCCTTTTTAATGGAAAAAAAGCCTCAAAACTCAGAAACTTGAAATCTAAAATTTATAAAATATGAAAGGCAGCTCATGTCCATAGATATAAACAATTCACTAAAGTTTCCTGCGAATTGGTGTGAACAAGCATTTCTGAGTTATTGTCCGACATATTGATGACGGACAGATGGACAATGGTATACCATAATAAGTCCCGTAAACGGGCGTATAAAAATAGACATATAAAACTTCTTGTTATTCAACATAGTATACAACAAAACAAATAAATAAAAGTATCAGTGAGCTGGTGCGTTTGGACCTACTTCGACGAGCAGCAGATGAGCAATCTCACAATCAAGAAAACATTCACAGGATTGTGTTTTGATAAATGCGACACAGATATGCCATAGCTTCTTACCAAATCATGTGTTTGTCAAGCTATAAAAGTAATTACTTCAAATTTACAATTAGTAAACATTGGTTCAACAACATTTTCTTGGTATACAGAACACTTCATCAGGATAAACTCAAGCCCTGAACTATTACATCATCTGGGTGCATTTATATGCAGGTACTGGTTCAACTGGTGTAATGGAAAGATTTACAGTTGGGAAATTGAAAATGGTGGAGAAAAGCTCGTACCAGCACTACATTTCTTGTTTTAAGTTTGTTGTGACTTTGGCTAACTGTCTTATATTGGCGTATATCCATATTACTGCTATCAATAAGATTTGGAAAAAAATTATCTGTTTTGTCGTTGAATGGATTGTTTCTGTATCGAAAAGACAAAACAGTACACTGAGTGCAATGAAGATAATTATTTATAATTCAAATTCAATACCTTATTTCCATGACTCATAATTACACAGATAAAGGAATGATAATCCTTTGACTTCTCTGTTAAGTATGTTCTGGCAATTTCTTGGAAATAATCCTGTATCTCAAACTTTGTCATATCTCTTGTTGTACATATCACCTGATACTTTAGTTCTTCTTTAAAGAAATTTGTGAGATTCTTGCAATCCACATCAGAACCTTGAAAAAAATTACAAATCATGATCAACATTAATAACGCAAAAAGATCATGATATCGATGGATACACATGATAAAGACATTTAATCAAAATGCATAATAACTTCTACAGGCATGCTTGAGAGTTGTGGGAAAAATAAAACGAAATGCATCAAAACCATTTGGGTTACACAGTACAACTAAAACACCAAACATCATGAATATATATGTTGGACTCAGATCTACGTCCGGCCTCTAATCGACGTCCGTTCCTCAAATCGACGTCCGTTTCACAAATCGACGTCCAAATCTGACGTCACATTATCAAATCGACGTCCAATATTTTGATACTCTAATCTACGTCCAATGTGACGGCACTACTTGCCAAAACTACACCCGATTGATTGTTGTCATCTTAAATCAATGTCCAATATCAATAAATAATAAATTATTGGTCACAGATAAGGCTTTTAGTTTATTCGTTTGAATTGTTTTACACTGTCATTTCGGGGCCTTTTATAGCTGACTATGCGGTATGGGCTTTGCGCATTGTTGAAGGCCGTATGGTGACATATAGTTGTAGAGAGTGGTCTCATTGGCAGTCATACCACATCTTCTTTTTTATATCAATTGTTTACACTTATACATGTACATAATTTATTTTTCAATCCAAAATAGGTATCATGCATATTAAAGTTTTTCTTGATATAAAGTTAATCCAATTGATCCACATCAAGGAGTGTGTGTCATTCCTATTCATAATAATTAGGCAATTAGTAATGCAACCCAAAGACTAAGAAAACCAAACGACATGTAGGAGCTTTATTCAGTCTTCATCAATAGACAAAATAAAGAAGCACAGCCAAGTGTTTTGAGAGTATTATAATTCGGGTTTTTATTTTAACAAATTTCTGAGTTTTACACCTGGAGTGAAACGTAAACACAAGATAATTGGCATTATGTTTTTATGTTATGCTTTTACATCACTGTTCTAGGTTAAGTGCTCACACACATGTGTAACCCCTGACAAATTCTGTATGGGCCTGCAGTACATTGGTTTCCCTGGTTTATGCCTGTCATATTTGTTTTTCGGAATTGTTTTTAATAAATAAGACCGTTAATTTTCTTATTTGAATTGTTTAAATTATTTATGTCGTGGCCTTTTATAGCCTTTGCGTTATGGGTTTTTATCATTTCGAAAGCCGTATGGTTTATAATTGCTCACATCCATTTTTTTTTTAACTCTGGTGTATAGTTGTCCCTTTGAAAATCATACCAATCTTTGAAAAATATGAAATCACAACCTGTTTACATACTTAGTCTAGTATAATAATTAAAAAAAAAAAACACACATTTCTTATTTATTCCGTATTTTACTTATAACTGGACTTAGTTTTTCTGCTAGATCTTATTTGTCTCACTCTCACATACTATGATATGTTTAAAGGTCTAAATGTTTCAGCTGCTTTCGGTTCAGTTTAGTTTTGTATTCTGTGTCGAAAACGGACGTTGATTGTAGAAGCTCAAAATAGGACGTAGATTAGAAAATTCCAAAAAATGGTTGCGATTAGACAGGCATAAAATTAGCCGTCGATTTGGAATGTTATTTTATTGTGACGTCACATTTGGACGTCGATTTGAGGAACGGATGTCGATTAGAGACCGGACGTCGATCTGAGTCTTACATATATATTGATCATTGAACAAAAATTTGAGGTCAAGATCAGTTGAAAGCCATAAGACAAACATGCACTTCATACATACAATCAGTATAATAAAATACATCGCTGGGAACAGCTTGATACGACCGCAGATGACGAACCCTGAACAGTTTGGACAACATTTACATTTAAGGTAAAACACAACATTTAAGGTAAAAATAGCTCTGAATTTGGATTTTTGATTGAATATTTGACACAGCATAGGTTTGTGCGAGATAAATTTGGTAAAAAAAGTAAAACATTTGAAACCGGACATTTATGGTCCAATATCCAAAATCTAAATACATGGTTGCAATCAGAATATCAAGGAACCACACAAGTTCAATTTTTTATGAAATCAACCAAAATTTTATTTTAAGACCCTAAGGACATCATTGTGGACCAATTTGATAACGGAGCCCAAAATCCAAAATATTAATACACGGTTAGAGTCAGCATTTCAAAGAACACTATACATTCATTTTTTGTTGAAATCAAACAAAGTTTAATTTTGGATGATTTGGACAAACTTGAAAACTGGGCCCAAAATCAAAAATACAAATAATGTTTATTAAAAGACAATATAAGCTGAGTTTTTAAAAAGTTTGCTTCATCATAAAAAAAAATGAATAATATATAGCATTAAGAAAATTAGTTTATACAGAATAATAAACAAACCTACCACAAAATTCTTCAAGAAAATAAAAGAACAGAGTTCCAATATTCCCTGCGTTGCACATATTTTATCTATCAAAGGTACAAGGCCAATAACTTTTTTTTTGTTCTTAAAACTTTTTATCATTATCTTAGAGAAATGAAGATTTCAGACCAAATGCAATGTGATTTCCATTATAATTTATAAAATCTGGCTAGGTTTGTACAATTGAGAGCGCTAACAAGACCGGACGGAAAAAAACCAGACGGACTCCTGGTATTTCTATGTCCTCCCAACGCGTTGCACGAGGGACACAAATAATTTTAAAAACATCATTTGTCATTAATACAATGTTCAATAAATTGGGAATATGTTCATCAGACACAGATGATGCTCCCGCTTGCATATAGCATTATAAAGGAACATAACTCAAGAAAGTTACAGGTGATTTAGCCACAATTCGTACTAGATCTGAGTTTTGTTGTAATTAGCATTGTGTATAAGTGTCATAACATTTGTTGAGGCAAATTTAAGTAAGAGAACAGAAACAAAAAATTCAGCAATTTTTCCATTTGTAAAGGGACATAACTCTAGAAAATTCATTATAAACTTTCCTTCATTCTTTTTAATGTGCAAATCCTATTATATGGTTATTAAGATGTTACATGTAGATATTATTTAAAATATCTCATAATGTAGAGTAAATTTCAAACTACATGTATATCTATACATAATTTCTTCTCTTAAATTAGATGTTCTGCTGATTTTCATCTATGACTCAATCTAAAATTTCGATTAATTGCGAAGTACATTTCTAAATTTAGATAATGATTTAATATTTGATATAGCATAGTGCATGTAGTGTCTAAGTACTTAAATAATTTAACAAGAGTGGACATGCTGAAATGTTTCGCCTTCTTTACTAACCATTGATATTATATTGATAGTCCTAAACATAAAGTGTTATACTACAACTATCACATAAACTTAACATGATCCAAGAAAATGAGGTCAAGGTCAGATAAACAAAATGAGAAATACATGTACACTTTACAATCATTCAATACAATAAATATAGTTGACCTGTTGCTTATAGTTTCTAAGAAACAGACTTAACCAAAACTAAACATTCATGGTTGACCAATGAACAATAAAATGAGGTCAAGGTCAGATGAACCATGCCAAGCAGACATGTATAACTTATAATATATCTATGCATTAAATATAGTTGACCTTATGCTTAAAGTATCTAAGAAAGAAACTTAACCATGAAAACTTAACATTGACCAATGAACCACCAAAATGAGGTCAAGGTCAGATGTAACCTGCCAGCCATACCTATACAGCTTACAATCTATAGCTGACCTATTGCTTATAGTTTAAGAAAAACAAACCAAAACACAAAAACTTTACTATAATCACTAAACCATGAAAATGAGGTCAAGGTGAGATGACACCTGCCAGTTGTACATACCCTTCCATACACCAAATATACTAGACCTATTGCTTATAGTATCTGAGATATGGACTTGACCACCAAAACTTAACCTTGTTCACTGATCAATGAAATGAGGTAAAAGTCAAGTGAAAACTGTCTGATAGGCATGAGGACCTTGCAAGGTACAAACATACCAAATATAGTTATCCTATTACTCATAATAAGAGAGAAATTAACATTACAAAAAATCTAAACTTTTTTTTCAAGTAGTCACTGAAACATGAAAAATAAGGTCAAGGACAATGGACATGTGACAGACGGAAATTTCAAAACATAAGGCATCTATATACAAAATATGAAGCATCCAGGTCTTCCACCTTCTAAAATAAAAAGCTTTTAAGAAGTTAGTTAACGCACCCCGCCAACGATGACTATCTCTATGTTGAGTTCTCTGCAACAAAAGTCGTAGGCTCGACAAAAATGGACATTTACCAACATGACCAATTATGGTCCAATATCCAAAGTATAAATATATGGTTGTATTCAGAATATTAAGGAACCCCAAGAATTCAACAAAGTTTAATTTTGGATAATTTGGACCTTAAAGTGAACCAATTTGATAACAGGACTCAAAATCCAAAATCTAAAGACACACTTTTCCAGCATATCAAAGAACCCCATGTATTTAATTTCTATCAAAATTAAATTAAATTTAATTTTGAACATCAATTTCATGCAACTTAAAACTGTGCCTATTAAAATGCTGATTAAGGAATATTAATGTTAAGTTTCTGTGGGTGTTACATTTCAATGTTGTGTTTCTGTTGTGTCGTAGTTCTCGTCTTATATTTGATGTATTTCCCTGATTTGTTTTTTTCTCTCTCGACTTATGAATGTACGGTATACTACTGTTGCCTTTATTTATTAGACATTATTATGTATGGCAGTTTCTATTTTAAGACTTTTACGATGTATCTTTAAATGGTTAATTTTGGTTGCAAACTCCATTGGAAATTTGAAATGAGAAAATGACCATATTTTGTTAAAAAATAGGGGAGGGGGGAAACATTTTTTTTTTTTGGGGGGGGTCAATTCAAAACAGCAAAGTGAATTGCACAAAAGCAAAAAATTGAAGATTAATTCAAATTATATAACAAGTTCTAAGTTCTTTGACTACAATTATTCTGTTTCAGAAACCTATTATGTGTCAAATATTTAATTACAATCCAAATTCAGACCTTTATCAAGCGTGAGTATTGTGTCCATTTTTGCCCCAAATGTTTAGGGTTTGACCTCTTCGGTCGTATCCAGCTGCGCTCGATGAGGCAAATTTATTCCATTTGTAAAGGGGCATAACTCTAGAACGGTTAAAATGACTCCACCAAAATTCAAACTTGATCTGACATTTAACACCAACATCAATCAGATAATCATGAATTCTAATAGTTGTTCACAGTTACTTGTTTTTCTCATTTAAATAAACATATATATTTATTGAAAAATGCTAAATATATATATAAATCCAATGCAGATTTGTCTCAGGTCAGGGACTGGGTTTTGAGTATTTGTTAACATTTCAAACCTATTCATTTTCTGTATGTGCTTGACCCAAATCGTGAACCACTAATTTACTGCTGTTAATTATATTTGTTTTTCATCTAATATTTTTACATAAAAGTACAGGGTAGTAATGTCCTTTTTTGTCAAGCGTCAAACGGTCCTTTTCTTAAATTTTTCATCAGACCTAGACATATAATACATATTGTCTGAAGTTTCGTGAATGATTGACGGCAACGAATTATTTGGTTCCGTACTCGAGGGTCATAATGGGTGAACCTTCATGACGAAAAACGGTAAAAAGCTGGACTATTTATACAAGTTATATGTTTAATCCCTTTTTTGATCACTCAAAACTTTGAAGAGTAAGGCAATAAAGGTAATCATTGGGGACATTCTAACAATGACTGACAATTTAACACTACATACTTTTGATATGGATTCCGTCAACTGAAATTAATTCGTACATTGATATGTATGTCAACTGACAGTGCATCGTTTGAAGCGTAACGCAGGAGCAGGTTAACCTGTGCTTTTGACTCTTTCTTATTGCAATAACATACTGAAATACTCAAACTTTCATTTTTTTTTAAAAACGCATGTTTTATAAAACTGGAATATGACTGATATGCTTTAAAGATTTGAATACAGACGGAACAACTAAATCTGTGTATTTTTGTCAAGAATCATTGAGTTGAAGTCGTACTCTCCGGGTAAATACATGAAATTAACATAAGATGCATTGTTTGAATTAATGAAAATTCAGATTATCATTTTCTTGAAACTTTCGGATGCACAAATAAATTTCCCATGTATGCACATGCACAGATACGTCACCAACGTAGATTAACCAGAATAATCCAGTTGTTACATTCCCATTACTCCGACGAGGAAAGGCAATGGATAGAGGCCGCTGATTTCTGATTGTAATTAAAGTGTGCGTACTACCAAATCTACTTTAAACAAGCATTCTGAGAGTATTGCATGGCATTATTCATTATACTGGAACAAAAATTATTATAAGAGTGAAATTTTCAAGTCCAAGGACTATAACTCTGTACAAAATAATCAGACAGAAACAAAAATTTGAACTTGATCTGTAATTTGTCATGATAAAATTAAACTATATACCAATTATCAATCAATATCTTCAAGCATGCTGGAAAAAAAGTGTTGAAAACATTCTAACATTAGATACGATTAATAGTTCTCTAAAATTAGATATGATTAATAGTTCTCTAAAATTAGATATGATTAATATTTCTCTAAAATTAGTTATGATTAATAGTTCTCTAAAATTAGATATGATGGATACAATGTATATTTATTTTCAAGTTATAATCAAACATAATTAATAGTTCCTGATATTTTTTCTTTCATTTGTCACAAACTAATATAGATTTGTAACTTATTTATATAATGTCAACAACTTTTGTCTATACACACTGTAATTTAATGAAATATATACCTTAGGCCACACCAATTTAATTTCTTGTTCTACTGATTTTTGAACTCCAAAATGTGTTGCGAGCGAGCGATTTGAAAATTTTAATAAAAAAATATTTAATTTTGCAAATTTTTGAGGCGAAGCTTGAAAAATAGAGGCGAGCGATTATAATTTTTTTTGTAAACATAAAATAGTAGGTTTTGAAGTATTAAAACTTGATTTATCACTTGTACTTTGACATTTCTTTAATTTCTGAAGTATTGTTTCCCTGTTCACCAAGAATTAATCAAATCTGGTCTATGTATGTGCGACTAACAATGAGACAGTTCTCCATCCAAGTCATATTCAGTTTGGGGGCAACCCCTTCATGTTATAAATTTATCCCTTTTACATGTTTTATGATCAATACCAGTTATAATATATTTGTTTGTACAAAAGGGTTCATATTTTCTTAAACAACTATATATCTATCTGGTATTAAATGGCCAAAACATGTCCAAGAATTTTTGTAATATTCCTGGACTTTAACAATGTTAACACATTTACTTTAATAACAGTTTAATATTATTCAAAATAAATGGACCCCTCTTTTAGAAAAAGTTGTTTAAAATATGATGTAACTCTCCTCTTTTTGAGTACAAAATTCTAAGTTTTCAAAGGTTTTGTATAGAAGAACTAAACAAATCCTTGGTATTTCTATTTTCTTTTCTACATCAGTAAAATGACCGCTTGTCTAAGGCAGGGTTGTTCTCAACCTGATAATGGCAAACACAGGTCAAAGTATGGCCTTTTACACAGGGCTTTGATACAGACCAAACAGCAAGCTTAAAAGGACCCCAAAGTTATTAGCGTTCACAATTCGAACAGGAAAACCAACGATCTAATTTATATAAATCCGAACAGGAAAATACCAATGAACAACATCAACAAACGATGCTGAACGACAGGCCCCTGAATCAATCAGGACAGGTGCATAAACATGCAGCGGCTATGGATAGTTTTGTTTCGCCAGCATACAATATAGTTGCAGTTGAAGGTAAATCCTTCAGAAGTTCTTTGTACTTTATTCTAACAACGAACATTTGTTGATAGGGAATATAAGTAAGGGGGAAAGAAACCAATTTTTGTTCTTAAAAGGTATTTCCGCAGTTATATTTATATCAGAGCACTCCCGCTTTGGGTAAATAGGTTTCATGCTAAAACAAATATTATCACAGTGTGGTGGGGTGCATTTATGTTTAAAATCGTCATATACAGGTTAAACTGTGATTTTAAAAACATATGTTGATATTTTTTTATAATATTTACAAAAAAAACGGTGCGGGAAATGGACATAATTACATTTCTGGATGCGGGAAGCGGGACTATAAAAAAAATTAAAAAAATCTGTTTTGAAAAAAATAGGTGCGGGCGGGTCCGTCGAACAAGGAATCAAATTGGTGTGGCCTTAATAAAAATAGATTATTATCTTTCACTTCATATTTTTTTCTATGTATATAGCATTCAGAAAATTAGTTTATACAAAATAAAAAACAATACTCCAAATTGACAACAACACTTCAATTGGTCTGCAGGCTTCATCAGGACAATTTTTATACAGAAATTGAGCCCCTGAAGTACTCAAAGTGGTGCATTGAATTTGACGTCGTCATGGTGAGTAAAATAAAAAACAATTCAAACAATTAACCAGAGAATGTTTTTAAAAAAATGAGTTATCTCTCTTTGTACAGAAATATGGTTTAACATACAAAATGTAGTACTGTAACATCAGATATGAACCATGATAACTCTAGACTAAATCATCAAACCAGAACAAAATTCGAACTTGATCTATAACTTGTCATGATAAAACTAAATACCAAATATCAAATCAATATGTTAAAGAACGAAGAAAAAAGTGTGGAAAGCTGATTTGACGGACTGACGGATGAACAGACGGACAAACAGACAGACGGAAGGAGTGCAAACCTAAAGTCCCATTCGACTTTGTCGGTAGGGGACAAAAAAAATCCGGAAACAAGTAAATAAATAACGTACATGTAAGATGAGATGAAATCTTATAATTGACATAATAAAAAGGTAGATCATCATTAAAACATTAAAACACGAGAAATTATAACACTAACAGTAGTGATGGTTTTTTTCAAATCTAGCTGTACATTTGTTTCATAAAATCATAAAAATAATGCAGATGTAATTTGACAAACTTGAGGTTAGATCTCACAAACATGTTTAACCCCGCCGCATTTTTGCGCCTGTCCCAAGTCAGGAGCCTCTGACCTTTGTTAGTCTTGTATTATTTTAATTTTAGTTTCTTGTGTACAATTTGGAAATTAGTATGGCGTTCACTATCACTGAACTAGTATATATTTGTTTAAGGGCCAGCTGAAGGACGCCTCCAGGTGCGGGAATTTCTCGCTACATTGAAGACCTGCTGGTGACCTTCTGCTGTTCTTTTTATATGGTCGTTGTCTCTCTGGCACATTCCCCATTTCCATTCTGAATTTTATTGAAACCGATCGTGTATAAACATCGGTGTCAAGATATGGCACGGAAGTTGTAAAATATTAAAGCACAGTAGAGGATACGGCAAAAGTACTGGTGACGCTTTAATGATTTTACAGCCGGCAGTATAGGATTTCAGAAGAATTCAAAGTCTTCTTCCACCAAAAACTGGGGATGATCTTTGGTGCTTTGGAATGGTAAGCAGATCCTGCTTAACATGTGACACCTGTCGTGTGGCTTATGCTATTAAAGATGACGACTGAAGATATCAACTATGTTGACTTATTTGTAGAGATCCTAGTCTGATAATAATTTTTGCCTGTACAGTTTCTTGATAAATGTAACCAGTCAGAGCTCAGACATAAATAAGTCTGAATCTGCATTTAACTCATAGAGGTCTAAATTTGTAAGTTTTAGGATTTGTCTCCCTTTAATGTACGACAAAATGTGACTTGAATAAGTCCAATATTGTTAAACAAGAAATAATTGACCAGAATCAAAAAGTTGCAAATATCGACTCCTACAAGTCGATGAGTGATCCAAATTGGTTAACTTCAAGACCCACGCATATTTATAAGGAGGTCATGCATCTAAATCAAATAATGACAACATTGAAAGCCAATGCTTTATCTTCTAAAGAAAAATATGAATGAGAGTCTAAAAATTCGGAGATAATGTTAATTAACCTTACAATGCAACCACCTGGAATCACACTTAATGAGGTAAAACATCTGTGTTTAGTAAGGATGTTCAATAAGATAATTAAATATAGATAGCTCAAGTCCTTGTGAACTCTCATACAGGTTTTTGCTGTCATAGGTGGTGTAGTTTGGCCACAAAGTAACATTAAGTTTTTTCACCAACATAAATAGACCTAAACAAGTCTGTCATTTTCTGACTTAGATAAGTCTAAAATTGAAACTACATTTTTATAATAAATACATGTTTCGACTTATTTAAGTCAAAAACAAAAATCGACTTGTTTATGTCTGAGCTCTGACTGGTAACACACCAAATTACTTCAAAACATGCATTATCATAAATTACTAAACTGAAAAAGTGAGTATCAACTTTGTCAATTATTAAACAAATACCAAGACTTCAATACTTTATTTTGTTTAATATGGTTGCTTATCAGATATTTACATTTTCAGACAGGTATTGTATATTGATTTTTGTCGAGCCTGTGACATCTGTCGCAAAAGCGAGACGACGCGATCCTACATTCCGTCATCAGTGGCATCTACAACTATTCACTCTGTGGTTAGAAGTTTTGGAAATTTTAATAATTTTCACAAACTATAATGGATTACAACCAAACTTGGACAGGAGCTTGCAAAAAAAAATCCTGTTTATCCGTATTTTACTTATAAATGGACTTAGTTTTTTCTGCCAGTTAACATAACATTCACTGTGGTTAAAGTTTGAAAATTTTTAATAACTTACTTAAACTATCCTGTATTTGTACCAAACTTGGAAAGAATCTTGTTTATAATCAAATGCTTATATCTGGAAGGTTATTTAATTCCTTTTCTTTTTATATATTACTAAGAAATAGACTAAGTTTTTATGCCAGTTAACATTACATACAGTCTGTAGTTAAAGTTTTTAAAACATTTATTAGATTCATAAAGTAGGCGAGACACTGGGTTCCGCGGAACCCTCATGATTTTTTTCTGTCTTTCAGATTATAATGAATGCAACCTGAAATCCTTTTCACAGAACAAAAATATGAGAAATCAAAATTCATATTGTCAAAGAACAAATTTGATGATTCTCATGATTCATCTCATTCTATCAATTTGACGTATTACTGATTGGAACATGATCCAATGAATACATTTTAATTTTAAATTACCTTTTCTCTCAGTTGTCCCACCATGGAACATGAAGTTAACAATCAGGACAAGTCCTCTCTGTCCCGGTTTCTTCTCATACTTATCCTGAAAAATGCATTATTCTAAATAATAAGGATGTTCTTATCCCAGGCAGAAACCCTAGCCGTATTGGGCACAACTTTTTGGAACTTTTGGTCCTCAGTGCTCTTCAACTTTGTACTTTTTTTGGCTTTCGAATTTTTTGTTACATTTTAATGTTGTGTTTCTGTTGTGTCGTTGTTCTCCTCTTATATTTGATGTGTTTCCCTCTGACAGTTTTAGTTTGTAACCCGGTTTTGTTTTTTTCTCTATCGATTTGTGAGTTTCGAACAGCGGTATACTACTGTTGCCTTTATTTATTATTATATTAATGTTGATCATTTTTTGTTATTGATAGTTTCTCTTAAAAATGTTGTTTCACTAACTTATTTGTATCTCATGTATATCTTGTCCTGTTGATGATGTTTGTCTGCAGAGTAACTCTCTGTCTACAATTTTGTAAAACACAAATAAGGGGCAACAATTGTCTTTCAAGCTTACTAATCTTATAAGGAGACAACTGACTATATAGTTTTCAAGATGATACACAAAATCAACCAAAATTGGTAAACATTTTCATTTATGGGCAATAACTCGTAAAAGGCGTCATCTGACAGTATTATTTAAAATGGTATGATGGTATAACCTAACATCTTAAGCTTTTCTGCCCTTGTCATTGATTGATGTTTAACTCCACTTTTAACACTATTTTGCTTATTCGTGGCAGTCAGTATTTAGTGGTGGAGAAGGCAGGAGCACCCGGAAAGAACCACCGACCCTAGTCTACATGAACCTCTGTTATATCATATATCTATTATGGTTTACCTAAACAGAAGTGGGCTATAATACATTTATGATTTCAATTACTCAAACAGCCTTCTTTAACTTTATGGGACCCTGAACGTAAACAAAGTTTCAGATTTGGTTATAGGGTTAGGTTAGAGTTTCAGTATGTTTGAAATAGGGCTAGTGTTAATGTTAGATTTAGTTTTAGGGTGAGGATTAGTTTACAAAATGTAGTTCAGACATACAGTCAGCCTCAGGGTACTACTTGTACAAGTTATTTTTATTTACTTAAAGAAATTAAAAAAAATATACACATATAAGTAAATAAATAATGTTTGAATAATCTCCCCTTAATTTTCTCAAAAATTTACTTCTATAAGTAAATTTTTCTTACAATCCCACAAAAGTCATCAAGTTTTGAGATGTAAATTCATGCCTTTAATCATTTTTCCCAGGTTTGCTAATATATTTTTATTAGAGTTCAATGTTTCATCTCATTAATTCAACAAAGAAACTGATTGCGCAAAGATCTTAAGTATTTGCACAAGGCCTTCAAAAATTGCTCCTTGGGGGCTTGTAAATGAGCAGTGTTCTGAAGATAACAGACAAATTGGATTTTCATTGTCCATGAAATTACACTTAAATGATTAGTAAAGACATCTGCAAAGGGCAGATAATTTAAAATTCTATTATCTAGAGCAAAGAAATCATAAAAATTCAATAAAAGAAGATAGGATGACTTTTTTACTTCTACAAGTAAAAAAAATTGAATGTCTAAGGGACATAACTCAGCCAATATTTTTTTTTGCCTACACAAGTAAATAAAATTCACTTGTATAAGTATTCTACAAATTTACTTATATAAGTATTTTAATATTACTTCTGCAAGTAATTAGAAATAACTTGTACAAGTAGAACCCCTGACTGACATATATGTTTCCTAAAGTACCGCTACCAATGCTTATAAAAAAAAATGTGACGATGGGACACAGATTTCCCTGCTTATACATATTCAGCATATCCTTAATTCAACTTGATCTGTAATTGGTGGTAATAAGTATTGTCTATATGTTCTATAACATTCAATTGAAGCAAAATAAAGTTAGATTGCAGAAACAGTAAATTTGAAAATTTGTTCACTTATAAGACCCTTATCAAGGGACATAACTTGAGAACGGTATCAGTGACCCAATCCAAATTCAAACTTAATCTGTGTTTGGTGGAAATAAGCATTGTCTAAAAACCTATAACATTTCGTTGAAACAAACAAAAGTAAGACAGATAAACAAATTTTGGGATGAACAGACAGACGTATAAACAGATAAACAGTCTAACAAGGGTAAAACGTAATGCCTACTCCACATACGCAGCAGCATCAAAATCGATATATATATATATATATGATGTTATATCGCAATCATTACATGTTAATTTATGACATCAATGTACCAGGTCTTTCATGCACCTAGTACTTTTTGTCGAACATGTGAGGTCTCGTCTTCCATATATAAAGTTGTTTTCTTCGTAATTTTTCATAATTATATTTATCATTTCAGCCAAAATTAATTATAATGTTGGCTACAATACGATTTCTTCAAGATGAAAACATGTATAAAAATATCTATTTGGGTAGAGTTTTTGAATAAAATCTATGTTGGCAAAAACCGTCAGGAAGTAAAAAAGTCATGTCACCTTATTTGGGCTATTTCAAAAAAAATGATGCCTTTACTTTAAACCTTTGTCAGTCTCTTGTATGATACTATATCTGTAATGTTTTTAGGTCAGATAATGTATTATGATTAGTTGGTCCTAACTACCAAAGATAATAGCAGTATGTGCTCTGTTTAAAAAATATTGTCCAAAATTGTACCTCAAAATGTCAGGAGTGTAACGCTTTTAGTGTGACATTTAGAAGAAAGCATGTGCATTCATTGATGATATAGAATAAATAAGGGCAGATACAATACCAAACAATATTTTTCATTCAACTATTATATCTTGACTATGATTTCTTGTTCAATTCTTCCATATATTTACATTTTTATGAGCCTCATAAGGTAAGTCAAATAAGTTTTTGTAAAAAAAAAAATGTTAGTAAAAGTCAATATGCTGCCAGAAAATGTCTTTGTAGGTGAAATAACATGTTTCTGTACATCTTGCACGGTTTATTTTGTTTGTTTAGTATCATAGCTTGGCACAGGTGTATCCAGTTGACCCTGAAGTTCTACTACTGGAATATTATGGTTACAATAAGAGGACTACCCAGGTCTGTCAGGAGTGTAACAACTGGGTTAAGATGTATTTTTTTGAGAAACAATGTTGTTATAGTTGTTGTTTTTTCTTGAATTTCAGTGAACATTACCTGTTACAGTTTATCAGTAACAAACATGCCATTATTATGGCCTTCATTGCTTTTGTATGCTCAATACTGCAATGTCAGGAGTGTAACACAAAAAAATGCCTTATTTCAATCTTATTAGCAAAGGTAAGTTATTGGAAGAAAAACAAGCTGACAATTATTATAAAATGACATTACTACACCTCAGCTTAACACAGAATACAAGTCTACATCATTACTTTTGAAATTTTTGAACTAAAATTGCAATTGAACTAGCTTGTTTAAATGTGTTACAGTCCTGACATACAAGTATTGAGCATAAACAAGCAATAAAGGTCATTATAATGGCATGTTTGTTACTGAAAATATGCAACAGATGGTGTTCACACTCAAATTCCAGAAAAGAAAACCAATAATAACAACATTGTTTCTATAAAAAATTACATGAATGTTACACTTAAACATTTTAAAGCGTTACACTCCTGACATTTTTGGGTACATTTTTGGACAATTTTTAATATACAGAGCACATACTGCTACCATCTTTGGTAGTACGAACAAACTTATCATAATACATTATCTGACATAAAAACAGCATATATATAGTATCAAACAAGAGACTGAACAAGGTTTAAAGGAAAGCCATCTTTTTTTTTAAATAGACAATTAGCAAAATTTGTAAATATGTAAGAAGTATATAATTTTTTTTAACCTGTTCTTAATTTGCACTAAAATAATATGTGAAATATAAAGACTCTACATGATTTCAGGTCAGTTTCAGGTTAAAATATGGTAGCAATAAATTATGGTCAGGAGTGTAACATTTGTTACACTCCTGACAAGTTTCTGATGTAGCTTATCTATAACAAAATTCAACATGATTCTTTATTAAAATAATTGTAACATCTTTACAATGTGATGAGAAAGCCGATCTGTCTTGTAAAAGTGATTTTTCTGCACACTATTCACCAAAGATTCTTAAAAATTAAAGTGTAATTCTCATTAAACATGTTAAAAGTTTGCTCTTTGCTCAGAAATTAAAAAAATATGTAATCAAATATCTAATAAATTTATTTATTTGTGAGATTGTAAATTTAAAATAGATATCATTACTGATTTCTAAACATTCCATTAAAAAACAGTCTTACAGTTACTGAAAAAATATGTCAGGAGTGTAACAAAAGGATAAAAATCGCATGTTTGTATTTTTTAAATGAAGAAAGCTTATAATTGACTGAAGCAATTGTTGTGAAATTTTCAGAGGATGTAATCAGATCATATATGTTTGATTCCTTATACTTTTTATATCAAATTAAAGCTTTTGCAAAGAGATATAAAAACTTTTGAAATAAGATATTAAAGAATACACTAAAAATTGGTGAAAGTTACATATTTAAAAAAAAAACCTGTTTTATAAGTTAAAAAAAATTGCAGGAAAATCATTTAGTACCTTTATTGCAACAAACAAAAAAATTACATTGATATTTATATTCTTATTTATGTTTGTCAGTTGAAATTATTATTTTGTTGTTTCCTTTGAAAAGTGGATGAATTCTTATGAGTAAAATGTTGTTAAAAGTTTTGTTTTTATTATTTTGCATTAACCCTTGGTAGTTTTGTAAACTTGAATGTCTCTGGATTAAAGAAAAATGATAGAAAAAAGATTAGCAATGACTTAATTTTTTACCATGTTTGTCACACTTTGGCATCATTTTTTTTTAAATAGCCCATTTATGCATTTTCATGGTGTCAAAGCAAAATCAAAATTGACATTTCTGCACTTAAGTGTCAGGGTTATACCAGGCTGCTCATTTATTAATAAAGATAAAGCTATTATAACCTTGTTTTGCAAAGCATACACATTTTGTAATTTCAGGAACCATATAATGCCGCATTCCTTCTTTCTATCAACATATGGTTTATCTTATTTTTTTGTTTCAAAAAAAATAACAAACATTTCTAGCTTTCCGTGACTTTTCATGAAAATACTTAAAACCAATAAAAAAATGTAATATGTAAACACTTACAGACAGCGCATTACTTTCTATCTCTGACCATTCGCCATCGAATGTGTGGGGTGTTTTACATGTCCCGCACAAATATTCTGTAATCTGCTCCTCACTTAATTCATTGGATCCTGTCACCAATTCAGGTTTGGTATGTCCACATTCGATTTTTTTCTCGAATTCTACAGTGGACATCTTGAATCGTGTATGTATTATTTTCTCTAACTCATCTGTCACGAAGTCCCCAATGTCTTTGTACAAACCTCTTTTGATGATTGAATCTTTCCCGAATTCCAAAACCTGAACCTGAATAAAATTTGGAAATGTCATTACAAGCAATTTTCTTAAATTTGTTTTCTTCTGTAACTCAAAGACTGCAATATCTCCGAAAAGAGCAACTGACTTTTTCCTTTGATTTGGAACAACCACTTCTGCAATTTCATACTTCCGGCTCAGTGAAGCAATCAAATGGTTCATTAAATGTGGTGGCTTGAATCTAAATTTGAAACATAACCAAGCTGATTTTTTACAGGTACAGTCTGTCACATTAAATGTTTCATAAATGTCACAATGTGATTCTATTTTAATCAGGCAAGGTACATAGTAGCAAGGCTTCTCGTCAGCAGTCTCTGACATGTTTGGACGTATAATGATATCAAATCTCTCCATTACGTTCAGAATATGGTCCTTGTGTGTTGTAAACATGTTATCCTTTTTTTTAAATATATCTTCTAAAACCTCACTATGTAATTTGCCTCTACTGTACAATTCATCCCATTTTTTTCTATTTTTGATACTTATGGCTCTAAATTTCTTCGCAGTAACTATATATCTAAAAGCGTCAGATAACCACTGTGTATCTAAAATAATATAAGAAGGAAGATCTTTGAAATAAACTAAAGCTCTGATCTCATGGTGAAACTCAAGGAAAAATCTTAGTTCTTCGTCATTTAGTGGCTTAGGTGTATCACTAGCGATATTCTGAATTTCCTGAAAGGATATAATAGGTAACTCCTTCTTCTTTTCTTGAAGTCGCGTTTCCAGCTGAATGAATTTTAAAGGATAATCTTTGTTCCATGTTTTCATTTTTCTGGCTAAGTTAAGGATGTTTTCTCGTATTTGCTGAAATACACTGGGATCATCTTCTGTGTTGGAGATAAAGTATTCTTGCCTTATATGTCTTAGTTCATCTTCTGACATATTCTCCGTATACTTCAATATACTTTCACTGCATGCATCATCAATCTAAAAGATAAAATTAATTGTGTTTGCTAAATAAAACATTGAAAACACTAAAAAAATATCAATTTATAAAATGATATTCAAAATTATGGGTCGTCAAAGCTGTTCCCTTCGTACCTTATTTGGCCTTTTGCTTTTTTTTATTCGAACGTCATTTATGACTTGTGAAGAAGAACACGGTCTAGCATACAAAAATTCAATCATTGTGTCTATGACGAGACAATTGTACTGTATCTTTTTTCAGATATTATTAAAAGATTTAAGTTTCTGTAAACTATTAGAAAATATTGTTATCCTTTAAACACTGTAAACCTTAAAATCTGATAAAGTTATTTCGTTTGGATATTGTCAATATGTTGGTCTAGTATAATAATCAGTTCCCCATGGTCCTGTACAAATAAACACAAACATCTGACAAAATTGGCAATTTTTAATACCTCTTGTACATCAGAGATCAATGCATCTTTCCAAGTGCCAACAATAACTATTGGTGGATCAAGATCATCTGATGTTTTCTCGTTGACATCAAATCTATGTCCATCCTCTTCCAGTCTACTGTAACAATGTATAGAATCCATCCACAATTGGAATAAATCTACAAAGAAATGTGTATAAAGAATTCTTATCACCATTCATTAAAGTCTAATGTGGGAATTTGACGGATAATGACACAACAATTCACCAAAGACCAACAGACCAGAAGACTAGTCATCCTTTTCAGGTTTTAACAGATAACAAGAATGTAGAAAAGATTTACAATTCACAAAATAATAGTTATTACAAGATAACAAACTGTCTGGCTACATAAACTTTTCTCAACTTTTAAAATGAACAGTGTCAATCATTTCCAACTATCAATTGACTATTGACCTTTTTATTTAAGTATAATTTAATTTTGGATGTAACAGGTATTCTGATTGGCTGAAGTTGTTTTGTTTATCAGTTCATAGACATAATTTTGTCATGTGTCCGTGTCACGGCATCAACGGTTTTTCATGCCACTGCTGGTGGATGTTTCGTCCCCGAGAGTATCACCAGCCCAGAAGTCAGCACTTGAATATCAGTCATATATGGTCAGTTTTATAAATTTCCTGTTACAAAACTTTGAATTGATCCAAAAAATAAGGATTTTCTTATCTCCAGGAATAGATTACCTTAGCCGTATTTGGCACAACTTTTTTTGAATTTTGGGTACTCAATGTTCTTCAACTCTTTACTTGTTTGGCTTTGCAACTTTTTTGAACTCAGCACCACTGATGAGTCTTATGTAGACGAAACGCGCGTCTGGCGTATTAAATTATAATCCTGGTACCTTTGATAACTATTTACACCACTGGGTCAATGCCACTGCTGGTGGACGTTTTGTCCCCGAGGGTATCACTAGCCCAGTAGTCATCACTTCGGTGTTGACACGAATATCATTTATATATGGTCAGTTTTATAAATTTCCTGTTACAAAACTTTGAATTTTTCCAAACTCTAAGGATTTTCTTATCTCCAGGAATAGATTACCTTAGCCGTATTAGGCACACCTTTTTTTGGAATTTTGGCTCTTCAATGCTCTTCAACTCTTTACTTGTTTGGCTTTGCAATTTTTTTTAACTCAGCGCCACTGATGAGTCTTATGTAACGAAACGCGCGTCTGGCGTATTAAATTATAATCCTGGTACCTTTGATAACTATTTACACCACTGGGTCAATGCCACTGCTGGTGGACGTTTTGTCCCCGAGGGTATCACTAGCCCAGTAGTCATCACTTCGGTGTTGACACGAATATCATTTATATATGGTCAGTTTTATAAATTTCCTGTTACAAAACTTTGAATTTTTCCAAACTCTAAGGATTTTCTTATCTCCAGGAATAGATTACCTTAGCCGTATTAGGCACACCTTTTTTTGGAATTTTGGCTCCTCAATGCTCTTCAACTCTTTACTTGTTTGGCTTTGCAATTTTTTTAAACTCAGCGCCACTGATGAGTCTTATGTAGACAAAACGCGCATCTGGCGTATTAAATTATAATCCTGGTACCTTTGATAACTATTTACACCACTGGGTCAATGCCACTGCTGGTGGACGTTTTGTCCCCGAGGGTATCACTAGCCCAGTAGTCATCACTTCGGTGTTGACACGAATATCATTTATATATGGTCAGTTTTATAAATTTCCTGTTACAAAACTTTGAATTTTTCCAAACTCTAAGGATTTTCTTATCTCCAGGAATAGATTACCTTAGCTGTATGTGGCACTACTTTTTTGGAATTTTGGGTCCTCAATGCTCATCAACTCTTCACTTGTTTGGCTTTGCAACTTTTTTTATCTGAGTGTCACTGCAGAGCTCCAGATAAGCTGCGTATTTGCGTGATCACGCAATACAAATAATAAAAAACCCAATGCAATTGCCCATTGCAGGTTCAATAACCCAATTAATTCAAAGGAAAACCCAATTATATTCCAAAACCATGAGTTCTCAACCCTTTTATTGGCTACTATTTGCGTTATTTACCCTTATCTGTTTACAGTGGTCGTGTAAACTATTTTTATAATATTTATAATTGGAAATTTCCTTTCGTTCTAAAAATAGATCCCTGCATCAAGTAGCTGAAATGGGTTTTCCGTTGCTCAATAGGTACACGTGTTTTTGAAAACATTTCGATCTTCTCGGCGTTTATCCATATTAGCGTGTGTCATGAAGTCATATTTTTTTCGCATTGCTTGGGATTTATCATTACATACATTGAATTAAAACAAAAGTGAATGTCCGGTAAAATTATTAAATAGAAGCATGTTTTCTGCTTCTTTTGAAAAGCTTAGGGAAAGTTATGATGATAACAAGACTCAGCCAGTGTTTTTAGGAAGCGTCCATCGAACGCACGGGCGTGTGTACGTACCTTAACGAGAACATTGCTAATAAAAGCAGGCCTAGGGTTTCCTCAAAAACGAAATCAGTTGGAAAAAGTGAAAGGCCAAATTAATTTTGACATGATAAAGCATCAGAAACCAAAAGTTCTAATAAAAGACAACTAAACCCAGATTTATGAAAATTGGAATAAAACAAAAACATTCAAGTATAATTAGAGTTTTATATATACTATTTTTTTTTCATTTACGGTTAATTAATGAATACACACACAGGCACTGGTCTCAGAATTTATTATATAAAGGTATAAGACGAGTGCCTGTGAATACACATATCCATTTTTTTACAGTTTATATGAGAAAATACAAAACTGGCAGAAGGTTTGAAACGGAACACAAATTAAACCTACAATTGCTTCTCAGTCAATAAACCAAATAAAACAGCTAGCAAATAACCCTAACCCTAAACCAAATAAAACAGCTAAACAAAGAAAGGAACATATTTAAGATGGAAAAAAAATCTGGGGTTGATATTGCCTAAATATTCAATATTGTGTTGATGAAAAAACCCAATACATTAAGGAGCTTGTTGGTGAAAAACCCAATTTGATATTAACATGAGGGGTGAATTGGAATTGATAATGCAATCAAAAAACTTTATCACCCAATTATATAAGAAAATGGTGGGTAAAAAACCCAATTTGTGAATTCTTATCTGGAGCTCTGCACTGATGAGTCTGCACTGATGTAGACGAAACGCGCGTCTGGCGTATTAAATTATAATCCTGGTACCTTTGATAACTATTTCATGCTTTACTCCGGTTTAAAATGGAATTAAGACTTAAATTATAAGAAATGACTGTAATATTTTGTCTGCCTATTCGAAATAACATTAAAAAAAATGTCGTGAACACTTTGAAATAACCCGTTACGCCAGTTATTTAGTGTGCACCACATTTTTCATGTTATTTTTGCATAGACATAAAAAATATTAGTCATTCCTTAAATGAACAAAAGGCCCCTGTCAATCAGATCTTCCAATAAGTCAATAAACTATAAAACTGAACTCTTACTAACAGTGAAAAGCAAGATTATCTGGATAGTAGATAAACCTTCTGTGAATAACTGATGTTTAAATTATCCGCCTTTAAACGAAATACAGACATTTTAATTTTACTATATATATAATCATCAAAATCATAGTCAAAGAAATTATTTCAAATGTAATCAAAGTCCAATGTTCCATCATGGTTTTCTGGCAGATTGGCTTTTAAGTGCATTTTTCCATGATGGCAAACAAGTTATGTATATAAACTGTCTCTATTTGTCTGAAAATGTCTTAATTCTTTTTGAGTTTGTCTTACTAATTTGGTGTGTCTGAGACGCTTTTGTAGGTAAACATGATTAACCTTCATCAGGAATGCTCAAATTCAAAGATTTGAATGCCAAAGATGAATAAGACCAAAACATGTTCAGAGCAAAAGGCACATAATAAATAGCAAATTTCATCAAAGGTGAACTTTGATTGATGAAAATGGAACCTTGATAATTTTTTAACTTATCAAAACATTTAGGAAAGTTATGAATCATGTTTTTCACCAAGTTTTATTCAGAATTTTTGAAAATGTCTTAATTTTTCTGAATGTGTTAGAACTGTGTTCCAGAATAACATTAACGGTACCAATTTTACTGCACCAGATGCACATTTCGACAATACATGTCTCTTCAGTGATGTTCGTGGCCAAAATATTTGAAATCCAAAGCTTATATAAAAGATGAAGAGCTATAATCCAAAAATGTCCAAAAAGTATAGCCAAATCCGTGAAAGGAATCAGAGATTTGAATGAGGGAGATACATTCCTTAATTTATAATAATTTCTAACATTTTGTAACAGCAAATTTTAATAACACAAAAAAATCCGTATTTTCATGCCAGTACAGAAGTACTGGCTACTGGGCTTGTGAAACCTTCTGTGTTCAAAGTTTTGTCAATTAAAAGGTTACAGTTCAAAATTATGCACCAAACACAAACCATACACTGTTTAACTATCAAAGGGGTCAAATGAAAAAGGTCAGAATGATCTGACTTTGGTATGTGATGCACCCCAAGCCCAAATGCAACAGTTAAACTCCATAGGTTAACCAAACCTTTAAGGTACAAAAGGCATGACCCTTGTAATACAAGGTTTTACTATCATATAGGTATCAAAGGACAAAGTCAAGGTCAAAGTGATCAGACTTTGGGATATGACACCTCCAAAGACCATGATGCAACTGCCTGCTAACTTAAGTTTGATAACTTAAAGTTTAAAGCACAAACTTTATGAAACGGCCACAAATAGGATAAAGTCATCTATCATAATCATTTCTACGATTTAACCTTTAGAGAAAATTTAAGCAAAGTGTTTTATCCATGCCTCCATTTGTCTTATTTTTATGCAATGTCATAGGCATATATAGATATATAGACAAATTTTGCTATGCATATTTATAACGTGATAAATAGACAAACAAACAATAACCAAAGTTACGCATGTTTTTTAAGCATTATGATGTCATTTTGCTAGAAAACTTAAAGGCTCATTGTTCTAAACACTTTAAAATATATAAGGTAAAGCACTATCAATATTACATGGACAAATGTTTTTTAATAAGTTCTACAGAACTTGTATTTGCACTCTGGGTTTTTCTAAGAATTAGAAACTGACTTGGCTGGTTGTAATACACTTGACTCTGTACTAAAGTAATCTTTATCTATGTAACAGTTTGTGTAGTTGTTAACACTTATGAGGCTGTTAACTATCGTTGAGTCGATGTTTTTCTGCTGTCAGTTTGGATCCACTTGAGCTGAAGGTCCTTATATTCACATTGGAAAGTGGAATAGCTATGGTAGCATGCTGAAGGTCCTTATATCCACATTGGAATGTGAAATAGCTATGGTAGTATTTCTTTTCTGAATTGAAAGTTTATACATGTTTTTAGCATCAAAACCTTCCAATCGATGTTTTGACAAAAACAATGCACTTGTCTATCAAAGCCGATAAATATACTATAACTCACCCTTGCATGTGACATAGACAGAAGCAATATGATTATCAAGTATTTAACATCCTCTCACCTGTTTATTGTTCAATCAAACTATTATCACTTGTGAATTAGTTTGATTGAACAATAAACAGGTGACATGATGTTAAATACAATTAACAAGTGATAATAGTTTGATTAAACAATAAACAGGGGACAGGATGCCAAAAAAAAATTTAAGAAATTTTCTTAACAATTTCTGAAATCTTGAGAACAAATTGTCCCCATCCCACACACCAATTGTTTATAACCCCCCCCCCCCCTCTTTCCCCAAGAAAAATCTTTCCCTCAAGATATGGTCATAATCTCAAATCAAATTTCCAATGGAGTTAGCAACTATAATAACCCATTAAAATACATTCAAAATGTTGTGTTTGAATTACTTCCCTTACACTGCTTTTAAATTATGTTTTGAACTTAAGTAATTGCCAATTAACCAGGACATCCTTGTTTTCCACCCTTTTTGCCCCTAATTCTTAAACGGTTTGAGCCATAACCCCTCAAAGCCAAGTTTACCATCCCTTTGTGGTATGTAAACTTGTAGTATAATTTCAGAGAGATCCATACATCATTCCACAAGTTATTGTCTGGGAACTAAAAAAATGCTTATTTGCGCCCCTAATTCCTAAACTGTTGGAACCATAAACCCCAAAATCAATCTCAACCTTCCTTTTGTGATCATACACCTTTTGTTTAAATTACATAGATTTCTATTTACTAACCTATACTGAGGATATTGTGCGAAAACCAAATGGCTAAAGAGGACGACGATGACGTGATACCAATATACGACCGCAATTTTTTTTGCGGTTGTATAAAAATGATTGAATCAAAATTGCTCTACAATACGGTAGACTAAACACAAAGGCAAGCATACCTGGTTAGCTTTGGAATATTAAAGCCGGTTGTAGAGGGTCTTCCAATGATATATCTCATAAAGTTTCAAAACATGTATCCCTATAGTTTGTAATGAGACATGTTTTTGTCATTTTAAAACTAAATGATTTATACCTGTTAATTTGATGAAATGGGCTAGGTGAGCTAACAAGAGAGGCTGAATCACGCATATGGCAAACATATGCCATTTACTTTTTTACTGCAATGGCTAAGGTTTGCTTATTAGTTAATCTTTTCTGTCTGATCATTTTGCTTTTTTTTTCTAAACTATAAGAGTTTTCAAGAAAATATCTTAAAATGAATACAAATTGTCATGTGACAATAATTATTCCTACAAGGATTGATTGTTTGATTGTTTATATTTTAACACCACTTTTAAGCGCCTCTTTTGGGCTATTTCGTGGCGGTAAATTTTTATGGATGGAAGTAGCCGGAATGCCCGGAGAAAACATTCGATAGGAAAACTGACAATCCTAGTCAATTAAGATCGGAGTCGAGTGCACCCATACTAGTGGGGTTCAAACTCATAACCTTAGTGTTGACAGGGTAGTGATTACAGTAGTAGAACTACTTAGACCACTTGGCCACTGAGGCCCACATGAGGTACGAATTGTCATAGAACAGTAATTTGTCAAGTTGAATTATTTTTTTATCTTATCTTGCTGCCTACACTTAATTCCTTTCTGTGTTCTAAGTTTTGAAGACAATTTAAAAAATAAATAACATCCGAGAACAAAAAATTTCCAAACATTTCGTTCTTTAAATAGCTGCTAGATGCCCTTCACCTTTAACTTACAGAACCGAAAAAAACAAAAAGTGTCTTTTCAATCACATCTGGCATTTTAAACCAAGTTTGGTTAAAGTTATTCGTAATGTTCAAAGTTTGGTAACAGGTAGACTTGGTTCAAAAGATGACATCCCAAGACCAAAATTTTCCTTAATTTCTGTCTATTAATATCTAACAGCTGTTGCGACCTTGACCTATGACAAATCAGAATTCAGTTTAGAATACATGTAATATTTAGTTATCTGCAAATTTGATTGTGAATTAATCAATTCAGATAATCTGCGTTGGATAATGTTTACCTGGGTTGTTCATCATTCCAAAATTAAACAAGAATTCTGAGAGCATTGCATGGAAATACATAGTCCTCTACCCGTTAAATTTCATTATACTGGAACAAAATGCTATACTTGATTTTTAACTTTTCATGGCGTAAACTATATAACAAATATCAAGTTCAGTGCTCCAGCTAGAAATTGAAAGGGGCAAGGTAGCCAGTGGAGGGCAGGGAACTTTTTTACGATAGGAAAAGGCACTGCTTATTTCTTTTGTCTATGTTTCTGTGTGTATCACGAGTTCACATTCTTTTTTTTCTGTATATGTTGTTAAAAAAGATTCAGAAGTTGTTGTTTTGATAAATTATTGTATAAAAGTTGTATTAGAAAAGTCATTCATACTACATGTTCATAAAACATGGCAATACACATTCATACATCACATCACTATTAACCAAAAGAGGCAAAATATACTAACTCCCCCCCCCCCCCCCCATTTCCAACAAGAGTGCACACGCTGAAATGTCTCGCCTTCTATACTAATCATTGATATTATGTTGATAGTCCTCAGTATAAAGCTAAGCTTTATTACAACTGTCACATAAACTTAACATTAACCAAGATAACTAAACAGAGACCAATGAACCTTGAAAAAGAGGTCCAGGTCAGATGAACCATGCCAGGCAGACAGGTACAGCTAACAATGCTTCTATACAACATATATAGTTGACACATTACTTATAGTTTAAGAAAAATAGACCAAAACACAAAAACTTAACACTGTGCAATGAACCGTGAAAATGAGGTCACGGTTAAATAAAACCTGCTCGACTGACATAAAGATCATAAAATATTTCCATACACCAAATATAGTTGACCTAGTATGGCATATTGCATTAGATAAAAAGACCAAAACTCAAAAACTTAACTTTGACCACTGAACCATGAAAATGAGGTCAAGGTCACATGACATCTGCCCGCTAGACATGTACACTTAACAATCATTCCATACAACAAATATAGTAGACCTATTGCATATGGTATGAGAAAAACAGACCAAAACACAAAAATTTTACTATAACCACTGAACCATGAAAATGAGGTCAAGGTCAGATGACACCTGCCAGTTGGACATGTACACCTTACAGTCCTTCCATACACCGAATATACTAGCCCTATTGCTTATAGTATCTGAGATATGGACTTGACCACCAAAACTTAACCTTGTTAACTGATCCATGAAATGAGGTCGAGGTCAAGTGAAAACTGTCTGACAGACACGAGGACCTTGCAAGGTACGCACATATCAAATATAGTTATCCTATTACTTATAATAAGAGAGAATTCAACATTACAAAATATTTGAACTTTTTTTTCAAGTGGTGACTGAACCATGAAAATGAGGCCAAGGACATTGGACATGTGACTGACGGAAACTTCGTAACATGAAGCATCTATATACAAAGTATGAAGCATCCAGGTCTTCCACCTTCTAAAATATAAAGCTTTTAAGAAGTGAGCTAACGCCGCCGTCGTAGCCGCCGCCGGATCACTATCCCTATGTCGAGCTTTCTGCAACAAAAGTTGCAGGCTCGACAACAAAACAATATAAACTAAACATCTGACAGAGTTGTCTTATTTGAAAATTTTCAGCTAGTGTTTAGCCCTCATAACTATTTTTCGTTGTTTGTGTTTAGGGATTATTTAGTATAGCTTCATCAAATTGAATTGTCATGGTAATTTATCTTCACCCTACCCATTTTTGTAGGTGACACAGATATATACATGATATAAGTACATTTAGTATATATGTCTCTGGGTTACAGCTTAACATCAACTGAACATTACATCTAAATATTTCTATGTTGACAATATGTATAAAACATGGTTTGCTAAAAGTATGATTATCAAAAATAAATTGCAATATATACTTTTGGTATCAAGACAGTTGATATCCTTAAGGTGATATTCTTATATAATTTTGTATTCAATTGATTATTTTTTCCTATTTTTAGTAGCAGATAATATTTTAGGAGCAGACATTCATAATAAGCTAAAACAGTGGGAGTAACTCCAAAATTAATTTCCAACACATTTACATTAATTAACAACTGTATGCTTGTCGCTCACCAGTTGAGATGGATAGTTTTTCTGTGAAGGAATAGTTGTATTTTGAATTCTATTCTAAAGTCATGAATGTCTTCATTTATACACTCCTCCATTGTGACTTGGAGATCGAAAATGCCGACCCAAGCTAAAAACACCCACTGACACATTCATCAAATGTATGACAAAAAGGTACATTGTCTCAAATCGATTACTTTGAGGTCTTATCCACTGTAATTGATTGTAATGACATGCTTAACCTGGGGGCAATCACCAGGTGTCATATATGTAATTTAACTTCGTGATAAGAAATCGATAAAACAAAAAGCAATTTTACCAAAACGGCACAAGGGTTTTTGGGGAAAAGGCGTCAGGGCAGAAGGTCTCGGATGAAGGCACCCAGGGCGCAACCCCCTTCTTTTTTGGGCTAACGAGACCATTGAAATTAATATCTTCAGGCGTGATGAAAAAAGATGTGGAAACTGATTGTTTGGGTCAATTTTTCAAGTCTAAGGACCATAACTCTGCACAAAATTATCTGACCAGAACAAACAAGTCCAAGGACCACAACTCTGCACAAAATCATCAGATCGGAACAAAATTCACAGTTGATCTGATCGTGATAACACGGTAAACCAATTATCAATTTAATATCTTCAAGAAAAAAAAAGAAGCGGAAAACTTAACATTTGAGTGAATGGAAAAAATCATCAGAACAGAATTTTTTTTTTAACTAGTCTTGATCTGTAACTTGTCAATATCAATATCTTTAAGCATGGTCGGTCGGACGGTACGACGGACGGACAGACAGACGGAAAGACAGACAGACAGACAGAATGCAAACCTAAAGTCCCTTTCGACTTCGTCAGTATAGGACTAATAACTAGGCATTTGACAGAACCATCAATGATAACAGGTCTAGATCAGGCAAAACGTACTGAAAATTCAGAAATTATTGCATGCATTTATTATTGCAATTTTCTCATTTTAGACTAAAATGCGATTTTAATTTTTGCGATATATAGAAAATTCCTGTTTAATTCATATAAAAATTTCAAAATGCGAGTTTTAATTATTGCAATTATAACCCTGTCGCAATTTTCGCAATAATAAAATCATCGCAATAATTTCTGAATTTACAGTAATTCAGCTTACATGTGTAGGTAACCATTAAACCTGGCATTCTCGTCATGTCAGTAGCCATGCCAGACGAAAACATTAAACCATAAGTCATTTGTGTACAAGATTTGGATTGTCCACCTTGGCTATAGATATAGCTACCTTATGGAAGATACAGAATCACTGACCAGTATCATATACATATAACAGATAAACGACTGATACATTTGTTCTTTAAACAAAAGCTTTAATTAGCTCTTTAATGTTTGTATTAGGTTTTGGATTTTTCAAAATTTTTTCATCAAACGTCACCATGATCACCGAGGAGACATTCATTATTGAAGAAATGCATATTTGGATTTGCATTGGTAAAGTAAATCTAATTTATTGACTGATTGCTTTACATGTTTTCTTCTGTATTCATATTACTTGGAGCAAAAGTGGGTATATAGTTCTTTTTTCATCTATTTGCATCTTAAGCTAAGTAAACAGAAAAATGAAATGTTAAAGATTTTAATTCTCACTTATCGTATCTATATATGAAATTTTACCTTGTGCTTCTTTGTCGCCAGCCTCATTTAGTTTTGTAACAACAAGATAAATTGCATCTGGAGACAAAAAGGTCTGATGTGTATGGTAAAATTCTTCATCTCCTGCAAAATCCCATAACAATAATGTGGCATACTCCTCTTTGTCATGTAAATCAACATTAGATTGAAGCATTGTTTCAATATCCTTTTTTGCCTGTTCTAATGATTGGTTTGGTTTCTGCGAGGTTACTGGAGGTTCAACCTGAGATTCAGTGGTTACTAGAGGTGTCATTATTTTAGGCTGCTGATATACTGTCCCTGATGTTTTTGATTCATCAAAACTCGTTGCTGGTGTGTTGTCCTTAATGGCAAATTGGGATTGTACTGGTTCTTCCGTTGTTCCTTTGTCCTGAAGTTTTCCCTCATATTCTTTCAATAGTCTTGCATGAGTTTCAGTTTCTTCATAGTTTCCTATCAATAGAAAATAAACGAATTATTTCTACCGCCATCTTAGATTGTAAAATATTTAAAAAAAATGGTCTACAGCTTTATAGAATTATATGTTTTTTTAGATAGGATTGTAATTCAGTTGTAAGATTTTTCATCTAAAAATTAGTTTTATCTTATAATTAGAACTGTTTCCACATATTAAGATTATTTTTTTGTATGTTACAATTTTATTTTAACATAGCAGTAAAATGGGTGATAACTCAGCTGATTAACCAGCTATTAAAAAAGAATGTGTTGTAAAATTATATATATTGTTTTTGGTAGCAAGAAAAAACAAGTTCTGCCATCCAAATTTTTCATTTTATTTTCTGAAAATTCTATCGTTTATTTTACTTTCTATCATTCAAAATTAGTTTTCACTGTTTGTAAAATCTATAGATAATCTGACAATTTTTTAAAACCTGAAGCTTGAAAAAAAATCCTGTGACCCATACTTTCTATTAAAATTTTGAAAAAAGCATGATATAAACTACATGTTGGCAAGTAATTTTAAAAATCTACCGATTTAATTAAGACCCTTATCTCCCCGGAGAAACGCTGTTTATTTAGTTAAAGGTATAAAATAAGCAATGAACAGTTACAGAATAAAAATTTCGTATATCATTACACCCTAATATCAGTTCTTACAAATAAGGTAATGAGTTTTAAAAAAATTAGGAAGCACCAAATGTCTGGAAGGATCAGCAAACGTTTTCTTTCTGGCAGTCCTGCGTCTGACAGAAAGAAATTTAGTTTCACAAACTATGTATAGGGGTTTAGATTACGGACAAATGAACTTAAAAGACTGCATACACTAAAATGTCTAGCTTGTGTCTGACAGAAAAATTGAAGTTTCACAAACTATTTATAAAGGGTCAAGGTTAGGGACAGATGAACTTAAAAGATTGCATATATACTGAAATGTCTAGCCTGTGTCTGACAGAAAAATTGAAGTTTCACAAACTATTTATAAAGGGTCAAGGTTAGGGACAGATGAACTTAAAAGATTGCATATATACTGAAATGTCTAGCCTGTGTCTGACAGAAAAATTGAAGTTTCACAAACTATTTATAAAGGGTCAAGGTTAGGGACAGATGAACTTAAAAGATTGCATATATACTGAAATGTCTAGCCTGTGATTGAGTTTGATGTTGAATGTCTTTAAGATTTATAACTGATTGATTGTTGTATGTTCAGGACAAGAGAAAATTAACAAGAAATTTTACTTTCTAACAAGTCACATACAGACCAAGTAAAGAGTTGTTACAAATTTAATGTACAGAGGGCTTTGAATGCTTTCTACAAGAACTATTGGAATTAACGTCACTATTCTGACTGGTCAGGCTGCAAATTTATTCATCCCACAAAGCCGAACGGACACCCCTCTTTGGCACTGGTTTCAATGCCCGTCAAATTTTAGAGATGACCTTATTTCTATACCCCAGTCATCCCTAAGGTTAATGTCATAATACAGGTATAAAATAAGCTAACCACTATAAATGATCCATGAAAATTAGGTCAAAGTCATATTAACCCGTTCAGATGAACATGTACAACTTGCAATTGTTCTATACACCAAATATAGTTGACTCATTACTTAAAGTATCTAAGAATAGATCTAATCATAAAAAAATATGTGACCCAAAGAAAAGGAAGTCAAGCTCAGTTGGACCCTACCAACAAAAAAAGATGGCCTGGTACCTTTAGTATCTGAGAAAGGGAAATAATCAGGAAACTTCAGAGCCTAAAACAACATATATATTCTGGACTGAAACCTCAGATGATTAGGCATCAGTGAACCAAATGAAGTATGTTGGAATTGATTGATTCATTATATACAAGTTTCAAAACTTTTGTTATATTTGTTTTATCTTTAAACATACCATCTAATTTATTCCATATTCCATCATCAGACATTGCTTTGCATTTTATTTTATGAATTTCTATTCCATTTGTACTGGTAACATCTGTATTATCTTCACCAAACAATCTTTTAATCAATGAGGTCTTCCCTGCCCCTTTCTTTCCAACTACTACCAAACGTATGTCTCTCTTTTTCTCAGAGCCTGACTCAAGTAATTTAAGGTACAATTCGACAGATCTTTTGTCAGTCATTAATCTTATTTCAGTTGGGACTTCATCTACAAAGTCAAAGATATAAAGTTATTTTAATGAAGAAAAATACTATTTTACACAATTTATTATATGATTATAATCAAGTATTTTCTATTATGCACCTTTTCCATGCTTGTTAATATTAAATATTTAGTTTTTAGCAAACTTAGATGATTAAACAATAATTAAGGGCCCTTTTGAACCTACAGTCAGGTGAGGATTTTTGTTGAAGGCTTCATTGTGACTTTGTCGATTATGTCCTTTTAATGTAAGTTATCTAACATGTATTTTTATGGGTCTCGAAGTGACCACAATTTTAAAATGGTTTTCCCATTTTACAGTGAAAATGTTGGGCAATTCATGATTATCATAGTATTTGTAAAATTACTATGCCAAATATATTTCATAATATGTTGATAGGAATACAAGCATAAAGCGTTTATATAAAGTAAAACAGCTGCATAGATTACCTAAAGTGTAAATATGATAAAGAGTTAATTAATCCTAGCATAGTGATTTGATGAAGCTTTATTCAAATGTTTTACACCTCGTCATCATCACAAACCGGTACAAAAAAATAGAAAAACTATACCAAACATTATTCAGAAATCCAAATATTGAGCAACACTTAAACAACCAAATACAGAGATGACGTCTGGTGATCTTGGAGGTTTACCAGGTCCTGCTTCACATGTGGCATTGGTGGTGTTGCTCATGCAAGATAAAATCAGGGCATAATTGGTTAAGGGTATCATAGAGTAAAAGAGGAAAACAATTAAATGATAACAAGGGAGCCTACTTTTATCAATCACAACAATAGACTAGTGCATATCTCAAATAAGTCAAACCAAGTGTACTTATTATAGTAAATGCACAACATGTGCAAAACTGACATACATCTGACGTATAGTAACAATGGAACGACAGACAAACACATTTTTGAAAATCAAAGTAAAGATTTATTCCATCAGTTCAAATATTGCATAAATATTTCATTAAATTGTATTTAAGCATTCTCCAAACAAACAGAGAGGCATATGGATGAACAGAAAGACGGACAAGGGTGTACCATATTACATATCGACTATGACAGACAAATAAATTAGAACAAGCATTCTGAGAGTATTGCATGGCAATATATAGTCCCTTCTCGATTAAAAATACATTGCATTGGAACAAAATGCTAACTGAAATGGTAATTTATGATATTATCTGTATATATATAAATGCTCCACAGGTCGCAGCTTTATATAACTACAGAGGTCGAACCCTAAACAGTTAAGGCAAGTATAGATACAACATTCAAGCTTGATACAGCTCTGAATTTGGATTGTGATTAAACATTTGACACAACATACACAGTAGTCTACAGCCCAGGTGGATTTTTGTCATTTCCTTGCGCCAATGGTGGACTTGGGCATTGGATGACATTTTTGGTCCACGCCCACTTACGGGTCCACAGTATAGAGTGGGATTTACACCGAATGCTGTCCACGGAACATCGGGTAGGGGGGAGGTGTTCAATTAACATTATATTACGATGAATTAACAGCCATATGTTTATTGATTTGTAAATGTATTGATAGCAGATTTTACACTTCATATATACCCATCTGATAATAAAGAATTGTGAATTAACATATGCTGATTAGAGGCATTTCTTGTCATGTTCTTAAATGTCATAAGTTGGTCACTACATCCTTCAAGTCATATTTATATGATCCATTTGTCACACAAAATTGATTCAACTCCAACATATTAAACTGTAAATAATTCATGAAAAGACCTTGTTAATTATCGAAAAAAAATTACTGCTTATTATATAAAAATTCTGTCATGAAATTTCTTTTATTCGCCAATGAACCACAATAATTTTCATTCAACATGTTTTATCCGTATGCAGAAGTTTTAATAATACTTTTTGTAACTTTGATAACAATAAAGTGTTAATTCATTCAAGAGAATAGTCATAAATCAAAGAATCACAATCGTGCTATTTGATAGATTACAACATTTCTTCTTGCGTGCAAAGTGGTATGAAATTCCTAAAAGACCAGTTGAATTGAGCTTTTAAATTTGGACTTTCTATTTTGAATTTTCCTCGGAGTTCAGTATCATTGTGATTTTACCTTTTATCTGTTTTTCTTGGACACTTCTGACGTGTATTTGGGCCTTCATATGAGGGTGTGGATAGAGTTTACAAAATAGATAAAAATGGTCAAAAACTAATGAATAGAGAAAACTAGAGGCTCTAAATAGCCTGTGTCGCTCACCTAGGTATATGTCCATACTCAGCAATGGACTCTCTCCAACATTGTAGACAAGAATAGAATTCACGACAAACATTTATTTTTTATTGATCTTATATTGGTGATCTTTTTGTCTGATTAGTGTCTCTCTATCTTCTTTTGTTTTTGCTCAAAACACATAAAAGGGTGAAATAAGAATGTGTCCAAAGTACACGGATGCCCCCCTCGCACTATTTTTCTATGATCAGTGGACCATAAAATTGGGATCAAAACTATAATTTGGCATGACAATTAGAGAGATCATAACATAGGAAACATGTGTTCTAAGTTTCAAGTTGAAAATTAGAACAGTTGTTCATGTTTGAGCAAGTATAAATAATATCTATGGAACATAAAAGAATAACCTGTCTTTGACAATTTTATTTTCCATAGCGGCGACCATAATCTTCCTATTGTTGCCAACGCGCTAGGAAGTAGTGACCTCCAACAATGTCCAGGTTGGAAGAGAAGCCTTGCGAAGTGGTAGGAACCATGGGAAATTCATCCAATTATATACCAAGCCTTTAGAACAATTTCATGTATCATATAATAGTAAAACGAACTCAAGTTACATTGTAAACAAACTTTAATTTTCTATATTTATTTGTTTGAGAGAAAATTGCAAAAATTGCAATTTTGCTGCAATGTTGGAAGAAAGAGTTTGTTGCTAGAAAGTTGTAAGATCTTTTTCTTAATCTTATTTAGGAATAACTATTTGCAACAATGTTTCAAAAAACTTTTCTTTTAAAATGTCAGACACGATAGGTTGCACGGATGTTTCAAGCATTTTTCTTTTAAAATATTACACCTGATTATTTTTCAAAGATTACGCCCACTGCTTTCCACAAAAAATAGGGTGGGCAGAAGTCGTTCAATTAACGTTATATATAACAGTGAATTAGCTGCTATATCATTTCTTTAAATGTGGCCCTACAACAAGAATTGATAGACCAAGAAAGAAGTCTGTTAAATATTTTGTAATGAACAATAACTATTAAGAGATCATAATTTTTATTGATATAATAAAAACAACCAATCCAACATGCATCGTTTTAGTTTAATTCGTCATATTTCATTGTAATAACACACAAAAAATTACATGCATCCTGGACTCGTCAAAATCTATTTGGACTCACCATTTCTAAAAGTGATCAACATGAAAAATTCCTAGTGAGAACCCTGTTATATGTTTATTGAATTGTAAATGAAATGATATCGATTTGTATCAGTTTTTACACTTCATGCACCCATCTGTTAAGAAAGAATTGTTAAATTGTTTGCATTGTTTTGTGAATAAATTAGTGTGCCTTTGCTTAATTGTGTATCTTAAGTTCAATTTGTATTGATTTCACGATGAATGGGTTTTTTTCTCTGTTTTCTCTGAAACTCGTGACATATATTTATTTGTCTTATTTATATTCTATCAATCAAGTCATTCTTTCCATCAGTATTTTTTTTTCTATTCGTTTAATTGTTAATATTGCTAAAATCTAATGTTGCACATTAATTTGGAAAAAAAGGTATATTCTATTCTATATATTAGATTTACAACGGACGGACTAGTAAAGAAATCAAGCTTATTTCGAATATAATTGAAATTACAATAGTCAATAGTAAATGCAAAAGGGGTCTATAGACATTAGACATTGTTTTATTTACCAATCATGGGCCTTGTCAGGCAAGATACAAAAACAGCCTATATATAAGGGTGTGAGTGGAGTAAATAATACAGAATAGAGAACAATGGCCAAAAAATAATGAATAGAGAAAAATAGCCAATAAAATTATCCGCAGGGCGCAGCTTGATACGACCGCAGAGGTCGAACCCTGAACAGTTGGGGCAAGTATGGACACAACATTCAAGCTTGATACAGCTCTGAATTTGGATTGTGATGAAATATTTGACACAGCATAGGTTTCTGACACAGAATGAATGTATTCTAAGATCTTAAAAATTATAAATTGGACATTTACCTATTATGGTCCAATATCCAAAATATAAATACATGGTTATATAGTTTCACCATATCAAAGAACCCCAAGAATTCAATTTTTTATGAAATCAGAGAAAGTTTAATTTTGGACCCTTTTGACCTCAATGTTGACCAATTTGATAACGGGGCCCAAAAAAAAAAATCTAAATACATGGTTAGTTTCGGCATATCAAAACCCCAATAATTCAATTTTTGATGAAATCAAACAAAGTTTAATTTTGGACCCTTTAGACCTAAATGTGGACCAATTTAAAAACAGAACCCAAAATCCAAAAAATGTAATACACGGTTAGATTCAGCATATAAAAGAATCCCATATATTCAATTTTTGTTGAAATCAAACAAAGTTTAATTTTTGACCACAATTTGGACCAACTTGAAAACTGGGTCCATAATTAAAAATCTAAATACATGTTTAGATTCAGCATATCAAAGAACCCCAAGAATTCAATTTTTGTTAAAATCAATCTAAGTTTAATTTTGGACGGTTTGGACCTTAATGTAGACCCATTTGAAAACGGGACCAAAAATTAAGAATCTAAATACATGGTGAGATTCGGCATATCAAAGAACCCCAATAATTCAATTTTTGATGAAATCAAACAAAGATTAATTTTGGGCACTTTGGACCTCAATGTGGTACAATTTCAGAAAGATCCATACACTTACACACAAGTTATTGTCTGGAAACTAGAAAAACGCTTATATTGACCCCTTTTTATTCCCTAAATTCCTAAACTGTTGGGACCAAAACCCCCAAAATCAATCCCAACCTTCCCTTTGTAGTTTCAAACCTTGTGTTTGAATTTCATAGAGGTCCATTCACTTAAACTAAAATTATTGTCCAGAAACTAATGATACCAATATATGACTGCAATTTTTTGCGGTCTTATAAAACATGAGAACACAAGCTTTTAATCCTATATGAATGTGATAAGTAAAAAAGCATATATTATATTTGCAAAAAGAAGACTGTTACTTTCCCCTACAGAAAACTAGAGGCTCTAAAGAGCCTGTGTCGCTCACCTTGGTCTATGTGAATATTAAACAAAGGAAGAAGATGGATTCATGACAAAATTGTGTTTTGGTGATGTGATGTGTTTGTACATCTTACTTTACTGAATATTCTTGCTGCTAACAATTATCTCTATCTATAATGAACTTGGCCCAGTAGTTTCAGTGGACAATTTTAGTAAAAATTTACAAATTTTATGAAAATTGTTAAAAATTGACTCTAAAGGACAATAACTCCTTAGGGGGTCAATTGACCATTTTGGTCATGTTGACTTATTTTTAGGTCTTACTTGGCTGTACATTATTGCTGTTTACAGTTTATCTCTATCTATAATAACATTCAAGATAATAACCAAAAACAGCAAAATTTCCTTAAAATTACCAATTCAGGGGCAGCAACCCAACAACGGGTTCTCTGATCCATCTGATAATTTCAGGGCAGATAAATCATGACCTGATTAACAATTTAACCCCATCAATTTGCTCTAAATGCTTTGGTTTTTGAGTTATAAGCCAAAAACTGCATTTTACCCCTATGTTCTATTTTTAGCTGTGGTGGCCATCTTGGTTGGTTGGCCGGGTCAATGGAAACATTTTTTTAACTACATACCCTAATGATGATTGTGGACAAGTTTGGTTTAATTTGCCTTGGTAGTTTCAGAGGAGAAGATTTTTGTAAAAGATAGCCAAAATTTACGAAAAATTGTTAAAAATTGACTATAAAGGGCAATATCTTCTTAGGAGTCAATTGACCATTTGGATCATGTTGACTTATTTGTAGATCTTACTTTGCTGAACATTATTGCCGTTCACAGTTTACCTCATGATCTATAATAATATTCAAGATAACAACCAAAAACGGCAAAATTTCCTTAAAATTACCAATTTAGAGGCAGCAACCGAACAACGGGTTCTCCGATTCAGTTATGTTATATGTTATTCAGACTCTCTCTAGACTTTACGTATGATATGTAATAAGATCAGATAACACAGAGAAACATTTAGACCTTTCCATAGAATTTGACCAATCGGAAACCGAGATATATAAAGAGAGTGTGAAGATACCTTTTACTGCGAGACGTGTGTTTCTAATTTGGTGTCGGTAGACAAAATATCTACGATTGACATACTTGGGTGTGATTGCTACGGATAATTCCGACAACTAAAGTAGACGTGTTATACACCATTGTGTATAAAAATCAATTTAGGTATACGACACAACAAGTTTTAGCGGTGTTGACAACCCAGAAATCGGCATATAACTGAATTTCGCAACCGGCTGTCATTTTTCAAAATTGCGAGTTAAGAACCTTGTGTTATATATACTAAGGTATATAGGGAAAAAATTCTGAGACAAGTGCCTTGTGAATACAATGTCTTTTATAAATCTTTGAAAAAAAATGAATTATTTCCTTTTGAAAAGAAATCTAGTAATTAATAAGTATTTCAACAAAATTTAATTCTAGGGAAAGGGCTTCAACTGAACAAGGAGAAAAGCTAAAATCGTGAAAATCGAACTTGACCTGTAACTTGTCATGATAAAACAATACACTAAATATCAAATCAATATCTTCAAGCATGAAAAAAAAGTCTGGAAAACTGATTTGCTGGACTGACGGATGGACAGACAGACGGACAGAGTGCAAACCTAATGTCCCCTTTGACTTCGTCGGTAGGGGACTAAAAATCTGAAGGGTTATTTCTCTTTGAACATAACTATGGCTTACCATAGCATTCTAACATTACATATATAATTATTAATAATGTAATTAACTTCAAACTGTCTAATAATATTAATTATAATCATCACCACTTAAGAAATAGATTTTTTTTCAATAAATCTGTCACTTCAATTTTTATTGTGAGATAAGACATTTACCTTTAGCTTAGTCATAATATGATAACAATATACAAGAGTGCACACACTGAAATGGCTCGCCTTCTTTACTAATCATTGATACTATGTTGATAGTCCTAAGTATAAAGCTTTATCACAACTGTCACATAAACTTAACATTAACCAAGATAGCTAAACAAAGGCCAATGAACCATGAAAATGAGGTCAAGGTCAGATGAACCATGCCAGACAGACATTTACAGCTAACAAAGCTTCCATACAACAAATATAGTTGACCTATTACTTATAGTTCAAGAAAAATAGACCAAAACACAAAAACTTAACACTGTGCAATGAACCGTACAATTCAGGTCATGGTCAAATAAACCTGTGGGACTGACATACAGATCATAATATATTTCCATACACCAAATATAGTTGACCTTTGGCATATAATATTAGATAAAAAGACCAAAACTTAAAAACTTAACTTTGACCACTGAACCATGAAAATGAGGTCAAGGTCAGATGAAATCTGCCTGCTAGACATGTACACCTTACAATCATTCCATACAACAAATATAGTTGACCTATTACTTATAGTTCAAGAAAAATAGACCAAAACACAAAAACTTAACACTGTGCAATGAACCGTACAATTCAGGTCATGGTCAAATAAACCTGTGGGACTGACATACAGATCATAATATATTTCCATACACCAAATATAGTTGACCTTTGGCATATAATATTAGATAAAAAGACCAAAACTTAAAAACTTAACTTTGACCACTGAACCATGAAAATGAGGTCAAGGTCAGATGACACCTGCCAATTGGACATGTACACCTTTCAGTCCTTTCGTACACCAAATATACTAGCCCTATTGATTATAGTATCTGAGATATGGACTTGACCACCAAAACTTAACCTTGTTCACTGATCCATGAAATGAGGTCGAGGTCAAGTGAAAACTGTCTGACGGGCATGAGGACCTTGCAAGGTACGCACATACCAAATATAGTTATCCTATTACTTATAATAAGAGAGAATTCAACATAACAAAAATTCTGAACTTTTTTTTCAAGTGGTCACTGAACCATGAAAATGAGGTCAAGGACATTGGACATGTGACTGACGGAAATTTCGTAACATGAGGCATCTATATACAAAGTATGAAGCATCCAGGTCTTTCAACTTCTAAAATATAAACCTTTTAAGAAGTTAGCTAACGCCGTCGCCGCCCGATCACTATCCCTTTGTCGAGCTATCTGCAACAAAAGTTGCAGGCTCGACAAAAATATTTAAAATACCCCTTTTGGATAGGCCAACTAAAATTAATTAGTAGATTTTCATCCAAATTTTTGAAAAAAATGGGGCGGGTGGGAGGATTTTATTTTTTTAATTTTATTTCATATGAAACCTTCTGGTCACGTGTTATTCATATATGCAAGTGTAATAATAAGCTTTTATCATGTAAATACATCCTTAAGGTGTCTTGTATAAGACAATAACAATCAAAACCAAGGAGTAACCAAAGACTCATAAAACCAAAAGACATTTACATCAACAGTTACAAATAATAAGTAGGAAACAACACGAACTCCACTAAAAACCAGGAGTGAAATTAGGTGCTCCGGAAGGGTAAGCAGTTCCTGCACCGTACACGGCACCCGTCATGTTATTTCTTTGTTCAGTTCGGTAATGATGGAAGGTTATTATGACTGAGGAAGAATATCACTGAGATATGATTTCTGACACACTTTTGTCATAATGGCCAAAAAATCTCCCTAGATTTTCCATGCAGTTCAACTTTTTCCATGATAAAATGATGGAAAATGATGGAAATTGCGTTTTTTTCCATGAATTTCCATGGAATTTCATGGAAAAATAATCCATCTCAGATGGAAAACTTATATGTGTTACTTATTTCATCATTTTCCATGATAAGATGGAAAACTTTCCATGGAATTCCATGGAAAAATACTTTTTGGATGGAAAATGGGATGGAAAGTAGACTAATAAAACTTTGTAGATGGAAAAGTGGATGGAAAGTGGACTTAGAATATTTTTGAGATGGAAAAGAGGATGGAATCTTGACTTAGAATATTTTTAACATGGAAAAATTATAGAATCTTAACTTAGAATATTTTTGACATGGAAAGTCATGGAAAAAAATGTACACAAATTACATACATTAATTCTTTATCATCAATTAGACTGTGAAAGAAATGTAAAGTGCCATCTGGTTTTCATTGGTCTTTGTGTAGAAGACAAGAAGTGATATGACCATACAGTGTGAGGCCAAATGTAGGGTAGAACATGAATTTATACATTTTTGTGCAATTATTATTACTTTAAACATAAAAATGGTAAATAAACAATAAATGGATAATCTTTTATTAAAATATATATAAAATATCCAAGATATAGGTAAATAACAGTATTCAATTGGGGCTCTTTTAAAAGAAATCAGATAACTCCTCATACATCCCCCAACACATTGAAAATTTGAACTTGCAACGGATATGCAGGCAACAAACAAAGATGTCTTCTCTCCTGAACAAAATGCAAAATTTATATTGGATTTAGATTAAATAGTTCCAAATAGTTCTTGACATCGAATAGTGCAGATTTATTCTCTGATGACTTGCATTGACTGTTGGATTTAGGAACATATTTTTTGGTAAGTACACTGAATTAGATTCTACCATTTTGAGTGTGTGCAAGCTCCTTTAGTTCAACATAACAACATCATGAAAACACCTATAGTAGATTTTTCACTTATAATTGTAATGATTGGGTATTAAGACAAGACAAACTGTATATGGTGTATTATAATAACTAATAATCCACTAATGAAGTAATTTGGTTATAAAATTTAAGATCCGTTGAAATTGTTTGCAAATGAGAAATAGATCCATTAAAGAAAAAAAAAGTGTATCTTTACAGCAAACTGCAGATCAACACTAAGTTCTAAATATATATGGAAAATACCAATGAAGACATTTATATACAATAATTATGAAAAAAATTTATTTAGGACAAAGACTAAAGTGGTTTACCATTATTAATAATGTCATTATTTAAAGAATATCTCTTTATTTATAACAGAAAAACTATTTTTAGGTATCATGAGGAAGAAATAAAATGGTTAATGCTGTTCTACGAGATGGATCTACTAAAGCCTGGTGTTGACATAAGTGACATTTATAACCTTAATTTCTTGATATAAAGGCAGTGCAAACATATACCAATATTGAAAGTTTTTGCTTGTTTATTGTATTTATCATAATACATCAAATGAGTTTGAATTAAAGGTTAAAATGATGGTTGAGTCTATTGCTTATTACTGACCATTGCAAGACTCAAAAGACCTTACCAAACCGAAAAAAAGCATGGAACCTAGTTTGTTTTACCTTCATTATTACAGATATTGTTAAACAGGGTACATGTATATTGTCAAAGGTTAATTTGGGCAATTCATTTTAAATGAAAACGATGGAAATATTTCCATGGAATTCCATGGAAAAGAAAATTCTATGTAATATATTTCCATGGAATTCCATGGAAAAACATCATGGAAAATATTTTCCATGGAATTCCATGGAAAATGTTTCAGATGGAAATATTATTAATTCCTTTTTTTCTCTTTTTATTTTCCATGGATTTCCATGGAAAACAGGTTCCAATACTCCATGGAATTCCATGGAAAAATATTCCATGAAGTTTTCCATGATAGATGATGGAAAATCTAGGGATGGATTGGCGACCATAAAATTGCTTGAGTGATGACCTTAACTTGATTGATTCATAGCCCTAGCTGTCTTAGCAACTTTTGAGAAAGCAGTATTCCTCGTTCAACAAAATCAACGTACTTTGAGCTAGCTCTAGAGTACAGTATCAATTGAGACACATATACTCCATATGCTGGTGCCGCTTTTTCAAATTCGTAAATATACACATGTATATCTCTGATTGGCAATCACTGTTATTCATGTAATTGCCGCTTTAGAAACCTATTTTATAGTAAACAGCAGAAATGTGGAGAAATGCTCTCTTCAGTTGGACTACCTACATCAACTGTATTTTGCTTTCTAAGCAATGTTTTGTTGTCCTAATAAAATGAAGCAAATGCATTGGTATGTAACACGAGTACGATAAGTAAAGAATAAAATGAAAACTCAAACAGTGTTGAAATAATAGGGTTGGTCCTTAGTATGCAAGATGCAAATATAATTACAATGTAAAACATAAAGTTGTTTAATGACTCTATCGTGGGTATTGTGACAGAGAATGTTTGCTGTTTTTCTACAAAAAGACGAAAGGCATGGCTAAATCTAAATCTAAGAGCTTGCTATAAATTAATTCATAAATTAAAAATGCGTATGTTTGTCGATTTTCTGAACTCAATATACGGTCACCAATCTAAAAAGTTCATGCTTGTGTCAATTTCTTTATTCCAGTCAAATGTGTTCCACGATTCTTACGCTTTTGGGTTTCATTCACAGTTTAAATTTCTTGACACAAAGTCATTGTATTAATAAAATAAATTCAAGGTGTTTTATCCACAAACATTTGTGTCATTTGTGACATACGGCGATTTGCGTTCTTGGACACAGCGTATTATTACTCGTAACCTGAATATTTCATGCCCTTCTCGTAATCAATCTCAGGGATGATTCCAGGTGTTTACAAATGGGTCCCTTGAATATCAAATTGGGAATTGTTATCCCAATTGGGATTTTTTTTTATGCATACAATATAAGACGAAATAATATATCATTTTCCTGTAAAAACGGAAAATGAATATTAAGTTAATTTCTTCTGTACACTGATTGAATAAATTATTGGATTCAGACCAGGGAAGTTGTAATACATGAATATCAGTGCATATGACGCACTATAATCTTAACTTTGGTAAACGAGGCCTATTACAAAAAACATATATACCACAAGTACCAGCTAACATAAACCTATGGCAGGCCCTTTAGCTATTTATTCGAATTTCAAATTATCTCATAATATATATGATATCTCATATAATATATAAGATTTATTTAAGATATCTTAAAGTATATGAAATATCTTATAAATATGTTTTGTATAAGATATCTTATATAGTTCATTGGATATCATATTAAGAAAATTATATGAGATATCTTATAAACTACATGTATAAGACATCTCATAAATTATTTCAGATATCTCGTGAACTATATAAGATATCTTATAAACTTTATAAGATATCTTTCAAACTATATCAAATATCAAATGAACTATTATATAAGATATCTTATAAAGTTTATGAGATATCTTGAAGTTAGATTAAATAGCAAAACGGCTTGCCATATTAACCAGTGAAAAAAATTTAAATATATTTCAAATAGAACTGGCCAATTGTTGAATTAAGAAAAGCAATTACAAAAGTATATATATATATGCTTAATTGATAAGTTATTTAAAGCAATTGAACCAGTGAACTTTAAAATTATTTGGATCACTTTCATATCTTTTGAAACAGTTCCATAATGATGACATCGTATTTCAGGGGGGGGGGTCTCATTTCATGAATGGTCTATCATCAACATTATTTTCAAAAACGCTCAAACTTTTGTCTTTTGCGGAAAAAAGAGCAAAATATAAAATAATTTCTTTTACAAAACAAGTTTTAATCAACATAACCGTCTCTGTTGGGCGATCGCCTTTTACCATTCAAATTCATTCATCAATGTTATATAAAATTTGCTCTTTGCCGAGGTCTGTTTTGACACCCATTTTGACAAAAAGCATATTTTTTTGATCAACCTGTTGAGCGATCTACTTTTACGAGACCACATACTCTCATAACATTTTCACTTCAATTGAATCCGGCTGCTAAAATTGTTTACCTCATGTTGACATAATTAAATCGTTGTTAATAAAATGCGATCATAGTCAGCATTTTTATCCGGATTTTACTATGTTTTGACGACAAACTATGAAAAATTATAGTTGCCGTAATCGGTGACGGAAACTTTTCCGGAAATACCGATTTTTGTTTTATTTTCCTGAATTGGGAATTTATATTGACAAACATTTTTTTGTGGCCGCTGGCCGATTTAAGGGCCGTTAAGCGGCCCTAAACTATATAGTGGAATCATCCCTGAATCTATATTCTCGGTAAATGATGTTGTCATCATAGATCAGATTGAGAATATATATATCGACTTAATAATTTCAGTAAAAATACTCTGAGAAATACGAAATCCGTATTTTGAAACAGGAAGTTTTACATGAAGTGAAATTATCGACGGTTACCGGTAACGGAAATGAACAAAATCCGGAAATCATAATTTTTTCAAAAATAAAAAAATCGGGGCGGGAAGATTTCAGAGGGGCGGGCGGGGATGAAAATCTATCAATTAATTTTAATTGGCCATATTAAAAATGGCAATAACTCAAAAAGGAGAAATGCTAAAATCGTGAAAATTGAACTTGACCTTCATTTTGACACAAGCAACAACATATCTAAAGGAGTAGGTTCAGTAAGATCTCTTTTTGCCCCAAAATATAGCAGTTTCACAAAATTGTTAAAATCTGAACTTTAAGCCATTAATTGGAAAGAAGAATACTTCTGTAACATAAATATGGGCTGTATCGGGCACTAGCATCATAAAGTCATGCTAAAATACTGAAATCTTTACAATTTTAGAATTTGAGTTAATTTTTAGACAGTTTCCGTCTTAAATGGAAGTGGCCGCATTTGTGTTCATTCTTAATATTTAAATGTAAGTTGTATTTGATGATAATACATAACTTATATAAAGTTGAGGATGAACACGGAAGCGTCCAATTTCATTTTTGACAAAAGCCATCTGAAAAATTACATATTACGGCATATTTGATAGATTTTTAGTATTTAAGCTTGAATTGAGCATCTTTGATGACTTAATCAGTTAAAATATTTCATATTAACTAATTGAATCTATTAAAGTAGACACAAGAGTGTTAATAAAATTAACGGTAACAATTTTCTTGCACCAGATGCGCATTTCGACAATACATGTCTCTTAAACTAGAGGCTTTTAAGAGCCTGTGTCGCTCACCTCGGTCTATGTGCATATTAAACAAAGGACACAGATGGATTCATGACAAAATTGTTTTTTGGTGATGGTGATGTGTTTGTAGATCATACTTTACTGAACATTCTTGCTTCTTACATTTATCTCAATTTATAATGAACTTGGCCCATTAGTTACAGAGGAAAATATTTTGTTAAAATTTACAAAAAATTTACAAAATTTACAAAATTATTAAAAATTGACTATAAAGGGCAATAACTCCTTAAGGGGTCAACTGACCTTTTAAGTCATGTTGACTTATTTGTGGATCTTACTTTGCTGAACATTATTGCTGTTTACAGTTTATCTCTATCTATAATAATATTCAAGATAGTAACCAAAAACAGCAAAATTTCCTTAAAAAATTCCAATTCAGGGCCGGGGCAGCAACCAAATAACCAGTTGTCGGATTCATCTGAAAATTTTAGGACAGATAGATCTTGACTTGCAAAACAATTTAACCCCCATGTCTGAATTACTTTTAATGCTTTGGTTTCAGAGTTATAAGCCAAAATCTACATTTTACCCTTATGTTCTATTTTTAGCCATGGTGGCCATCTTGGTTGGTTGGCAGGATCATCGCACACATTTTTTAAACTAAATACCTCAATGATGATTCTGGCCAAGTATGGTTTAATTTGGACCACTAGTTTTAGAGAAGATTTTTGTAAAAGATAAGAAAAAATTACGAAAAATTGGTAAAAAATGACTATAAGGCGTAAATTAAAATATTGTTTGTTTGCCCTTGACCGACCGACCCTATAAATTCTTTCCGCTTGAAAATCTTTTATTTGTATTTATCAGCGATATTTAATTTTATTTTATTTTTCCGTTCCTACAATAAATCTTATATTTGTATTTCCCGCTCAAAACTTTTTTTACCGGAATCCTCGGGTTTTATCTTTCCCGTATAACGTCTAGTCCGTTTGGTATCACGTGAGCGTTTGACATGAACACTTGCATTTTGAGTTTCAAAGCATTCGTTTGAAATCGATATTGAAAGCTTTGAAATCATGATATGACGAACGTTACTCTGTGTCTTTATACTTGAAGAGCAGGGTTCATTCAAAAAAAAGTTTGTCCAATACAAAATTATCAACGTATGCACAAAATATTTTGTAAACGGACGTTGTATCCTATGTAGGAATGGCCTTTGGTGATCCGTAGATCAGGATGATTATGTTCACGATGCCTTCGACCAGCATTGAAATATTATTTATATCTGACATGAACCAAAGGTCTGTAAAGTGGAGAATATTTGGCAGTAAAATCTAAAATATGTAAAGTTTTTCCATACAGATCATTTATAAATGCCATGTTAAATACATGACAATTGAGTTTCGAGTCTTGTATCATTTTTATTGGAAACTCAGGCACACACGAAAATTTAAACACTCTAGGGACTTTTTCTACTAGTAATGTATGTCTCCCAGACATATTTTACCAGGACAAAGTTATCTCTTACAGAAAACCTTTAGGTCGAGGTAAGCGTACAAGGTACGTAGTACAGAATATTAGTGTAAGTTAAAACTCTTAAAAGTTCCAGGCATATAAACGTTGAAAATATGCCGCACAGCCCTGTAATTTTATATTTGAAAACAAAATAGTAGTAATTAATTTCATATTCTACATGGTCCAAGACCACAATTATTTCGTAGTGCATTTCTTTTAGAACATATATGAAAATTTAAAAAAATCCCACCTGCGCTTTCTCAAAGAAACTTTTACAGTCTGTTGTACTACTTTTGGGACAAATTATATCAAAATTATAGAAAACTTCATCGGCTCTAACTCAAAATATGAACAAATTTATGCTTAGGGCGTCTTGAAATCTTTTTACAGCTTCCGAAGTGCTAATTTTAAACCTTTTTCAGCTGGACCAAATCACTACTTTCTTAAAAATTCTGGACCCAAATTTCTTTACAGTGTAATTTTACCCCCCTACTTGCAATTTGAGGCATTAAACATGGAGAAATAAATTTGGAAGGGGTATAAAAATTAATGGCAAGTAACCCACTGTCAACACTAGAGATTATATTTGTGAACAACGAAAATCAAGGGACGACAATTGTGGTCTCGGACCTAATAGGATAGAAAGAGTTGACAAATCTTAAAAAAACTTGGTATGACCAAAGCTTAACACTGCTTACAAAGTTTCATGACAATAGGATGTATATTATAGACAATAAGTTAAGTTCAATACTCATCTGTGCGTGTAAAATTTTGACGTTAAAATTGAAAAAAATCAACTATCAACATTTGGGGCTTTAAAAATTAAAATATTGCCAAAAAATACTTTTTAAATGCCTTAATATATAATTTATCGATACACTAAAAGCAATAGAGTACTCATTTGATTGATCAGACTTGGCATAATTATTCAAAAGTCAAATTTATATGAGCCTGGGCCTAAAAATTGAGGTTTTTTTCAATGAAGGGGGGCCTTACATGAAGATGTAATATTTTCCAGCAATTTTAAATTTGTGAAGCTTTTTGGTTATAAATAATTCTTACATATGTATTGAAAGTACTTTAAATGGAAAGAAAAGTTACAAATAATATATCATATTAGTTTAAAAGGGTCTTAGGCCAAGTAAGACTGGAAAAAAATTAGGGTCAGTTTAGGCCGTGCCACATATTTACATTTAAAAATGCATATTGAGGCTATAAGAAATAAAAACTTGTGTCTTTTTTATCATTTCTATACTCATGTGACATGATACAACAAATCTGAGCAAAAAAAGACTCTTGCAATTAACCTTTTTTACAAACAGTATGGTCTTATACAAAGATTTTTGCCTTTTCAGGGAAAAACTTGCATGCAATTTATTCTCAACAGGCTTATATTTAAACCACTTGCTATCCTACAGAAGAAAAGAAAGATTTTATGTGAAATGGAACAGGTACAATAAACATTGTAAAGTGCTTTTGATACAAATTTAGTGAGGTCTTTATTATGGACTTCAAATTTTATGTACCAAGCTCCCCACTTTTGACTTCATCCAAACAGGGCGTTAGGCTGGTCTACAAGGGTCATTTATACAACACATTTTGCACATTTTGTCTGAGATTAAATCTTCTTTCCTGTAGATTCAGAGTTCATAAATAAGTAAAAGAACTAAGTAAAGGCACAGAAACACAAATATTGACACATGAAAATCTGTCAGATAGAAAGTCAGGATGCCATTTATGCATCAATATTGATAAAGCTATAAAATGCCTATTTTGACCATAAAATGCCAAAATTGGTCATTTTTGCAGAAATTCTATAAAATAAAAGTTTAAAATTTTTAGTTTTATGCTAATTGACAGATTGAAACCATCAAATCATTTAGGGAAGTTGCCAAAGTACAGATTTTATATTTACAGATTTCACCTCTTAGGTCCGAGACCAAAATTATTTCGTAGTGCATTTCTTTTAGAACATAAATGAAAATAAAAAAAATCCCACCTGCGTTTTCTCAAAGAAACTTTTACAGTCTGTTGTACTACTTTTGGGACAGCTTATATCAAAATTATAGAAAACTTCATCGGCTCTAACTCAAAATATGGACAATTTTATGTTTAGGGCGTCTTGAAATCTTTTGACAGCTTCCGAAGTGCTAATTTTAAACCTTTTTCAGCTGGACCAAATCACTACTTTCCTTTAAAATTCTGGACCCAAATTTCTTTACAGTGTAACTTTACCCCCCTACTTGCAATTTGAGGCATTAAACATGGAGACATAAAACAAAACTTTACGACAAAAGAGATGATTTCAGCTTTCCAATTGTGAACTTTCCACTTCTAAGTAGCAACATTCCAGCAGCACCTGCATACGGGGTATATATCTCCCAATTGATACAATATTCCCGTGCTTGCATTTCCTATCATGATTTTCTTGATAGAGGGTTACTGCTCACAAGGAAGCTATTAAACCAAGAGTTCCAAATGGTGAAGTTGAAATCATCCCTTCGTAAATTTTACGGACGCCATCACGAGTTGGTTGACCGTTATGGAATAACCGTTTCACAAATGATATCGAATATGTTCCTTACGTCGTAACTACAATCCCCTTCCCTTTCATGAATGTGACCTACCGAATTAGACTATTTACCGGATTTGTAATCACATAAGCAACACGTCGGGTGCCACATGTGGAGCAGGATCAGTTTACCCTTCCGGAGCACCTGAGACCACCCCTAGTTTTTGGCGGGGTTCGTGTTGTTTATTCTTTAGTTTTCTATGTTGTGTCATGTGTACTATTGTTTTTCTGTTTGTCTTTTTCATTTTTAGCCATGGCGTTGTCAGTTTGTTTTAGATTTATGAGTTTGACTGTCCCTTTGGTATCTTTCGTCCCTCTTTTGAAGGGGTATAAAAATTTAATGGCAAGTAACCCACTGTCAAGAATAGTGACTATATTTGTGAACAACGAAAATCAAGGGACGACAATTGTGGTCTCGGACCACATGATAATTTTTTTTCTAAACTTCCTGGGACTTTATACTTATAGTCCAAAAAAACTTATAAGCAAAAGCATACTTAAACAAAAGCAATGCAGACAAAAATGACGTCATGCAGATTTTGTATCTATAAAATAAAATATTATACCTACCTGCCTACCCATGACAAAAAATGTACCTAGCTTAGTTATTTTTTGGGAAAAAAAAGAAAATAATTTACCTACTTACAATGTACCTACCCTGTTTCAAAACATAGGGTCCGAAAAAGGCAAACAAACACTATTTTAATTTAGGCATAAAGGGCAATAACTCCTTTGAAAAGGGGATCAACTGACCATTTTAGTCAAATTAACTTATTTGTAGATCTTACTTTGCTGAACATTATTGCTGTTTACAGTTTATCTCTATCTATAATAATATTCAAGATAATAGCAAAAAAAAACGTATAATTTCCTCAAAATTGCCAATTCAGGGGCAGCAACCAAACAACCGGTTGTCCGATTCGTCTTAAAATTTCAGGGCAGATATATCTTGACCTGATAAACAATTTTGCCCCCATGTCAGATTTGCTCTAAATGCTTTGGTTTTTGAGTTATAAGCCAAAAACTGCATTTTACCCCTATGTTCTATGTTCTATTTTTAGCCATGGTAGCCATCTTGGTTGGTTGGCCGGGTCACCAGACACAATTTTTAAACTATATACCCCAATGATGATTGTGGCCAAGTTTGGTTTAATTTGGCCCAGTAGTTTGAGGAGAAGATTTTTGTAAAAGATAACTAAGATTTACAAAAAATGGTTAAAAATTGACTATAAAGGGCAATAACTCCTGAAGGGGTCAACTGACCATTTTGGTCCTGTTGACTTATTTGTAAATCTTACTTTGCTGAACATTTTTGCTGTTTACAGTTTATCTCTATCTATAATAATATTCATGATAATAACCAAAAACAGCAAAATTTCCTTAAAATTACCAATTCAGGGGCAGCAACCTAACAACGGGTTGTCTGATTCATCTGAACATTTCAGGGCAGATAGATCTTAACCTGATAAACAATCTAACCCCTTGTCAGATTTGCTCTAAATGCTTTGGTTTTTGAGTTATAAGCCAAAAACTGCATTTTATCCCTATGTTCTATTTTAGCCATGGTGGCCATCTTGGCCAGGTCACCGGACACAATTTTTAAACTAGATACCCTAATAATGATTTTGCCATGTTTGGTTAAATTTGGCCCAGTAGTTTCAGAGGAGAAGATTGTTGTAAAAGTTAAAGACTACGGTCGCCGGATGACGCCGGACGCCAAGTGATGATAAAAGCTCACTTGGCCCTTTGGGCCAGGTGAGCTAAAAACAGACCAAAACACTAAAACTTAACATTTACCAAAGAACCATAAATACATAGATGCCAACCCCCTTTTGACACAATCAGTAACAAACTATCAAATTTCCGTATTTTTGAAAAGTTTTCAGTAATCATTCCTAAACGTGCATTACCAATAAAAATTACTGCGAGTGGTTGCAAAGTGATGTACACTAAAATTTGTCATTTAACATGTGTCTGTAGTATGTATCCATTCATTAATTGTTCAGATGTTCTCGACTCAAACAATTTTGTTTTGTCAAGGAGAAGTAGAGAAAGCGGGAAAGCTACTTAATAAATGCAAGTTTGCCTCTCAGAATCAGTTAGTTACCCAACAATAGTTGATAACTCCCGAGAAACCGGAAGCATTACATTGGCGTTTCCTAAATACTGACCGGACGGAAAAGTAATGATAAAAATCCGCGTTTACAAATTGAACGTCGATGATTGGGATCCGTCACTATTCGACTTGACCGTAATAGCCTAGTTTTTATCGCAAAATCAGAAAAACTACGAAAAATCGTAATGGTTGGCATCTATGTAAATATGAGGTCAAAATCAGATGACACCAGCCAGACAGACATGCGCACCTTATAATCACTAGTCTAACACATCCGCTATGAATCGCGGAGCTTGTTGAAAGTATGTAAACTATTGTAGATGAATTTTTGTAAAAGATTTTGTCTGGAGAATTTCAGAAAAGGTATCAAAGTAAGTCATAGGCACTTGGAGACAGGAAAATATTTTAAGCCCTCTCCATTTTTTCCAAAGTCCGTTATTTCTTGCTTGCTGTTAAATTCCATGATTTTCGTGTCAAGTTTTGTATACTATGAACATACATATAATACAAATAAAGTGTATTTTCCTAGTTTCTTCTCCACGGCGATCACTGCTATATTAATCATAGTATACATGCAGAATAACGCGAAAATAATTGTCCTTTCCCCGAGTAATTTTGAAAATCATGTTAAAAGAGGGAGTAAAGGAGGGTATCAGATGCATGGAAGAACGCAAAATAAAATTGTCATTTCACGATGAAAGAACAATTAAAAATTTCTTGCACATTGATCTTTTTATCGATTTCACGAAACACGATGAATAACGAATCTTTTTCACGGCTGAACGTGAAATAAAAAATGGCAAAACACTTGCACGAAAATAATCCCTACCCGCTCTTTTAAAGTTTAATATCGGAAGTCTTGGGTTTGACTTATAAGTCGATCTGATAACGGAAACTATATCCGGACGTCTTTTTCTTCACTTTTCTCCAAAAATAACCCAAACTGAATAATCATAAGAATGCGACTATGCATGGTACCTATAGGACACTGAGGCATGATGATTAATTTATTGGGGAAGGACGATTAGCGACACACAAAATGAGGTCTTCTCGTTTAATAGTATAGATTCCATAAACCAAATATAGTTGACTTATTGCTTACAGTACTTGAAACACAAAAACTGAACATTGATCAATGAACCATGAAAATGAGGTCAAGGTCAGATGACACAAGCTAGACAGACATGTACAACTTACAATCATTCCATACACCAAATATAGTTCACCTATTGCATACCATGCATACAGTACTTGAAAAACTGACCAAAAGATAAAATAAACTGTTATCACAGAGATATATCTCGCCTCTTTGTAATTTTGATTATGCAAATGTTGAAATCCAAATAGCAATACTCTAACATCTTACACACTTTTTGCAAATATTCAAAGTCAATGAACCATGACTGAGTTATATGGCTAAACAATCTCCATGTAAATGAAATGTGCCAATGCTAATACAACTGCATACCAAATACCATTGACTTATTATAAGTCGTTCACAAATGTAAATACAAACATTAACTTGTAAACTATGTAAAAGTTTCAAAGTCAAATATCATTGACTTATAAGCAGTTCATCTTAAGGGGTTTGCGGGTCTAAATCATTTATATAGGATTTCTCTATATTTTTCTATAAATTGAACTTTATCTTATAGTTAATAGAAAATTAAAATAAAAAAGTGGTCACCGTTCATTTGCGCTCACAATCTGCCTTCGAAAGAAGCATACATTTTTGTAAAGGTGGTTGAAGTAATAGGAGAAATAGGTATTATCGAAATAAAAAAAGAAATTTATTACAGAAATCGCTCAAATTTTACAATAATTTAGTTTAAGTACAGCTTATATGGAAATTATATTAAAAAATATATGTCCACCAATGAGTTAAAAAAGATATATATCAATTTTAAAGCCAAAAAAGGGCATTTTTCCACCAAAGGAGATAATTTGGAACTTTTTCAATGATGTACACATTTTAAATGTCATCTGGGCCAACACGAATTGATTGTTTTGAATGATTTTTGTACCATATGATAAAGTAACAACTACAAAAGTAATAAATAAAATTTGTAGTGAAAAACAAATGTTTAATTTTTCTGAAATTTTATACCCTCGAGCCTCCTTAAACTGATCAAATCACAAACTAATAAATGTAAAGTGAGATAAGTTTCAAAGTCATTAGACTGTGACTGGGTCAAGGCCAAATATTCTCCATGGAAATTATATGTGCCAAAGCTTAAACAACTGAATACCAATTAACATTGGCCTACCACTAATGGTACCCCTTGAACTGGCCTAATCACAAACTAATACATGATTATGATAAATAAGAAAAAAATTCAAAGTCAATAGACCATGTCTAAGGGGCGGAGCCAAACTATCTCCATGAGGAGTTTTGCCAATGCTTATACAACTGCATACCAAATATCATTGACCTACCACTTATGGTTCCCCATAAACTGACCTAATCTCAAACTAATACATTAAAAATAAGCAAAAGTTTTGAAGTCAATACACCATGACTGAGGGGCAGGCCAAATAATCTCCATGAAATGAGATGTGCCAATGCCTATACAACTGCATACCAAATATGATTGACCTATCACTTGCCGTTCACCATATTAACTAGACCTAATCACAAACTAATAAATTGTTGACGCAGTCGCCGTCGCAGCCACCGCCACCGACGCCTGAAACAGCATACCTATGTCTCGCTTTTTCACTCCGTCAACTTCAAGGCGAGACAAAAATAACAATGAACCATAAAAATGAGGTCAAGGTAAAATGAAAACCTGCCAGTCTGACATATACCCCTTACAATCAATAATAGATGATAATACCTATGTCTGGCTTACTGCGATGAAATTAATGAACACCATACACTGTGACATTTCAAATACCAAATATAGATCACCTAATGCTAGAAGTTCCTGAGAAACAGGTCTTACTATGAAAACTAAACATTGACCAGTGAAACGTGAAAATGAAGTGAGGGTCAGATGAACAGATATATGATAAGTACAACTTGATATCATTCCATACTCCAAATACATAGTTAATCTATTGCTTAAACTACAATGTATCTAAGAAAGAGACTTAACTTTGCAAACATTACATTGACCAATGACTTATGAAAATGAGGTCAAGGTCAGATGAATTATGCCAGACAGACTTGTTCACCTTACCATCATGATCTCGAATACAAAATATAGTTGACCTATTGCTTACAGGATCCAAGAAACAGACTAAAAAAAAACTCGACATTGACCAATGAACCATGAAGATGAGATCATGGTCAGATGAAAGCTGCCAGACAGACAAGTTCATCTTACAATTCTATACATCAATTATTGTTTACATACTGTTTATAGTATCTTAGAAACGGACTTGACAACAGAAGCTTCACCTTGATGACTGATGCATGACATGATTGGAGTGTTATGTCTCACTTTCTATGACTTAGGTCACAGGTGAGACAAAAATAAATGTTTTCTAACAGCTATAATGTCAGTGTGTCGTCTGTACAAACGGACTTGACAACGGAAGCTTTACCTTGATGACTGATGCATGACATGATTGGAGTGTTATGTCTCACTTTCTATGACTAAGGTCACAGGTGAGACAAAAATAAATGTTTTCTAACAGCTATTTTGTCAGTGTGTTGTCTGTACAAACGGACTTGACAACGGAAACTTTACCTTGATGACTGATGCATGACATGATTGGAGTGTTATGTCTCACTTTCTATGACTAAGGTCACAGGTGAGACAAAAATAAATGTTTTCTAACAGCTATTATGTCAGTGTGTCGTCTGTACAAACGGACTTGACAACGGAAGCTTTACCTTGATGACTGATGCATGACATGATTGGAGTGTTATGTCTCACTTTCTATGACTAAGGTCACAGGTGAGACAAAAATAAATGTTTTCTAACAGCTATTATGTCAGTGTGTCGTCTGTACAATGGCTACCTTTTTTCTTGGGGAAATAATTCAAGCAAAGTAGAATATTGCTTGCAATTGCAAAGTACGAATAAACATGTATTATAGCATCGTATAGAAGACCATATATTTGATGGTACTTGCTATGTCATGTATTTCATATATATATTGGAAAGCTGCTAACACTATAGCTCCAAGTTATCTTTTATAGTGATTAATCTCATCATTACATTACAGTTAACTGCATGATGTCGTATAAAAAAAACATGTTGTTATTCTGCAATTCCTAGAGTAATAGTAAACTAATGATGAAATAAAGTTTAAGAAAATTACCTGCTATCCCTAGTCCAGCAGTCACGCCTGAAGATTTCTCTGACATGACAGTCTGAAAAATTAAAAATATGCACTGTGAATATATCTTTACTCATGTCACTTGTTGCACTATAAAAATTCTAAAATATATCAACCCCCCAAAATATACTTTATAAAACAAATGTTTCACATTATATACTATTTATATCGAACAAATTTTCATATTTTTCAGGAAAATGTGTGGCCTAGAGTAATAGATATATATATATAGTTTACAGTGTAAAGGTGGTTTTTGAATTTGGAACATTCCCTTGTAGACATAAACTTGCTTCATGTTGATTTCCAAATGCATTTTGAATGCACCTTTAAATGGAAAATTGTTCCATCTGTGGAATATTCTAATATTCCTCAGTGATCTCACACTTGTTATCATTTGTCTTGATACAATGTATCCGTCCAATTTTGGATAACCTCCATTTTAAGCATACGTAAAATCAAGTAAATCAAGTATCCATGATATGTACAATCGTATAAAAAAAATGTCCTTCAAGGTACGTAGTATTTAGGGTATAAACAAGCTAGAGGCTCGACGGTGCCTTGATATCGCTCAAACTTTAACCTGAAGCGTGCAATAAATGGATGAACAGACGAACGGACGTACAGATGGACGTATGTACAGAAGGACAAGGCTAAACCTTAAAGGGCAAAATAAAGTACAAAGTTGAAAGGTATGGAGGACCCAAAATTCCGAGAGTTTTTGCCAAATACAGCTAAAACTATATTCCTGTGGTAGAAAATTCTTAGTATTCATAAAAACTGAAGTTTTGTGAACAGTTAATTTGTAATTATGACCATAATCATAATATCAATAATAATTCATGTCAACACATTAGTGCTTACTAATCACTTGGCTTCCATCGTGATAAACTTACAGCTATACATGATCTACAAAAATGTCAATATGACAAAAAGCAATAAACAACAGGAGTTATTGACCTTTAAAAATGACAAATTTTGACTTATAATAGTGTTTATCTGTCTGTGTGTCGGTTCGTCTGTTTGTCCATCCGTTCATTCCTCCGTCCGTCCGTTCGTCGCCCCGTACATCCCAAATTTGGCCTCAACCAAATGTTATAAAACTTATACACAATGCTTATTACCACAAAATATATCAAGTTAGAATTTTGGTGGCATCACTTTAAGAGTTATACCCCTTTACCAATGGAATAAAATGCTTCGGTGAGCGCAACCTGATCCCACTGCAGAGGTCGAACCCTGAACAATTGGTGCAAGTTTGGACACAATATTCAAGCTTGATACTGTCTGAATTTGGATTGTGATAAAAAAATTTACATAATATAGGTTTCTAACACAAAATAAATGTGGTGAATTATCTAAAAAAAATTAAATGGGTTAAAAAATTTGTATTAAATTTCAATTGAAAATTTCTTTCTATTTCGCAATACTGTGAATAAAAAGAAGATTTCATGCTTTTGCCCAATACTGTACAATTGAATATTTATTGCAATTGCGCAATACTGTGCGATTCAATATTTCTTGCTACTGCGCAATACTGTGAAATTGGAGATTTCTTGCTATTGTGCAATATTGTGCTATTGGATATTTATTGCTATTGCGCAATACTGTCCAATTGAAAATTTCTTGCTATTGCGCAATACTGTGCAATTGAAGATTTCTTGTTATTGCACAATACTGTGCTATTGGATATTTCTTGCTATTGCGCAATACTGTGCTATTGAAAATTTCTTGCTATTGTGCAATACTGTGCAATTGAAGATTTCTTTCAATTGCGCAATACTGTGCAATTGAAAATTTCTTGCTATTGCACAATACTTAATACAATAATTTACACATCCTGTTTGGTGTGTATCTTCTGCCATACCATTATTATTTGCTTTTATATATAAATCAGAAATAACCAACTTAAAATGGAAAATTTTTAAGAAAAAAAAGAGGAAAAAAAGGGGAAAAAAATCCCACCCCCAAAATTTTTGGAAAACCCCTTATGATTCATTACCCCCAAAATCAATCCCAGTCTTCCCTTTGTTGTATGGTACCTTGCAGTACAATTTCAGAGAGATACATACACTTGAACACAAGTTATTGTCTGGAAACTAGAAACATGCTTATTTCTGGCCCCTTTTTCCTAATCATTTCTGGCAACTACCCCCTAACTCAGTTCCAGCTTTCCATCTGTGATATTGAACCTTGTAGTACAATTTCAGAAATATCCATACACTTACACACAAGTTATTGTCATAAAACTAGAACAAAATCTTGTTTTTTGCCCATTTTTTGGCCCCTATTTCCTAAAATTTAGAGGCAATTACCCCCTAAATCAATCCCAGCATTCCCTTTGTGATATTGAAACTTGTGGTACAATGTCGGAGAGATCAATACACTTACACACAAGTCATTGTCTAGAAGTTACAAAAATGCTTATTTTTGGCTTCTTATTACTTAACTGTTGGTACCATAACCCCTAAACTCAATCCCAACCTTCCTTTTGTGGTATTGAACCTTATGTAAAAATAGAGATCCATTCACTTAAACTAAAGTTTTTGTGCGAAAACCAATGTGTCTTCTGACGACAACGACGCCAACGTCATACCAATATATGACCAGAAAAATGTTTGTGGTCATATAAAAATTGCTGAACTTTTCGTTTCCGTTCTATTTTTTTCCAAAATAAGAGGTCAAATGTCTTCAACAAGAATGTACACGCTAAAATGTCTCGCCTCCTTTACTGACCTTCGATTTCATGAAAGTCTTAAAGAACTAGAGGCTCTAAAGAGCCTGTGTCGCTCACCTTGGTCTATGTGAATATTAAACAATGGACACAGATGGATTCATGACAAAATTGTGTTTTGGTGATGGTGATGTGTTTGTAGATCTTACTTTACTAAACATTCGTTGCTGCTTACAATTATCTCTATCTATTACAGTACTTTCTGTGGAAAATGTTATTGAAAATCTTCAAATTTTAAGAAAATTGTTAAAAATTGACTATGAAGGGCAATAACTCCTTAGGGGGTGGTCAATTGACTATTTTGGTCATACTGACTTATTTTTAGTTCTTACTTTGCTGTACATTATTGCTGTTTACAGTTTATCTCTATCTATAATACTATTCAAGATAATAACAAAAAAAACAGCAAAATTTCCTCAAAATTACCAATTCAGGGGCAGCAACCTAACAACCGATTATCCGATTCATCTGAAAATTCTAGGGCAGATAGATCGTGACCTGATCAACAATTTTACTTCCTGTCAGATTTGCTCTTAATGCTTTAGTTTTTGAGTTATAAGCCAAAAACTGCATTTTACCCCCATGTTCTATTTTTAGCCATGGCGGCCATCTTGGTTGGTTGGGTAGGTCACCGGACACATTTTTTAAACAGATACCCCAATGATGATTATGGCCAAGTTTGGTTAAATTTGGCCCAGTAGTTTCAGAGGAGAAGATTTTTCTAAAAGATTACTAAGATTTACGAAAAATGGTTAAAAATTGACTATAAAGGGCAATAACTCCTAAAGTGGTCAACTGACCATTTTGGTATGTTGACTTATTTGTATATCTTACTTTGCTGAACATTATAGTGTTTACAGTTTATCTCTATCTATAATAATATTCAAGATAATAACCAAAAACAGCAAAATTTCCTTAAAATTACCATTTCAGGGGCAGCAACCCAACCATGGAATGTCCGATTCATCTGAAAATTTCAGGGCAGATAGATCTTGACCTGATGAACAATTTTACTACTTTGTCAGATTTGCTCTAAATGCTTTGGTTTTTGAGTTATAAGCCAAAAACTGCATTTTACCCCTATGTTCTATTTTTAGCCATGGTGGCCATCTTGGTTGGTTGGGTGGGTCACCGGACACATTTTTTAAACTAGATACCCCAATGATGATTATGGTTAAGTTTGGTTAAATTTGGCCCAGTAGTTTCAGAGGAGAAGATTTTTCTAAAAGATTACTAAGATTTACGAAAAATTGTTAAAAATTGACTATAAAGGGCAATAACTCCTAAAGTGGTCAACTGACCATTTTGGTCATGTTGACTTATTTCTAGATCTTACTTTGCTGAACATTATTGCTGTTACAGTTTATCTCTATCTATAATAATTCAAGATAATAACCAAAAACAGCAAAATTTCCTTAAAATTACCATTTCAGGGCAGCAACCCAACAACGAAATGTCTGATTCATCTGAAAATTTCAGGGCAGATAGATCTTGACCTGATGAACAACTTTAACCCCCATGTCAGTTTTGCTCTTAATGCTTTGGTTTTTGAGTTATAAGCCAAAAACTGCATTTTAACCCTATGTTCTATTTTTAGCTGTGGCGGCCATCTTGGTTGGTTGGGCGGGTCATCGGACACATTTTTTAAACTAAATACCCCAATAATGATTGTGGTCAAGTTTGGTTAAATCTGGCCCAGTAGTTTCAGAGGAAAAGATTTTTGTAAGAGTTAACGACGCCGGACGACAGACGACGTCGGACGCCGGACGCCAAGTGATGAGAAAAGCTCACTTGGCCCTTCGGGCCAGGTGAGCTAAAAAGGTTTAACTAAAAGTATTACACAAATTAAACATTAAAGATCTATGACATTGAGGTCAAGGTCAGATAAATCCTAACAGACAGACATATACACCTTACATTTTGTTATACACCAAATATAGTGTTGACCTTTTGGCTTATGGTTATTGAAAAACAGACCAAAACAAAAACTTAACATTGACCAATAAACCATGAAAATTAGGTCAAGGTCAGATAATACATGCGAGACAGACATGCACACATTACAATTATCATGATTATTTCATATACAAAATAAAGCTGACATATTTCTCATATTGCTATAAGTATTTGAAAAACAGACCAAAACATAACAAGAGTGCACACGTTGAAATGTCTTGCCTCTTTACTGACCATTGATTAAATGAAAGTCTAAAAGATAAAATTTAACTAAAAGTATTAAACAAACTTAACATTTTAAAAGATCTATGAAAAGAAGATCAAGGTCAGATAAACAATACAAGACATGTACACCTTACAATAAATAATGCATTAAATATAGTTGACCTATTACTTTTGATATCTAAGAAAGAACTTTAACATTTACTAATTAACCATGAAAATGAGGTCAAGGTCAGATCATACCTGCTAGACAGACATATACACCTTACAATCATTCCATACACCAAATATAGTATACCTATTGCCTATAGAATCCAAGAAAGAAACTTAACCATGAAAACTTAATATTGACCAATCAACCATGAACATGAGGTCAAGGTCAGGTGATACCTACAAGACAGACATATACACCTTACAATCATTCCATACACCAAATATAGTTGACCTATTACCTATAGAATCCAAGAAAGAAACTTAACCATGAAAACTTAATATTGACCAATCAACCATGAACATGAGGTCAGGGTCAGATCATACCTGCCAGACAGACATATACACCTTACAATCATTCCATATACCAAATATAGTTGGCCTATTGCCTATAGAATCCAAGAAAGAAACTTAACCATGAAAACTTAATATTGACCAATCAACCATGAACATGAGGTCAGGGTCAGATAATACCTGCCAGACAGACATATACAACTTACAATCATTCGATACACCAAATATAGTTGTCCTATTGCCTATAGAATCCAAGAAAGAAACTTAACCATGAAAACTTAATAATGACCAATCAACCATGAACATGAGGTCAGGGTCAGATCATACCTGCCAGACAGACATATACAACTAACAATCATTCGATACACCAAATATAGTTGTCCTATTGCCTATAGAATCCAAGAAAGAAACTTAACCATGAAAACTTAATATTGACCAATCAACCATGAACATGAGGTCAGGGTCAGATCATACCTGCCAGACAGACATATACACCTTACAATCATTCCATACACCAAATATAGTTGGCCTATTGCCTATTGAATCCAAGAAAGAAACTTAACCATGAAAACTTAATATTGACCAATCAACCATGAACATGAGGTCAAGGTCAGGTGATACCTACAAAACAGACATATACAACTTACAATCATTCGATACACCAAATATAGTTGACCTATTAATTATAGTTCAGGAGAAATAGACCAAAACACAAAAACTTCACAATGAGCAATGAACCATGAAAATGAGGTCAAAGTCAAATACACTTGCAAGACTGACATGTAAATCATAATTTACTTCCATACACCAAATATAGATGACCTATTGCATATAATATTAGAAAAAAAGAACAACACAAAAAATCAAATTACACCACTGAACCATGAAAATGAGGTGAAGGTCAGACGACACCTGCCAGTTGGACATGTACACCTTACATCATTCATACACCAATTATAGTATAATTTTTTATTATTGTATCAGATATATGGACTTGACCATGAAAACTTAACCTTGATCACTGAACAATGAAATAAGATTGAGGTCAAATGAAAACTGTCTGACAGGCATGGGGACCTTACAAGGTACATGTATGCACATACTAAATAAAGTCATCCTATTTATTTAAAATGAATAAAAAAAGGTTTATCCAAGACATGAAATATTTTTTTTTTCATATTGAAAATAAAGGCAATTTTTTGAATTTTTCATCAATTTAATCAGAATGTAATACTGTAAAAAAATCAGGATTAAAAGATGTTTTGAAAAGTAATTGATTAAATTAAATTACTTGTAATTTTTGGTTGATTAATGATTACAATGATTACTTAAAAAATTGAAATCAATTATAGCTGACTAATGATTACAATTACAATTACCCCAAACCTGATCTGAGATGAGACTAGTTAACCATGATAAGGAGGTTATAGACATACTGTCCGTGTTAGAATCTCAAATAGAATTTTGCAAAGCTTGTTTTCGCCTTAACACTCTTGAATGAAATAAAAGACATGTACTAATTTTGTTTAATATTGACGAAATCACAAACCAATCATTTCCTGAATTACAAATGGTGGCTTAGCTTTGTGAAAGGCTGGTAAAGAGTTGAATTTAGCGTCTCAAATATATGAATTTGGCCAATCAAAATCGTAATTACAAATAAATTGCATTAGAATTTGAAATTTTTATTTCAAGACATAAAGAATGTCCCCTAGAGTATCCTGGTTTTGTACCTGGTTTATTCTAAGTGTAAACATTTGTAATAAAAAGTATGTGTACCTGTAAGTATTCCATCACTTCTTTATTCAGCCTGAATAATCCTGTTGCTGCTAGATCGTATGGAGTCTTACCCTGAAATACAAATCTTTATATTGCCTTTATCTGATTATTACAAAGAAGACTTTTGTAACACATATCATACAATAAACAAGACCAGTAGCAGCTGTCAGAGTGTTGTGTTATTTTTTTACAGGTGCTAACCATATTATTTCCAATTATAAAATATAACTCATGAACAACATTCTGAATATTTTTGTAACTTTTTCTGTAGCCTTTAAGAAGGCTTTTAGATTTTTTAAAAGCATATGAAATAATCTCAATCTGTCAGTAATTAGTTTTAGACTAATTACTGACAGATTGAGATTATTTCATATGCTTTTATTTTTTCTACGTGTTTTTTTTTAAAATCTGTTAATGCATCCTTATGTCTAGATGAGGGTTGTAGGATTTTTTTTGTTTTTTAACTATTTATTTTTAATTTTTTGGACAAATTATTCCCAAGTTGTTTTTTTTTTATATTTTTGCATCCCATTATTTTCTATTCGTCATCTTTTTGTCCAATTCTCTCTATTCCTGAAGTTTTTTTCTATCATTCATGATTTTCTATTCTGTATATCCTATCCATACTCTCCTATAACTGTATATTACTGTATATTGCTATTTTACAGATTTCATAGTTTTTAGTGTTAACACTGACATTGTATAGATAAGAAAATACATAAATTAATAAGGTACCCGCTTATAAGTTGGAAGTTTGGGAGTAAAATTCAGAATCCAGAGAGGGGTACAGACTTTATTATAAGCGGGATCCCGAGACCAGAGGAAAAATCCAATCTCAAGAAAGGTGGTCAGATGTGAATTTCCTGACCAAATCTATGTTTGTGATAGCCAAAGCTACATAAATTTCTAAATAAATAGGTTTTGTGGAAAATAAATGACTACAATACTGTCTTTGTGTTTAATTTGCTCTCCGTTAACATTGGTGTTGAATTTCCCACTGTTTCCGTTTTGAGTATTGACTTGTCATGGTCACATGGTTTTTGTATCATCCCAAAGGAAGAGCCAAGAACCAGAAATCAGAAGAAGATAATAATGTACTTAATATTTAAAAAGAATGTATCTAACCAACTAATTGTGTTATTATTGTTTTATCAAAAATTACAACATTGATTGACAAGCCAATTTAATCCATGAATAACCCCTAATTAAGTGACAAAGAGTTGTATTCACTATAGGTGTGAAAAATATCAGTGACATGTTAATAGGTTAATTAGTTAGTGTCCCTTGATTTTTATAATCCATTAATGATGGTGTCTATCCTATGTCTCAGTTTATTTATTACTATGACTGGTCTGTTATGAATGATTAACTGGATTAATTTTTTTTTTCGTTTGACTTTTATTTTGTTAAGGTTTATGTTGGTTTATATTCGTTTTTCTCAAACAATAGGTGTTTGGTCATACACTACAAAATCACTGATGCATTACGTAAACAATATGAGGCAAAACAGTGAACAAAAACAAGAAACAAGAAATGAATACATCTTTATTATTATCAACAGAATAAATTATCAGGATGAAAATCAAGTATTTGGCACAACTTTTTGGAATTTTGGATCCTCAATGCTCTTCAACTTTGTACTTGTTTGGTTTTATAAATATTTTGATTTGAGCGTCACTGATGACTCTTATGTAGACGAAACGCGCGTCTGGCGTACTAAATTATAATCCTGGTACCTTTGATAACTATTCTACATGTACTTATTTAAAGAAACAAACATTCATTCAATACATGAATCTCTTTAATTTCTTGATTTTGCTGATGATCAGTTACTTTCTGCTGCAAAAAAAAGTCCCAATTTAAACCGACTTATAGGCGGGTCAAGACTGAATCCTTAGATTTTAAAGCTGAAAAGGGCATCCGACTTATAAGCGGATCGACTTATACTCGAGTATATACAGTATGGCCAAACTATTCCAACTATATAGATTAAAAACAAGAATTTGAAGAAATTTGCAGTCTTAAGGAGGCTGTGGTGTCTTCCTCCATATTGGATTTTGAAAAAAAACAGACAATAAACAGTCGAGATCTTTAATAAAATTTGCAAATTTCGAAAGTTGTCTGTAATTTATGTGCAAGACTTTTCATGTTAATATAGAAAATAATGTGATTTATCATATTTACTGCTATATTTTACAAAAAACAGATTTATTAATTGTTTTTAAAACTTTGCCATATAAGGGGAGATAACTCTGATATAAGGAGAGATAACTTAGATAAAGTAACTGTTATAATCGAATGCTTTTTTAACTATTAAATTATAAATATATGATGAACTTGTACGTCTGGCGTATTAAATTTTTAACCTGGTACCTTTTGTTGGCTATTATTCATTTGTTTCTCTGTCCTATATTTTCTCCAATTTATTTGTATTGTAGTCCTGTTTTGTAATGTTGTCAGTTTAATGTTATAATTAACATCGCCATTAAAGCGGGAGGTTTGGCATGCCCACCATTTTTATTTTAAAATGCCCTGTACCAAGGGAGGGAAATGGCCATTGTTACATTATAGTTCGTTTCTGTGTGTGTTACATTTTAATATTGTGTTTCTGTTGTATCGTAGTTCTCTTATATTCGATGCTTTTCCCTCAGTTTTAGTTTGTAACCCGGATTTATTTTTTTCTCTATCGATTTATGAATTTCGAACAGCGGTATACTACTGTAACAGTTGCCTTTATTTAATGTATTGCTCAAGACTATTTTGATACTATCTAATAATTTTGTTATCATTGTTACGACAACGGATTGGTGTATGGGTCTTTTGACAGTTTGTTTGTTTCCATTTTGTTTAATGACAACAAGTGCCATATTCAGGATATTGCCAGGTCTAACTTTGAATCAATACAAATTATTATTTTTGATATCAAAAACTATTTTATCCATTTACTTATTGCTTCTTTTCCCTAAAACTGAGATATTCATATACTTTGGCTTACAAATTATGGAATAATAAAATTATTCCCTTTTAGTATAACTAATCACCCAAAATGTATTAGTGGTCTATAAACAAAATCATTTTATTTTTGAAGATTTTGAAAACAAATACTGGATTTCATTTATATGATCATCTATGTTCATGTGTTTTATAGTAAAACTAAGCCATACAAGTCTTTAAAACACTTCCATATTTTTAGTTCAATTTAAAGTATCATATGACATATATGTGTAACTATAACCTTGAGAAAAAAAAATCCTTTGGCCAAAAATATCTTAAACATCATTTTAGTGATGCATTATTTACTAGTTGAATACTGAGCCTTTACTATGATATATTACCTTATGTGTTTTAACAAAGGGACTGATGCCTCCTTCTTCTACCAGACATCTTGTGGTCTGTAGATGTCCCCAATTAGCAGCCAGATGTAAAGCTGTTTTACCATCTCTCTATAATTATACCAAATAACATGTAAATATTATGGATACTACTTTGTTACCAATATAAATAGTATACAACATATCCTACAACTGATATAAAACTTGTCTGATAAACTGAATAATGTTGTGTAATAAATAAAAACAAAATGTATATCACATGAATCAGTGGTCAAAACTGAACAAAATGACCAGTCACATTTGTATTCATATTGTACATAAACAACAAATAAACAACAAGTTTTTTTTTTGTGGGATGTCAGAACTTCCATCAGAAATGTCATGTTAACCTTTTTTCAAGAAATGCATAAAATATTTATATCAAGGGATCCAGTGCAATGCACAGAGATAAATGAGATCTCACTTTATATAATTCTAGCAAGTATTTGTTGATATAATAATTAAATCTGTCTGATTAACATGGTTCAGAATAATGATCAATTTAAAAAAAAAAACTTTTTCAAAGAAATATGAAAATAAGTTACATTTCCTGATTTAGTACAAGGAGACAAGTAAAATGAGACCCCACTTTATATGATTCTAACAAATAATATTAGTTGTTCATTAAACCTGTCTAATTAACAACATGATTTTGTGTTGATTAAAAGTAATGTAATCAGATTTAGTAGATAACATACATCTGTGATATCTTTGTTACATTTGTTCTCCAGAAGTAGTCGAGACACTTCCACATGTCCTCCCAAGGCTGCATACATTAATGCTGTCCGTCCATACTCCTGGAATAATACAACTGACATCAAAACTTGTCTGATAAACTGGACAATGTTGTGTAATAAATATAAACAGAAATGACCAGTCACATCAATTAAAACTGTCTGATTAACAACAGGATTTAGTGTAAATTCAGTTGAATCATTAATTTTATAAAAGTAAATTTTTCAAAGAAAAAAGAAAAAGTTATATTTTCTGATTCAGAACAATAATATGAGTAAAATGAGACCCCACTTTATATAATTTTTACAAATATTAGTTGTCCATTAAACCTGTCTAATTTTAAAACAACATGATTTTGTGTTGATTTAAAGTAATGTGATCAGATTTAGTAGATAACATACATCTGTGATATCTTTGTTACATCTGTTCTCCAGAAGTAGTCGAGACACTTCCACATGTCCTCCCAAGGCTGCCATCATTAATGCTGTCAATCCAATAACCTGGAATAATACAACTGACATCAAAACTTGTCTGATAAACTGGACAATGTTGTGTAATAAATATAACAAAAATAAACACAGTCACATTAATTAAAACTGTCTGATTAACAACAGGATTTAGTGTAGATTCAGTAAAATCATAAATTTTATAAAAGTAAATTTTTCAAAGAAAAATGAAAAAAATTCTATCTTCTGATTCAGAACAATACTATAAGTAAAATGAGACCCCACTTTATATGATTCTGACAAATATTTGTTGTCCATTAAACCTGTATAATTAACAACAGGATTTAGTGTAGATTCCATTAATAATAAATTATTCATAAAAGCATGAAAAAAGTTTTATTTCCTGATTTAGTACAACATAAAGAAAATGAGATCCTCTTTAACATGTTTAAATAAAGATTATTATTATCATCATTATTATTATTCATACAAGCATTTGTTGTCCATTAAACATGTCTAATTAACAACAGGACTTAATGCAGATTCAGTATAATCATTAATTTAAAAAAAATGAAAGAAAAGTGAAAAAGAGTAGTATTTTCAGACATGTCAGATACAGAACAATTATATGAGTAAAACGAAATTAAATTTTATATGAATCTAACGACTATTTGTCCTTTTTACAAGATATGTCTACATTAGATCTTTATACATATCACTACCTGACCAAAGTTGTTAACACAACATCAAGTGAAACATAAGTGTAAAAAATTGTTTCATGTCAAGAAGCAAAATAAGAACTTCATCATCCATAACTCAAACAAAAAGAGAAATATTTTAAAATCAAACCATGCATGCATTTTTCAATTAAAACTGTCTAATTTAATTCAGAATTTTGATTTAATCTTGTTTCAGTATAATGACTAAGTATCAGTTAACATACACAGCAATGGTAATAGAATAGTGCAGGTTTTATTATTGTGTGTTTTATTTTTAATACCAATGGTCTAGATAGGCCAAGGGGGAATGGTACAAAAACAAATATGGTTTAACCCTCCACATTGTGTGATGTACCAAATCAGACAACCTGGATCATGTGTTGTTTGTTGTTATATTTGTTTGTCTATTTACTGAGTAGTCAGGTCAGGTCCAGACCATGTGTTGTTTGTTGTTATATTTGTTTGTCTATTTACTGAGTAGTCAGGTCAGGTCTGGGCCATGTGTTGTGTGTTGTTCTATTTGTTTGTCTATATACTATGGGTAGTCAGGTCCAGACCATGTGTTGTTTGTTGTAATATTTGTTTGTCTATTTACTCTGAGTAGTCAGGTCCAGATCATGTGTTGCTTGTTGTTATATTTGTTTGTATATTTACTCTGAGTAGTCAAGTCAGGTCCAGACCATGTGTTGTGTGGTTATATTTATTGTCTATTCACTGTGAGTAGTCAGGTCCAGACCATGTGTTGTTAGTTGTTATATTTGTTTGTCTATTTACTCTGAGTAGTCAGGTCCAGACCATGTGTTGTGTGTTGTTATATTTGTTTGTCTATTTACTGTGAGTAGTCAGGTCCAGACCATGTGTTGTTAGTTGTTATATTTGTTTGTCTATTTACTCTGAGTAGTCAGGTCAGGTCCAGATCATGTGTTGTGTGTTGTTGTATTTGTTTGTCTATTTACTCTTGAGTAGTCAGATCAGGTCCAGACCATGTGTTGTAAGTTGTTATATTTGTTTTTCTATTAACTCTGAGAAGTCAGGTCAGGTCCAGATTATGTCTTGTGTGTTGTTATATTTATTTGTCTATTTACTCTGAGTAGTCAGGTCAGGTCCAGATCATGTGTTGCTTGTTGTCATATTTGTTTGTATATTTACTCTGAGTAGTCAGGTCAGGTCCAGACCATGTGTTGTGTGTTGTTATATTGATTGTCTGTTATATTTATTGTCTATTTACTGTGAGTAGTCAGGTACAGACCATGTGTTGTTTGTTGTTATATTTGTTTGTCCATTTACTCTAAGTAGTCAGGTCCAAAGCATGTGTTGTTAGTTGTTATATTTGTTTGTCTATTTACTGTGAGTAGTCAGGTCCAGATCATGTGTTGTGTGTTGTTATATTAACTGTCTATTTACTCTGAGTAGTCAGGTCCAGACCATGTGTTGTAAGTTGTTATATTTGTTTGTCTATTCACTGTGAGAAGTCAGGTCCAGACCATGTGTTGTGTGTTGTTATATTTATTTGTCTATTTACTCTGAGTAGTCAGGTCAGGTCCAGATCATGTATTGTAAGTTGTTATATTTGTTTGTCTATTCACTGTGAGAAGTCAGGTCCAGACCATGTGTTGAAAGTTGTTATATTTGTTTGTCTATTCACTGTGAGTAGTCAGGTCCAGACCATGTGTTGAAAGTTGTTATATTTGTTTGTCTATTCACTGTGAGAAGTCAGGTCCAGACCATGTGTTGTAAGTTGTTATATTTGTTTGTCTATTTACTCTGAGTAGTCAGGTCCAGATCATGTGTTTGTGTGTTGTTATATTTATTTGTCTATTTACTCTGAATATTCAGGTCCAGACCATGTGTTGTGTGTTGTTACATTTGTTTGTATATTTATTCTTGAGTAGTCAGGTCCAGACCATGTGTTGTTTGTTGTTATATTCATTTGTCTATTTACTCTGAGTAGTCAAGTCAGGTCCAGACCATGTGTTGTAAAAGAGGGAAGAAAGATACCAAAGGGACAGTCAAACTCATAAATCTAAAACAAACTGACAACGCCATGGCTAAAGATGAAAAAGACAAACAACAGCACACATGACACAACATAGAAAACTAAAGAATAAACAACACGAACCCCACCAAAAAACTAGGGGCGATCTCAGGTGTTCGGGAAGGGTAAGCAGATCCTGCTTCACATGCGGCACCCGTCGTGTTGCTTATGTGATAACAAATCCGGTAAATAGTCTAATTCGGTAGGTCACATTCATGAAAGGGAAGGGGATTGTAGTTACGATTAAGGAACCTATCCGATATCATTTGTGAAACGGTTATTCCATAACGGTCAACCAACTCGTGATGGCGTCCATAAAATTTATGAAGGGATGATTTCAACTTCACCATTTGGAACTCTTGGTTTAATAGCTTCCTTGTGAGCAGCAACCCTCTATCAAGAAAATCATGATAGGAAATGCAAGCACAGGAATATCGTATCAATTGGGAGATATATACTCCGTATGCAGGTGTTGCTGGAATGTTGCTACTTAGAAATGGAAAGTTCACAATTGGAAAGCTGAAATCATCTCTTTTGTCATAAAGTTTTGTTTTCAAACGACCCTCATTGTCAATTTCTAGATGTAAGTCAAGATATGAGGCTGACTTAACTGTATCTGTAGTATCATTTATCTCTAGCTTGATTGGACAGATGCGTTCCACATAGTCACCAAATTTTGAATTATTTAAAGAAAGAACATCATCTATATAGCGAAAAGTTAAGTTAAAGGATATTGCTAACTTCTTATGTGTCTTCCTAAGAAGTTCCTGCATGAAGTCAGCCTCATAATAACAAAGAAACAAGTCGGCAAGTGGAGGGGCACAATTTGTTCCCATTGGAATTCCGACAGTCTGTTGAAAAACAGTTGTAAGTTGATATATTTGTTTGTCTATTTACTATGAGTAGTCAGATCCAGACCATGTGTTGTGTGTTGTTGTATTTGTTTGTCTTTGTACTCTGAGTAGTCAGGTCAAGACCATGTATTGTGTGTTGTGATATTTGTTTGTCTATTTACTCTGAATAGTCAAGTCCAGACCATGTGTTGTTTGTTGTTATATTTATTTGTCTCTTTACTCTGAGTAGTCAGGTCCAGATCATGTGTTGTGTGTTGTTGTATTTGTTTGTATATTTACTCTGAGTAGTCAGGTCAGGTCCAGACCATGTGTTGTGTGTTGTGATATTTGTTTGTCTATTTACTCTGAGTAGTCAGTTCCAGACCATGTGTTGTGTGTTGTGATATTTGTTTGTCTATTTACTCTGAGTAGTCAGGTCCAGACCATGTGTTGTGTGTTGTTGTATTTGTTTGTCTATTTACTCTGGTAGTCAGGTCCAGACCATGTGTTGTGTGTTGTGATATTTGTTTGTCTATTTACTCTGAGTAGTCAGTTCCAGACCATGTGTTGTGTGTTGTGATATTTGTTTGTCTATTTACTCTGAGTAGTCAGGTCCAGACCATGTGTTGTGTGTTGTTGTATTTGTTTGTCTATTTACTCTGGGTAGTCAGGTCCAGACCATGTGTTTGTGTGTTGTGATATTTGTTTGTCTATTTACTCTGAGTAGTCAGGTCCAGACCATGTGTTTGTGTGTTGTTGTATTTGTTTGTTTATTTACTCTGAGTAGTCAGGTCCAGACCATGTGTTGTGTGTTGTGATATTTGTTTGTCTATTTACTCTGAGTAGTACGGTCCAGACCATGTGTTGTGTGTTGTTGTATTTGTTTGTCTATTTACTCTGGGTAGTCAGGTCCAGGCCATGTGTTGTCTGATGTTATATTTGTTTGTCTATTTACTCTGAGAAGTCAGGTCCAGACCATGTGTTGTTAGTTTTTGTATTTGTATGTATATTTACTCATGAGTAGTCAGGTCCAGACAATGTGTTGTTAGTTGTTGTATTTGTTTGTCTATTTACTCTGAGTAGTCAGGTCAGGTCCAGATCATGTGTTGTGTTGTTTATATTTGTTTGTCTATTTACTCTGAGTAGTCAGGTCAGGTCCAGAACATGTGTTGTGTATTGTAGTATTTGTTTGTCTATTTACTCTGAGTAGTCAGGTCCAGAACATGTGTTGTGTGTTGTGATATTTGTTTGTTTATATACTCTAAGTAGTCAGGTCAGATTCAGACCGTGTGTTGTGTTTGCTGTATTTATTTGTCTATTTACTCTCAGAAATCAAGTCCAAAGTATTGGTAGTTGTTGTATTTGTGTTTATTTACTCTGAGTAGTCAGGTCCAGACCATGTGTTGTTTGTTGTTATAATTTGTATGTCTATTTACTCTGAGTAGTCAGGTCCAGACCATGTGTTGTGATATTTGTTTGTCTATTTACTCTGAGTAGTCAGGTCAGGTCCAGACCATGTGTTGTTTGTTGTTATATTTGTATATCTATTTACTCTGAGTAGTCAGGTCAGGTCCAGACCATGTGTTGTGTGTTGTGATATTTGTTTGTCTATTTACTCTGAGTAGTCAGGTCCAGACCATGTGTAGTTTGTTGTTATATTTGTATGTCTATTTACTATGAGTAGTCAGGTCAGGTCCAGACCATGTGTTGTGTGTTGTTATATTTGTTTGTCTATTTACTCTGAGTAGTCAGGTCAGGTCCAGACCATGTGTTGTGTGTTGTGATATTTGTTTGTCTATTTATTCTAAGAAGTCAGGTCCAGACCATGTGTTGTGTGTTGTTGTATTTGTTTGTCTGTTTACTCTGAGTAGTCAGGTCAGGTCCAGATCATGTGTTGTGTGTTGTGATATTTGTTTGTATATTTACTCTGAGTAGTCAGGTCTAGACCATGTGTTTGTGTGTTGTTGTATTTGTTTGTCTATCTACTCTCAGTAGTCAGGTCCAAAGCATGTTTGTTAGTTATTGTATTTGTGTCTATTTACTCTGAGTAGTCAGGTCCAGACCATGTGTTGTGTGTTGTTATATTTGTTTGTCTATTTACTCTGAGTAGTCAGGTCAGGTCCAGACCATGTGTTGTGTGTTGTGATATTTGTTTGTCTATTTACTCTGAGTAGTCAGGTCCAGACCATGTGTTTGTTTGTTGTTATATTTGTTTGTATATTTACTCTGAGTAGTCAGGTTAGGTCCAGGCCATGTGTTGTGTGTTGTTATATTTGTTTGTCTGTTTAATCTGAGTAGTCAGGTCAGGTCCAGGCCATGTGTTGTGTGTTGTCATATTTTGTCTATTTACTCTGAGTAGTCAGGTCAGGTCCAGACCGTGTGTTGTGTGTTGTTATATTTGTTTGTCTATTTACTCTGAGTAGTCAGGTCAGGTCCAGTCCATGTGTTGTGTGTTGTCATATTTGTTTGTCTATTTACTCTGAGTAGTCATGTCAGGTCCAGACCGTGTGTTGTGTTGTGATATTTGTTTGTTTATTTACTCTGAGTAGTCAGGTCCAGACCATGTGTTGTTTGTTGTTATATTTGTTTGTATATTTACTCGAGTAGTCAGGTCAGGTCCAGGCCATGTGTTGTTTGTAGTTGTTCGTCTATTTATTATGAGAAGTCAGGTCCAGATCATGTGTTGTGTGTTGTTACATTTGTTTGTATATTTACTCTGAGTAGTCAGGTCAGGTCCAGACCATGTGTTACAGTGTGTTGTTACATTTGTTAGTCTATTTACTGTGAGTAGTCAGGTCCAGACCATGTGTTGTGTGTTGTTACATTTGTTTGTATATTTACTCTGAGTAGTCAGGTCAGGTCCAGACCATGTGTTGTGTGTTGTTACATTTGTTTGTATATTTACTCTGAGTAGTCAGGTCCAGACCATGTGTTGTTTGTGTTGTTATATTTGTTTGCTTATTTACTCTGAGTAGTCAGGTCAGGTCCAGGCCTTGTGTTGTGTGTTGTTATATTTATTTGTCTATTTACTCTGAGTAGTCAGGTCCAGACCATGTGTTGTGTATTGTTATATTTGTTTGTCTATTTACTCTAAGTAGTCAGGTGCAGAACATATGTTAGTATTAGTATGTCAGTGTTATGAAAAAAAAAGGTAGGTTTCACATTTAGTGCAGTACTCTGATTACATGTATAGTTCAGAGAGGTGTAATGATGTGTCTCATTTTCTGTGTGGAACATTAGTGGTGTGTCCTGTTGTGTATCATGTTATGTGTTGAACATTAGCGGTGTGTCCTGTTGTGTATCATGTTCTGTGTTGAACATCAGTGTTGTGTCCTGTTGTGTCCTGTTGTGTCTCATGTTCTGTGTTGATCATTAATGTTTTGTCATATGATTCATGTCCTGTGTTGAACACCAGTAATGTGTCATGTGATTCATGTTCCGGTGTTGTACATCAGTGCTGTGTCCTAATATGTGTCTTGTTCTGTGTTGAACATCAGTGTTGTGTCCTGTTGTCTCTCATGTTCTGTGTTGAACATCAATGTTCTGTCATATGATTCATGTTCTGTGTTGAACATCAGTGTTGTGTCCTGTTGTGTTTCATGTTCCATGTTGAACATCAATGTTCTGTCATGTGATTCATGTCCTGTGTTGAACATCAGTGTTGTGTCATGTGATTCATGTTCCATGTTGAATATCAGTGTTGTGTCATGATATGTCACATGTTGTCTTTAAATGCATGTTGTTTCATGATGTGTCTCCTATTTTGTATTGAAAACAAGTGTTGTGTCATGATATGTCTCATGTTGTGTGTTGAACATCAGTGTTGTGTCATGATGTTTTGTATTCCCCACCTACGATAGTAGAGTGGCATTATGTTTTCTGGTCTATGGCTCTGTTCATGCGTCCGTCCGTTCGTCTGTGCGTCCGTCCGTTCATGTAAAAGTTTTTGGTCAAGGTAGTTTTTGATGAAGCTGAAGTCCAATCAACTTGAAACTTAGTACACTTGTTGCTTATGATATGATCTTTTGTGACCCCAATTTCACGGTTCACTAAACATAGAAAATGTAAGTGGAAGTTTCAGGTTAAAGTTTTTGGGCAAGGTAGTTTTTGATGAAATTGAAGTCCAATCAACTTGAAACTTAGTACATATGTTCCCTATAGTATAATCTTCCTAATTTTAGTGCCAAATAAGATTATTACCTAATTTTTAGTCCATGGAACATGGAAAAAGATAGTGCAAGTGGGACATCCATGTACTTTTGACACATTCTTGTCTTATTCTGTGTTGAGCATCAATGTTGTGTCATGATGAACATCAGTGGTGTGTTATTATACTGTTATAATGTCTCTCATGTTTTGTGCTGAACATAAGTGTTTTGTCATGATGTGTCTCATGTTCTGTGTTGTACAACAATACATCAGTGTTTTGTCATGATGTGTCTCGTGTTCTGTGTTGTACATCAGTGTTTTGTCATGATGTGTCTCATGTTCTGAGTTGAACATGAGTGTTTTGTCATGATGTGTCTCGTGTTCTGTATTGAACAATGTTGTGTCATGATGCATCATGTTGTGTGTTAAACACCATGGTTGTGTCACGATGTGTCTCATGTGATGTGGCTCATTTGTTGTGATGAACAACAGTTATGTTATGATGTAGCTCGTGTTCTATGTTGATCTTCAACATTCTGTAATTATGTGGTTCCTGTTCTGTGATAAACATCAGTGTTGTGTCATGGTGTGTCCCATGTTCTGTGTTGAACATCAATGTTGTGTCATGTATCATGTATGTCCCATTTTCTGTGTTGAACATCGGTGTTGTGTCATTTATCATGTGTATCTCATGTTCTGTGATGAACATCAGTGTTAAGTCATGTGGCTCATGTATTGTGTTGAACATTAGTTTTGTGTCATGATGTGACTTACGTTTTGTGTTGAACATAACTGTAGTGTCCTGATGTGTTACATGTTCTGTGTTTTACACCAGTGTTGTGTCATGATTTGTCTCGTGTTCTGTGTTGAAAATCAGTGTTAAGTCATAATGTACCATGTTTTGTGTTGAACACCATTGTTGTGTCATGATAAGTTTACCTATTTGATAGTCAATGTTACAAGTTCACCTAATTGATATTCAATGTTAAAGGTTTTACCTCTTGATAATCAATGTTAGCTCCTTTCGCCAGGCAAAGCTTCAATTCTTCTACTCTTCCTTTTTTAGCAGCTTCAATTAGTTTCTGTAAGTAAAAAATAGAGTTTACATTTAACAGAATGTAAAGAGTGTAGTAACTGAAATGTTTTTCACGCTAATGCCAGACAATAACTATATTTTAGAATGACTGATTTTTATTGGTTAATACAAGGGAGACAATGTACTCTATTGAATACAATAATGTGACAAACAATAGTTGGGGTGTGAATTGAAAGCGGTGAAAAATATATATTGTTTTGGCAAAAGGGGTGGTGAAAAAGAAAATAGACCCAGAGGAAACCCTGCTTATGATTACATTGTATACTGTTCCTAAATTTTGAAGAAGAAAAAGATTTTTTTTAAAACATTTCATCCTCACATAATAAAGCTAATCTGAGTAAAAATTGTGTTTCAATATTTTCAATATAACATGTAATCTATAACAACTTGGAAAGGAGCAGTGTAATATTTGTATGTTTGATGATATAACTTGTTTGACAGATTTACTTTGAATGTCTCTAAGCTTTCTCTGTTAAAGAAATAACATTGTTGTTTTTAATATTTTAGCCTAAAAACATATTTTCAATCAAGAAAAAGAAATTAATAAATAGTGACTATTTAATGATCAAGTAGCCTTTTTGTCAGTGGGGACATATTTGACACTTATGTGTTTTTACAGATGTTAATCACTACTTCAAGTTTCCTGACAAACAATAGGTAAGCTTGGGTAATCAAAATGAATAGACCTCTTTTGAGTTCGTTGCATTTCCGTCAAAAACTTTTTGTTTTAGTGAACATCATTCGCACGTTTAGGAGTCTTCGTCACTTCTTTCCCATGTTGAGCGAGTAGTTAAAAAATATATTGCTGTATTGCACGAGTTATAATGGTTACAGTATTTTGTTCATAAAAAAGCTTCTGTCCAAGTTTCTTAAAATTCCATGAAGGTTTGACAAACAAAATTGATGTCTAAAAAAAATTTTAACAACAGAATGAACCTTAATGTTGACGACGTCGAGGGAATCTAGGATCACACTGTCTCGCTTTCGCGACATAACTGTTGCAGGCTCGACAAAAATCACTCGACTGTTTGACTTTAAAGAAGAAAACATCTTACCTCATTCCAATCTTCCATATTTCCTAAAATAGAAAAATAAATGTACAAATCTGTTGAGTAATAATTGCCAGGCTAATTGTTTCTGCTAATTGAAAATTATCAACAACCACAACTCTGAAATGGTAAATACTGAAATGAGTGATAATGAGCCTCGCCTGTGTTTAGTGCTCAATAACATACCTTTAACATTTCATAATGCATATACCATTTCAGTTGTTTTTTCTATATCATCCAGATGCCAAAAAATCTTTTAATTTTCCCAATGATCAAGGACCATAACTCTAGAACATGTAGAAAGGAACAAACCAATTTGACTAAAATAAAATTTCATCATTGCTTAAAGGTACGAAAAACTCACTGAAAATTTCGTGAAGTGGTTCTCTTCTTACCATCTGGAAACCAAATTCTGGTAAAAAGAAAGAAAGACTGCCTACCTTCCCAACATGTACTAGTGTAGTTGTTAATTAATCATGGTGATGAATGAATATGAATTTTAGTTTATTACACAAGTGACTAATAACTTTTTACAGAATGTAAGGTTGTTCAAATTTACGAGATGGTGGTAGCATTTCCACATCCTGCAATACATAAACATGGTCAACACCCTCAACTTAATTAAAAACAAGAGGCTGTCACAACGACAGCAAACCGGATTTGTTAACATTTATTTGTGTCCTGGCAATATCACAAGAACCATTACTGATGAATGATGAAAGTGAAAATCGTCAATATCAAATTTGACCTCCATTTTGTCATCAGTATCAACATATTAAAATTTGAAAAGCTTAGATTGAATGGTTCATGAGTAAATGCAACAAGGTGAATGGAAACGCCATTTTACGATCTTTCAAGAACCATAACTCCTGAACGGTAAAAGTCAAAATCGTCATTATTTAACTTGACCTCTATTTTGTCATCCGTAACAACATATAAAAATTTTAAAAGCTTTGGTTGAACGGTTCATGAGTTAATGCACGGACAACATTTGATTGCTGCCTGCCCGTCTGCCCGCCGTACATCCCCAAATCAATAACCGACATTTTTGTCACAAAAATCCGGTTAACAAAAAGTATATTTAATAAAATAACATAAATAAAGTATGACCCTTTTACAAATCTTTTTCAACATGTTCAACATAACATAAGATGTGGTATGATTGCTCATTTCTCCACCAGAGACCAAATAACATAGAAGTTAAGAACTAAAGGTCACCTCACAACCGATAATTTACAAGGCTTGATAATATGTATTATCGTTTCGTGTGTATTTGATTCCTGACAATATTCAAATAAGAATCGAGTTGACCTCCAAAAACTGCCGACGGTCATATAATACATATAAACATAAATATAGATATAAATAGATAGATAGCGAATTCATGTCCACAGCCATTTTCTATAAGTACGCTTTAAAATTTGCTTAAAAGAATGTTAAGTCCTGGACCATGTAGACCATTTGAATTTTCAAGTGAAAGGCCCTCCTCAAGAAATGTAATAGTACTGAAAAAAGCACTAACATAAAGGATGGGAGGCCTTGGACATTTGTTTTCCAGTTTCAAAGGTTTCCTCTCAGAATTGGAAGGGCCCAGATCATTGGGCCCAAACAAATCAAACCCCTGAAAAGTATGTAATGGTGTGTTATATTGCTATAAAGGCCTTCACTAAAAGCCCTTTTCGAATATGGCACTAGCCTATGCTCTGAGACCCTAACGTAACGAGGAACGAGACAAAAATATCTGCGTAGCTGAATGCAAATACTGTGAATTCACAAAACACAGGAAAATAGGTCATAAAAGGGCAATAACTCAAATAAGGAGTCGTCTGATGATTTCAGTCATGTTTGACTTATATATGTAGATTTGTCTGTCTGATAATTTTTGCTTTTAAAAGTTCCTCCCTATCTATTATAGTTTGGAAAATAATCAGCGGAAATGAAAAAAAAATCAGTAAAATTTGACATTTAAGTGCAATGACTCCTTAAAGGAGTCTGACAGTTTTGATGTAAATAAAACAGCAGGTAGTTCTCAACATTTTCAGATTTTCTCTTATTCAAAGCATTTTTTCAGATAATAGACACAACTTATAATATATTGTACACCAATGTTCTATGTTTAGCCATGTCCGCCTTGTTCGTTTGCAGGCAAGGTCATCTGACACATTTTTAAAACTAGATACTCTAATGATAATTGTGGCCAAGTTTGGTTTAATTTGTCCCAGTAGTTTCAGAGGAGAGAATTTTTGTAAAATTTAACAACAACAACGATAGACAACTGACGCTAAGTGATGAGTATGCCAGGTGAACTAAAACATATATATGATACAATACATACTAATTTGATGAAAACTGAGGTCAGCTAAATTTATCAGTCAGAAAGTGCAATCATCTAAAGCATCTCTGAAAAATATTAATAAATCATATTTACTTGTTTAAGCTTGATATATGTAAAATATATGTATCACTTCAAAATACTTTATCGGTACTTCTTTTTTCAGTAACTGTTGTGATAGATATGAATTTTTCTTTATCTTATAAACATATATATATCAATGTTTGTGTGTTATTTCCTGTTTCAACAAAACAACTATGAACAATAAAGGTATATTTTTCAATTATTTCATTAACATGAATAAACCCTTACTTTTATGGCCAGCGTCATGAAAAGCTTGACCTTGTCATTTGAAGATATTTTGTATTTATTGACTATATATTGACCTCTACATATTTCTGTTCTTGCTTTGTTGGGTTGTGTTCTCATCGATATATACTGCTGAAATATTGCGGGAGTTATAATGTTGTGTTGTATCTGTTTAATATAGGGTTGATATCAGTGTGATGTACACAATGTAGCCTTAGCACTCAATTTTTTTCTATCCTTTACCCAAAGTTCACACATAAGTTTAACCTTTCTATTTTTTAAGAAAAATAATTTTGCAATGATGTCATGTTCGTGTGTGTCTCATCTACTATAAAATATTGGTCTTGGGTATTATGAATGTTGAAACTATTTAGAGTTTGAATATTTTACATTTGAAACAAATTTCAGTATTAAAATGATCCTATATAGTTCACATATGATGTACTTACCCATAACAACAGTCTGACTGGACAGGGATCAAATCCACTGGACAAGGATCAACTTGACTGGACAGGGAACAAATCCACTGGACAAGGATCAACTTGACAGGACAACTCCGACAAGGAATAACTTGACTGGACAGGGATTGACTTGACTGGACAGGGATCAAATAAATACTGATGATATATGTTTAAAATGAGAATATGAATGTTTCTATTTCAGGTTGGAATATAATTATAACATATTAAAATAGAGGCTTGTCTATCATTGTCTAATGTTTGATACAAATTTGACCTCTTTCATTGATTTGATGCTGTCTCATTGATATAGACCTCTGAACCTTCACTTTTACAAGATGTTTTAGGGTCTTGTTTAATTTATTACATACATGTAACTAGTGTTGTGATATTTTGAATGTAAAATATATCTGTTAATTATCTCCCCCTGTCAGAGTTAAAATTCTACATTTGCATCTTTTTTTAAACAAATTTCAGTAGTAAATGATTCTATCTAGTTCACATACAATTAAACTTACCTATAATAGGAAGTCAACTGGCAAGGATCACATTGACTGGACAATGGTCATATTGACTGGACAATATGGACACACGGACTGGACATTGAACACAAGGACTGGACAATTATCAAATAAAAAACAATAATCATGATAATAGACATTATAGATGTTCAAACTGAAAATATAAATGAAATAAAAACAACACATTACAGACACAAATCTATTTTAAAATAAAATGTTGACCTCTTTTGTTGATTGGTTGCTGTCTCATTGACATAGACCTCCGATCTTACAATCATAAAGAACAATTTGATTTCTACATGTTCTAAGTTAACAACTCTTTTTGTAATGCTTGCAAATGTTTAGTTAGTTATAACTTCCAAGTACAATTAATTTTGTTATTGTGTCAGTTTATTTTTTGTATCCCGTCACAAAAGTTGCTAAGTGCAAAATATTAACCTTGTTCTAAAAGAATTAATACAAACACTGGTCTAATGCTATTTAGAATGAATCCTATAGCTCTGAATTATCTCCCCTTTAATACAAACACTGGTCTAGTACTATTTAGAATGAATCCTATAGCTCTGGATTATCTCCCCTTTAATTCACATTTACAATTTCAATATATTTCTGATTTTCATTTGATAAAAAAATCATTAATTGTTCCAATACAATACCAATGTAATGTTCACTGACCTATAGATAGTAATAACTTGACTGGACCTTGAATCAATAAATACTAATAGTAGATCTTCAAACTGAAAATATAAAAAAATACATGTAGCTCAATTTCAGTTTGTTTCACGTTTATATAAATATTGGTAAAACTTTCCCTGAATTTTTATGTCCCTGTCATGAATTAAAAAAGAAAAGGTACATGTACCATACAAAGCTAATTAGTGGAAAAGTTTTTAGGACATTTTCATTATAGCATGAAGTCATTTTGTTTCCTATGCTATTGCACAATACTTATATAATAATTTACACATCCTGTTTGGTGTGTATCTCCTGCCATATCAGTATAAAAACCCAAAAATTATGAAGAAAAAAATCCCCCCCCCCAATTTTTTTTTCTTTTAACCCCCCTTGGAGTAATTAACCCCAAACTCAATTCCTGCCTGTTATGGTACCTTGCAGTACAATTTCAGAGAGATCGACACATTTAAACACAAGTCACCTTAACTTTATACGACCGCAAAAAAAAAAAGAGTATCTAAATAATATTTTTTTTGTGTTGAAAAATAACAAATCTAGTCCCAGTTTCAATTCTAAAATAAAATAGTTGCCCCCTTTATAAACACATTAGACATGTGTCTGTGTCAAGTCAAGAAGATTAACACAAGTTACAGAGCCAAATATTCTCAATGTAAATGAGATGTGCTAAGGCTTATATATATATATGCATTCCATTTAACATTGGCCAACCACTTATGGTTCCTCTTGAACTGACCAAATCACAAACTGATACATGTAAAGTTAAACTAAGCAAAAGTTTTCGTCAATATAAAAAAGAAGATGTGGTATGATTGCCAAAGAGACAACTATCCACAAAAGACCAAAATGACACAGACATTAACAACTATACATGTAGGTCACCGTACGTAGACCATTACTGAGGGGGCATTGCCAAGTAATCTGCATGGAAATGGGATGTGCCAATGGCAACGCTAATACAACTGCATACCAAATATCCTTAAGTAACCACTAATGATTCACCGTAAACTAGACCTATTCACAAACTAGTACATTGTTGCCGCCACCACCAGAAATGGCACTACTTTGTCTAGCTTTTTAACTCTATCAAGGCAAGAAAAAAATCGCGATTAAAAGGCAATAACTCCAAAGAGGAGATGTCAGACGATTTCCTCCATATTGTCAAAATTATTTTTTATTTGCTTATTTAAGTTTCTAATCTATCTACTTTAATTTTTAAGATATAAGGCATCAAACGCAAAAAAATTGGTTAAAATTGTCTTTTAAGTGGCAATAACTCTAATAAGTCGACCGACTATTTCAACCATTTGACTTTATATTTGTAGAACTTGTCTTGCTGATATAAAATGCATGTAAAGTTTATTTCTATCTATTATAATTTTCAAAATAATAGGCAACAATAATGTGTCCATAGTACACGGAGGCCCAACTCGCACTTTCATTTTCTATGTTCAGTGGACCGTGAAATTGGGGTCAAAACTTTAATTTGGAATTAAAATTAGAAAGATCATATCATAGGGAACATGTGTACTAAGTTTCAAGTTGATGTTACTTTAACTTCATCAAAAACTACCTTGACCAAAAACTTTAACCTGAACTTCGCACTATCATTTTCTATGTTCAGTGGACCATGAAATTGGGGTCAAAACTATAATTTGGCATTAAAATTAGAAAGATTATATCATGGGGAACATGTGTACTAAGTTTCAAGTTGATTGGACTTCAACTTCATCAAAATCTACCTTGACCAAAAACTTTAACCTGAAGCTAACGGACACACGGACGGACGAAGGGACGGACGGAGGCAGACCAGAAAACATAATGCCCCTATACTATTGTAGGTGGGGCATAAAAAAGAAAAGAAATGTTGAAATTTGTCATTTAAGAACAATAACTCAGGGGTTCAAATTAGCATTGGTCCGAGGTCCGCAACCTTTCACAATTGCAATCGGACTTTTGTATTGGTTACTACATGTAGCTACGCCCGATGGACCTTCAATTTAAAAAAAAAAAAAAATAACTTTGCCAACCTTTTCAATAAACCAAAATTTCCTAATGATCTCAAACTTTATTTTCATCTTTATTATTCATGACAGCGATGTTCATTTTGTTCAATCGACCGTTATAGCTTTAAACCGAAAATGGCCAATAAGTAATGTGTAAATTCGAGTAAATCGTATCTGACTGACAAACACAACATTGAACAAGAGTGCACACTCTGAAATGTCTCGCCATCTTTACTGATCATAGATATTATGTTGATAGTCCTCAATATAAACCTTTATTACAACTGTCACATACATGTAAACTTAAAATTAACCAAGAAAACTAAACATTGACCAATGAAGCATGAAAATGAGGTCAAGGTCAGATGAACCATGGCAGACAGAAATGTACAGCTAACAATTCTTTCATACAACAAATATAGTTGACCTATTGCTTATAGTTTAAGAAAAACAGACCAAAACACACAAACTTTATAACACCGAGCAATGAACTGTGAAAATGAGGTCACGGTCAAATAAAACATGCAAAACTGACATAAATCATAAAATATTTCCATACACCAAATATAGTTGACCAAATGCATATAGCATTAGAAAAATAGACCAAAACCCAAAAACTTAACTTTGACGACTAAATCATGAAAATGAGGTCAAGGTCAGATGACACCTGCCAGCTAGACATGTACACCTTACAATCATACCATACACCAAATATAGAAGACCTATTGCACAATTAAAACACAAAAACTTAACTATATATATATAACCATGAAAATGAGGTCAAGGTCAAATGATACCTGCCAGTTGGACATGTACACCTTACAGTCCTTCCATACACTGAATATACATGTACTATACCTATTGCTTATAGTATCTGAAATATGGACTTGACCACCAAAACTTAACCTTGTTCACTGATCCCTGAAATGAGGTCAAGGTCAAATGAAAACTGTCTGACAGGTATGAGGACCTTGCAAGGTATGCACATACCAAATATAGTTATCCTATTACCATGATTACTCATAATAAGAGAGAATTTAACATTACAAAAAATCTTAACTTTTTTTTCAAGTAGTCACTGAACCATGAAAATGAGGTCAAGGACATTGGACATGTGACTGACGGAAACTTCGTTACATGAGGCATCTATAAACAAAGTATGAAGCATCCAGGTCTTCCATCTTCTAAAATATAAATCTTTTAAGAAGTTAGCTAACGCCGCCGCAGCCGGATCACTATCCCTATGTCGAGCTTTCTGCGACAAAAGTCGCAGGCTTGACAAAAACAATGGATACATATACCAGAAATGAAGACAATAACAATACCGGATCAGATTCCGGGTTGGATAATCATGATAATAGTTAATTCCGGATTTGCTGATCAAATACAATAAAAAAATAATCCAGGCAGGTGACAAAATTCATCTTTGATGATGAAATAGCATTAGAAAAATAGACCAAAACCCAAAAACTTAACTTTGACGACTAAATCATGAAAATGAGTCAAGGTCAGATGACACCTGCCAGCTAGACATGTACACCTTACAATCATACCATACACCAAATATAGAAGACCTATTGCACAATTAAAACACAGAAGCTTAACTATATATATATAACCATGAAAATGAGGTCAAGGTCAAATGATACCTGCCAGTTGGACATGTACACCTTACAGTCCTTCCATACACTGAATATACATGTACTATACCTATTGCTTATAGTATCTGAAATATGGACTTGACCACCAAAACTTAACCTTGTTCACTGATCCTGAAATGAGGTCAAGGTCAAATGAAAACTGTCTGACAGGTATGAGGACCTTGCAAGGTATGCACATACCAAATATAGTTATCCTATTACCATGATTACTCATAATAAGAGAGAATTTAACATTACAAAAAATCTTAACTTTTTTTTCAAGTAGTCACTGAACCATGAAAATGAGGTCAAGGACATTGGACATGTGACTGACGGAAACTTCGTTACATGAGGCATCTATAAACAAAGTATGAAGCATCCAGGTCTTCCATCTTCTAAAATATAAATCTTTTAAGAAGTTAGCTAACGCCGCCGCAGCCGGATCACTATCCCTATGTCGAGCTTTCTGCGACAAAAGTCGCAGGCTTGACAAAAACAAATGGATACATATACCAGAAATGAAGACAATTACAATACCGGATCAGATTCCGGGTTGGATAATCATGATAATGGTTAATTCCGGATTTGCTGATCAAATACAATAAAAAAAATCCAGGCAGGTGACAAAATTCATCTTTGATGATGAAATAATAATTCAAATATGAAAACCAAAAGATATACGGAAAAGAAAGACAAAACAGGAAATATTTTATACAGAAACTCAAAATTACTTTTAGTTCACAAATTTTCATTCCAAAATCCAATAAAATGTGACAGTACTTTTTTTTACGGATCACTATCCGTATATCGAAGCTTTCTGTGACAAAATCGCAGGCTCAACAAACACTACAACACCAACAGCAACACCCTCCCCATTACAAAAAAAAATTATGTGAATTCAAAATATACAAGACAATTACATTTATTATTAAACATGTTATACAACATGTACAACAGTGACACTGACATGAAACAAGCTAACCTTTCATCAAAAACACATTAATTTTGTATCTTACAAAATGTCTTATTGGGCCACACTTTAAAAAAAATATTTTGGTTTGCCCAAACCCTACCCAAGGTAGAGACTGTGGGTAGGTAGATAGGCATTTTTTTCCGGCAAAGATAAAATGAAGTGTCAGATGTTCTTTAGTCTTCATGCCTATATCATTTAAAAAAAAACTTTTCACATCAGGACAATAAAAGATTTTGAGAAGGCACCTTTTTTCTGGGTAGGTATACTACTTTAAATTACAATGTAGGGTTAGGGCAAACAAACACAATTCTTTTTTATGGCCTTGAGTTAAGAAATATTTCAAGTAAAAGTAGGGCCTGGAATTCAGATTGTGGACCTTTCAGTTTGGAGTGTCAAAAGTCCTGGACCTTCCAGTACGGTACCAATTGTTAAACTGAACCCCTGTAACTCCTGTAAGAAGTTGTCTGACAGTTTTGATGTATATATGAACAATTGGTAGGGTTTAATAATTTGTACATTTTAACTCCAGTCAGATTTTCTCTATTTAGAATGGTTTTCAAAATAAAAGACAAAAAAAACCTATGTTCTATTTTTAGCCATTTCGTCCCGCCTTGGTTGGCAGGTGGGGTCATAGGACACATTTTTTTTAAATTAGATACCCCGATGATGATTGTGGCCAAGTTTGGTTAAATTTGGCCCAGTAATTTCAGAGAAGATTTTTGTACAAGTTAACAGACGATGACAGACGTCAAGGTGAGCTAATAAACTGCTTCGTTGAGCGCAGCTGGATACGCCTGCAGAGGTCCAACCCTAAACAGTCGGGGCAAAATGGACACAATATTCAAGCTTGATACAGTTCAGAATTTGGAATGTAATTAAATATTTTACATATTATAGGTTTCAGAATAAATGTAGTCAAAGAACTTGAAATTGGTTATATGAATTGAATTTATATTCAATTAAAGATTTTTTTGCTGTTGTGCAATACAATGTGCTGTTGCGCAATACTTAGTAAATCTGTTGTCAGACTATATATATAAACAAATAAAGTTCAATTAAATCTCAGTCATATTAGAAATTTATGAAGATCAAAAGGGAGCTTACATCAATAGATATAAACAATTCACCAAAGTTTCATGATAATTGCTGAGTTATTGTCCGAAAACTGGAAAATCCCCCCTTTTTTAATGAATAAAACCCCATAACTCAGAAATGTAAAATGTAAAATTTATAAAATTCTAAAGGGAACTTACATTAATAGATATAAATAATTCACCAAAGTTTCATAAGAACTGCTGAAAGCATTTTTTAGTTTTTGTCTGAAAACTGGAAAATCACCCTTTTTTTATGAATAAAACCCTGTAACTCAGAAACCTAAAATTTAAAATTTATAAAAATTGAATGGGAGCTCATGTCAATAGATATAAACTATTCACCACAATTTCTTGCAAGTTGGTGAAAGCATTCTTGAGTTATTGTCTGAAAACTGGAAAATCCCCCTTTTTTTAATGAATAAAACCCCACAACTCGGAAACGTAAAATCTAAAATTTATAAAAAAACAAAAGGGAGCTCAGGTCCATAGATATAAACAATTCACCCAAGTTTTATGCAAATTGGTTAAAGCTTTTTTGAGTTAATGTCCGACATGTTGACGACAGACGGACAACGGTATACCATAATACGTCCCGTAAACGGGCGTATAAAAACAAGTATGCAAACCCAGGTCTTATAAACATTACATCAATTTAACTGGGATCACCAAAAAGGATTTATCTGCCAGTCTGCACCGTGAGTTACTAGTCCGATGCCCCAGACTAGTAAATCATGTAAATGTTGATTCGGACTAGTGTAAGGCCTAAATTAAAATATTGTTTGTTTGCCCTTTTCCGACCCTAAGTTTTGAAACAGGGTAGGTAGGTAGGTAAAATATTTTATTTTTTCCCCCAAAAAAATAACTTGGCTCGGTATATTATTTGTCATGGGTAGGCAGGTAGGTAAAATATTTTATTTTATAGATACAAAATCTGCATAATGTCATTTTTTTGTCCGTTTTGTTTTTGCAAATAAATTTTCCGCTGGGACTATTAGTTTTGAAAAAAAAATATATAAGAGATAACTTTGTACTGGTAAGATAATGTCCGGGCAGACATATATTACTAGTAGAAAAAGTCCCTAGAGTGTTACAAATTTCGTGTGTGCCTTTTTTCCAATAAAAATGCTATAATAAGACTTAAAACTCAATTGTCACATATTTTGCATCACATTTATAAATGATCTGTATGGAAAACTTGGCGATTTTACTGCCAGATATTCTCCACTTTACAGGGTTTTGTCACTTTTGGTTCATGTCAGATATAAATAATTTAGCGGCATCGTTAACATAATCATTCTGATATGCGGATCACAAAAGGCCATCACTACATAGAATACAACGTCCGTTTACAAATTAGTTTGTACACACGTTAATACTTTTGTATCAAACGAACTTTTTTGTAAATGAACCCTGCTCTTTAAGTTTAAAGGTACAGAGTAACGTACTTCATATCATGATTTCAGAAAGCGTTCAACATCGATTTCAAACAAATGCTTTGAAACTTCAAATGCAAGTGTTCATGTCAAACGCTCAGGTGATACCAAACGGACTGGACCTTATACGTAAAGATAAAACCCGAGGATTCCGGTAAAAAAGTTTTGAGCGGGAAATACAAATATAAGATTTTGGGTAGGAACGAAAAAATAAAATAAAATAAAATCTTGCTGGTAAATACAAATAAAAGATTTTCAGGCGGAACGAATTGATAGGGTCGGTCGGTAAAGGGCAAACAAACAATATTTTAATTTAAGCCTAAATTTTCAAAATGTTATATAGTCATATAGGGACAAGTTTTGATATTTAGTTTCCGGACTAGTAGATGAAATTTTTTTTTGGCGCAGACTGATCTGCCATCTTACAGAAGTGACATTTCAATTTTTCTTGAACGAGTTCTATCCAGATTGATACATATACATACATTTTTACCTGATAAAAACACCTAGAACGGGTAATTAAGGCCAAAAGAATGAAAATAGTTCAAAATACTTACATGCATGAGGAGTCTAGGTAATACAACTAAATGGGGAATGTGTCCATGGGACACAGATGATGCCCCCGCTTGCATATACATGTATCATATAAACATGTAACACACATAACTGAAGAATGATAAAAGTGATGCTACTCAAATTTGTAATTGATCTGAGTTTTGCAGTAATAAGAATATATTGCTTATAAGTTTCATAACATTTGGTTCAGGCAAACTTAAGTAAGAGAACAGAAACGAAAAAAATCAGCAATATTTCCTTTTGTAAAGGGGCATAGCTCTAGAACAGTAAAAGTGACACCACCGAAAATCAATCTTGATCTGTATTTTGTGGTAATAAGCATTTTGTATAAGTTTCATAAAATTTGGTTGAGGCAAACTTGTTAGAGAATGGAAACAGAAAAATCAGCTTTTGTAAAGGGGCATAACTCTAGAACGGTTAAAGTGACACCGCCAAAAAACTAGATCTGTATTTTGTGGTACAATGTAATAAGCATTGTGCATAAGTTTCATAACATTTGGTTGAGGCAAACTTAAGTTAGAGAATATAAACCAACATTGGGACATACATTTACATACATGACATACGTATGGACAGACAAGGGTAAAGCTTATTGTCCCCTCTGCTACATGTACGGCGGTGGCATAAAAACGGAGAGGGAGAAAAACAGAGAATATGAAAAAATAAAACGAGAATTTAATTGAATGATTGTTGGTTGCCTAACGTCCAGTGGTAAATATTTCATGCATATTCAGGACGAACGAGAATTTGAAAAGTCATGCTTAACATGCCTAACAGATTTCCCCTGCCCTTGGCTCTCCAGTAAACATGGTAAAGAAACTTCTGAAATAAATTTAATTTTTGCACAATTTGTAGAAAACACCCATGTCTTGCTAATTAAAAGTATATATACAAATTATTACAATGTATTTATTTGTTGGCAATTTCATAGATAAAAGGGACACTTAATCATTTATTATAAATACATGTATTAAGTAGTCATTTCTTCACTGTTTCAAAACTTATAAAATGTCATGGATCTATATCATGTATATATACCATGTACATGATGTATACTGGCTATCATTCAAAAAACATTGCAAAAATGCCCTTCAGATGTCTTTTGGTTGTTTTGCTGTTGGGTTTCTGTCTTATTAAAGTTAACCATACATATATATCCTTTTATTCATACGCATAAACAAATATCACAAACATACTTTTTTTTGTGATACAGTTAAAAATTAAGAATCATACAAGCTTACAATAAATTACTTCAATATTTATTGGGAAATTCAGGACAAGTAACATTTTTCTCAGGCCAAATAAAAAAGTATGTGTGGTTCCAGTTTATACATCTGAAAAAAAGTTAGGGTAGGTAGGTAGGGATTTTTTTTTATTTTATGTTTACATTGAGTCTATGGGAGCAACATTCTGACTTTAACAGTGCTTAATGAAAAATGACAATAAATCTTTAGGGTAGGCTATTTTTAAGCCGAAAAAGTAGGGACGGTAGGGTTACTGGAACCACACATATATTTTTATTTGGCCTCAACAAGTAAAATTTAGTTTTACTTGCCTAGGGACAAGTTCTCACAACAAATATTTCCACAACCCTGTTCATTTCTGTCAATCATACATGTATTTGTTTTTCATTAACTGTTTTGTTATAATTCAGGCCGTTTGTTTTCTCCTTTGAATTTATTGTTCCACATTTTTCATGTCGGGGCCTTTATAAGCCAACTATACAGTATGGATTTTTCTCATTGTTGAATCCTTACCGTTGCCTATGTTTGCTGACATTCCCTTCATATGAGTGTCTCATTGGCATTCAAACTACATCTTATTTTCATATTATGACATTATCCTTTTATAAAAAAAAACTCAACATTCCCTATTATGATATTGCATAACTCAATCAGTAAGTCTACGTTTAAATCTCCAGTTAAGGGAACGACCATTTAACTTCAAGGGGAAGCTTATGGTTTTTTCCTAGTTTGATGAAAAAAAATATTCTGTTCAAGCACAGGGGTTAAAAAATCCACTAGCCCGACGCCCGGGACTAGAGCATTTGAACCTCGGGCAACCTAAATTTGTAACCCAATATGCCCGACGGACTAGTGAAAAAAAATTCTTGGCGTTTTCAAAATAGAAAGTGGAAAATCCCCTCATCACCATTCTATCTTAGCCAATCAGATTCGACTACGTCTTCCTTGATTCCCAGAGTTTGAACTGATTAGATACAAGTTTTAAGATAGAACAAATAACTTGGTGTGGATCCCGTACTTTCAACATCGATTTGTCATTACAGGGGTATTTTACACTGCTTATGCAACCGGGAAATATGATGTAACCTGATTAATAATTTATTGCAATTTTATGTGTATCCCTTTTGACAGCATGGACAGTAAAAACCTGACTTTCGTCAGATATAAATTTGTAACATGTGCACATGTTATGGACGCCATTTTGTTTGTATTTGCAAACTGAAGAAGCCTTCAGAACCATAACTTAAACATTTAAAGTCTTCAGAAAACCTAAACTTGATGCAATAATGTTTCATTAATCATGATTATCTTCATTGATATTCAAATGGATTCGATTTTACAGAAATAAAATTTATAACAAAAACAATCTAATCATGTTTAGAGACTGCTCAGTTTGTACTCAATTTATAGCCCACAATTAGCTTACCTGTGATAAATGTAAATATATGGATATTACCGTACTTCCTTTATAAAACAATTATAAAAGACACAAACTATGAATGGTGATATTTAATCACATAAATATTATAATTATAGTTCATTTGATTTATTTCAATAAAGAGAATTTTAAAACTGAAAACAAATATGAGCATTTCACATAACCAGGTGATAATTCTTTTACACAAACGTGATGATGTATTTGATAAAAGTCTTTCCAATCCTTTTATATACCCACTAGAACACACCCGTGATATCGCGGGTCCGTGACTGAATTAAAGTATATAACTATGCGTAAGCCTTATTTTAGTATTGGTAATGTCATCTGATAAAGTCATGCCGATTATAAGATACACAGTTTTCTCTGCTTTCAAATCTTTTTGTTTGAACCCGTCGACCTGGAACTTATCAATTATTGGTAATATTAATTATATGGAAAAAAAAAGGTCCTGAAATGGAATATTTTTTAACCAACAGCATTGTCCTATACTGATTAGTTATAAATAAAGTTGAATTCTTTGATTCGCTGTTTTACGTCATACCCGCTAACAAATTGAAAACTGTACCTATACGCCTTATTTTTAGTCCAGATTTTTAGTATTCGTATTATTATCTTAGAAAGTCTTACTGATAAAAACACTACAATAGGGAACAATTTGTTAATGATTGAACTTAGTAGTGTCCACCCTGTAAGTATGACCCGTGTATATAGCAAAATCCGAAATACACTGTTTGGTGGTGTGCCTTTCATATGCTTAACGTACAGGTAAGTAAATAGGTAACAGATGAATATACTATTGGAATCGGTATCGGATTCGACCCGGTACTTGTTAATTATTGGCAATATTTAAATTATGTGTAAAACAAAAGGGTCTGGAGTGGTGTAATTTTTAATCTACACCATTGTCCTATATTAGCTATATATAAAGTTGAATTCTTTGATTTGTCGTTTTTACCCCATGACGGCTGACAAATTGGACCTTGTTATTTTAGTATTATAGATATACTATAGCAGTGGTCAAGAGTTGTACCATATCGGGATTTGGCCAACTCTTTATTACAGAATAGTCAAGAAATAATAACGTATTGAATATATCTGCTAATGGGAATTTTTTTTTGTATTTTGCAGCAAACTCCGAGTTTGTAAGCAAACTCCGAGTTTGTAAGACATACTCGGGCTAGCAGGTCAGTTTTGTTGGGCTAGTAGTTCTTCCAACAGGGCTAGTAAAATCCTGCTACCAATTAGCCCTGGGCTAGTGAGCTATAACAAAATTTCTTAACCCCTGAAGCAGATGACAAAAAAAATATTCTAAATCCAGATTTTTCCCATACCTTATAATGTTAAATTTTGAAAAAGATAATTTGATAGATAGCCTTGAAAAACTAAATACAATTGTTCAGGCTTTGCTCGAAAGGACTCAGACAAAAACCCATACCCTCCCCCCTTTCTTTTAAGTTGAGTGGTTGCTCCCATACATTTTTAAACAACACCACTTTAAAGAATTACTTTAATGCATGTTTCTTGATAATTTATTAACCCTCACACAATTTGTTTTCTTCTTGTTTCTCGGTGCTGCATTAGCGAGTAAGCAGTCCAACAGTTTAAGTGGAGACAACTCGTATCCAAAAGTTTAATTATTGATATGAAAACTTCTATGCGATCACATTTTTTAGAAAAAGTTAACAAAACTAGTTTATTTCTTTTCATAACCATAGTAAATAGGTCGTTATATACTGTACTGGTCAGAGACGATAAATTTTGATAAATTCATATTTTTTTACATGTCGACTGTCGTTCTAGAAGAACCAACTTTTTATCGATTGAAGTCTGTTTTATTTTCACTTACTTTTCTGTGTTCTCACAATATCTTGGTTATATCTTAGAGTATATTTTAACAAAATCGTCTGTTTTTCCATTTCTTTCACATTTACAGGAAACAGACTTTTGACAGGGGGCGCGAAATCTGGTGCGCATATATTGTACAACTCGTTTCAGGACTTATTTCTCCGGAAAATCTCATGATAAATATATCCGACAAGATTGCCCTCGCAGTGGCGGATCCAGGTTGACGTAGAGGGTGTACACTCCCCCCCCTTTGAACGAAAAAAAAAGAGTTCTCATGTTACTCACGATTTATATGTTTTTTACAATAAAGTTGTCCAAAAAAAAAATCGGCTCGCTCCGCTCGACGCTATATAAATTCCGTTTTTGGAAATACCCCCCCTCAGATTCAAAAATCCTGGACCCACCCCTGAGTCTAGTATACTAACTGCTTCATAGTATTAAATATTGAGTAGTTGAGCAGCTCATCTTTAAAAAAAAAAAGCCCAAATAAAATGCATGATATAGGAGGGCTGAGAAGTTGGATGAGCCGGTCCTTCATTTCTATATTCTTTAATTTTTCTTACTTTTTGCCCATGTTTTGCTATTCTTCATATTTTAGCACCTCAATATTATATATTCTTTATTTTTCCCCCCCATTTTTCTCTATTCTTTATAGTTTGCCTATTAGTATTCTCTATTCTGTTAACCCCACCCACGTGACTCTCCTATAGATGGGCGTGGTTTTTTTGGTTCTTCGGTAGTGAGCCAGAAGAGGTCAATATCTGTTTGTATTTCTTTGCATTGGAAATATCTTCTGTCTCTCTTCTACCTCTTCCTTTTACATATATATAGTTTAGACGACACATGCATAACAAACATAATGGGTTTAGTCTACATAGCATTAATAAATTTATGAATGCAGATATAATAGAATGTGAGCTGTGTGATAAACGTTTTCATGGTATGGCAGCCTTAGTAGAACATCCCTGTAGGGACGATAATCTGGATGAATATAAAAACTACACGGACAATAGCAGTAAGAGGACGACTATTTGATATTCTGGGGAGGGGAGGGGCAGGAGGATTTGTTTTACTGATTCATCATTCATTTCAATCTGTCGCTAAGTTTGCCATTTTTCAGCTCTTACCAGACCTTATTCATATTCAAAATCATCCTGTCCCCCACTCCACCCCTGAAAAAATAAAGATCATTTTTTTTAACGCCCAGTGCCAAATATTCCATGAAGGTTCAGGAAAACACGAGTTCAAAAGTCAGGTATAAAATATAGAAAAAAAGGGAGATCTGGTATGAATGCAATCCACCAGAGTTCAAATGAAGTGGATTCAAGCAATTGCAATTATAGGCACCCGTACGGCCTTCAACAATAACAAAAACTCATACCATATAGTCGGCTATGAAAGGCCCCGACATGAAAAATGTGAAACAATTCAAACAAAACACGAACGGCCTTATTATATATAACAAAATAATTTACAGAAACCAAATATGAGTCGACAGGCATGAACCAAAGACAAACACTGAACTACATGCTCCTGACTTGGCACAGACACATATTAAAAGAATATGGGAGGGTTAAAATGTATGTGAACGCACAATCCTCCCCCAAAATGGGACAGCGGAGTAATACTACAACATAAGAACAAACTTTAAAAATCAGTTGCAATAGGATTAACTAAAAAGATCAGTACAAGACACAAAAACAACTAACATTAGGAAAATGGACACAATTAAAGCACCGAAATAAGAGTATTTGCAGTTACTGAAAATTTGTTCAACGCAAAAAAAAAAACCAACAAAAACAGATGCATGTCTCTGATGGAGGGTTAATTGTCTCTGATGGAGAGTTGTATCTGCAGAGAGTTGTCTTTTATGAAGAGTAGTCTCTGATGGAAAGTTGTCTCTGATTGAGAGTTCTCTCTGTGGAGAGTTGTCTGGTTGAGGGTTGTCTCTGACGGAGAACCGTTTCTGATGGAGAGTTTTCTCTGGTTGGGAGTTGTCTTTGTGGAATTTTGTCTCTGATGGAGAGTACGTTGTTTCTGATGGAGAGTTGTCTCTAATAGGGAGTTGTCTCTCATGGAGCGTTGTCTCTGATGGACAGTTGTCTCGGATAGAGAGTTGTCACTGATGGAAAGTTGTCTCTGATTGAGAGTTGTCTTTGATTGAGAGTTGTCTCTCATGGAGCGTTGTCTCTGATGGACAGTTGTCTCGGATAGAGAGTTGTCACTAATGGAAAGTTGTCTCTGATTGAGAGTTGTCTTTGATTGAGAGTTGTCTCTCATGGAGCGTTGTCTCTGATGGAGAGTTGTCTCTGATGGAGAGTTGTCTCTGACGGAGAGCCGTCTCTGATGGAGAGTTTTCTCTGGTTGAGAGTTGTCACTGATGGAGAGTTGTCACTGATGGATAGTTGTCACTGATGGATAGTTGTCTCCGATGGAGAGTTGTCTCTGATTGAGAGTTGTCACTGATGGAGAGTTGTCACTGATGGATAGTTGTCTCGGGTGGAGAGTTGTCTCTGACGGAGAGCCGTCTCTGATGGAGAGTTTTCTCTGGTTGGGAGTTTTCTTTGTGGAATTTTGTCTCTGATGGAGAGTTGTCTCTGATAGAGAGTTGTCTGTGATGGAGAGTTGTCTCTGATTGAGAGTTGTCTCTGATGGATAGTTGTCTCGGGTGGAGAGTTTTCACTGATGGAGAGTTGTCTCGGGTGAGAGTTGTCACTGATGGAGAGTTGTCTCTGGCTGAGAGTTGTCTCTGATGGGAGAGATGTCACTTTGGCAATCACACCGCAAAAAGTACATCTTTGTATCGAAAAATGGTATGCATCATAAATAAGAATGTTTAGCTTTAGAAATCCGTTTTATGACCCTTCGTATGTTTTGTATATAGAAAAATGAAAAATTTTGCATAACCATTACCTAAATATTATTGGCCTCGCAGATTTGAAATCATATAGAAAAGTTTAAGAAAAGCCTAGATAATTGCATGCAATACTTATATAAGAACTGAGAAGATGCGGTATGATTTCCAAAGAGACAACTCTCCACAAAAGACCAAATGACGAAGGAGTTAGCAATTATAGGTCACTATAAGATCTTCAGCAATGAGCAAAACCCTTCCCCAAATATTAAGCTGTAAAGGGTCTTAAAGTTACAAATGTTTGAGACTGATCGAGTATTAGTTCAGACTTTTAAGTATTGTCTAGATTGTGGTCGAGTACAAATCAGTACATACAAGTATGGTTAAGACTGGGGTCAAGTAAATTTCCAGTAAAATTTAGACTTATTCAGAATGATCGAGTAATACTCAGTACAGTAGAGTACAATTACTGCTAATTTTAGACTTTCTGGTTTGTAATGATGGGTAAAAGTCAGATTTACAGAAAGTAAAATAGAACATCTCTATATCATACTACTACTATATATACCTACTGAAAAATATGCACAGTGTCACAGACTTTCAATCAGTACCTAAAGTAAAATGTAAATCCCGTAAGTAGTCAGTACTTCAATAAGACAGCAACCAGACAACAACACAAGGCCAAAAGAAAATTAAAAAGGAAAAGACATCTTATGATATGCATTTGTAGAGGGGGCAGGGGTCCTGATCCCGAAATCCCGGACTTTGAAACATGAAATCCCGAGGTCCAGAATTTATAGAAATTTAAATCCCAAAATTCGAAAAAAGAATAGCCGGATCCAGAAAGGATCAATCCCGAATTCTAATGCAACAACGTTTGTAACGTTCATTTTGATTGGATAACGTCACTTTCTTACATGGCATCAATTGACAATTGATGCTATGGGACGTACGCGCAAGCGCAGACGGCATATGACAGATTTTAAATACATGTTTTAACGTTATTTTCTGTCAGTTTCATTAGTATGGAGATAACAATATTGTATTTTAAGCTCCGACGGCATCAATTTGGGATTTGATGGTCGCAAATACCCGTTTACTGTCTCCGCTAACGCGTCGCCAGTAAACTTAATTTGCGACCATCAAATCCCCAATTGATGCCGTCGGAGCTTAAAATACAATACAGTTATCTCCTAATTGATGCTATGGGACGTACGCGCAAGCGCAGACGGCATATGACAGATTTTAAATACATGTTTTAACGTTATTTTCTGTCAGTTTCATTAGAATGGAGATAACAATATTGTATTTTAAGCTCCGACGGCATCAATTGGGGATTTGATGGTCGCAAATACCCGTTTACTGTCTCCGCTAACGCGTCGCCAGTAAACTTAATTTGCGACAATCAAATCCCCAATTGATGCCGTCGGAGCTTAAAATACAATACAGTTATCTCCTAAATCCCGTGCTTAAAAACACCCGATCCCGGAGTCCCGTTAAAGGTCCCCCTTTTTTGTGTAGATGGACTAAATAACAGAAACACAATATTTCCAGTCATGTCTGCGATTGTTTTTTTTCTTGTTTTTTTTTGGGGGGGAGGGGGGGTATTTTTGTAGGCATATTAAACATAAATATGTACATCTGTTTTCATGTCACATCTCAAACTCCGTATGTTTGGTTTCCTTGGAAATGTTTTTACACGATATATTTTCTGGAAAATACACTGTACTACAAAGACCGTGCAATGTCTTGAGAGAAAGCGAAATTCAGAGAGCACATTAATTTATTGTCACATATAATTAGATCTCAAAGGGAGTTGCAGAATAACGGATACTGGCGAATGTCAAAATTGAACAAAAAAATTTGCAAAATTATAAAGAATAACAACGGAAAATAAAATAATTATTTAATACAATAGTGTAGACCATGTACTGAATTAAGAAATCATGTAATGATAGAAGAATTTTACAAAATAGTTAATTGAAGATTTTACAGAATAAGCGTTATATTCAAAGATAAAGAACATTTAGGTCCACACTTAATACGGACCCTTAAAAAATCGTTGGATTATCTCGGTGTTGCTGGTCAGTAATGAATAAAAAATCACTGGTCAATTTAAAGGTTGTTGTAAGTGATGCAATATATTCTTATTTTCCTGTCCCCCTTATGTAACTTCCAGTTTTATTGAAGTTTACATCCATACAAGCCTTAGTTTAATTTAGTTTCCTGTTATTACTACCCCCCCCTTTTATTTGTCGCATGTTATGTATCATGTACTGATTCTATATATACTTCGAGCATACATATGTACAATTATGAAACAATAACCATTTAGTAAACTTTTTAAAACGTTTTTGTAGACTTGTATACAATAAATTTTATACAGAACAAAAAAGATATTAACAAAGATGTCAGTTTGTCTGCGTATTTTACTGTGAAAACGTTCTAGGATTCAAACTGTAGATGTTTTGCGGAATAACTATAAAGGGGGACGGACGGACGGAAGGACTGGCGGCCAGACGGAATGACGGGCGGACAGACGTACAAGGGTAGTTGAAGAAGGGGGGGGGGCATAAAAAAATATAGCTTCAATCACATCTTTTATTGCGTCGACTTGTAGACAGTAACCCTGATGATTTCTATTTTTAAGTTTTTACCATTTTTGCGTTCATGTACCTACAATGTATTTTTGTCTGAATTAGTAATTGTTTTAGATATGTATATTGATAATGAACATTCATGTATCATATTTTTTACAAAGTATAATTTCATTTTAAAATGTTCCATAAAAGAGGGTCTGATTGGGGTTTACGGAATATAGAATAATGGGCAAAACATTGCAGAATGAAATGCAAAAAAGAAAAAAAGTATAATGGGGTGCTAAAATATAAAGAATAAAGAATATTGGTAATACTAAATAAAAAAATAATATCAGATTATTACATGGCATTTTTCATATCGCATGTATTATCAGCCCTAAGTTCAATATCAGCCCAAGAGCCGCCATGGCTCGAGGGTTGATATTGACCGAGGGTTGATAATACATGCGATATGAAAAATGACATGTTATGGTCTTTTTATCATATGCTTCAACAATGTAGAAAAATAACAGATTCATGGATTGATCCTTTTACGTGGTTCCCAAACAGAAGTTCAAAGAGTGAAAAGTTCACGGACGTCAGACCAAAAATTTTATACATTTCGATATGAAATCTTTCTATCATATGCCTCAATAGAGAAAAAAATAACATTTTAATATGGACGAATCGACAAAAAATAATTCAACAATATACATAATGAACATTAATTGTTTGGAATTTTTATTTTAAAGAAACTTTCTAAATTATGTTTCAGTGAAACTTTAAAAAAAAAATGCATTTATTTAATATTTTTTTTTTTTTTTTTTTTTTTTTTTTAGTATTATTTTACACAATATACTTTCCAGTATTCTAATAATTGTAATGTACACTACTTTGTAATGTTTTTTCACTGAAAACGTAGCATTGAGGTGTATTTTCCGGAATTTGCCGAGTATCACCGGAATGCCATGTGATAACGTTACGGAAAGGCATGTGATACCAATCGAAGCATGTGATAATATCAGATTATTACATGGCATTTTTCATATCGCATGTATTATCAGCCCTAGGTTCTATATCAGCCCAAGAGCCGCATGGCTCGAGGGCTGATATTGCTCGAGGGCTGATAATACATGCGATATGAAAAATGACATGTTATGATCTTTTTATCATATGCTTCAACAGTAGAGAAAAATAACAGATTCATATATTGATCCTTTTACGTGGTTCCCGAAGTTTAAAGAGTAAAAAAGTTCACGGCCGTCGGACCCAAAATTTAAAACATTCAATACCAAATCTTTCTATCGTATGCCTCAACAGAGAGAGGAAAAAAAAACATTTTAATATGGACGAATCTACAAAAAAATAATTCAACAATACACATAATGATCATTGTTTGGAAAAGTCAACTTTTTAAAGAAACTTTCTAAATTATGTTTCAGAAAAACTTTAAAAAATGCATTTATTAAATAATTTGTTTGGTTTTTTTTTTTTTATTATTATTATTATTTTCAACAATATACTTTCCAGTATTCAAGTAATTGTTTTGTACACTACTTTGTAATGTTTTTCACTGAAAACGTAGCACTGAGGTGTATTTTCCGGAATTGGCCGAGTATTACCGGAATGCCATGTGATAACGTTACGGAAAGGCATGTGATAACATCGAAGCATGTGATAAACTTTTCATATCAGCCCGCTAAGCACCAATTCAAAAAATATGGAATTTACGTCAATTTAATGCTATTATCATACGGTAAAATTTATATGTTATTTAGTCTAAGTATAATTTTTTTTATGATAAACTTTTCATAACAGCCCGCTAAGCACCAATTTGAAAAATATGGAATATACGTTAATTTAATGCTATTATAATACGGTAAAAATCTTATGTTATTGAGTCTAAGTATATGATAATGATAATTATCCAGACTCTTATGATAAAAAGAATCTATCAATACGAAACACATAATCATCGTGAATAATCAACGAAATTATTAGCATGAGAACTTGACGTTATACATGTAATAAAAATTACGACGTCACGAATTTTGATGTTTTTTTTTTTGCCAAAATGTTGGGATACAGGGAAAACGAAGTCGGTAACCATATTTTTGTTAATATCATCTAATTCGACAGACAAAGAGGAAGAAAAAAATGAATTTAAAAAATTTTTCTATGGAGCGGTTCACGCGATTTATACCGGAAACCGAAAATTGTAGAAGAAAAATATAGATTTCCCCTATATATTCAATGTAATTTAGTACCCTCTCGGACCATCGGTGACATATACTTTTTGTACATTTTCTGATGTATATTTTCAATATCTAATTGAGTTCTTTTTTTTTTTTAAATCTCACCGTGTAGAACGCCACATGCGGGGTGTCGGCTATGTTTGACATGGGGTGGCAATTTTGAAGCGACGAAAAAGTAACAAGGTAAGTTTAAGCATCAAAATTTCTTATTTTTAGAAATCTCAGTACCATATAATGTATTGCACGGAAGGAACCGCAACATTATCTATTTCCTGAAAGCAGAAGCAGTCGTTTTCGGTGCTCAGTTTTCTCAAACACCTCGCCCTAGTTTTCCGTGTTGCAGATTTTGAGCCTTTATATGCAAATTTCGGTATAAAAAACTACTTTACACTGCTACCCTCCGTATCATTGATATAGAATTGTATTCCTCTCATTGACCTATACCAAATACCAGTTTCTTAGTTAAAATTGATTGGTTTTAAAACTGTTATTCATCAAAATATAAAGTGTCGCTCGGGGTGTCAGATTTTGCGTCGCAAGGGGTAGAGGCTTGTCATAAAAAAATACATATTTGCATGTAAATTAGTCTTCATATGATACATTTTATTTCAAACACATCTACTTTACCATGACAAAAGAAGTATTTTTCATTTTGCCTTTTTTGGTCTTATAAAATATATGCTTTTGATTTCATTCACATCTACTTTACCATGACAAAATAAGGTTTTTTTTCATTTTGCCTGTTTTTGGTCTTATAAAACATGTGCTTTTGATTTCATTCTTAGTAAAAACTGGCTCAAAATATTTAGTTTTCAAGCTGGTAAACGATTTCTTTTTCTTTTTAGTCACTATATATATCATGGTAAAAAAAAGTCAAGGCTATGGCTCATCAAACCAAAACATGGTGGAAAATCACAAAATACGTTTATGCATTTACATAATGTCTAAACAACAATTAATCTATTTGGGCGTCGATCAGTTTCTGAAAATAAACTGATAGTCACTAAATAAAAATTATATAAAATCATTTACGATCTCGAATATACATTTGCATTTACGAAATTGAAAACATTGGAAAGATTAAAGATTTATATGTTCATAGCATTTAAATAAGTGTATTCCTATTCAACTTAATTTAAATCATTAATGATTTGATAATTAATCGGGTACACCCTTCTTCATTCATACGTGTAATTTTCATATTCTTACGTCCATTTGTCAAATTTTTTGTATTTTAAAGGTATAATATAAAACAAACAACATTACACTTCTATTCATATCCAATTATTTTTCTACTTTGAGGCTTTATTTGCTATGTTTATCAAAAAAAATGCACATTACTTAAAAGACTAAAATATGGACCAAATGACATACCTTAAGTTTTTAATTTGTCATCATAACAGTGTAGGTGTGTTTGAATTAAAAAGTATCAGATAGAGATCGCTTTATAAGAAAATTTATTCTTTTTTATGACAAGCCTCTACCCCTTGCGACGCAAAATCTGACACCCCGAGCGACACTTTATATTTTGATGAATAACAGTTTTAAAACCAATTGATTTTAACTAAGAAACTGATATTTGGTATAAGTCAATGAGAGGAATACAATTCTATATAAATGATACGGAGGGTAGCAGTGTAAAGTGGTTTTTTATACCGAAATTTGCATATAAAGGCTCAAAATCTGCAACACGGAAAACTAGGGCGAGGTGTTTGAGAAAACTGAGCACTGAAAACGACTGCTTCTGCTTTCAGGAATAGATTATGTTGTGGTTCCTTCCGTGCAATACATTATATGGTACTGAGAGATCTAAAAATAAGAAATTTTGATGCTTGAACTTACCTTGTTACTTTTTCGTCGCTTCAAAATTGCCACCCCATGTCAAACATAGCCGACACCCCGCATGTGGCGTTCTACACGGTGAATCTATGGACTAGTTCATTTACTGATCTTTGACCTTAAGTGAAGTTTCATTTATTTGTCAGAGTAGGTTTTCTCGCTACATTGAAGACCCATTGGTGGCCTTCGGCTGTTTCTGCTCTATGGTCGGGTTGTTGTCGCTTTGAAACATTCCCCATTTCCTCAATTTTATTTACATTTTTCTAAATGCTAATTGAAGGAATTAGTGGTGTGACACCATACTGAGGAACCGTTTTACTCAAGTCAAAAATGGAGCACATGAGTTATCCTTTACGATATTATTTTCGTTGCAATTTAAGAAATGACTTTGAAAAAAAAATATATAATACAATTCAATTACTAATACGTAACACTCTGTCAACATGCAGTTTTCATAAACAGTAAATTCAATTAAAGTCAAGTTAAAGTAAATGAGCTATATCACATATTTTGGTAACATTTTACATGCAACTTGGGCTCGTTTAACTACAACTAAATATGGAAAAAAAAGAAAAGCATTTATCTGTTTAATTTTCTGAAACATTACGAAAGTTATCCTATTAAAAAAGGTGCACTTTTGTATAGAAACCACATTAAATAGACGAAAACGTATTTAAATTTGTCTTAAAATAATTAAATCGTCAATCACCAATGCATAGATTTTTCTCAAAATTGATATATTGTTGATACAAATATTTCCGTTTTAATGATGTTAAACAATAACACAGTTCAAAGTTTAAGTTTCAAATTTGAATTTCCGTCTTCCTACATGTTACTGTGTGTTTGATGAGAGGTTTCCGCTTCTCCGGGAATTTCATCTTTTTCATATGTCATGAATTGAAGTAAAACAAATTTTGATAACTAAACTATTCTTTTGACAATCATGTAATTATTCAGTTTTGACAGGGTTTAGAAATTTATCAAAACTATAAGATTAAAGTTTGATTGCCGCCTTCTGCGATAGGAGAGACTTCAGCAAACTAAGTCATTCTTTTTCTGACATATTGTCGCCAATGGAATCTTCCGGTTTTCATTGTGATTTTGTGTTTTTCAAAAAACATTATAATATTTATTTCATTTATATATTTGCTTTAGACATCCGTTTTATGATCCTTCCTATGTTGAGTTCTTCTTTAAAAACTTTTGATAATAGTAAATTTCTAAAGTTCTAATTTTCCCACGGTTTTAAAAGGCATTTAAGCATGGTTCTTAAAAGTTGACTTTTTGTTTAGCATTTTGAAGGAACATGATCATGCTTTCATACAACTTAATATCATATTTACCTTTCTGAGCAGCACGTTAGAAAAATCGCCTTGCTGTCCAAAAGGCCTCAGCTCGATGAGTAATGAACACAGGAAGAGAAAACATTTAGTGAAAACGAGACAATATAAAAGCACTGACGTACTGTTAACCCGGAAGACCCCATAGATATTGGTTTATTTCTTCATCTGTATACTTGCAAAGTGCTTGGAACTCCTCAACCACAAATACTTGAACTGTATATTAAATGGAAGAGGGGGGGGAAGGGGTCGATACATTGTTTTGATTTATGTTTTTTTTTTGTAATTTTGAGAAGAAATGTAGGGCTATTGAGATCATAATAAAATTAAAACTGGTTCTTTTTATTTGTTTCTTTGTCTAGTATAAACATTAAATGAGGTTCTTCGCGATACATGTATTATCATTTCTTCTTCGTTCAGGCCCGTACACTCCAAAGAGAGTCAAACTGTAAACAAGCATCATACGGTTTTTATATATCAAAATTATCGGACAAAAAACAAAAGCGGACAAAAAGCAAATTGCGGACAAAAAGCACCGTATCACTCGTTCTTTATGTCCGTGTGTGCAGTGATGTAGAGCTTGTACACAGGAAAAAAAGAGGTTAATTTTAACATTTTAAAAACTTTTCCCAAGGTTTGAAAACCTTTTTATTAATTCTTTTTAAAATTGACTTGAAAAAATCTTGACATAGTGAGGATAAATTATCATGCTTTTTTATTACTAATCATATTAATCCTTCTTAGCAGTACTTAGAAAACGCCTTTTTGCCTTAAAAGACATCAGTTTGGTTAGTAATAGATACAGGATAAGAAAATGTGTATTGAAAACGAAACAATAATACAAGTACTGACGCACTGTTAACTCGGAAAACCCCAAAGATCTTGGTTGGTTGCTTGGTCTGTGAAAAACTTGGAGAACAAAGAGAAGCAACGTGAACAAATGTGGTTATATCCCATCATATAAACTTATTTTTCCGATTCGTTGGATAACCTTTTTATCCGCCTTCCAGTATTAACAAAGGTATAACAGTGCATCTATATGTGTCCTGAAATTTTACAAAGAACAATACAATTATTGTTTATAAAATAAAAAAACTCAAGTCTGATGTGAATAGTCTTAAACACGGCAATCTGTCATAAGGAGACCTGTCATTAGGTCTGGTTAGGATCAGACCTGTCTTTAGGTCTTGGGCAGACCTGTCATCGAGACTGGTCAATAGTAGACTTGTCTACAAGTCTGGAGCAGACTTGTCAATAGGTCTGCAGCATTCATTAAAAATCTGACTTTAGGTCTGCTCTACTTCCGATGAAAATTTCTTAAGTAAACTTGGAAAGCAGTCAACATTTTTGTTAAAATTCATGGGCAAATATTTCAGGCGCATTCAGGGTAAACAAAAAAATCAAATCAAACAAAAAACCTACCAGTAATATTTTGCAAATTTAGAAAATTTAAATGAAGTGCTAAATATTTGAGCTGCCACTATAGATGGTAGATGGTTTGGTAGAATAAGTAATGTTTTCCTACTTCTGTCCCTTCAAAACGTTGCTTCAAAGTTATCGTAAAAAGGGCTAGTATTGCTTCATCAAACGATATCGATTTTAACACCACAATAACAACTTCGTACGGATCTTCGCTAATGATATAAACACAATAAGCTACGTACACATGACGTATGCATTGCGGAACTTCGGAACAGAAATTGTTGATTATTGTTTGCCAAAAAACCTAAAAAGACGTGGTGAAATAACCAAGGATAAACAGTTTACTAGAGTCAAAGTTAGGTTTTTTTTCGTTAATTGTTGTAATATAGTTCGGGTCGTGTGTGTGTTCTTTTGCATTGTTTCATTCACTGTCATCCCGGATCCTGCTATAGCCAACTTAACGGTATAAGTTGTGCTAATTGTTTATTCGTTGGACCCTGGTGGATAGTTGTGTTCATTGTTTATTCGTTGGTCCCTGGTAGATAGTTGTGTTCCTTGTTTATTCGTTGGTCCCTGGTGGAATGTTGTGTTCATTGTTTATTCGTTGGTCACTGGTGGATAGTTCATTGTTTATTCGTTGGCCCCTGGTGGGTAGTTGTTTTCATTGTTTATTTTTTTGTCCCTGGTGGATAGTTAAGTTCATTGTTTATTCGTTGGTCCCTGGTGGATAGTTTTGTTCATTGTTTATTCGTTGGTCCCTGGTTGATAGTTGTGTTCATTGTTTATTCGTTGGTCCCTTGTGGATAGTTTTGGTCTCTTGTGGATAGTTGATTTCATTGTTTATTCGTTGGTCCCTGGTGGATAGTTGTCTCATTGTTTACTAGTATTCGTTGGTCCCTAGTTGATAGTTGTGTTCATTGTTTATTCGTTGGTCCCTGGTGGATAGTTCAGTTCATTGTTTATTCGTTGGTCCCTGGTGGATAGTTGTCTCATTGTTTATTCGTTGATCCCTGTTTGATAGTTGTCTCATTGTTTATTCGTTGGTCCCTGGTGGATAGTTATCTCATTGTTTATTCGTTGATCCCTGTTTGATAGTTGTCTCATTGTTTATTCGTTGGTCCCTGGTGGATAGTTCAGTTCATTGTTTATTCGTTGGTCCCTGGTGGATAGTTGTCTCATTGTTTATTCGTTGATCCCTGTTTGATAGTTGTCTCATTGTTTATTCGTTGGTCCCTGGTGGATAGTTATCTCATTGTTTATTCGTTGGTCCCTGGTGGATAGTTATGTTTATTGTATATTCTTGGTCCCTGGTGGATAGTTGTCTTTTTGTTTATTCGTTGGTCCCTGGTTGATAGTTGTCTCATTGTTTATTCGTTGGTCCCTGGTGGATAGTTGTCTCAAACTTCCAGTCTTCGACAATAGCCAGATGTCTATGTAGTATGTAATCTTTACACAGTACCGAGTCAAACAACTCCCAGTCTTCGACAATAGCCAGATGTCTATGTAGTATGTAATCTTTACACAGTACCGAGTAAAACAACTGCCAGTCTTCGACAATAGCCAGATGTCTATGTAGTATGTAATCTTTACACAGTACCGAGTCAAACAACTTCCAGTCTTCGACAATAGCCAGATGTCTATGTAGTATGTAATCTTTACACAGTACCGAGTCAAACAACTGCCAGTCTTCGACAATAGCCAGATGTCTATGTAGTATGTAATCTTTACACAGTACCGAGTCAAACAACTGCCAGTCTTCGACAATAGCCAGATGTCTATGTAGTATGTAATCTTTACACAGTACCGAGTCAAACAACTTCCAGTCTTCGACAATAGCCAGATGTCTATGTAGTATGTAATCTTTACACAGTACCGAGTCAAACAACTCCCAGTCTTCGACAATAGCCAGATGTCTATGTAGTATGTAATCTTTACACAGTACCGAGTCAAACAACTGCCAGTCTTCGACAATAGCCAGATGTCTATGTAGTATGTAATCTTTACACAGTACCGAGTCAAACAACTTCCAGTCTTCGACAATAGCCAGATGTCTATGTAGTATGTAATCTTTACACAGTACCGAGTCAAACAACTGCCAGTCTTCGACAATAGCCAGATGTCTATGTAGTATGTAATCTTTACACAGTACCGAGTAAAACAACTGCCAGTCTTCGACAATAGCCAGATGTCTATGTAGTATGTAATCTTTACACAGTACCGAGTCAAACAACTTCCAGTCTTCGACAATAGCCAGATGTCTATGTAGTATGTAATCTTTACACAGTACCGAGTCAAACAACTCCCAGTCTTCGACAATAGCCAGATGTCTATGTAGTATGTAATCTTTACACAGTACCGAGTCAAACAACTCCCAGTCTTCGACAATAGCCAGATGTCTATGTAGTATGTAATCTTTACACAGTACCGAGTAAAACAATGTGAAACTGATGCGGAAATAATTGTTTACATTTTTATCAAATAACGTACTTTCGCAAGTTCACAACAATTGTAGAAAATACTTGAACTTTGACAATTGTTTGATTTAAATATGAATGAAAACCACATGACAGAAAACAATTGAAATCACGAGATAGTACTTATAGATGAGGGTCTGATGGGGTTAACAGAATAAAGAATGATGGGGCAAATCTACAGAAAAATAAAGAATAGAGAAAAATAAGGCAAAAATAAAAATAAATAATGAAACATAAAAAATGTAGAAAAATTTGCGGCTATAACATAAAGAATAGAGAAAAATGACATAAAAAATAAAGAATACAGAACTGAAGGACACTGGAGCAAGACCCTCAGAGACGGAAAAAAAATATTTATCTATAATGAATGACAAAAATAGAATTCAATAAATGTTACATAAAAGTCAAGTATCGAGTACAGATGAATTAACTTAAACTTAATTTTAACAAAACAGAAACCAATTGAAAGCTTATGTTTACTACAATGTATCTGAAATAATGAAGACCTTATTACTGTTGTAACATTCATTTAAATTCCAACCTACGAAAAATGGGGGGAGGTGGGCTTTGTTTTTTTGTTCTGTGTGTCAGTTTGTAAGTCCTTTCCGTATCAGGTTTAGGTTTAAGTAGTTTATCATGAAGGTGTGCATGGTTACATCCACTTGAAAATTTAGAACAATTGTTCATTATAATGTGAACTTTTCAGATGATTTAGCAGATGACGATTTTTATCCCGATTACATGGTTCACTGAACTAAGAACTGTGATAGTTTGAAATAAGTACACTCTCAGGTCAAACTTGAAACTTAGTACCAAAAAAATCATAATTTAGAGCTGATTTCACGGTTCACCGAACATGGACACAGGATAGAGTTATGGGGCATTGTGTCCTATGAAGACATATTCTTGTAAATTTATAGCAATGTTTATAGACGGTATTGCTGTTTAGTCCAATACAGAGACAACTTCCTGTTGGGGTCAAGTGTTACAAAAACAAAGGTCACCATTAATGAGCTGATTGCGGAAAATGTTTAGAAAGAGAACATTTTGAAATTTTGATAGTTTATGAACCAATTGGTTTTTTTTAAAGACAGATTCAAGTCCTAAAAAAGCACCACCTGTCAGTGTTTTTGTTTTATGTTTTTCTGCTTTGTATCAATCTGAACAGTAAAGCCTTTTTCAACTGGCTTTTATAGTTTGTTCTTATGTTGTGCTGTTACACCACTGTCCCAGTTTAAGGGAGGGCAGAGCGCTCACAAAAATGTTTAACTCCGCCATATTCTATATATGCCTGTCCCAAGTCAGGGGCAAGTAGTTCAGTGGTTGTCGAGGCCTTTTAAAGCCGACTATACGGTATGGGCTTTTCATTGTTGAAGGCCGTACGGTTGCCCATAATTGCTTACATCCACTTCATTTGAACTTTGGTTGATAGTTGTCTCGTTTGCAAGCATACCACATCCACTTATTTTTATATGGTTACATTCTAGTATCAGATTGTGTTCCCCCTACCTCAAGTGTTCTCTGGTGGTGCAAAGTTGTCGCATTAGCAGTCATACCCCATCTCCTTATTTTCATATGGCTACATACTAGTATCAGATTGATTTTCCCCTACGTCAATTTGTCTCTGGTGGAAAGTTGTCGCATTAGCAGTCATACCCCATCTCCTTATTTTCATATGGCTACATACTAGTATCAGATTGTTTTTCCCCTACGTCAATTTGTCTCTGGTGGAAAGTTGTCGCATTAGCAATCATACCACATCTCCTTATCTTTATATGGTTACATACTAGTATCAGATTGTTTCCCCCTACCTCAATTGGTCTCTGGTTGAAAGTTGTCTTATAAGCAATCACACCACATCTCCTTATTTTTATATGGATACATTATAGTATCAGATTGTTTTCCTCCTACGTCAATTGGTCTCTGTGGAAGAAAGGTGTCTCATAAGCAATCATACCACATCTCTTTATTTTATATGGTTACATTCATTCTAATATCAGATTGATTTCCCCCTACGTCAATTGGTCTCTGGTGGTGGAAAGGTGTCTCATAAGCAATCATACCACATCTCCTTATTTTTATATGGTTACATACTAGTTTCACATTGTTTCCCCCCCCTACGTCAATTGGTCTCTGGTGGAAAGTTGTCGCATTAGCAATCATACCTCATCTCTTTATTTTTAGATGGTAACATTCTAGTATCAGATTGTTTTACCCCTAGTCAATTGTTCTCTGGTGGTGGAAAGTTGTCGCATAAGTAATCATACCACATCTCCTTATTTTTACATGGATACATTCTAGTATCAGATTGTTTTCCTCCTACGTCAATTGGTCTCTGATGGTGGAAAGGTGTCTCATAAGCAATCATACCATATCTCCTTATTTTATAAGGTTACATTCATTCTAATATCAGATTGATTTCCGCCTACGTCAATTGGTCTCTGGTGGTGGAAAGGTGTCTCATAAGCAATCATACCACATCTCCTTATTTTTATATGGATACATTCTAGTATCAGATTGTTTTCCCCCTACCTCAATTGGTCTCTGGTTGAAAGTTGTCTCATAAGCAATCATACCACATCTCCTTATTTTTATATGGATACATTATAGTATCAGATTGTTTTCCTTCTACGTCAATTGGTCACTGGTGGTGGAAAGGTGTCTCATAAGCAATCATACCATATCTCCTTATTTTATAAGGTTACATTCATTCTAATATCAGATTGATTTCCGTCTACGTCAATTGGTCTCTGGTGGTGGAAAGGTGTCTCATAAGCAATCATACCACATCTCCTTATTTTTATATGGATACATTATAGTATCAGATTGTTTTCCCCCTAAGTCAATTGGTCTCTGGTGATGGAAAATTGTCGCATAAGCAATCATACCACATCTCCTTATTTTTATATGGTTACATACTAGTATCAGATTGTTTCACCTACGTCAATTGGTCTCTGGTTGAAAGTTGTAGCATAAGCAATCAAACCACATCTCCTTATTTTTATATGGTTACATATTAGTATCGGATTGATTTCCCCCTACGTCAATTGGTCTTTGCTGGAAAATTGTCGCATAAGCAATCATACCACATCTCCTTATTTGTATATGGTTACATTCTTGTATCACATCGATTTCTCCCTACGTCAATTGGTCTCTGATGGAAAGTTGTCGCATAAGCAATCATACCACATCTCCTTATTTTTATATGGTTACATTCTAGTGTCAGATTGTTTTCCCCCTACCTCAATTTGTCTCTGGTTTAAAGTTGTCGCATAAGCAATCATACCACATCGGCTTATTTTTATATGGCTACATACTAGTATCAGATTGTTTTTCCCTACGTCAATTTGTCTCTGGTGGAAAGTTGTCGCATTAGCAATCATACCACATCTCCTTATTTTTATATGGTTACATTACTAGTATCAGATTGTTTCCCCCTACCTCAATTGGTCTCTGGTTGAAAGTTGTGCATAAGCAATCTACCACATCTCCTTATTTTATATGGTTACATTCTAGTATCAGATTGTTTTTCCCCTACGTCAATTGTCTCTGGTGGAAAGTTGTCGCATTAGCAATCATACCACATCTCCTTATTTTTATATGGTTACATTACTAGTATCAGATTGTTTCCCCCTACTCAATTGTTCCTAGTGGTGAAATTGTGCATAAGCAATCATACCACATCTCCTTATTTTTATATGGTTTCATTCTAGTATCAGATTGTTTTCCCCCTACTCAATTGGTCTCGTGAGTTGTCTAAGCATCATACAATCTCCTTTTTTTATGTACATATAGTTGATGTTTCCTACTCAATTGGCTTGTGAAAGTTAGCAATCATACCACATCTCCTTTATTTTATATGGTTACATATTTTATATCAGATTGATTTCCCCCTACGTCAATTGGTCTTGGTGGTGGAAAGGTGTCCATAAGCAATCATACCACATCTCCTTATTTTTATATGGTTACATTCTAGTATCAGATTGTTTTCCCCCCTACCCTCAATTGGTCTCTGGTTGAAAGTTGTCTCATAAGCAATCATACCTCATCTCCTTATTTTTAATGGTACATTTAGTATCAGATTGTTTTCCCCTATGTGCAATTGTTATCATGGTGGAAAGTTGTCGCATAAGTAATCATACCACATCTCTTTATTTTATATGGATACATTCTACTATATCAGATTGTTTTCCTCCTACGTCAATTGGTCTCTGGTGGTGGAAAGGTGTCTCATAAGCAATCATACCATATCTCCTTATTTTTATAAGGTTACATTACATTCTATATCAGATTGATTTCCCGCCTACGTCAATTGGTCTCTGGTTGAAAGTTGTAGCTATAAGCAATCAAACCACATCTCTTTATTTTTATATGGTTACATACTAAGTATAGATTGTTTTCCCCCCCTATGTGCAATTGTGATTCTGGTTGAAAGTTGTAGCATAAGTCAATCAAACCACATCTCCTTATTTTTATATATGGATACATATTAGTATCGGATTGATTTCCCCCCTACGTCAATTGGTCTTGTGTGGAAATGTCGTCATAAGCAATCATACCACATCTCCTTATTTGTATATGGTTACATTCTTGTATCACATCGATTTCTCCCTACGTCAATTGGTCTCTGGTATTGGAAAATTGTCGCATAAGCAATCATACCACATCTCCTTATTTTTATATGGTTACATACTAGTATCAGATTGATTTCCCCCTACGTCAATTGGTCTCTGGTGGAAAGTTGTCGCATAAGCAATCATACCACATCTCCTTATTTTTATATGGTTACATTCTAGTGTCAGATTGTTTTCCCCCTACCTCAATTTGTCTCTGGTTTAAAGTTGTCGCATAAGCAATCATACCACATCACCTTTTTTTTATATGGTTACATTATAGTATCAGATTGTTTCCCTCCTACGTCAATTGGTCTCTGGTGGAAGAAAGGTGTCTCATAAGCAATCATACCACATCTCTTTATTTTATATGGTTACATTCATTTAATATCAGATTGATTTCCCCCTACGTCAATTGGTCTCTGGTGGTGGAAACGTGTCTCATAAGCAATCATACCACATCTCCTTATTTTTATATGGTTACATACTAGTATCAGATTGTTTCCCCCCCCCCCTACGTCAATTGGTCTCTGGTGGAAAGTTGTCGCATTAGTAATCATACCTCATCTCTTTATTTTTAGATGGTAACATTCTATTATCAGATTGTTTTCCCCCTATGTCAATTGTTCTCTGGTGGTGGAAAGTTGTCGCATAAGTAATCATACCACATCTCCTTATTTTTATATGGATACATTCTAGTATCAGATTGTTTTCCTCCTACGTCAATTGGTCTCTGGTGGTGGAAAGGTGTCTCATAAGCAATCATACCATATCTCCTTATTTTATAAGGTTACATTCATTCTAATATCAGATTGATTTCCGCCTACGTCAATTGGTCTCTGGTTGAAAGTTGTAGCATAAGCAATCAAACCACATCTCTTTATTTTTATATGGTTACATACTAGTATCAGATTGTTTCCCCCCCTACGTCAATTGGTCTCTGGTGGTGGAAAATTGTCGCATAAGCAATCATACCACATCTCCTTATTTTTATATGGTTACATACTAGTATCAGATTGTTTCCCCCCTACGTCAATTGGTCTCTGGTTGAAAGTTGTAGCATAAGCAATCAAACCACATCTCCTTATTTTTATATGGTTACATATTAGTATCGGATTGATTCCCCCCTACGTCAATTGGTCTTTGCTGGAAAATTGTCGCATAAGCAATCATACCACATCTCCTTATTTGTATATGGTTACATTCTTGTATCACATCGATTTCCCCCTACGTCAATTGGTCTCTGGTGGAAAGTTGTCGCATAAGCAATCATACCACATCTCCTTATATTTATATGGTTACATTCTAGTGTCAGATTGTTTTCCCCCTACCTCAATTTGTCTCTGGTTTAAAGTTGTCGCATAAGCAATCATACCACATCACCTTTTTTTTATATGGTTACATTATAGTATCAGATTGTTTTCCTCCTACGTCAATTGGTCTCTGGTGGAAGAAAGGTGTCTCATAAGCAATCATACCACATCTCTTTATTTTATATGGTTACATTCATTCTAATATCAGATTGATTTCCCCCTACGTCAATTGGTCTCTGGTGGTGGAAAGGTGTCTCATAAGCAATCATACCACATCTCCTTATTTTTATATGGTTACATACTAGTATCAGATTGTTTCCCCCCCCCCCCCCTACGTCAATTGGTCTCTGGTGGAAAGTTGTCGCATTAGCAATCATACCTCATCTCTTTATTTTTAGATGGTAACATTCTATTATCAGATTGTTTTCCCCCTATATCAATTGTTCTCTGGTGGTGGAAAGTTGTCGCATAAGTAATCATACCACATCTCCTTATTTTTATATGGATACATTCTAGTATCAGATTGTTTTCCTCCTACGTCAATTGGTCTCTGGTGGTGGACAGGTGTCTCATAAGCAATCATACCATATCTCCTTATTTTATAAGGTTACATTCATTCTAATATCAGATTGATTTCCGCCTACGTCAATTGGTCTCTGGTTGAAAGTTGTAGCATAAGCAATCATACCACATCTCCTTATTTTTATATGGTTACATATTAGTATCGGATTGATTCCCCCCTACGTCAATTGGTCTTTGCTGGACAATTGTCGCATAAGCAATCATACCACATCTCCTTATTTGTATATGGTTACATTCTTGTATCACATCGATTTCTCCCTACGTCAATTGGTCTCTGGTGGTGGAAAATTGTCGCATAAGCAATCATACCACATCTCCTTATTTTTATATGGTTACATACTAGTATCAGATTGATTTCCCCCTACGTCAATTGGTCTCTGGTGGAAAGTTGTCGCATAAGCAATCATACCACATCTCCTTATTTTTATATGGATACATTCTAGTATCAGATTGTTTTCCCCCTACCTCAATTGGTCTCTGGTTGAAAGTTGTCTCATAAGCAATCATACCACATCTCCTTATTTTTATATGGATACATTATAGTATCAGATTGTTTTCCTCCTACGTCAATTGGTCTCTGGTGGAAGAAAGGTGTCTCATAAGCAATCATACCACATCTCTTTATTTTATATGGTTACATTCATTCTAATATCAGATTGATTTCCCCCTACGTCAATTGGTCTCTGGTGGTGGAAAGGTGTCTCATAAGCAATCATACCACATCTCCTTATTTTTATATGGTTACATACTAGTATCAGATTGTTTCCCCCCCCTACGTCAATTGGTCTCTGGTGGAAAGTTGTCCCATTAGCAATCATACCTCATCTCTTTATTTTTAGATGGTAACATTCTAGTATCAGATTGTTTCCCCCCTATGTGAATTGTTCTCTGGTGGTGGAAAGTTGTCGCATAAGTAATCATACCACATCTCCTTATTTTTATATGGATACATTCTAGTATCAGATTGTTTTCCTCCTACGTCAATTGGTCTCTGGTGGTGGAAAGGTGTCTCATAAGCAATCATACCATATCTCCTTATTTTATAAGGTTACATTCATTCTAATATCAGATTGATTTCCGCCTACGTCAATTGGTCTCTGGTTGAAAGTTGTAGCATAAGCAATCAAACCACATCTCCTTATTTTTATATGGTTACATATTAGTATCGGATTGATTCCCCCCTACGTCAATTGGTCTCTGGTGGTGGAAAGGTGTCTCATAAGCAATCATACCATATCTCATTATTTTATAAGGTTACATACTAGTATCACATTGTTCCCCCCCCCCCCCCCCCCCCCCCCCCTACGTCAATTGGTCTCTGGTGGAAAGTTGTCGCATTAGCAATCATACCTCATCTCTTTATTTTTAGATGGTAACATTCTAGTATCAGATTGTTTTCCCCCTACGTCAATTGGTCTCTGGTGGTGGAAAATTGTCGCATAAGCAATCATACCACATCTCCTTATTTTTATATGGTTACATACTAGTATCAGATTGTTTCCCCCCTACGTCAATTGGTCTCTGGTTGAAAGTTGTAGCATAAGCAATCAAACCACATCTCCTTATTTTTATATGGTTACATATTAGTATCGGATTGATTCCCCCCTACGTCAATTGGTCTTTGCTGGAAAATTGTCGCATAAGCAATCATACCACATCTCCTTATTTGTATATGGTTACATTCTTGTATCACATCGATTTCTCCCTACGTCAATTGGTCTCTGGTGGTGGAAAATTGTCGCATAAGCAATCATACCACATCTCCTTATTTTTATATGGTTACATACTAGTATCAGATTGATTTCCCCCTACGTCAATTGGTCTCTGGTGGAAAGTTGTCGCATAAGCAATCATACCACATCTCCTTATTTTTATATGGTTACATTCTAGTGTCAGATTGTTTTCCCCCTACCTCAATTTGTCTCTGGTTTAAAGTTGTCGCATAAGCAATCATACCACATCACCTTATTTTTATATGGTTACATTATAGTATCAGATTGTTTTCCTCCTACGTCAATTGGTCTCTGGTGGAAGAAAGGTGTCTCATAAGCAATCATACCACATCTCTTTATTTTATATGGTTACATTCATTCTAATATCAGATTGATTTCCCCCTACGTCAATTGGTCTCTGGTGGTGGAAAGGTGTCTCATAAGCAATCATACCACATCTCCTTATTTTTATATGGTTACATACTAGTATCAGATTGTTTCTCCCCTACGTCAATTGGTCTCTGGTGGAAAGTTGTCGCATTAGCAATCATACCTCATCTCGTTATTTTTAGATGGTAACATTCTAGTATCAGATTGTTTTACCCCTATGTCAATTGTTCTCTGGTGGTGGAAAGTTGTCGCATAAGTAATCATACAACATCTCCTTATTTTTATATGGATACATTCTAGTATCAGATTGATTTCCATCTACGTCAATTGGTCTCTGGTGGTGGAAAGTTGTCTCATAAGCAATCATACCATATCTCCTTATTTTTATATGGATACATTATAGTATCAGATTGTTTTCCTCCTACGTCAATTGGTCTCTGGTGGTGGAAAGGTGTCTCATAAGCAATCATACCATATCTCCTTATTTTATAAGGTTATATTCATTCTAATATCAGATTGATTTCCCCCTACGTCAATTGGTCTCTGGTGGTGGAAAGGTGTCTCATAAGCAATCATATCACATCTCCTTATTTTTATATAGTTACATTCTATTATCAGATTGATTTCCCCCTACGTCAATTGGTCTCTGGTGGTGGAAAATTGTCGCATAAGCAATCATACCACATCTCCTTATTTTTATATGGTTACATTCTTGTATCACATCGATTTCCCCCTACGTCAATTGGTCTCTGGTGGTGGAAAATTGTCGCATAAGCAATCATACCACATCTCCTTATTTTTATATGGTTACATTATAGTATCAGATTGTTTTGCCCCTACGTCAGTTGGTCTCTGGTGGAAAGTTGTCGCATAAGCAATCATACCACATCTTCTTATTTTTATATGGTTACATTCTAGTGTCAGATTGTTTTCCCCCTACCTCAATTTGTCTCTGGTTTAAAGTTGTCGCATAAGCAATCATACCACATCACCTTATTTTTATATGGTTACATTATAGTATCAGATTGTTTTCCTCCTACGTCAATTGGTCTCTGGTGGAAGAAAGGTGTCTCATAAGCAATCATACCACATCTCTTTATTTTATATGGTTACATTCATTCTAATATCAGATTGTTTCTCCCTTACGTCAATTGGTCTCTGGTGGTGGAAAGGTGTCTCATAAGCAATCATACCACATCCCCTTATTTTTATATGGTTACATACTAGTATCAGATTGTTTCTCCCCTACGTCAATTGGTCTCTGATGGAAAGTTGTCGCATTAGCAATCATACCTCATCTCTTTATTTTTAGATGGTAACATTCTAGTATCAGATTGTTTTACCCCTATGTCAATTGTTCTCTGGTGGTGGAAAGTTGTCGCATAAGTAATCATACCACATCTCCTTATTTTAATATGGATACATTCTAGTATCAGATTGATTTCCATCTACGTCAATTGGTCTCTGGTGGTAGAAGGTTGTCTCATAAGCAATCATACCACATCTCCTTATTTTTATATGGATACATTATAGTATCAGATTGTTTTCCTCCTACGTCAATTGGTCTCTGGTGGTGGAAAGGTGTCTCATAAGCAATCATACCATATCTCCTTATTTTATAAGGTTATATTCCTTCTAATATCAGATTGATTTCCCCCTACGTCAATTGGTCTCTGGTGGTAGAAAGGTGTCTCATAAGCAATCATATCACATCTCCTTATTTTTATATAGTTACATTCTATTATCAGATTGATTTCCCCCTACGTCAATTGGTCTCTGGTGGTGGAAAATTGTCGCATAAGCAATCATACCACATCTCCTTATTTTTATATGGTTACATTCTTGTATCACATCGATTTCCCCCTACGTCAATTGGTCTCTGGTGGTGGAAAATTGTCGCATAAGCAATCATACCACATCTCCTTATTTTTATATGGTTACATACTAGTATCAGATTGTTTTCCCCCTACGTCAATTGGTCTCTGTAAGAGGCCCAGAATTGAAAAATATCAAACAATTGAGAAAACTAACGGCCAAATTTATAACAAAACAATTACGAAAAAAAATATGACAGACATGAACCAACGACAACCACTGAACCACAGGCTCTTGACTTGGGACAGGTAATATGGCGGTATTAAAAAAGTTTGGCGCCAAACCCTCCTCCTACCCTGGGACAGTGGCAAAGGTCAGATGGGAAATATTCTTCATATGCCCAAATTGATATTTAAATTAGGTTGAGTTGCGACGGCGGTTTTCATTGGTTGCTGGAATGGTGCTTTCAAATTCCCATCATCCTATGCGCTTAATGCTGCATCCGTTTAGCGTCCATCTTTCACATTTCTAAATTCGGAAAACAAAAAGCTATATTTTGTCAACATTACATATGTAAATAGATATTGAGAGTCTTTGTACATATATATATATATATTCTTTATAACACGGCATCGTCTTTTGGAGACGAACTAACAAGAAAACTATGACGATAGCGTATTTTTGTGTCTGAATATTTTTGTACCAAAACCGAACTTATTTCTTTAAATTTTAGCTTTGTATATATTTGTAAATAATTGTTGTACATGTATGTTTCATGTCATTTTTATTATGTTTTTGTTAACATAGAACAGGGTTGATGTCAACTACGAAATTTTTTGTCCACTACGAAACGCGTCAAAATGTCCACTACCTAACATGAGTTGTACCTTCATATCTGAAATACTGTTTAATCTTTATCGATAAAAAATGATTCTCCAATTCAGAAAAAAATGAGATTTTTCTAGTATATTAAGTAAACAAACTGGAATGTCTATAGGAAACATTTAAAATTGCAAAAATATGTGTGTTTGAATCTATAAGTCAGTCCTTCCCTGGTGAGTATGCTCTTGATAGAAACAATCTATAAGTCAGTCCTTCCCTGGTGAGTATGCTCTTGATAGAAACAATTTATAAGTCAGTCCTTCCCTGGTGAGTATGCTCTTGATAGAAACAATCTATAAGTCAGTCCTTCCCTGGTATGTATGCTCTTGATAGAAATAATCTATAAGTCAGTCCTTCCCTGGTATGTATGCTCTTGATAGAAACAATCTATAAGTCAGTCCTTCCCTGGTGAGTATGCTCTTGATAGAAACAATCTATAAGTCAGTCCTTTCCTGGTGAGTATGCTCTTGATAGAAACAATCTATAAGTCAGTCCTTCCCCGGTGAGTATGCTCTTGATAGAAACAATCTATAAGTCAGTCCTTCCCTGGTGAGTATGCTCTTGATAGAAACAATCTATAAGTCAGTCCTTCCCCGGTGAGTATGCTCTTGATAGAAACAATCTATAAGTCAGTCCTTCCCTGGTGAGTATGCTCTTGATAGAAACAATCTATAAGTCAGTCCTTCCCCGGTGAGTATGCTCTTGATAGAAACAATCTATAAGTCAGTCCTTCCCTGGTGAGTATGCTCTTGATAGAAACAATCTATAAGTCAGTCCTTCCCTGGTATGTATGCTCTTGATAGAAATAATCTATAAGTCAGTCCTTCCCTGGTATGTATGCTCTTGATAGAAACAATCTATAAGTCAGTCCTTCCCTGGTGAGTATGCTCTTGATAGAAACAATCTATAAGTCAGTCCTTTCCTGGTATGTATGCTCTTGATAGAAAAAAAATAAGTCAGTCCTTTCCTGGTATGTATGCTCTTGATAGAAATAATCTAAAGTCAGTCCTTCCCTAGTATGTATGCTCTTGATAGAAATAATCTATAAGTCAGTCCTTTCCTGGTATGTATGCTCTTGATAGAAATAATCTATAAGTCAGTCCTTTCCTGGTATGTATGCTCTTGATAGAAATAATCTTTAAGTCAGTCCTATCCTGGTATGTATGCTCTTGATAGAAATAATCTATAAGTCCATCCTTTTCTGGTATGTGTGCTCTTGATAGAAACAATCTATAAGTCAGTCCTTTCCTGGTATGTATGCTCTTAAAGAAAAAAAAATTAGTCAGTCCTTTCCTGGTATGTATGCTCTTGATAGAAATAATCTATAAGCCAGTCCTTTCCTGGTATGTGTGCTCTTGATAGAATTAATCAATAAGTCAGTCCTTTCCCTGTATGTATGCTCTTGATAGAAACAATCTATAAGTCAGTCCTTTCCCGGTATGTATGCTCTTGATAGAAACAATCTATAATTCAGTCCGTTCCCGGTATGTATGCTCTTGATAGAAACACTCTATAAGTCAGTCATTTCCCGGTATGTATGCTCTTGATAGAAACAATCTACACGTATAAGTCAGTCCTTTTCTGGTATGTATGGTCTTGATAGAAACGATCTATAAGTCAGTCCTTCCCCGGTGTGTATGCTCTTGATAGAATTAATATATAAGTCAGTCCTTTCCTTGTGTGTATGCTCTTGATAGAAACAATATATAAGTCAGTCCTTTCCCGGTATGTATGCTCTTGATAGAAACAATCTACACGCATAAGTCAGTCCTTTCCTGGTATATATGCTCTTGATAGAAACAATATATAAGTCAGTCTTTTCCTGGTATGTATATTCTTGATAGAAACAATCTATAAGTCAGTCCTTTCCTGGTACGTACGCTCTTGATAGAAACAATCTAAGTCTGTCCTTTCCCGGTATGTATGCTCTTGGTAGGAACAATCTATAAGTCAGTCTTTTCCCGGTATGAATGCTCTTCATACAAAAAATCTATAAGTCAGTCCTTTCCCGGTATGAATGCTCTTCATACAAAAAATCTATAAGTCAGTCCTTTCCCGGTATGTATACTTGATAGAAACAATCTATAAGTCAGTCCTTTCCTGGTATGTATGGTCTTGATAGAAACAATCTATGATTCAGTCCTTTCCCGGTGTGTATGCTCTTGATAGAAACAATCAATAAGTCAGTCATTTCCCGGTATGTATGCTCTCAATAGAAACAATCTACATGTATAAGTCAGTCCTTTCTTGGTATGTATGCTCTTGATAGAAACAATCAATAAGTCAGTCCTTTCCTGGTATGTGTGCTCTTGGTAGAAACAATCAATAAGTCAGTCCTTTCCCGGTATGTATGCTCTTGATAGAAACAATCTATAAGTCAGTCCGTTCCCGGTATGTGTGCTCATGATAGAAACAATCAATAAGTCAGCCCTTTCCCGGTATGAATGCTCTAGATAAAAACAATTTATAAGTCAGTCCTTTCCCGGTATGTATGATCTTGATAGAAACAATATATATGTCAGTCCTTTCCCGGTATGTATGCTCTTGATAGAAACAATCTGTAAGTCAGTCCTTTCCTGGTATGCATGCTCTTGATAGAAACAATCTATTATAAGTCAGTCCTTTCCTGGTACATGTATGTATGCTCTTGATAGAAACAATCCTTTCCTGGTATGTATGCTCTTGATAGAAACAATCAATAAGTTAGTCCTTTCCCGGTATGTATGGTCTTAATAGAAACAATCTATAAGTCAGTCAATTCCCGGTTTGTATGCTCTTGGTAGAAACAATCTATAAGTCAGTCCTTTCCTTTTCTAAAACTGTTCTCGGAAGAACTGTCCAAATCATTTCCAGTCGTAGAGCTGTCAGCAGAACTGACCAAATCAGTTATAACCGTAGAACTGTAAGCAGAACTGACTAAATCAGCTCTAACCGTAGAACTATCAGTATTGTAGAACAGTTCTAAATGACGCCACTGCAGGTAGAGAAAAGTTTAAGACAACTAGTTCTTAAAACTGTTCTATGAATAGAACTGACTAAATCAAGTCTAGCCGTAGAACTGACCAAATCAGTTATAATCGTAGAACTGTTCTAGCCGTAGAACTGACCAAAGATTTAGTCAGTTCTAGGTAGAAATGTCTAAAACTGTTCTAGGGTAGAACTGTCAGGATCAGTTCTAGGTACAACTGTCTAAATCAGTTCTATAGGTAGAACTGACCAAATCAGTTCTTGTAAGGCAGACGACTTCAGTCTTGGAAGTAAAGTCCTCAGCTTGGTTTAAAGACGGTGATGCGGCTAAGGAGTTGGTGGTTCACCATGACCAGAAACTTCTTAGTGGTCTCCTTTCACTGGGAATCTTATTTTTTGTCCCCTTTCTGATCACGACTGTATGTGGCTGGGTATTTATACATCCCATATACCCAAACTGACAACTCATAAGTAGTTTCTAAATAATGTGTCGAATGAAAATTTTGGATTGTCACTGTGAAGTGAAGATTGGTATGTTAGATAGGTATTGAAATACGACCCTGTTTAGAGTCGATGAAATTATTCTCTATCGTGTATAATAAAGCATGGCCCCTCCCCCAATGTCGTGGGGTTTCCTACTAGACGAGATAATTTTAGGTGACATTTCATCATGACAGTTATTTTTTGAGGTCTTACAAAATTACATAGTTTACATAATTTGTATATCAATTAAAAGGAACTTTTCAGACATAATTACACAAATTTCACATAAAATTTAATTGGGTTTTTGGTATTTTTTAGCTCACGTGGCCCAAAGGGCCAAGTAAGCTTATGCCATCACTTGGCGTCCGTCGTCGTCCGTCGTCTGTCGTCGTAAACTATTTCAAGAACCTTCTCCTCTGAAACTACTAGGCCAAATACTTCCAAACTTTAACTGAATGTTCCTTAGGGTATCTAGTTTATAAATTGTATCCGAAGTTTTGATCTATCAACAAACATGGTCGCCATTGCTAAAAATAGAACATAGGGGTCAAATGCAGTTTTTGGCTTATATCTCAAAAACGAAAGCATTTAAAGCAAATTTGACATGGGGTAAAAATGGAGTTCATTAGGTCAAGATCTATCAGCCCTGAAATTTTCAGATGAATCAAACAACCCATTGTTGGGTTGCTGCCACTTAATTGGTAATTTTAAGGAAATTTTGCAGTTTTTGGTCATTATCTTGAATATTATTATAGATAAAGATAAACTGTAAACAGCAAAAATGATCAGCAAAGTAAGATCTACAAATAAGTTAATATGACCAAAATTGTCAATTGACCCCTTAAGGGGTAATTGTCCTTTAATGACAATTTTTCACAATTTGTTCATCATATTTGCTAACTTTAAAAAATCTTCTCCCCTAAAACTACTCAACCAAATTCAACCAAACTTCAACTGAATGATCAGTAGGGTGTATAAAATAAAGTTTGTGTTTTATTTTCTATTTCGTCAAAAAACATGGCCGTCATGGCTAAAAATAGAACACAGGGTAAAATGCAGTTTTTGGCTTATATCTTAAAAACTCCAGCATTTAGAGCAAATAAGACAAGAAGTTAAAGTATTTATTAGATCAAGGTCTACCTGTCTTGAAATTTTCAGCCGAATTGGGTAACTGGTTTTTCAGGTATAATGCCCCTGAATTGATGATTTTAAAGAAATTTTGCAGTGTTTGGTTATTATCTTGAATATTATTATAGATACAGATAAACTGTTAATAGCAATTGTATTGTGAATCATCAGATTGACCTAGACTGTATCTTAATCAAGTGTAGGGCGAACTCATGCCCATTTCTTTCCAGAGGTTCCTAAGAGGCTTTAAAAGGTATTTCCAGGTTGTACATGGCCTTTGTTACTCAGTTTAATTTACAACAAACATTAATTTATTAATTTAGTTAATAAGGCATTGTTCACCAGGTGAGCGATTCAGGCTCTTGAGAGTCTCTTGTTCATTACAGATTCTGTTATATTAAAGTTTAAGATATGCGTGTTACATTTTACGCTTAAGGGTTTTGTAAAGATGCGTCTAAAAATATAACTGTATGAATTATGAAGCCTGCCTCATATGAATGAAGGAACATGTTCGTGAGAAGAGGACCACACAGAAAAAAATCCCAAAATATAAACAACAAATGTGATATCTTTGAAATATAGGTTTTTTATACAAAGTATAAACGAGGAGCTGGTGTCATAGTATTTATATATAAGTGTGACGGACAGAATTAAAGAGATGGAATTGTTTCAGTGGACTATTTTAAGTCTTAGTTTCGTTGTGTGTTATGTGTCAATTTAATGAGTTATGCCTTTTTTAAACTGAGTTTTTATAGTTTCATATTCTAGTTTGTGTTGTTAAACCAAAGTCACAGGTTAGGATCCCAATTATTTAACCCGTCATATTCTGTATGTGTCTGTCCCAAGTTTGGTGCCTGAAATTCAGTAGTTGTCGCTAGCTGTTGCATGCATGTCATATTTGCTGGGTTTTTTTTTTTTTTATCGTTTTCTCCAGTAATCAGGCCGTTAGATTTTTGGTTTGGATTGCTTTACATTTGTCACGTCGGGGCCTTTTAATTAAAGCTTGAGATACGGTATGAGTTTTACTCATTGTCGAAGACCGTCCAGTATCCTATAATTACATGTATCCACAGCAACAGTGTAAAGTTTCAGAGGTCCCGAAATACGCCCACCTGACATTGTTTTGGTTTGGTCAGACAAGTATTGACAACAACAGTGTAAAATTTCAGAGGTCCCGAAATATGCCCACCTGACATTGTTTTGGTTTGGTCAGACAAGTATTGACAACAACAGTGTAAAGTTTAAATAAATTGATTTAAGCAAACTCAAGTTAATGTACGATAAGTGAAAAAATAAATATAAACAGTCTGATAGTTAAGGTCCCTTAAGTCAAGAATTAATTTTAGTCAATACTAAAGTTGTGATTAATTTCATAAGAAATGTTGAAAGCTACTAGTAGTTTTGTACAGAGTGTTCACATATGGACGAATAAATGGATGGGCGGATGTTTATAACTCTGGTTAACAAGTAGCTGAAATCAGCGTGTATCTAATGCGTAATGACAATTATTTAATAGCCTCACTTTCATAGACTCCTCTTTACACATTCTTCGTTAATTCCTTGGTCTGTCAGATAATGGAACAAACTACATAAATCTATGTTAGTTTCCTTGATACCCTTTCTAAGATTGTATAAATTGTTTATTTATTCTCTTTCTAAGATTGTATAAATTGTTTATTTATTCTCTTTCTAAGATTGTATAAATTGTTTATTTATTCTCTTTCTAAGATTGTATAAATTGTTTATTTATTCTCTTTCTAAGATTGTATAAATTGTTTATTTATTCTCTTTCTAAGATTGTATAAATTGTTTATTTATTCTCTTTCTAAGATTGTATAAATTGTTTATTTATTCTCTTTCTAAGATTGTATAAATTGTTTATTTATTCTCTTTCTAAGATTGTATAAATTGTTTATTTATTCTCTTTCTAAGATTGTATAAATTGTTTATTTATTCTCTTTCTAAGATTGTATAAATTGTTTATTTATTCTCTTTCTAAGATTGTATAAATTGTTTATTTATTCTTGTCCTTAATATGCATGAACTAGTTGCCACTGAACTTAAAGCAAACAACAATCACTTAAACAAACAACCATACACGAAAGGGGGAAGGCCTACATGTAATAATGTTCTAGTTTCAAGGTGAGCTCACTCAATTCGGGTACACATTTTAAATGAATGATAAGTACATTAGAAATGGGGGATATAGAACTTGTTTTTTTCCTCGTTTAACTGCTATCAGAAAAGGGGGATATATAACTGGTTTTATCCCTCGTTTCACTGCTATCAGAAAAGAGGGGATATATCGAACTTGTTTTATCCTTCGTTTAACTGCTATCAGAAAAGGGGGGATATAGAATTGTTGAAGAAATGTTTCCTTGACTCATGTCAAAAATAAAATAATTGATAGTAATGGCAGATAGTAATGTTTGCCTGTGTCCATTGTTTTGTAAGAATATAATTGTATAAAGAGATAAATCTAATAATTTTTTTTTGGCATGAAAATGTTGTAATCAAATTCTTATCAAGATAGTAAAATCCAAATTACCTTTACCTTTCTTGATGCAAAGCTATACATTGATACACATTGATAAGTACATGCATAGTATGATTATAACCCAAAGGACCAAAATTCAAATGTTTTCTTAAGAAATCAGGAAAAATATTCTTTCCGTATTTGATTGAGAAACTTTTTATTTTTTGTGCATTCTCCAGCATAATGCACATTTTTCATATTTTCATATCGGGTTCTTTTATAGCCGACTATACGGTATGGGTTTTTCTCATTGTTGAATTCCGTACGGTTGCCTTTGACTGCATACATCCACTTCATTTGAAATTTGGCGTATGGTTGTCTAATTGCCAATTATACTACAGTTCATTATGATCTCGTGGTAGATGTTCGCGGGAGATAGTGGATTTGATCTTCGGTAGGGTCAAACCCAACTTTAAAGAACTTTAGTAATTGTTATTTCTGAGCATAGCACACGGCACTTAAGAGTAATTCCAAATACTGGTCGACTTGAAATCAAAATAATGTGTCCAGGTAGGGTGGCATGTCTTCCTGTGTGCTTAACCTTTTCAAATAGCACATTCAAATTTAGCGTGTCGGCTTGTCATTAACATGTTTAAGTGGTTGTCGTTTGATGAGGTGGTTCTTAAGGATGTACTTAGGTGAGGTTAGGTGAAAATTAATAAATCAAGAAATTAAAATTGATACTATAAGCCGGTAGAGCATGCATTAAGGATAGAAATAAGCTAAAAATATTGATAGGTCATGGACCTCCTTTTCAAGATATTTCAGATTTAAAATACGGCGGGAAATGCCTGACTCGGACTTTTACCTTTTACATGTTATATTTGCATTGGTATTATTTGGGTCTCAAAACAAAAGAAAGAAAATCAAGAATCTTCTAAAATTTTGGTAAATGACCTTTCATGAGCTATTAAGTCTAATATGAAAAGATAAATTATAGGTGTTATGGGGCAAAATATTTTACCTTGTATCGTATGGAAAACACCAAGGAGTCCGAACATTTGACATGCAAAATGACTTTGGAAATCTAGAGTTGTGCCATTTCACATCGTAAATAACTATTTTTATTTTTGGCATATTTCTGTAGTCTTTGCGGTGTGTTTGGAAATTTTAAAATTGTTCCAGCGTTCGCTTAAATTGTATAAATCAAGATTTTGATAGAGTCTCAATTTGAATTGACATGATTCATTTGTCATTGTGCAATTACCGAAGAAGGATATCTGTTATCCGAAATATCTAATATTTGTGTATTTTATAGTTATTTAATGGTGATGTTGTACCCTTTTTGACTTGTTATATATTATATTTTGTAGTGTACAGAATCATATTACATGATCCATCGCCCTGTAAGATTGATCGTTGACTATTTATTCAGTCATTTTATATATATAGATAAGACCGTTGGTTTGCCTGTTTGAATGGTTTTACACAAGTCCTTTTGGGGCCCTTTATAGCTTGCTGTTCGGTGTGAGCAAAGGCTCCGTGCTGAAGACCGTACATTGACCTATAATGGTTTATTTTTACAAATTGTGAGTTGGATGGAGAGTTGTCTCATTGGCACTCATACCACATCTTCTTATAATTATGTAAAATACCACTGTTCGTTGAGCACCAATCCATCCTCATTATTAAAATCGATTGTCTCCGAATGAAATTATCGGTGAAATTTTACTTACCATGAACGATGGATGACGGATGCAACTAGTGGAGAAAGAATTGATTTTATCCGTCGGTCAATCTTTTCTATTAATCGTGGACAGTTGTTTGTCTGGTCGTTGTTTTATTGTTTGTCTGATCGTTATTTTTTTGTTTGTCTTGCTATTGTCTTTCTTCAACTTCTTAAGTACCAGTCTATTGAAGTTATTGTTAATTTGTTCTCGTACAGAATATGCATAAAATATTTGCTACTAGACGTGTAACAAAGAACAACCATTTAATCAATAAAGATGTGAAAACTTCTTCTGTATCTTTTTCACATTTTCTGCATTAGGAACACATCGGGGACGGATTTGATTGTAAATCTCATCCATGACAGCTCAATGTTTATAATGCTGATGACGTTTCTGCACTTTGAAACCTAAATACTAGTACTCGATCATCCAATTTTGCATAGAATTTTTCCAAAATCCGAGATGATGCAACTCATATGATGAAGACATAATCTTCGATCCGTTTTATTGACGTCTGGAGACGGCATATCAATGACTGCCATTAGCCTTTTGTTAACTCATGCGGATCATTGTTATTTTGCTTAGTTTCTTCTGTTACCATGTCACACATCTAACTCGGACTTCTTTAAAACTTAGTTTTACTGTCCGTATTGTTTTGTGTTTGTTTATTCCACATTGGCTGAATTAGATGTATAGGGGAGGTTTGAGATCTCACAAAACATGTTTAACCCCGTCACATGTTTGCGCCGGTGCCAAGTCGGGAACCTATAGACTTTGTAAGTCTTCTTATTTTTTAAATTTTGGTTTAATTATAATATGTTTCAGAGTTTAGTGTAGCGTACATTTTGCTGAACTAGTATGCATTATTGTTTAAATGTCAGCTGAACTCTGCCTCCAAGTGCACGATTTTCTCGCTGTTTTGAATAACCATTAGTGGCCTTGGTCTGTTTTTCTGCTCTTTGGTCGGATTGTCGTCTTTTTGACATATTCCCCGTTTCCATTGTAAATTCTATACTTAGCTCACACATGATTAATCCAACAAATACGTTTTCTGCATACTGAAATTGGTTTCATACAACGAAAGAAGAAACGAAGAAGATATCAATGTGACAGCAACCCACCTACATAGAAATTAAACCAACCTCGAGATCAAAGTACGGACTTAATACATTAGACAGAGGCCTCTACAATATTTCGAGTATTTAATTGCCTCGAGTCTGGAAATGATTATCATTGAAACTGAAAAGCTATTTTTTCTCATACAATTAATAATTAGAAACATTAAATAGAGGTCTTTCAAAAATAATAACAGTTCACAATGTTACATCATCATGTGTGTACCTTCAAGTTCACACCATATTGTCCCATATAACATATAAGTTTCTGGTTCACATACTGATGATACATGTATGATAATTGATATTCCTTGCAGGTATTAAGGATTGGTGAAGTTGTCCTTCATTTACTAAGCTGATATCATCAAAACGTTCCATGAAATAATTAAGTTGATATATTGTAAGAAATACAACAAAATGTATAAAACATCTGACTAAAAAGAGATCTAGGGTATACGTCACTGATCGTTTGATTGATTTGTGTTTGCTTAATGTCCAGTGGCAAATAGTACATCCAGGATGAAGGACAAGACATACTAATAATGATCATAGGTAGGTTCAGCACTTTACATGTAGATCGACCAAGATAAAGGACGGGTAATTTAGACTGCCACTGAAAAATGACGGGAATGTTTGAAACCGACAAAAATTAATGTTGCATTGTAACAGGTCAATCTAGACCTATTAGACAGTTTATTATACCTGAATGAGACAGCAACTCAACAACACAAAAAATGAACAGCCAAATAGTTTCGTCATAGAAAAACGGTGTTGATTTTAGGCATATATCTATATTAAGGTACATGTAAGTTACTATTCAAAAAAACTAAACTGAATGTTAAAATTATGAAGTCAGTTATCATATATTTGTTCGGCTTATTTTTTATTTATTTTTTACACATTCTGTAATCTACAGTAGTTTCCCTAAAAAATGGTATATGATCACCAATCATGTGCAATCATTGACTTCCATGAGAAGATGCCTGGCTATTTCAACCTTGACACATACATAGGTCTTGTTTAGCTGATCATGGTTTTAATTAGTTTCTTTTTATATTCATCTGCAACATAATCCCAAAATTACTGAAAAAAAAAAATATAAATTAAGTCCAGACCTATGAACTGACTGAATATTAAAGCTACGTTGACTTATTTGTACAATTAGTCTTGCCGTTTATTTTTACTTTTTACTGTTTCTAGCAAAAGTAAAATCATCATTTAAAAGCAATCTCTCTTATAATGATGACTGAAGTTTCATGTTACCCAACGAACAGATCTTCTCCTGCTGATAATAGTTTTACAGTTTTGCTCTATCTGATACTTTCCACAAAAAACGAAAAATGGGTAAAAATTGTCATGTAGGGGCAATATGGAGTCGACAGCCGATTTTAGTCTTTTGACTTTTTGGTAGATGTTGTCCTGTTGCTCATTTCAATTACAGTTTTCAAAAGTACACGTGTACATCCAAATCTGTCAAAAATGATAAAAAGACATAAAGGAAAATAAGTGGTCTGACAGCTTTTGTCTCCTAGACCATTTAGACTGCAGTGCATCCAGGTAGATCTGAGATTTTCTTACCATCTCTGCAGCAGTTAGATTTTTTATCTATTACAGTTTGCTAGGTAATAGACAACACTCCTGTTAACCCATATCTTCTATTGTTAACCTTGTCATTGAATATGGGACAACTCGGACAAAGTATCTACTAATAAGACCATTTAGACAGTCAACTCGGACCTTCTATAAAGAGACGGGTTAAGGGGGGAGCAGGCTCCCTTATAGAGCTACATATATGGCTAACGCATAGACGTTTTGCATGTCCCACCAAAACGTTGGCCCCTTTCAAAATCGTGCATCAGCATCTGAATGTAATCCTGATCCCCTGGTGACATGAACTCCTTCAAACAAGTGGTGGAACTAGCTGCTCCACAAGTGACATGAACTATTTTTAACCTGTGGAGGATATACTGATCCACAAGTGACACGAACTCGATAAATCCAGTATGGGAACGAGCTGCTCTACAAGGAACATGGACTCCATTAAACCTGTGGAGAAACTAGCTGCTTCGCTTGAAACACGAACTCCCTTAAACCCGTAGAAGGACATGTTGCTTTAATTGGGATATGCACTGTTACAAAAGTGACATGAACTCCCTGAAATCAGAGGATGAACTAGCCATTCCACTAATGACATGAACTCCTAAAGGAGGATTTAGCTGCCCCACAAGTGACATGCCCTCCCTAAAAGCAATGGACGAACTAACTGCTCCACTAGTGGAGGAACTCTAAAATAAAATCATTATTAATAAAATGCTTCGCTAATCGTAGCCTGATACGACCGCAAAGGTCGAACCCTGAACAGTTAGGGCAAATTTGGATAATTCGCTACATTGAAGACCCATTAGTGGCCTTCGGCTGTTGTCTGCTCTATGGTCGGATTGTTGTCGCTTTAACACATACCCCATTTCCTTTCTCAATTTTATTAATACTGTCTGAATTTGGATTGTGATCAAATTTTTGACATAATATAGGTTTCTGAAACAAAAAAAATGTGGTCAAAGATCTTACAAATATATTGCGCAATACTGTTCAATTGAAGGTTTCTTTTTTTTTCTTAAACTTTTCAAAAATTGGAAATTTGAAAAAAAAACAAAAATATGAACCCCTTAAAAAAATTAGAACCCCCACCAAATTTTTTGAATCCCTCCTTGGTACAATTACCCCCAAACTCAATCCCATTCTTTCCTTTGTAGTATGGAACCTTGTAGTACAATTTCAGACGGATCCATTTACTTAAACACAAGTTACCTACGCGCGTCTGGCGTACTAAATTATAATCCTGGTACCTTTGATAACTTTCACACCACTGGGTCGATGCCACTGCTGGTGGACGTTTCATCCCCGAGGGCATCACCAGCCCATGAATATCAATAATGTCATCATTTTTCTAAATTTCCTGTTTACAAAACTTTGAATTTTTCGAAACATTAAGGATTTTCATATCCCAGGCATAGATTACCTTAGCCGTATTTGGCACAACCCTTTGGAATTTTGGATCCTCAATGCTCTTCAACTTTTTACTTGTTTGGCTTTATAAATATTTTGATATGAGCGTCACTGATGAGTCTTATGTAGACGAAACGCGCGTCTGGCGTACTAAATTATAATCCTGGTACCTTTGATAACTTTTATCTACTGGAAACTAGAAACATGCTTGTTTTTGGCCCTTTTTGGCTCCTTATTCCTGCATGTTTGGGGCAATTACCCCGAACTCAATCCCAGACTTCCCTTTGTGATATGGAACCTTATGGTACAATGTCAGAGAGATCCATACACTCACACACAAGTAATTGTCCGGAAACTACAAAAATGCTTGTATTTGGCTCCTGTTTTGGCTCTTAATTCCTAAACTGTTGGCACCATAACCCACAAAATAAATCCCAACCTTCTACTTGTGGTATTAAACTTTGTGGAACAATTTCAAAGCAATCAAAATACTTATACACTTATGTTTATCTTTTAGGCCCTTAATTCCTAAAGGTTGGGACCATCATCCCCAACCTTCCTTTTGTGGTATTGAACCTTCTAAAAAAATTTCGTCGAGATCCATTCACGTGAACTAAAGTTATTGTCCGGAAACCAAATGTGTCTTCGGATGACGACGCGGACGACATCATACCATTATACGATCCAAAAAATTTGTTTGCAGTCGTATAAAAAGCAATCTCTTTGTTAATAATAGTTGAAGTTTCATGTTAACATGAACATGTGTACTAAGTTTCAAGTTGATTGGACTTCAGCTTCATCAAAAACTACCTTGACCAAAAAATTTAACCTGAAGTGGGACGAACGGACGGACTGACGGACGCACAGACGGACAGACCAGAAAACATAATGCCCCTCTACTATCGTAGGTGGGGCATAAAAAATCTCATTGCAAACTTATTTTGTATTTTACCAACAGTCATAACCTTTCTTTTCATTGGGTTCGTGTTGCTAAATCTTCAGTTTTCTGTGTTGTATTTGAAGACTGTGGTTCTCGTTTTGTTTGTTTTACTTTTGTATGGTGTCTCTGTTTTTGTTGACTCGAATTTTTCAGCTGGACTAAGTACTAAGTAAACCAACAACAGAAGAACATGTTTTTATTTTAATGACACAATTAGTCAGACATGAGATAATAATAAATATGTGAGCAATCTACAACAATGATGGAATTAACAAATAAAATGAAACATGCTGCTCCATCATGACTTGAACACCCTGAAATAAGAGGGGGAATTAGCTGCTCCACCAGGACATGAACTCCCTAAATTCAGAGGAGTAACTAGCTGCTCCACAAGTGATATGATCTCCCTAAATCAGAGATGTAACTCTCTATTCCACAAGTGACATGGATTCTCAAAAACTCAGAAGAGTAACTAGCTGCTCCACCAGAACATAAACTCCCTAAAATCAGAGGAGTAGCTAGCTGCTCCACAAGTGATGTTATTTCTCTAAATTCAGAGGAGAAACTAGCTGCTCTACTAGGATTTGATCTCCTTAAAATCAGATATGTAATTATATTCTCCGCAATTAATATCAACTCCCTTAAATCAGAGGAGTAACTAGCTGCTCCACAGGTGATAGTAACTAGCTGCTCCACAGGTGATATGATCTTCTTAAAATCAGAACAGGAACTAGCTTCTCCACAAGTGACATGATCTCCCTAAAACTAGAGGTGGAACTAGCTGCTCCAGAAGTAAAATGAACTCCCTAAAATCAGAGAAGTAGCTTGCTGCTCCACAAGTGATATGAACTCCCTAAAATTAGAAGAGTAACTAGTTGCTTGACAAGTGACATGGATTCCCAAAAAATCAGAGGAGTAACTAGCTGCTCCACGAGTGATATGATCTCCTGAAAATCAGAGGAGTATTTAGTTACTAGTATTCCACAAGTGACATGGATTCTCTAAAATCAGAGAAGTAACTAGCTGCTCCACGAGTGATATGATCTCCTGAAAATCAGAGGAGTATTTAGTTACTAGTATTCCACAAGTGACATGGATTCTCTAAAATCAGAGAAGTAACTAGCTGCTCCACAAGTGACATGGACTCCCAAAAATCAGAGGAGTAACTAGCTGCTCGACAGGTGAGATCATCTCCACTGAAATCAGAGGAGTAACTAGCTGCTCTACAAGTGATATGAGCTCCCTAAATTACGAGAAGTAACTAGCTCTTCCACAAGTGACATGGACTCCCTAAGCGCAGAGGAGATACCAGCTGCCTCACTCTTAACATGTACTCCCTCAAGACAGCAGATGAACAAGCTGTCCCTCTTTTGACATAAACACTACTAAACCTGTGGAGAAACTACCTGCTTCTCTATGGACAAGAACTTTTTAAATCAAAAGAGAAACTTGCTCCTCCACTAGTGACATAAACTCCCTTAAACAAGTTGAGGAACTAGCTGCACCACTAGTAGTATGCACTTCCTTAAACCTGTGATCGTTTAATCGCATATTGACATGTACTCCCTTAAACCAGTTGAAAAACTAGCTGCTCCACAAGTGAGATGACCTCTATTAAATCAAAGGAGTAACTAGCTGCTCAACTTGTGACAGAAACTCTGTTAACGCTGTGGAGGAACAAGCTGCTGAACTAAGGACTAGCACAGTTTTAAATCAAGAGGAAGTAGCTGCTGCACTCGTAACATGAATTCTCTTAAACTAGTGGACGAACTATCTGCTTTACTTGTGACAGGAAATCCATTAAACATGTGGAAGAATTAGCTGCTTCACTAGTGACATAAACTACCCAAAACCTTTGGAAAAACTAGCTGCTTCACTAGTGACATAAACTACCCAAAACCTTTGAAGGAACTAGCTGCTTCACTAGTGACATAAACTACCCAAAACCTTTGGAGGAATTAGCTGCATGAACTTCCTAAAACCATTGGTGGAACCAGCTGCTCCATAAGTGACGTGAACTGAATACTAATATTGGACCGAAAAAGTTCATACGTGTTATGATCATTTTTAAATCAGAGGTTGACAGGTATGGCACTCCCTAAAACCAGTCGAGAAACTAGATGCTCCATTTGGAACAGGAACTTCATTAAACCTGTGAAGGAACCAGCTGCTCCACTAGTGATATGAACTCCCTAAATCTGTGGAGGAACTATCTGCTTAGCTTTTGACATAAAATCCATTAAACCTGCAGAGAAACTAACTGCTTCACTTGTGACGTGAACTCCCCAAGATCCGAGGAGAAACTAGATATTCCACTAATGAAATGAATTCCCTTAAATTAGAAGATGAACTAGCTGTTCAACTGTTGACATGAATTTCTTTAAACCTCTATAGGAATTAACTTCTCAACATGTGACATGAACTCCAAAAAACTGACGAACTAGCTGTTCTATAAGTTATATGAACTCCCTTTTTCCTGTGTCAGAACTAACTGTTCCACAAGTAATATGAACTCCATTAAGCCTGTGGATGAACAGCTCTACAGGTGACATGAACTCATATAAACCTGTGGAGAAACTTGGGCTCACCTGGATTTACATGCTACACTATTGTTATATGAATTGTCTATGTACAGTCTTGTTAACAATGTTATGTTTCTTTTATTATTTTTGATATTTATATGAACTAGGGGAGCTAATGAGCCTGCGTCGCTATCCTGAATTTATAATGCTACACTGCTGTTATGTAAATTTGCTATGTACTGTCTTAACATGCTTAATAACTATGTTTTATTTCTTGATTTCGTGCTGATGAATGTTAACATTATTTACATTAAGACTTCACCAAAAACGATAACAATTGTTCCCTGAAACAACACACAAACATGCAACTGTATGACATAATCAATAATAAATCATACTAGCTAAATAGTTTAGTACTATTTCTTCTTCTGAAAAGGATTCATTTTTTTCATTAATGTCTTTAACTTTCCTTGTTTCTCCTCTTCAACCTTTTCTTGTGGAATATATTTCTTCACTCCTTTACTTTTGATGATCTCCTCCAAACACTTAGTACCTCTCCCAACATTTACCAAAGCATTGACGAGAACACCTATGGTTGGCCTGACTCCCTGCTCTCTCCATTCATATAAAATGTCTTTACATTGTGCCACTAAATTCCGATCATTGTTATACTGTATAATATCTAATGATGTTATTGGTAGTTCTAATTCTATACCCAGTTGGAAGGATACAACTCCTATTACTTGTGCCAGTTCATCTAGTATTTCATCGGTTGGAATCAACTCCATGTATTCCTCACTGATATCTGTAAATAAATAACAATAAAAAGACTTTTTAGTTGTGATGACATCTGAGTCTTCAAAATCATCTAGAAAAAAAAAATCATATCAACATAAAATGAAAACTAGAGGCTCTCAAGAGCCTGTGTCGCTCATCTTGGTCTATGTGCATATTCAATAATAGAGACAGATAAATTCATGACAAAATGGTGTTTTGGTGATCGTAATGTGTTTGTAGATCTAACTTTACTGAACATTCTTGTTGCTACAATTATCTCTATCTATAATGAACTTGGCCCAGTAATTACAGAGGAAAATATTTTCTAAAAATTTACAAAAATTTAGGAAAATTGTTAAAAAATGAATATAAAGGGCAATAACTCCTAAAGGGGTCAATTGACAATTTTGGTCATTTTTGACTTATTTGTAGATCTTACTTTGCAGAACATTATTGCTGTTTACAATTTATCTCTTTCTATAATAATATTCAAGATAATAACCAAAAACTGCAAAATTTCCTTAAAATTACTAATTCTGGGGCAGCAACCCAACAAGGGTTTGTCTGTTTATCTGAAAATTTCAGAGCAGATAGATCTTGACCTGATAAACAATTTAGCCCCTGTCAGATTTGCTCTTAATGCTTTGGTTTCAGAGCTATAAGCCAAAATCTACATTTTACCCCTATGTTTTATTTTTAGCCGTGGTGGCCGTCTTGGTTGGTTGGCAAGGTCACGCCACACATTTTTTCAAACTAGATACCCTATGGATGATTGTGGCTAAGTTTGGTTAAATTTGGCCTGGTAGTGTCAGAGAAGAAGATTTTTTAAAAGAATACATACATTTTAGAAAAATGGTTAAAAATTGACTATAAAGGGCAATAACTCCTAAAGGGGTCAACTGACAATTTTGGTCATGTTGACTTATTCGTAGATCTTACTTTGCTGAACACTATTGCTGATTATAGTTTATCTCTATCTATAATAATATTCAAGATAATAACCAAAATCTGCAAAATTTCCTTAAAATTACCAATTCAGGGGCAGCAACCTAACAACGGGTTGTCGATTCATCTGAAAATTTCAGGGCAGATAGATCTTGACCTGATAAACAATTTTACCCCATTTCAGATTTGCTCTAAATACTTTGGTTTTCGAGTTATATGCCAAAATCTGCATTTTACCCCTATGTATTATTTTTAGCCATGGCGGCCATCTTGGTTGGTTAGCCGGGTCACCGGACACATTTTTTAAATTAGATACCCTAATGATGATTTCAGCCAAGTTTGATTAAACTTGGGTGAGTGGTTTCAGAGGAGAAGATTTTTTTTTAAAGTTTACGGACGCCGGACGCCAAGTGATGAGAAAAGCTCACTTGACCTTTCAGGTCAGGTGAGCTAATAAAAATTAATAATTGACAAGGTTTAATGTTCTCAATTTTTTATTTTTATGTAACCTATTTTTTTAACTTCTCTGTAACCTTTGTACTTGCATGGTTTTATGAGAATAAACTATCTATCTCAATGAGCAATTATATTTAGTTTTTAAAAGGAACATGACAATATTAGATAGGTCATCAACATGACTAAAATGGATACATAATGTTATTCTTTACTATACATCTCAGTTTGTAAAGGGTTCTGTGGAACCCCTTGTGTCGCCTTTGATTAACTACTGATTTCAGTGTAATGGTATCTGTAAGAATTGAATCAATTAATCAGTAAACAACAGAATTTAAAAAATGCAAAGTTTCTGTTGATGCTATTTCTTGATCTTGAAGATTATCCTTTGTCCAAGTTCGTAACAATGCATGAAAGTGTACAAATATATTGTGTATATTATGTCCAAAAAAGTAATAAAGACTTCAAATGTTAAACTAAAAAACCTAAGTCATCTTTCAGTAAAAAAATGTAAAAAATATATTTTCAAAATTTTGCTGTATACACCATCTCTTAAATCAATAGTTATTCCACCGAAATTCAAACTTGGTCTGTGTTTTATGGTAATAAATACTGTATTCAAGTTTCAAACTTTCTGGATGAGGCAAACTTAGTTAAGGAACAGGCAGGGGGTTAAAGATCAGCAATGTCTCCATGTTTAAAAGAATACACCTCTATAACGTCAAGTTAGAGCGTGGAAATCAATTTCTGGACACACTGACACACTAACAATAGAGGCCCCTTTCCAATGTATACTGAAGTATTGTGATTGATGACAATGATCTACAGGGGTTACCATCAGTATGTATTCCGGTTTTTGTAAGGTTTGTGTTGATCAGTGTTTTTGGTTATCGACTTTTTAAACATTCCTTTGGTGTCTGTCAATTCTCGATTGATAAGGAGTTAATGATTACAGAATAAAGAAAACCAATTGATACCATCCAGTATATATAAGCTAACCAATTTGTTTTTGTAAAGATTTACAAATATTAGTCACTGGGTATATAACAGGCCAACCTCACTACGTGTTGCTTGTCACGATTTTTGTATCTCTGGACGTACATGTAAGTACTACCATGCCTCATGTGAAGCATGTATTGAAATAACCAGATGCTCCGCAGGGCGCAGCTTTATACGACCACAGAGGTTGAACCCTGAACGGTTGGGGCAAGTATGGACACAACATTCAAGCTGGATTCAGCTCTAAATTTGGATTGTGATTAAATAGTTGACACAGATGTCGGACACAGAATGAATGTGGTCTAATGATCTTAAAATATTTGTTTTGCCTTTGAGCAATTCACTATGCTGTTGAATATTAATCCTCTCAAAAAAATGTTTGAAGAAATTTTCTTTTTATCTCTGAAATCTGAAATGAGAAAAATTTAACCCCCCCCCCCCATTTTTTTCACATCCCTCTTTCCCTTTTTCCAAAACTGATCTCAATTAAAATTTCTAATGGAGTTTGCAACAATAACTACTCATTTAAAAACAACATAAAATATTAAAATGTAACAAAAGGTGCTTGTTATCACTGAATGGTAAAGATTGTTTTAATTTATCAGTTGGTAGTAAAAGTGAATATACATTGTATATTGTGTAAAACAATGATTTAAGTTGATTCAACTACTATTCTGGACAAAGAAAGATAACTCCAATCAATTGAAGATTTCTTGCTATTGTGCAATACTGTGCAATTGAAGATTTCTTGCTATTGCTGAATACTGTGCAATTGAAAATTTCTTGCTATTGCACAATACTTAATATAATAATTTTGGATCCTGATTTGAACCAACTTGAAAACTCGGCCCATAATCAAAAATCTAAGTACATGTTTAGATTCAGCATATAAAAAAAACCCAAGAATTCAATTTTTGTTAAAATCAAACTTAGTTTAATTTTGGACCCTTTGGACTTTAATGTAGACCAATTTGAAAACCGGACTAAAAATTAAGAATCTACATACACAGTTAGATTTGGCATATCAAAGAACCCCAATTATTCAATTTTTGATGAAATCAAACAAAGTTTATTTTTGGACCCCGATTTGGACCAACTTGAAAACTGGGCCAATAATCAAAAATCTAAGTACATTTTTAGATTCAGCATATCAAAGAACCCCAAGGATTCAGTTTTTGTTAAAATCAATCTTAAGTTTAATTTTGGACCATTTGGACCTTAATGTAGACCAATTTGAAAACGGGACCAAAAATTAAGAATCTACATACACAGTTAGATTCGGCATATCAAAGAACCCCAATTATTCAATTTTTGATGAAATCAAACAAAGTTCAATTTTGGACCCTTTGGACTCCTTATTCCTAAACTGTTGGGACCAAAACTCCAAAAATCAAACCCAACCTTCCTTTTATTGTCATAAACCTTGTGTTTAAATTTCATAGATTTCTATTTATTTATACTAAAGTTATGGTGCAAAAAACCAAGAATAATGCTTACTTGGGTCCCTTTTTGACCCCTAATTCCTAAACTGTTCAGACCTCAACTCCCAAAATCAATCCCAACCTTCCTTTTGTAGTCATAAACTTTGTGTTTAAATTTCATTGATTTCTATTTACTTATACTAAAGTTATTGTGCGGAAACCAAGAATAATGCTTATTTGGGCCCTTTTTTTGCCCCTAATTCCTAAACTGTCATAAACCTTGTGTCAAAATTTCATAGATTTCTATTTACTTAAACTAAAGTTATAGTGCGAAAACCAAGAAAATGCTTATTTTGGCCCCAAATTCCTAAAATGTTGGGACCAAAACTCCCAAAATTAATCCCAACCTTCCTTTTGTGGTCATAAACTTGTGTTAAAATTTCATAGATTTCTATTCTCTTTTACTAAAGTTAGAGTGCGAAAACTAAAAGTATTCGGACGACGACGACGACGCCAACGTAATACCAATATACGATCAATTGCGGTTGTATAAACACTAGCTCACCTTGGTCTATGTGCATATTAACAATGAACATATATAAATTCATGACAAAATGGTGTTTTGGTGATGGTAATGTGTTTGTAGATCTTTCTTTACTGAACATTCTTGTTGCTACAATTACCTCTATCTATAATGAACTTGGCCCAGTAATTACAGTGGAAAATATTTCCTAAAAATTTACAAAAATTAATGAAAATTGTTAACAATTGACTATAAAGGGCAATAACTTCTTAAGGGGTCAATTGACAATTTTGGTCATATTGACTTATTTGTAGATCTTATTTTGCTGAACATTATTGCTGTTTACAGTTTATCTCTATCTATAATAATATTCAAGATGATAACCAAAATCTGCAAAATTTCCTTCAAATTACTTATTTCGGGACAGCAACCCAACAACCGGTTGTCCGATTCATTTGAAAGTTTCAGGGCAGATAGATTTTCACTTGATGAACAATTTTACCCCATGTCAGATTTGCTCTAAATGCTTTGGTTTCAGAGATAGAAGCCAAAATCTACATTTCACCCCTTTGTTCTGTTTTTAGCCATGGCGGCCATCTTGGTTGGTTGGCCGGGTCACGCCACACATTTTTAAACTAGATACCCCAAAGATGAAGTTTGGATTAATTTGGCCCAGTAGTTTCAGAGGAGAAGATTTTTGTAAAAGCTAACGACGACGGACCACGAACGCAAAGTGATTGGAAAAGGGCCAGGTGAGCTAAAAAGTGTGAAAGCACCTGATACATGCTAGACTCTATCTCACAGCCCCTGTGTTGACTAGTTAGGGGTACAGTTATTTAATATCTTGGAGCACTGCCACTGGTTTTAAATCAAGCAATGCATATATACAAACCTGCAAACTGTCACTATTTGCGTGGGATTTCCCCCATGGAGGCTCCCAAATTGAAATTTTGAAAGCACAATTTTGTCCACAATTTAAACAAAACAATTAATTTTACTATGACTTAAGGCTTATAAAAGTATGGAGAAGCCAAAAAACACCATTAAAATGTATTTGCAGGCCCCCTTGAAGGTTTTTTTAGGACTATGACAGCCATCTTGCATGCAAAACCCCCATGGGTATTTTGAAAAGTTGACAGGTATGCATATATTTAATGAACAAAGGAAATAAAGGGATGTGTTTTTGTTTAAAATCATTAATATAATTGAGAATTGAGAGCTCTTCCAAGCAGCAACAAAATCTGACACCTAGCATGCCCTGTACCCTATCAAATCAGAAATCAACTCCACCCTGTTCTCAGAAAAAATATATATGAACCAAAATTTAAGAAAAATCACACATGACTAACACTGACTAGAGGTTCCTGCCTTTGGACAGGCGCATGATTGCGGAATAGTTAAACATGTTCTGTGAAATCTCAACCCCTTGTTTTCCTATAGCCGATATGGTTAAAAACATACATGCAAGAAGCACTTAATATACAGTGATTTTATTCTGATGCAAAATGATGCAAATGTTAAAACATCACTGCAAGTGCAAATATGTATCAAACAATATTCGTTGGTAGATAAATTTTTTATGATCACTTGTCAATGTATTATCTATAAATTATCCTTAAAACCAATCAGGGCAGATTCATCCGATATGATAAAAATACATACCATACTCTCCTTTTCTTATTCTTTTAACCTACAAAATATAATATAATATGATAAATACGAAAAGATGTATATACTTGTCGAATAAAAAAACAGTTTGGTATTGTTGGGTTATACTTTGAATCTTATTTCAATAATACTTTATAATAAGCAAGTGGAGACACATTATTGTTCTTATTATTTTGATGGACTTAAATCCTTATAGCAATTTTTGACTTAACAGTTCCATAAAGTTACGGCCTAGTCAAATTCCATATACAATACTGTGTATGCAAACAATTTGACAAAGAATTAGGTTATTTTGGCTTTTTTACAGATACAAAATAGTTCAATATTGTGTTTTAATTAGCATAATTAAGATCAAATCAATGTTCTGACTAGAAAAATTTTGGGCCCATATGCTAATTATTTATCCTGAATGGTAATCTAACAACCAAATTTATATCAATATATATCTTTTTGACCTACTGATGGAACAGAGCTAACGACATGTAATACATGCATAGCACATGTAAACCTTTTTTTTCTTCTATTAAATAATCTATAGATATTTCTATATGAAGAGATTGTGAAAAGAGAGAGAGAGAGAGAGAGAGAGAGAGAGAGAGAGAGAGAGAGAGAGAGAAAGTCGCTATATGTCTGCTATAAGTTTATCATATAAGACAAATGCAAAAAAAGTACACATTGTCATTTAAGGGCAATAACTTTAATAAGAGGTCGTCTGGCGATCTCTATCATTTTTCTTAAATGTAGATATTGTCTTGTTGATAATTTTTCCCTATCTATCCATTATTTTTTTAAGATATAAGGCAGATATGCAAAATATTGGTATCAAAAGAGGGACGGAAGATACCAAAGGGACAGTCAAACTCATAAATCTAAAATAAAATGACAACGCCATGGCTAATAAACAGCTGCGCCATGAGCGCATGATATGCCCGACGTCTTGTCTGGAAGTTTTATGCAATAATCATAAATAATTTCTGAGGAAGTTTTAAGCAATAACCATTTATTGTTTTTGAGACACGGCGGGACATGTGAAACCCCACCCCCCTGTTTTTTTTTTACAAATATCACTAAAATAAAATTTTGAATCAAACCAAAAAGTATACAGATCTTTAAATTAGTATAACAAAAAAGTGTGTACAGTTTCAAGCAATAATCATAAATTGTTTTTGAGATACGGCGCGACATGTAATAAAAACCCTCCCCTTTTTACCAAAATACTCAATAACCCAAAAATAAAATTTTGAGTCATTACCAAAAAGTATACAGATCTTTAGATTAATATAACAAAGAAGTGTGTAAAGTTTTAAGCAATAATCATAAATCGTTTTTGAGATACGGCACGACATGTAAAAAAACCCTCCCCCTTTTTTTACAAAATACTCAATAACTCAAAAATGAAATTTTGAATCATCACCAAAAAGTATACAGATTTAGATTAATATAACAAAGAAGTGTGTAAAGTTTTAAGCAATAATCATAAATCATTTTTGAGATACGGTGCAACATGTAAAAAAACCCTCCCCTTTTTTACAAAATACTCAAAAACTCAAAAATGAAATTTTGAATCATCACCAAAAAGTATACAGATATTAAGATTAATATAACTAAGAAGTGTGTAAAGTTTTAAGCAATAATCAAGAAACATTTTTGAGATACGGTGCGACATGTGAAAAAAAGCACACCCCTGTTTTAGTTACAAAGTGCCGTAACTCAAAAAGTTTAAATCTTATTTTCACCAAAAAGTATACAGATCATTTGACCATCATAAGAAACAACTATATTAAGTTTCATGAAATTTGAATAAGTCGTTCTCAAGTTACGGTGCGACATGTTTACGCCGGACAGACGGACGGACACCGGACATTTGTATACCATAATATGTCCCGTCAAAATTTTGACGGAATTTTGACGGGCGTATAAAAATGAAAAAAGATAAACAGACAAACAATAGTACACATGACACAACATAGAAAACTAAAGAATAAACAACACGAACCCCCACCAAAAACTAGGGGTGATCTCAGGTGCTCCAGAAGGGTAAGCAGATCCTGCTCCACATATGTGGCACCGTCATGTTGCTTATGTGATAACAAATCCGGTAAATAGTTTTAAGTAGTCAACTAACGATTTTGTCTATGTTGACTCATTTGTAATACTTCCTGATTCTTTTAATTCTAAAGTTTCTCTCTACCTACATCAGTTTTCAAAATTGAATTAAAAAACGATAATTGATAGACTTTGTCATTTAAAGGCAATAACTCTTGTCAGTAGTACTCTGACAGGTTTGGCGTAGTTAGAGAATCGGTTGATCTCAACATTCGGAGAATTTTTGCTGGTTGTAGATTTTCTTAACTTATATCAGTTTCAAAATAGAAATTAAAACTTGCATTTACCTCTATGTTCTTTTTCAGCCATGCTTGCCATTTTTGATGGTAGGCAGGGTCATCAGACTTGTAAATTGATACCCTTTTTAGAATTGTGGCCATGATTGTTTAAATTAGACCAGTAGTTTCAGAGAAAAAGATTCTTGAAAAATTAAAAAGAAAACGGACGACAGACTCTAAGTAATGAGAAAAGCTCACTTGGCCTACAGGGGCAGGTGAGCTTACAAAACAAAATTAACGGTAGCTTCCATTTATCAATCCTATCAAAAACGTAAAGTTTTAAGGAATATTTATCCAGGCATTTTGGGGTTAGTGTAGGGTATGTGAAAACTGCCTGAAATCGAACGATTAAGTCATTGAAATCTTGGAAAATCAATCTAAATATTTTTATAAACCAAGTGGAGATTTCTTTAAAAAAATAATTACATGTAGTGTATGTACTGTGACATGTTGACGCATGGATTGATAGACGAACATAGCTATACCATGATACGTCCAGTGTTATATTATATAAAAAAAATCACATAAATGCACATATTTCAGTCAGTTGGTAATCGATGAAAATGGGCATATTCTTGGCAAAATGATATTCATAATCAAATGATATTCTGATTAACATTGTTGAATTGTTCATGAATTAACACAAACTGCTCATGATCCGTTCATACTTGTTGTTCATAAATAATTACGCATGAAAGTTCATTATTCTGTTTCATGAACCTTATGAAAAATTTCAGAAAATAGACATGGTCCATAAAGGTAAACAGGTCATAACAGGTTTAACAAGAATTTTAAGAATTTCTAACGAAGTTGATGAATAATTTGAATTCATTACAGGTTCTTTACAATTTCTCAACTAGAGGCTCTAAAGAGCCTGTGTTGCTCACCTTGGTCTATGTGAATATTAAACAAAGGACGCAGATGGATTCATGTCAAAATTCAGGCCTCTACAATACCTTTTTTTTCAACTTGTCCTGTAGGAGAAGTATAAACTAAAATTTACTTGTCCGAATTAAATTGTTACTTGTCCAAAAAATTTCTATTTAAAACAACCTTTTTACATTTTTAGTTGATTAAAGGAACAAAACGAATTTAAACAAAAGATAGGACTTAATGTATTTCTTTTGATTTGAAAAACTTTTAAAAAATATGAGTCAAGTACAACTGAATCTAGTCATGTCACAGGACTAAGAGGTTCTAGTTTTTCATCAATGCCAGTCTCATTAGACTCTAAACATGAGGCACCATCTGATAGGCCTTAACACTCATTGGATTTGTATCCTGTATTTTTTAAGTTGAAAAAAGTTTATTGAAATGCAATCAATAAAAAGAAGAAGATAAGGTCTGATTGCCAATGATACAACGCTCTACAAGAGACCAAATGACACAGACATTAACAACTATAGGTCACCATATTGTCAGTATTGTTTATTCCTACTTATGATCAAAAATGATTTTCTGAATTTAATGGTAAATAAAAAAAAAATATTTGTGTGAAAAAATTCCCGGTATGGTATTTGTTATAAGGAACAGTATAGGGTAGCAAAATGAGGTACTGATATGTCTTTCTCCCAAAATGTCTCCTGCCTTGCCAAACTGTCTATCAATCATGTCTACTAAATATGTCTCCTACGGTGCCAAACTGTCTATTAAACTTGGAGCTAAACCTGTGGAGGTGACGAACTGTCCTGTAAAGTTATCTTATCTACAAAGCGCATCATTGATTCCGATCAGTAAGACTGGTTTACCTTTTACCTGTTAAAAAGTACCTGACAAAAAAACAGTTGAAAATTATCGATTGCAAGAAAACATGTTGAAGAAAAAGGTTTTGCATTTGAAAAAACAGAATGCAGAAACATGTCAAATTAATATTTGTTTTCTTGTTTTTTTGTTTATTATTACTTTGTTCATCAAAGTTGGATTAAATTTATTTTCTGCTGAATATTGTACTTGTCCCGACGGACAAGCTTGATATAGCTTTAACTTGTCCGACCTTTTTTCCCTCTGGTACCGGACAATCGGACAAGCTTTATTGTCGAGGCCTGAAATTGTGTTTTGGTGATGGTGATGTGTTTGTACATCTTACTTTACTGAACATTCTTGCTGCTTACAATTATTTCTATCTATAATGAACTTGGCCTAGTAGTTTCAGTGGAAAATGTTAGTGTAAATTTACAAATTTTATGAAAATTGTTATAAATTGACTATAAAGGCCAATAACTCCAAAAGGGGTCAACTGACCATTTTGGTCATGTTGACTTATTTGTAAATCTTACTTTGCTGAACATTATTGCTGTTTACAGTTTATCTCTATCTATAATAATATTCAAGATAATAGCCAAAAAACGGTATAATTTCCTTAAAATTGCCAATTCAGGGGCAGCAACCCAACAACCGGTTGTACGATTCGTCTGAAAATTTCAGGGCAGATAGATCTTTACCTTATAAACAATTATACCTTGTCAGATTTGCTCTAAATGCTTTGGTTTCAGAGTTATAAGCCAAAATCTACATTTTACCCCTATGTTCTATTTTTAGCCATGGCGGCCATCTTGGTTGGTTGGCTGGGTCACGCCACACATTTTTTAAACCAGATACCCCAATGATGATTGTGGCCAAGTTTGGTTAAATTTGGCCCTGTAGTTTCAGAGGAGAAGATTTTTGTAAAAGTTAACGACGGATGACGACATACGACGGACGAAAAGTGACGAGAAAAGCTTACTTGGCCCTTTGGGCCAGGTGAGCTAAAAAAAGGGGAATATTAAATATTTTCATTCAAGATGTTCAAGAATATTTTGAAGTATTAATTCAAGATAAACAACTTAATTTTTTTCATGAACTACAGTGAAGAACACACCAAAGAAATCTATGCAGGAACATTGTCAAAGACATACTTTTTAAAAGAAGTGTCTATCTATCTTTTACAGTTTTTAAGACAGTAGTCCAAACACAGGTCAGCCATTGTTTAGTCTACTTCTGACACACTTGTATCGATTCCCAAAGCTATACTCGCATAAGCTGTCAAGGACTAGCCGAAATTCAATCCCTGAAGTGTTCTCACAAGAAAGAGGATTAAATCAGACATTGTGTTGATAATTCTTGAAGAATTTTAGTGAAAAAAAATAGAGTTGAAAATTCATCGCATATTTTAAAACTTTATATGACCTTTATTGGAAGCATAAATAGTATCTCATCATAATACACGTCCCTAGAAAATTATCAGAAAATTAAGTTTTTGATATCACGAAATGAAAGATTTTGAATGTTTTAACTACATTAGGTGATCATTTATTGACTTATTGTTATATCTCTTTAATTATAAGTCATTCATCAACCATGCAACATCCCTCTTATTTCTGTCTTCTAAGGAAATGTTGTCTTCCATATAAAAACTTCCACACATTGTTGTTTGAATCCTAATATTCCTGTTTTAATGAATACAAAATATTCTCAACTCGAACAGACAAGATTAAGAAATGTTGATAATAACAATGACAACACTCCTACAGAAAGGAGGAACATACAGAAAATTATTCATGTGTTGCAGGAATTGTCTGTGAGAATTAAAGTATGCATGGGTTGTTAAAACACATCAGAAATGTTAAATAACATAATTTTTACTACTGTGAAATCATATATTTGCATGGTTACCCAATTTCATGTATTTTGGAAAACATGGATGTCGATATATATTTACATTCAAGGTTTTACCACAGTCTGTGTTAAATCCCATGAAAAATTTGTCTTCAACATGTTTAATTAAACATTTTATTTCTTGGTTAACTTATACCCGAGAAATCTAAAAAGAAAAAGTATCAACGAATATAAATGCATCAGCAGTATGTCAACAGATTGATTACATGTTGCAATAGCTATCACACATTTATCATTCATACTGTTACAGGTAAAATTAGATAATAGAACAAAACTAGAGGCTCTAAAGAGCCTGTGTCGCTCACCTTGGTCTATGTGCATATTAAACAAAGGACACAAATGGATTCATGACAAAATTGTATTTTGGTGATGGTGATGTGTTTGAAGTTCTTTCTTTACTGAACGATTTTGCTTCTTACAATTATATCTATAATGAACTTTGCCCATTAGTAACAGAGAACTATATTTGGTAAAAATTTACATAAATTTACCAAATTAATGAAAATTGTTAAAAATTGACTAACACATTTTTTAAACTAGATACCCCAAAGATGATTGTGGCCAAGTTTGGATTAATTTGGCCCAGTAGTTTCAGAGGAGAAGATTTTTGTAAAAGATTACTTTAATTTACGAAAAATGGTTAAAAATTGACTATAAAGGGCAATAACTCCTAAACGGGTCAACTGACCATTTTGGTCATGTTGACTTATTTGTAGATCTTACTTTGCTGAACATTATTGCTGTTTACAGTTTATCTCTATCTATAATAATATTCAAGATAATAACCAAAAACAGCAAAATTACCAATTCAGGGGCAGCAACCCAACAACCGATTGACCGATTCATCTGAAAATTTCAGGGCAGATAGATCTTGACCTGATAAACATTTTTATCCCATGTCAGATTTCCTCAAAATGCTTTGGTTTTTGAGTTATAAGCCAAAAACTGCATTTTACCCCTTTGTTCTAATTTTAGCCGTGGCGGCCATTTTGGTTGGTTGACCAGGTCATGCCACACATTTTTTAAACTAGATACCCCAAAGATGATTGTGGCCAAGTTTGATTTAATTTGGCCCAGTAGTTTCAGAGGAGAAGATTTTTGTAAAAGATTACTTTAATTAACGAAAAATGGTTAAAAATTGACTATAAAGGGCAATAATTCCTAAACGGGTCAACTGACCATTTTGGTCATGTTGACTTATTTGTAGATCTTACTTTGCTGAACATTATTGCTGTTTACAGTTTACCTCTATCTATAATAATATTCAAGATAATAACCAAAAACAGCAAAATTTCCTCAAAATTACCAATTCAGGGGCAGCAACCCAACAACCGATTGACCGATTCATCTGAAAATTTCAGGGCAGATAGATCTTGACCTGATAAACATTTTTACCCCATGTCAGATTTGCTCTAAATGCTTTGGTTTTTGAGTTATAAGCCAAAAACTGCATTTTACCCCTATGTTCTATTTTTAGCCATGGCGGCCATCTTGGTTGGTTGGCCAGGTCACGCCACACATTTTTTAAACTAGATACCCCAATGATGATTGTGGCCAAGTTTAGTTTAATTTGGCCCAGTAGTTTCAGAGGAGAAGATTTTTGTAAAAGTTAACGACGACGGACGACGACGACGGACGACGGACGACGGACGCCGGACGCCGGACGCCAAGTGATGAGAAAAGCTCACTTGGCCCTTCGGGCCAGGTGAGCTAAAAAAACTATTTAGGCCCAGCTTTCACAATGCTACAGTATATATATAATTGTTTTCACTCTATATGAACATAATCTATTTCTATGATTTGGTTAGACAGTTATGTAAACCCATAATTCATTAAAGTGTAGTTTACAGCTGAGGTCTTAAAAAAACGGTCAACATATCGGTTGATCTAAAACAGTCAGTCAGGATGAAATTATTATGTGTTATGCTAGACAGCAACCATTTGACTTCCAGGGTGGGAGGGCTATGTTTTTTTTGTTCCCTAAGTGTATCAAAATAGTTTACCTGACAAAGGGTATGAGTCGATACATCCATATCTGTTAAAGCTTTTGCTAGGTTGCTGAATCTTCCTGAGTATTTTTCCCGCCAGTTGACCAGTATTCTATACTTGACAATATCAATCCAACGATAATCAGTTACGAGTTTCTCCCATTCTTTCAAAGTCATACCAAGATGTATGGCCAACTTTTGTATTGTGGATTCGTCACAACCTGATGAGAATCGTTGAAGCTCAACATCACTTGGAATTTGATTCAAAGCATCATCTCGTAAGCCTACAATTATACAAACTTTTATAGTATAGTGAATTTAGCCCTTTGACAAGTGTTATGTTTTTGGGTCAACAGATGAAAATGCATTTACTGCATATTGTAGTGTTTGGTAAAAAAAATTAAAACGGAGGCATACGAGATCAATAGGACATTTAATTTATATGTGGAGGAAAAACTGCCATAAAAATGGCAAAACATAGAAGAATACAAAGACAAACAACACCCTTCAAAACGTTATGCAGAAGAAATGAAGAATGGGTTCATGGAAAACAGATGAAGCCCCAGATGCATCTACAATTATATAGAAGCATAACATGAGAACGGTAAAAGTGACGCCACCCAAAGTAGAACTTGTTCTGTGATGATTGGAAATACACATAGTGTATCAGTTTTAACATTAAGTTGAGGCAACCAAAGTTAGAGAAGGAAACCAAACCAATTGTGGACATATATTGAACATTCAATATTGAACAACTTTTCTTCATATATAAAGACGGACAAGGATTATTGGAACATAACTATGTTAAACAGTGACAAAGATATTCAACAAAGACCAATCCAACTATTTTGAAACTGACACAGATGTTTATATTGGATAACATTTACATTGCCATTATAATTGCAAAGACATATATATTTTAGAAAGTATGTACAGAAATACAACATATGGCAAAGGATGAAAATAGCTAACATGGTCTTAAAACTTTATAACACAATTATCTTTACACCATGCCTTTGTCAAATGATTAACACATTATCGCCTTTAGATTTTGATTAACAAACACATCATGCACATTATCTACCTATTACAGATTTAACCAAATAAAAATATTACCTTGACAATTCTGTTCACACTGTTCTTGTTCTTTTTCCTGTGAATAGAATTATATACAAATGAATAATAAAAATCAAACAGGACCAAAACAGAATAGCCAAAAACCGTACATTATGAACGCTTGTGCTTCTATATTTGGTTTCTCTTGTATGCAATAGTTATAACATAAAATTGTTTACTTCTCCGAGATTTGGCGGAAAATGTTAATTTAATAATAACACTACTCCTTTTTTTTAAATTTTTGTAATAATTCTGCTGAAAAGAAACTGATTTAAAAACTCATTTTTCAATTTTCTATCTTGTTGTTATTTTCTTTAGAATGTATTAACTAATAATATTAACATATAATACACCTAATACCAATGAATGTATACCTTATCTTGATTCCAAACAGCAAAGTGTCCTGCTCTGTGTGTTTGTTTATGTTCGTCACAAACCCATTCCTTGGTCTGCAAAGCTTCTTCTTCACTGATGAAGCATTTCAGATTTGAACATGAATATTCAATATGGAAAGGTGATTGTTGGCTGCGTTTTACATCGATTGTGGATTGATAGAAATCTGAAATTCTCTCCATTGTTGTAACCAAACATTCCTTAACTCCAGTGGCAATATCTGATACTATGAGTCCAGCGGAGGTTTTATGGACTATGTAAAGAAGAATTTTGTTGCCTTCAACACATACTACAACATCATGTGCTTTGTCAAATGAGACAACAATGAATCCTGAAAAGAGGAGTTTTCTCCCTTCATACTGCTTCAAAGTCCACATGCTCAAACATGCACTGATCAGACGATTGGGCAAAGCTGGTGGTATAACAGTTCCTTTTAAAACAAATGCCAAACATATAGCTTTCTCTGGTGTACATTCTGTGTTCATGAAGCTAGTGGTATTTCTTTGTGTGACCATACAGGGAACAAAGAAGTTCTCTACTGGTAACCGACTTCCTGTAGCTGTATCATATCTCCGCTGCTCTGCTAGAATATCCAAATGAATCAGGATATTAAATATAAACTCTTTGTATCGTAAAATTGGACAGAAGTCCTTTTGTTCCCAAATCTGATAAAGGTCTTCTCGGCGTATGATACCACTTTCTGACATTCTACTGAAAATTACTTGCATTCTTTTTTTCTTTGGCCAAAACCCTATGTCTGAAAATAAACATACAGAGATAGATCACCCACTAAGGACGGCATGATTTTTTTCTTTTTCATATTGACTATGGATTGTTTTAAGATGTATACAATTTTCTCCTGAACATGTTACAAAAGTAGTTTAAACTCTAGAATTATCAACAACATTAACTTTAGATTCAGAAGTTATTAACAATATCTTTATGCAGATTTTCCTGAAATCTCAATGATCTTTCTCCAATGTGTGTTCTTTTTTTTAAAATTACAATAAGAAAAGGAGGCAATAATTTTGAACTTACAGTAAATAGATAAAGGAATAATATTGTTGATTCACCATTGTATTGTATCCATTTGTTTTACACATTTCAATCCAATACTCATCCTTGTTTTATTGTGCTTTTTGGTGTATGGTTTTAGATTTGTTTGTCAATTGAAAATGGTGACTTAAAAAAACAAATACTTCTTCGATTTTATACCAATTATATCATTTTGGTCATTTTATTTATAAATTGTGGCATGAGCTATATTGATATTTAACCATGTTTTACACTAAGATAATAAATATTGACCACGAGAAATTAATTAGGAAGTGTATATTAAATATAGAATAAAAGATTTTTTGTTTTTGATACTGACTTTATCACAGTAAAATATCAGTATCAAAAACAAAAAGTCCTTTATTCTGTTAATCGGTAATTTAAAAAAAAAAATTACTACAATAATAGAGAAAATAACAAACGAACTTCTTTTTCGCGTCGAATCACGGCGAATCACACTTGACGTCACAGGCTGCATTACGTCATTTGAAATTTTGTCACAGTGCAGTAAACATGGCGTTCTCTTGCACAAAGTATTGAAAAGGTGTTTCATTAATATTCTGCTTTGGACATGACTCTAACAATGGCAAATATAATGGTAGCATACCGGTTAGTCAGATTTCTTTATTTTTCACAAAGCATCAACATAGAGGGGGTATAGGAGGGTCCTGATCTAGAAATCCCGGGTTTAAAAATCGAAATCACAAGGTCTCGAATTTAGATCACAGGAGTTTGAAATCCTATCAATAAGGGGTTAAAAATATACCATAAGTCGACTATCACAGTAGAGCTTCTCTTGAAGAACTCTCTTCTCTCTTCGTGAGAAGCTCTACTGTGATAGTCGACTTTGGTATATTTTTAACCCCTTATTGATAGGATTTCAATTTCCTGTGATTTAATTGTGATAGTGGACTTTGGTATATTTTTAACCCCTTATTGATAGGATTTCAAACTCCTGTGATCTAAATTCGTCAGATATTTTGTTTTATGACGTCAAAATTTTACGGGAACCTGTGTGATATCCAGTAATGGCGGACAAATAGCGATAAGGTGTATTTGTAAATTATCTGAAAAAGCTCATTTCTTGTCTACTTCATAATTATTTCAAACATTTTAATACATGTAGATGGTGCCCCAGTTACCCCCTTGTTCCGAAATTTATCCTTGATCCGCATATGAATAAGTTCACTTTTTTGTTCTTTGTTCTATGCATATGAATATCTGTCTTTAAATTGACAATGAAACCACGTCTTTTAAAATGGTATGTGATGGTCCCATAAAAATGTAGAAAATGCGTAAATTTCAATTTTTTCTAGCTTCTCTCATGCGATAGCGGTACCTTTTTGGTCACTATTTATGTGTTGCGTTTAAATATGACTTTATAGTGACTGAACAGGTAAAACAAATACTTCTCAAGACACAGAAAAAGAAAACGGCACCAGGCTATGTATTCAACTCCGATTGGAACACCATGGACGATGTGTTAGTTGTTCTTCATATATCAATTATAGATAACGCATTTTTTTTTAAGTCTGTCGGCTTTTTCATGCATTTTCTGTTCACATTTTCACAACAAAAAAAGCTAAACTAACTTTGTGAAAGTTATAATCAATGTCAAGTGTTTCATTCGCCAAAAATCTCGTGCGTTTCTGCGATAAAAATCACGTGCAATTTTGTGAATGAAAGGGGATAGTAGATCCTTACGCGTTGCATTCGCGCATGTCATTTGCGTATTAACCCAATAATTTTTATATCACGGCCAGTCAACTGATACTGACATTATCAGCGAGTACATATCAAAGGAAAATGTACAAATTACCGATAAAAAAGCATTAAAAAACCCAGATCCCCATTGCAAATTAACCAAAATATATTGATTATTAACCAAAAACTAGGTTGACTACAACTTTTGATATGAATTTTCTACAAAATGATAAAAACATCTAGATGTAAAGATTATTCCAAAACAAGACCCATTAATAATCTTCAAAACACCTAGCTTTCAGTTGAAAGAAAACAAACAGTAAAATTAAACTGTAAAATTGACAAAACATTGTTTGACTGGCTATTTGTGTTTGTTCGCTGTTCATAAACATGCGAGTTTCAATTCTCTGTTGTGAAGTAAAGTGTATTAAACATCTGACTTACAAACAAACAAACTGACAATGAAATTCATATAGAAAAGTCAGAGGAAAAATCAGTACGAAAACACACGAAAAAGGTAAAAATACATTTTGATTTGTCAGTGTTCTTTCTGACCAAAGCATTGCCTATTTTAATACCAATTATAGTTGTTAACATCTTTTTTTGTATATTGTATGATGTCAGAGATGACACCAATGACAGCTACACAGTGTTTGACAATTACATAATTAATAATTTATATCTACCTGTCACAAATGATCTCATAACCTCCACCATGAAAAGTGGGTTAATTATAACATAATCCCTGAGCTGAAGGGTATCAAGGTAGATGATCTTGCCAAGGGAATGCTGGAAGTGTAAGAAATCATGAAGTTGTTCTAAATCCAGAACAGACACCTTGCTGATTGAATTCAATTCTTCAAGTTCTACCAATGACAAGATTTGCTTTCCTGCAGCTACCATCTCAGCAATCTCCAGTTCAAGGGGGACACAAGCGTTCGGCATCTTCTCCCCCCAACATGGATGATCGAAAGTAAGCTCTGTGATGGCTTTCTTCAGGGATTCAATTTCTTCATCATATTTATCAGTTGCATTGACGAATAATTGTTTTTCAAGGACAAGATGATTTCGTCCCTCGTGGTCCTTAAATAATTCCTCTACTTCGCTGTACAATAGTGCACGTCTTGTTTCCACATCCTCCTGGCAAAAAAAAATCCTTGAATACAGATTTAGAGGCTAAATATGATGTGAAAAAATATAGTTGACGTCATACTCAATTTCTTTTTGCTTTTCTATTTAAAAGAATGTTAGAGTACTTATAAAAAAACTGTTGATACAATGTACATGTTGTATAATCAAATCGGTTTTTGTTTTAGTGTTTACAGACAGTAACCCAATAACACTGTTAACCTCTTCTTTTTTTGAACTTTGTTTCTTCATGCATGTACATGCAATACTGTGTATATAGTATAGTTGTCATGTATTGTTTGTGCTGATAGTCTCTCCTCCGGTACCTATGAAAACATGAGGAGTGTGGCAGTTTTTTTCAACCCGAAAATAGGGATGACTTTTCATTTTGAAATGATTCAAAAATAAATGGGGAATGTGTTCATGGGACATAGATGATGCCAGCGCTAACATAACATAACATAAAGTTGTAAAGGGACATAACTGATGATTTATAAAAGTGACGTTACCCAAATTTGTACTTGATCTGACATTTGTGGTAATAAGTTTTGTTTATAAGTTTCATTAAATTTGTTTGAGGCAATCTCAAGTGAGAGAACGGAAATGTAAAAATCAGCTAGTTTTCCATTTGTAAAGGGGCATAATTCTAGAACAATAAAAGTGACACCCCCAAATTAAGAATTGATCTGTATTTTGTAGTAAGAAGCAGTATTGTGTATAAGTGTAATAGCATTTGGTTGAGGCAAATCAAAGTTAGAGAGCAGAAACGAAAAATTCAGCATTTTTTTTCATTTGTAAAGGGTCATAACTCTAGAACATTTAAAGTGGCACTACCCAAATTTTAAACTTAATATGTGTTTCATGGTAATAAGTATTGTGTATAAGTATCATAACATTTGTTTGAGGTAAGCCTAGGTTAGAGAACGAAGATCAATTTTGGAACGTACGTACGGGAGGGATGTACAACGGACAAGGGTAAAATTGAAAGCCCCCTCCGCTACGGCGGGGGTATACAAATCATAACATACTTTATGAAATGTTCATGTCATCAAATTCATCAAAGATCATAACACAAACACTCCAGTGTGGTATACATTTTCTTAATGTGAATATCATTCCAAAATATTTGTTTACCAAATCACATTTGTACTCCTTAATTTTATCGTTCACATTACTTTTGACTTTTTGAATAGAGTTATTTTTAATCACAATCTTTGCAATGTCATTTTTTAAAGACCATCCTTCTTTTAGTTTGTTATTTTCTGGAATTAAAATTGTTTTTAAAGAAGCATGCTTTTTACAAAATATACGACCATGTGTTTTTAAAAGCCATTATGTTTAGACATATGAAGTATCTGGTTAACAGGCAATGGCTGAGATATGAACCTAATTATGCTAGCCCGAATGAGTTATGGTAAATGGTTAGTTCTAACCCTGAGGAAACTTTAATGTATCTCTCCTTTAATTCCTTTTGAAATCATGATTTGAATGGGAACAGATTTAAACTAGTATACTACCCTTCAAATGTGAGGTATAAAACAATTCCATTATAAACTATTAATTATTTTTTAGATCACCAAATAAGGTCTTATATTGGTATATTAGCCTTATAGGTTTCAATCAACAAGATCAAATGAATGCTGTATAAAAGACATATTTGTATCTCTTTCACTTGCCACTGGTACCTTGTGGTTAGCTACAAACAAGATCTAATTGTTTCCTGTATAAAAGATTTTTTGATAGATACTTTTCACTTACCACTGGTGGCTTTTTTTTATAGGAAGCTACAAAGAAGATCTTAGGGATGTCTTTAAATGAGGCGTAATTTTATCTTTGCAACTTACCACTGGTACCTTGTCCTTATGGGTGGCAACAAACAATATCTTAGGGATACCAGCAAACACCACCTTACAATAGGTCAGGATTGAGTTTACCCAGTGCAGTAGAAAGACTGAAATAAGAATAGAGTATAATATGTGTTTTGATTTGTTCTCTCAATTTACATATTCGTTTTGAAAACTTTACCCTTGGCAAGTAAAACTAAATTCTTCTTGTCCAGAACAAAAATAACTTGCCCTGAATTTCTCGATAAATATTGAAGTATTTTACTGTATGATTCTTAAAACTGTTTTGTGTTACATTTTCTCATGGTTGTGTCCTGTTATATATGTCTTGCTAGCATATATATTTTTCGTTTCACACTGTACGGAGTGTGATACAAAAAAGTGAAATGAAAATCTGCGTTAATTCGGTTGGCCTATCCAGCATCCTGTGACAATATTACGGCATTTAAATTTGTTATTTTTTAGGTCAATGATGACTTTCAAAGTTTAAGACGACATACAAATAAGTTAGACTTTTGATAATCAAGATAAGAATGTTTCTCCCGACTATTGGTTTCTAATTGTCATTATGCATGCTATGTTTATTTTTGAATGAAGTATGTTCAGTTATATAAATGTTACAATTCTAATTGATATAAATTACCTGCTGGGGTTGGTGTCATATGCTGCCCTGGAAAACACAGTACATCAGGTATTTCTTCATTCAATCTCTTACTACCATCAAAAACTACTAAAAACAACGCTCTGTAAGTCATGAATGTCTGGTGTGTTGTATAATAGACATACTGTCCACCAAAGTCCCAGAAGATGAGCCTGCCAACTTTCATCTTATATTTCCCAGTTTTTAGGACTTTCTCCATTCTCTTTCTTATTTCCTTTTTGGTCATTTTTGTTTTTATTTTCTTCTTCATTTGCTGTTTTTTATACTCACTAGATGACGTCTGTGGGGACACAGATTGAGCTGCTTGTGGCTGTGAAGAAGGTTCATCTGATAGGTTAGCAGGAAAATATGGTGACTTGGAAGCATCTGACTTCTGAGAATTAGTATCTTCTTTATTTTGACTATCACCAGGTTTTGCAACTGATTCCTGTTTTTCTTGTGTTTTTGTTTGACGTTGACTCTCATCTTCTTCTATGGAGGTCATTAATACCTTATTGTACACAACATCCAAGGCATTATAGGTTGCTGTATAAAGAGATAACAAAATACTGATGTTATCTACTTAATATACAGAATAAATAAACTTGTTTTGAAATGAACTTTACTTGGTCTATATCAAAATGACATACTGGTAGTCATCAAAAGTGACTTCAAACCAACTTTAGCATTAAAAGTAAGAGTTGATCATTGAACCATGAAAAATAAGGTTAATGGATTAAAAACCTGTCAACGATGAGAATGACATAACCAGGAAACATTATGAAATAAAACGTGGCATGATTGTAGATGAGACAACTTTCAACAAAGTCCCATCGACAAGGTTTAAAACAATTACATGTAAGTGTACGGCCTTCAACATTGACCACACCCCTATATATGGACGGATGAATAGATACACATACGGAAAAGCATAATGCCGCTAGGTTGGGCATTAACTAGCATCAGCCAAATTAGTTACAACACAATTAATGTTGAACAGAAAAAAACAGATAGCAACCAGCAACAACCACTGAATTGCAGACAGGCACACACAGAATCTAGAGTTAAGGTTGACTAAACATGTTCATTTCTTTACACACTAAATATTGCCTACCTCAGCTACTTAAAAACAGTAGAAAAACAATAAATTTGAATCCATATATATATATATTGATGTTTATTCTTACCTGGATCTATCATAATCCAACTTCTGGTCTCAATATCGAGTCCACAGCGACCTTCAACGAGGGAAATGCCATCAGTCGCATGTCGCCCTTCTGGAACACTATCCCCAACTAAAAGCTTAACTAGACTTGATTTTCCAACGGCGAACTGGCCAGTTACCATGCAGCGCATGTCAAATGATTCGTAGCTTCCTCTGCCAAACATAGAAGACTCTGAAAATATAAATGTCAAAACTGTCTATTATCAATGTATGGCTAATGATATTTACGAAATCTGTGCTACACCTTAGGAATAGTGACTATTAATAGTAATATTTATGACAAGCTATTTTACTTTTTAATAACACTTCAAAATTTGATAAGATATACCAAAATAGTTCATAATTTGGTATATCTTAACTATAAGATATCTGATAAATCATATACGGTAACTTATAATGTATATGATAAATCATAAAATCATATAAGATATCTTTTGAATTATATAATACTAGAACACATCCGTGAAATTGCAGGCATTCAGAGCGTAGTTTAAAGTATGTAAAGTGTAGGAAGAATTTTGTAAAATATTGAATGACTGGAGAATTTCAGCAAGAGTATCATAAGTTGTAGGTTATTGGGGATAGGAAAATGTTTTTTTTTTATCCCTCCTCCACCATTTCCAAAATTCCAAATTTTTGGTTTTCTATCAATTTCAATATGAACATTCATTTAAATTAGTATGTTATGAACATTTAAGTAAGGAGCCTGTAATTTAGTGGTTGTCGTTTGTTTATGTGTTACATATTTGTTTTCGTTCATTTTTTGTACATAAATAAGGCCGCTAGTTTTCTCGTTTGAATAGATTTACATCGTCATTTCGGGGCCTTTTAAAGCTGAGTATGGGCTTTGCTCGTTGTTGAAGACTGTACAGTGACCTATAGTTGTTAATTTCTGTGTCATTTTGGTCTCTTGTGGAGAGTTGTCTCAACATGGTAATCATACCACATCTTTTTTTTGTAATCAATGAATTTTGTAAAAGATTTAATGACTGGAGAATTTCAGAAAAGGTATCAAAAGTTCACATGAATAATTTTAGTGCTTATCTGTATATCATGAACATTCATTACTATTAAATAAAGTGTATTTACTTTCAATTCTTAGTTTACTGATCGATCCATGGTGGTCAATTGATATAGTATACACTGACCCTCTCCATTTAATAAACTCTGTGACCGTCGTGGATAGTAAACTTGAAAATGATAGCAGATAGAATTAAAATACACTTTATTCATAGTATATGTATGTTCAGAGTATACAGAAAAACGCAAACCGGAAATCTAATCTGACTTAAAATTTCGTTCAATGATGGGACAATATCCAGATGACTTTTTTCTCGTTTTTCTCCCAAAATAACTCAATCTGAATAATCATATGAATGGATGACAAATGCGACTATGTACTGTACCTATAGGACACAGAGGCGTGTTGATTAATTTATTGTGGAAAGAAGAGAAGCGACACACAAAATGAGGTCTTCTCGTTTAATAGTATAGATATCTTATAAATTATGTAAGATATCTTATGAATTATATAATATATCTTATAAATATAAATTATATATAAGATATCTTATAAATTTTATAAGATTTCTTATAAATGATATAAGATATGTTGTAAATTATATAAGATATCTTATAAATTACATAAGATATGTTATAAATTGTATAAGATGTAAATGTCATGTGTATGTTTTATAAGCTACTATGTTTTTACAACAATGAACTTCTGACGAGGACAATACGTTATATATATTGACCTGTTATGAGTGTATTAACAGAGGACGAAGTCCGAAGGTCAATGCATTCTGATGGATCAATATATATACTTTTTAAATGATATGAGCAAATTAGCCCTAATACAAATACATCGTCAGGTTAAATACTGAAAACGTTCCACTATCGATATAAATCAAGAGTTCATATTGCTTTTCGAACAAGACCAATACGGACAAAAACAGGGCCAATACGTAAAAAAGCCGTGTTGGCCCATGGGCTAATACGGGACATTCACTTCCAGTTTAAATTTTCTTACACCATTACTTAACTTAAGGAGTATCCTTATGCATAAAAAAAATGTGTATTACATTTTTTTTTAACTTAAAATCATAATATAAAAATGTTAAATGATGTTCAATATTTTGTAACCGTTTGAAGTCTTGAAACGGAAATAATTCACAGCCTTTCCGAGAACGACTTCCGATTATTGACACTATTGCATTTCCGTTAATTATTCATCCAAAGCAGACAATCCAAGATAAGAATAGTTAAGCTGTCTTATTTTTCCCATGCCCAGCAACTTTATATTTGAAAAGAAAACTAGAGGCTCCCAAGAGCCTGTGTCGCTGACCTTGGTCTATGTGCATATTAAACATTGGACACAGATAAATTCATGACAAAATGGTGTTTTGGTGATCATGATGTGTTTGTAAATCTTACTTTACTAGACATTCTTCTTGCTACAATTATCTCTATCTATAATGAACTTGGCCCAGTAATTACAGTGGAAAATATATTCTAAAATTTTACAAAAATTTACAAAAATTTATGAAAATTGTTAAAAAATGACTATAAAGGGCAATAACTCCTTAAGGGGTAAACTGACAATTTTGGTCATGTTGACTTATTTGTAGATCTTACTTTGCTGAACATTATTGCTGTTTACAGTTTATCTCTATCTATTATAATATTCAAGATAATAACCAAAAACTGCAAAATTTCCTTAAAATTACTAATTCTAGGGCAGCAACCCAACAACAGGTTGTCTGTATTGTCTGAAAATTTCAGGGCAGATAGATTTTGACCTGATAAACAAATTATTGACAGTCAGATTTGCTCTAAATGCTTTGGTTTCAGATATATAAGCCAAAATATACATTTAGACCCTATGTACTATTTTTGCCATGGCAGCTATCTTGGTTGGTAAGCAGGGTCACGCCACACATTTTTAAAACTGGATACCCAAATGATGATTGTGGCAAAGTTTGGTTAAATTTGGCCCAGTAGTTTCAGAGGAAAAGATTTTTTAAAAGAATACCAAAATTTTAGAAAAATGGTTAAAAATTGACTATAAAGGGCAATAACTCCTTAATGGGTCAACTGAAAACTTTGATCATGTTGACTTATTTGTAGATCTTACTTTGTTGAACATTATTGCTGTTTACAGTTTATCTCTATCTATAATAATATTCAAGATAATAAGCAAAAACTGCAAAATTTCATTAAAATTACTAATTCAGGGGCAGCAACCCAACAACGGTTTGTCCAATTTGTTTGAAAATTTCAGGGCAGATAGATCTTGACCTGATAGATTATTTTACCCAGTCAGATTTGCTCTAAATGCTTTGGTTTTAGAGTTATAAGCCAAAATCTACATTTTACCCCTATGTTCTATTTTTAACCGTGGCGGCCATCTTGGTTGGTTGGAAGGGTCACGCCACACATTTTTCAAACTAGATACCCCAATGATGATTTTGGCCAAGTTTGGATTAATTTAGCCCATTAGTTTCAGAGGAGAAGATTTTTGTAAACGATTACTAAGATTTACGAAAAACGGTTAAAATTGACTATAAAGGGCAATAACTCCTAAAGGGGTCAACTGACTATTTCGGTCATGTTGACTTATTTGTAAATCTTACTGTGCTGAACATTATTGCTGTTTACAGTTTATCTCTATCTATAATAATATTCAAGATAATAACCAAAAACAGTAAAATTTCCTTAAAATTACCAATTTAGGGGCAGCAACCCAATAACGGGTTGTCCGATTCATCTGAAAATTTCAGGGCAGATAGATCTTGACCTGATAAACAATTTTACCCCCATGTCAGATTTGCTCAAAATGCTTTGGTTTTTGAGTTATAAGCCAAAAACTGCATTTTACCCCTATGTTCTATTTTTAGCCATGGCGGCCATCTTGGTTGGTTGGCCGGGTCACCAGACACATTTTTTATACTAGATACCCCAATGATGCACTATCATCTTAACTTTGGTAAACAAGGCATATATACCAGCTAACATAAACCTATGGCACTTAAGCAGTTTAGCTATTTATTCGAATTTCAAATTATCTCAAATTATCTCATAATATATAAGATATCTTATATAACATATTAGATTTTTATAAGATATCTCATTTAATATATGAGATATCTTATATAATTTATTTTTTTAAAGCTATCTTCTATATTATATGAGATATCTTATATCATATGAGATATCTTATATTATATGAGATATCATATATATTTAATAAGATATCTTATAAAGTTAAAAAACTTTATAAGATATCTTGTATACTTTATACTTAGATATCATATATACTTATAAGATATCTTATATACTTTATAAGATATCTTCTAAAGTTTATAAGATATCTCATTAAGTATATGAAATATCTTATACATATTTTTTAAACAAGATATCTTATATAGTTTATTGGATTTCATCTTAAGAAAATTATATAAGATATATTATATGAATTATCTTATAATTTCTATACGATGTCTCTAATAATATATCTTATATAATATATATAGATTCTACCACTTCATCGAGTGTAATACGATATTTATCCACTCGAGACAGTTAAATTTTCAAATTTAAAACGCAAGGCTGAAGTTGCCCGAGCATTTTAAATATTTAAAATTTAACTGTCGAGAGTGGATAAATATCGTATTACACGAGATTTGGTGGTGGAATCTGTTTCTCTAATGATTTTCTAACATTATGCAGGCACACTTATTCCTTCTTTTCAAATGATCTGCAAAAAGATGTGTTCTTTCTATGTGACGTCATCAGACATGGTCGCCTTTTTTTATGCCGTCACAATAGGAAATTCAGAGGAAAGCAAGAACATTCGACGTCATAATCGGATTTTAACCAATGAAGTACTGAGATCAAACGAACCACACATTGATTAAATTTTTTTTATACAATGGGCGCAGAAAGGGATAAATTGACGAAGAATTAGAGAAATAAGATGTATCTTAAATAATCTTTTTTATAAGAAATCTTATATAAATAGATATCTTATATAATAAAGAAGATATCTAATATCGATTATAAGATATCTTATATAGTATATAAGATATCTTATAAATATACTTTATATAAGATATCTTTTATATAGTTTATAAGATATCGTATACAATTTATAAGATATCTGATAAAGAAAACTATATGAGATATCTTATAAACTATAAAAGATATCTCATAAATTTTATAACATATGCATGTAAGATATCTTATAAACTTTATAAGATATCTTACAAACTGTATAAGATATCTAATGAAATATTATATAAGATATCTTATAAAGTTAATGAGATATCTTGAAGTTAGATTAAATAACAAAACGGCTTGCCATAATAACCACTGGAACCAGGTGCTCCGCAGGGCGCAGCTTTATACGACCGCAGAGGTTGAACCCTGAACAGTTGGGGCAAGTATGGACAAAACATTCAAGCGTGATACAGCTCTGAATTTGGATTGTAATCAAATTTTTGACAATACATGGTTTTTTTATTACACAAAACAAATGTCAAGATTTTACAAATCAATTAAAGATTTCTTCTTCAAACTTTTTAAATCTAAAATTAAATAGTTGACACAGCATAGGTTTCTGACACAGAATGAATGTGGTCTAATGAACTTAAAAGTTTTTTTTTGCCTTTGAGCAATTCACTATGCTGTTGAATATTAATCCTCTCAAAAAAATGTTTAAAGAAATTTTCTTTTTATTTATGAAATCTGAAATGAGAAAAATTTAACCCCCCCCTTTTTTTCACATCCCGTTTCCCTTTTTCCAAAACTGATATCAATTCAAATTTCTAATGGAGTTTGCAACAATAACTACTCTTTTAAATACATCATAAAATATTAAAATGTAAAATAAAGTGCTTGTTATCACTGAATGGTAAAGATTGGTTGGTAGTAAAAGTGAATATACATTGTTTATTGTATAAAACAATAAAAAAAACTTCATCAGAAACATTTTATATTGGCAAATTTCCAATGAAGTTATTTACATAAAGTTATTGGCAAATAAAAATAGAAAATGACATCATAGTCATGTCTGGCAAATGTCCAACATACACTATCTAAAAACATTAAAGATAAGATAAGGAAAAAAAGCTTCATCAGCAACATTTTATATTGGCAAATTTCCAATGAAGTTATTTACATAAAGTTAGTGGCAAATAAAAATAGAAAATGACATCATAGTCATGTCTGGCAAATTTCCAACATATATTATCAACTACTATTCTATACAAAGAAAGATAACTCCAATTGAAAATTAATTGCTATTGCACAATATTGTGCAATTAGATATTTCTTGCTATTGTGCAATACTGTGCAATTGAAAATTTCTTGCTATTGCACAATACTTGATATGGAATCCTGATTTGGACCAACTTGAAAACTGGGCCCATAATCAAAAATCAAAGTACATATTTAGATAAAGCATATCAAATAAGCCCAAGAATTTAATTTTTGTTGAAATCAAACTTAGTTTAATTTTGGACCCTTTGGACCTTAATGTAGACCAATTTGAAAACTGGACCAAAAATTAAGAATCTACATACACAGTTAGATTTGGCATATCAAAGAACCCATTTATTCAATTTTTGATGAAATCAAACAAAGTTTAATTTTGGACCCCCATTTGGACCAACTTGAAAACTAGGCGAAAAATTAAAAATCTAAGTACATTTTTAAATTCAGCATATCAAAGAACCCCAAGGATTCAATTTTTGTTAAAATCAAATTAAGTTTAATTTTGGACCCTTTGGACCTTAATGTAGACCAATTTGAAAACGGGACCAAAAATCAAGAATCTACATATATAGTTAGATTCGGCATATCAAAGAACCCCAATTATTAAATTTTTGATGAAATCACACAAAGTTCAATTTTGGACTCTTTGGGCCCCTTATTCCTAAACTGTTAGGACCAAAACTCCCAAAATCAAACCCAACCTTCCTTTTATGGTCATAACCTTGTGTTTAAATTTCATAGATTTATATTTACTTATACTAAAGTTATTGTGCGAAAACCAAGAATAATGCTTATTTGGGCCCCTTTTTGGCCCCTAATTCATAAACTGTTGTGACCTCAACTCCAAAAATCAATCCCAACCTTCCTTTTGTGGTCATAAACCTTGTGTCAAAATTTCATAGATTTCTATTCACTTAAACTAAAGTTATAGTGTGAAAACCAAGAAAATGCTTATTTGGGCCCTTTTTGGCCCCTAATTCCTAAAATGTTGGGACCAAAACTCCCAAAATCAATCCCAACCTTCCTTTTGTGGTCATAAACCTTGTGTTAAAATTTCATTGATTTCTATTCACTTTTACTAAAGTTAGAGTGCGAAAACTAAAAGTATTCGGACGTCGACGACGACGCAGACGACGACGCCAACGTGATAGCAATATACGACCAAAAAATTAAAATTTTTGCGGTCGTATAAAAATCATCCATTCGGTATTTTTTCAACAGATCATCTTTATATGCTTACCTACTTATATTTCAATATTTCAAGCAATTGCACCAGGCACCAGTGAACTTTAAAATTATTTGGATCATTTTCATATCTTTTGAAACAGTTCCATAATGATGACATCGTATTTCAGGGGGGGGGGGGGGTCATTTCATGAATGGTCCATCGTCAACATTATTTTCAAAAACGCTCAAACTTTTGTCTTTTGAGGAAATAGAGTAAAATATAAAATAATTTCTTTTACAAAACAGGATTTAAGCAAGTTACATAAACGGCTCTGCTGGGCGATCTGCTTTTATAAGATCGGCGCCCATTAAAATTTATTCATCAATGTTATATCAAAATTTGAATTTTTTCTTTGCCGAGGTCTGCTTTGACACCAATTTTGACAAAAAACATGTTTTTGATCAACCTGCTAAGCGATCTACTTTTGCGAATTCAAATACTCCCATAAAATTTTATTCAATTGAATCCGGCTGCTAAAATTGTTTACCTCACGTTGACATAATTAAATCGTTGTTAATGAAGTGCGATCGTAGTCAGCATTCTTATCCAGATTTTACGTTGTTTTGACGACAAACTATGAAAAATTATAGTTGCGGTAATAGGTGACTGAAACTTTTTCGGAAATACTGATTTTTATTTTATTTTCTTGAATTGGGAATTTATATTCACTAACATTTTCTTGGGGCCGCTGGCAGATTTAAGGGCCGCTAAGCGGCCCTAAACTATATAGTGGAATCATCCCTGTGATGGGAAAAGCTCACTTGGCCCTTCGGGCAAGGTGAGCTAAAAATCATGGACGTAAAAGCGTAAAAACAAGTTCAGACATGCAAATAAGGTATGTTTCTTATTTTTTTTCGTATTAAAAGAATATAAATTAGTTATTAAAAGTGTTATGAACTTGCTGTTTCTTAATTGTCCCTGTTATAGATTCTCAATCAAATGTATTGGCCCTAGGCCTTGACTCAAGTTTCGGGTCAAATACAGCTAACCTCGAATCTACAGGGCCAATAAAGAAACAGCAATTTAATAACAACATAGTATTAGAAGAATGTACATTACATATGTATATAATGAATATGAAAAATGGACTTCAAATTTTTTTCTATGTATTTTAAATTGCATTTTGCAAGATTTTAACATGACATTGAAATATCAATAAATAAGATGAATTTTTTTTATTGTATTTCGGACAGTAACCCTACACAGTTGGTCCAAGTGGTCTAAAAGTTCATCACTGATAGATTTTGATCTATTATTCACTGTATCTCCATGTCACTTTTGTACTAACTGCTAATTTTTTTTTATAAAACAAAATAACTGCATGCCACCCTTATGTTCTATTTTAGCTATGATGGCCATGAATGTTAGTGGATCAAAACTTTGGTTACAATTTTTAAATAAACTTCAGAAGATTATGGCCTAGTAGTTTCAGAGGAGTAGATTTATAAATGTTATAATTAAGTTACATGATGAATAAATTTTGTCAAATTGTCCTTGAAGGGCCAATTTACAATTTTTGTCATTTCAACGTTGAAGAAAATTTTACTTTGCTGAATATTTTCGCTCTTTACAGTTTATCTTTATCTTCAATAATATTCAAGATGATAACCAAAAACAGCAAAATATCCTTAAAATTACCAATTTAGTGACAGCAACCAAACAATGTAATGTTCGGTTCGTCTGAATATATATGTATTTAAGGACTGATGCAGCTTGACCTAATTAACAATATAACCCCATGTCAGATTTACTCTATATGCTTAAGTTTTTGAGATATAGGCCAAAAACTGCATTTGACCCCCATGATCTATTTTTGGCCATAGCGGCCTTGTCTGTTGATTGATCTAAATGCAGATACAATCTATAAACTAGATACCTTTAGGAACATCCAGTTAAAGTTTAGAAGTATTATGCCCAGTAGTTTCGGAGAAGAATATTTTTAAATGTTAGCAAACATGATGAGCAAATTAAGCAAAATTGTCTTTAAAGGGCAATAACTCCTTAAGGTGTCAATTGAGAATTTTGGTTATAGTAACTTTTTTGTAGATCTTACTTTGCTGAACATATTCGCTACAGTTTATCTCTATCTAGAATTATATTCAAGATAAACAAAAAATCCAATAATGGGGTTTTCAGTTCAACTTCAAGTTTCAGTGCTGATAGATTTTGACTTATTGAACATGTTCACCCCATGTCAGATTTGCTATAAAAGTTTTTATTTTTGAAAAAAAAGTCAAAAACTGCATTTGATACTATGTTCTATTTTTATTCATTTCAGCCATGTTTGCAGATGGATCATCAAAATTTTGGATAGGATTTATATATAGTTAGACCCTTAACAAAAATTCAGTAAAAGTTTGAAGGCATTCGGCCCAGTAGTGTCAAAGAAGAAGATTATTGAAATAGTTTACGAGGACGATGACGACAACAACAGATGCCAAGTGATGGCATAAGCTCGTATGGGTACTTTGGCACCGGAGATCTAAAAAGGATAAGGATTGTCTGTGTATCCTCTAATAAACAAGTGAGCCATATGCGCCTGATACACCCATTGTCTTGTGTGTAAGTTTTATGCAATAATCATAAATAGTTTCTGAAATACAGCACGACATGTAAAAAACGACTGCTTTTAACAAACTAGAGGCTCTAAAAAGCCTGTGTCGCTCACCTTGGTCTATGTGAATATTAAACAAAGGACACAGATGGATTCATGACAAAATTGTTTTTTGGTGATGGTGATCTAACTTAACTAAACATTCTTGCTGCTTACAATTATCTCAATCTATAATGAACTTGGACCAGTAGTTTCAGTGGAAATTGTTAGTGAAAATCTACAAATTTTATGAAAATTGTTAAAAATTGACTAGGAAGGGCAATAACTCCTTAGGGGGTCAATTGACCATTTTTTTCATGCGGACTTATTTTTAGGTCTTACTTTGCTGTACATTAATTTTATTGCTGTTTACAGTTTATCTCTATCTATAATAATATTCAAGATAATAACAAAAAACAGCAAAATTTCCTTAAAATTACAGATTTAGGGGCAGCAACCTTCCCGTCACTCAAAAAGTTTTTACAGATCTTTCGACCAACAATATTAAGTTTCATGAAATTTGGATAAGTAGTTCTCAGGTTTCGGTTCGACATGTTTACGCCTGACAGAGATACGGACGGACAGACAGATGGACGGTCGGAAGGGACAACAATATACGTTCCGTCTTAGATGGGCGTATAAAAACTGCAACAAATCTTCCTCGAGAAAAAAATACACCCGCTTGTAAATTCAGATTCAGCAATTTTTCAATTTCTAAAAAGATATCAACTCGAAAATGGTGATCCAATATTGGCACATGGTCTGTGTTTTTTAGTAACAAATATTGTGTATAAAGTTCATATTATATGGTCAAGGAACACTGTATTGAAGAAAACAACATAATTTTGGGACATAGGGACACATGTAGACAATAAGGGTAAACGTTTGTCCTCCAAATGATCATAACTGATTTCGAAACTTGTTCGATTCATTGTTGATATAAAGGAATTTCATAGATTAATTATTAGAACTGCACATGCTAACATAGTAATTTCTATAAAATACATATTTCCAAGGGGCATTACTTTTGAAAATAGATGATATTCATTGATTTTCCATACAGAAAAACACAGTTTTATCTAAATTGCCAAACATTTGGAAATAATTGTACACATGGAAGTGCTTACAAGACCGAACAGTTTTAACTGACCCCCTGGTATTCTACATATAACTAAACAAAATCAATAACCCAACTTTTCTGAACATATTCCAGTCTACCGGTATTTATAATAACTTTATAACAATGTCCTCTGACCTAGTGACATTAAATTGAATAGGAATCTACCTCGCATCATAGATATTGTGTTCATAAGTAACACTAAATATGTAATGTGTCAAATCTTATAATGAAATAAAGAAAATACCTTTCGTCCTTAGAACAGCAGTCTGAAATAAAGAGGAAAATGTATTGAGTGTATATCACCAAACTTGTAAGAGTAATAAAGTTTAAAACATAAACACCCACAACGTAGTATGTAATGGAAAACAAATAGATGTCGATTAATTTATATTTGGTGTCAAATGCCACTTTCTGCTATTGGCTTGTTCTTATTTGTCATTTTTTATTAGTGAAGGAAGCCAGAGTGCCAAGTAAGATCAACCAAATATGGGCAGAAAAACTAGAAGTTTGAAACCCACAAGACCATGACCAGCTATGACAAATACTGTATACCAAATAGCATTGGTTTACCCCTTTGCCCACTTGACTTTATACAAACCGTGCAAAACCAAAGGTTAACAAAACAAATCTTATTGCACCTGAAATCGCTATTGCCTCTGTATTAATGTCTCCTATTCTAAACCAGAGGATGTTAAAAGAGCCAGTGTCACTCATCAAAGTATATGTGCATCTTCAACATTGGACACTTTCCAACATCATAAACTTAAATAGAAATTGAGATAAAAGTCTTTTGGCTGTTGATTTTGCATTGCCTATCACATTTACTGTTTACAGTTTCTGTATATGATCTTTAAAGCACTTTAAAGGGTAAACAATTGTCATTTTAGAGTAATTACACATAGTATACTAATGATTTCGGAAAGATTTGACTCAATATTTGTAGGTATTGTCTTGCTGATATTTTTTGTCTATCTTTTATACTTTTCAACATGTTCAAGATGATAAGCAAAACCCACAAAGTATTAAAAACGTCATTAAAAAGCAAGAACTCCATCATGGAGTGGACTGACAATTTACACCATTTGACTTATTTGTAGATCTTTCTGTCTATATATTAAATTACATGTATAAATTTATGTTTTAAGATAATTGGCAATAACCATTAAAATTGTTAAAAAAAATCATTAAAAGCAATCACTGTATTAAAAGTAGTCTGACGCGGGTTTGGTTCTTTTCACATATTTCATGATGGTATTATACTAAACCCAGAACAGAAAGTATTGTGCCCGATATACATATGATGAACACAAAATATTCCAATCAGTTATATTACAGTCTGGAGCTGGCATGTCAGTAACTGATAATAGTTTATTGTTATTCATTTATTATTGTCATTTTGTTTTGTTCCTTTGTTTCATTTTCTGACATCAGACTTGTTCTTCTCTTAATCTGAGTTTTACTTTGCGTATTGTTGTGCGTTTTATTCTACATTGGCTAGAGGTATAGGGGGAGGGTTGAGATCTCAAACTAGAGGCTCTTAAGAGCCTGTGTCGCTCACCTTGGTCTATGGACAAAGGACACAGATGGATTCATGACAAAATTGTGTTTGATGTTGGTGATGTTTTTGTAGATCTTACTTTAATGAACATTCTTGCTACTTACAATTTTCTCTATCTATAATAAACTTGGCCCTTTAGTTACAGAGGAAAACATTTTGTAAAAATTTACAAAAAATTATAAAATTAATGAAAATTGTTAAAAATTGACTATAAAGGGCAATAACTCTTTGAGGGGGTCAACTGACCATTTAGGTCATGTTGACTTATTTGTGTAGATCTTATTTTGCTGAACATTATTGCTATTGACAGTTTATCTCTATCTATACTTATATTGAAGATAATAACCAAAAACAGCAAAATTTCTTTAAAAATTACCAATTGTGGGGCAGCAACCCTACAACCCATTGTCCAATTCCTCTGAAAATTTCAGAGCAGATAAATATTGACTAGATAAACAATTTAACCCCTTTTCAGATTTGCTCTAAATGCTTTGGTTTCAGAGTTATAAGCCAAAATCTACATTTTACCTCTATGTTCTATTTTCAGCCATGGCGGCCATCTTGATGGGTTGGCCAGGTCACGGGACACATTTATTAAACTACATACTCCAATGTTATTGTGGCGGAGTTTGTTTAAATTTGGTCTAGTAGTTTCAGAGGAGAAGATTTTTGTAAAAGACTACAAAATTTACGAAAAATTGGTAAAAAATTACTATAAAGGGCAATAACTCCTTAAGGGGTCAACTGACCATTTTGATCAAGTTGACTAATTTGTAGATCTTGTTTTGCTGAACATTATTGATGTTTACAGTTTATCTCTATCTATAATAGTATTCAAGATAATAACCAAAAACGGAAAAATTTCCTTAACATTACCAATTCATGGGCAGCAACCCAAAACGGGTTGTCCGATTCATCTGAAATTTCAGGGCAGATAGATCTTGACCTGATAAACAATTTTACCCCATGTCAGTATTGCTCTAAATGCTTTGGTTTTTGAGTTATAAGCCAAAAACTGCATTTTACCCCTATGTTCTATTTTTAGCCATGGTGGCCATCTTGGCTGGATGGCCGGGTCACCGGACACATTTTTTAAACTAGATACCCCAAAGATGATTGTGGCCCAGTTTGGATTAATTTGGCCAAGTAGTTTCAGAGGAGAAGATTTTTGTAAAAGATTACTAAGATTTACGAAAAATGGTTAAAAATTTGCTATAAAGGGCAATAACTCCTAAAGGGGTCAACTGACCATTTCGGTCATTTAACTTATTTGTTAATATTACTTTGCTGAACATTATTGCTGTTTACAGTTTATCTCTATCTATAATAATATTCAAGATAATAACCAAAAACAGTAAAATTTCCTTAAAATAACCAATTCAGGGGCAGCAACCCACTAAACGGTTGTCCGATTCATCTGAAAATTGTAGGGCAGATAGATCTTGACCTGACAAACAATTTCACCCCCATGTCAGATTTGCTCTAAATGCTTTGGTTTTTGAGTTATAAGCCAAAAACTGCATTTTACCCCTATGTTCTATTTTTAGCCATGGCGGCCATCTTGGATGGTTGGCCGGGTCACCGGACACATTTTTTAAACTAGATACCCCAATGATGATTATGGTCAAGTTTGGTTTATTTGGCCCAGTAGTTTCAGAGGAGAAGATTTTTGTAAAAGTTAACAGACGACGCCGGACGCCGGACGCAAAGTGATGAGAAAAGCTCACTTGGCTCTTCGGGCCAGGTGAGCTAAAAACATGTTTAACCTCGACGCAATTTTGCGCCTGTCCCAAGTCAGGAGCCTCAGTCCTTTGTTAGTCCTGTATGATTTTTAATTTTAGTTTCTTGTGTATAATTCAAAGTTTTGTATGACGTCCATTATCACTGAACTAGTAAACATTTTTTGTTTAGGGCCAGTTGAAGGACGCCGCTGGGTGCAGGAGCTTCTCGCTACATTGAAGACTCATTGGTGGTTGTTGTCTGCTTTATGGTCGGATCATTTTGGTATTTAGCAATTTCTCTCTGTTTATCATAGTTTTCAAAATTATGGACAAAAATAAAACAAAAAGAACAAAATTTCTATAGAAGTTGTCTAATAGTTTTGGCGCTAATGGGTAGCAAATTATTTGAAATAGATCTCAACATTCTGTACGAATCTAGTTTTTAAAACATCCACCAGGTAGCACTGATTTTGGCCAAGGTTGGTTCCAATTGAACCAGTATTTCAGAGGAGAACATGTTTTTGTAAATAAGAACAGGTCAACAGACAAAGGTAGACGATGACAGAAAACAGACGCTAAGTGGGGAAATAGCTTACCTTAAACTTTACATTTATACAATCAGTATACTATATACGGCAGTTGCTTATCACATATTCGTAAAAGTTTACAATGGGATTTTTACAAAAGAGGGACGAAAGATACCAGAGGAACAGTCAAACTCATACATTTTTATTTGTTTTGTAGATTGAATAATAAACTGACAACGATACGGCTAAAAAAAAAAAGACAAACAGACAAATATAAGTACATAACATACAACATAGAAAACTATATCATCTTTGAAACAGTAAACCAACTCGTGATTGCGTCCGAAAATGTACAACATCATATAATATATTCAATTTTTAACTATAGACAGAAATGGACTGTCTCTAACTTGGTGTTTTATCAACACAAAAAAATAATTCATAACCACATAATAACAAAAATGAATAATAAGACTTGAAGATGAATAACTTAAATAAAAGTACTGTTCCTTCTCATATGTTTTTTTTGTCTGTAACACCAGGGACTGAAAATATCTACAGCCAAGGTCAGGTACTTGACTATAAAGGATTGTGAGTCAGCCTTCATTTGAGCCAAATAACCTTTAGATTTGCTCTTCACAAAACAAGTTTGAGGTTCCAAAGCTCAGCTTGGTACATGTGTATGTGCATATTTAAAAAGGACACCCTCAAACATTTTATACAATGATCGAAATCAAGAAACACAATCTCTGTTTTGTTGATCTGGCATTGCTGATTTTGTAGTTTGTTTAGTTTATCTATTTTCTTTAATTTTTGCTCGAAACATAAAAAGGGTAAACAAAAAATCTTCATTTAAGGGCAATTGATGTGTACACAATATCTGACTCGTTAGTAGATCTTGCCTTGCTGATCATTTCTGTGATTTGAAGTGTCTTTTTGATTATAATGATTTTTATCAAATTAGGCTAAACTGAAAAAAAAACCATACTCCCAAATCATCATTTTAAGGGAAAATAACTATAATAAGGAAACATCGCAAAATTTCCTTCATATTGTCTTAATTGTAGATCTTGTCTTGGCAATTATCGTAGAAAGGAGTCCATCGAAGGTTTCGCCATGATGACTTATTTGTAGAACTTGTCTTGCTTATCATTTTTGCATTTTAAAGGTAATCTTTTTCTGTTATAGTTGTTAAGATAATAGTCAATAAAGGGCTGCGCTTTAGCGCATGATACGCCCGTTGCTCTTTTAACTTGTCTTTTATGCTTTAAATGAATTTATATGATCAACTAGAAATATATATACAAATCAAAAGGGATGTTACATTAATATATTCACCAAAGTTTCATAAAATCTCCCTTTCTTAAGTATAAAAACTCATTACTTAACATTTTAAAAGATCTATGAAATTGAGGTCAAGGTCAGATAAATCCTATCAAACAGACATGTAAACCTTACAATTTTTGTATACTCCAAATATAGTCATGATAGTTGACCTTTTGCTTATGGTTATTGAAAAACAGACCAAAACACAAAAACTTAACATTGCTTATGTTGCTATAATTATTTGAAAAACAGACCAAAATGTAACAAGAGGCCACACGCTGACATGTCTCACCTCCTTTACTGGTTACTGATTTTATGTTGTTATTCCTAAATATAAACCTTTACTTCAAGTATCACATACACTTTACATGATCCAAGAAAATTTCGTCAAGATCAGATAAACCAAACCGAAAATACATGTACAAATCACAATCGTTTAAGGCACAAAATATATATGACCTATTGCTTATAGTTTCTAAGAAACATATCAACCAGGAAAACTGAACAATGACCAATGAACAATGAAAAGAAGATCAAGGTCAGATAAACTATACAAGACATGTACACCTTACAATAGATATATGCATATGCATTAAATATAGTTGACCTATTACTTTTTGTATATAAGAAAGAACCTGACCATTTATAACTAATTAACCATAAAAATGAGGTCAAGGTCAGATCATACCTTCCAGACAGACATATACACTTTACAATCATTCGATACACCAAATAATTAGTTGTCCTATTGCCTATAGAATCCAAGAAAGAAACTTAACCATGAAAACTTAATATTGACCAATCAACCATGAACATGAGGTCAAGGTCAGGTGATACCTACAAAACGGACATATACAACTTACAATCATTCGATACACCAAATATAGTTGTCCTATTGCCTATAGAATCCAAGAAAGAAACTTAACCATGAAAACTTAAAATTGACCAATCAACCATGAACATGAGGTCAAGGTCAGGTGATACCTACAAAACAGACATATACAACTTACAATCATTCGATACACCAAATATAGTTGTCCTATTGCCTATAGAATCCAAGAAAGAAACTTAACCATGAAAACTTAATATTGACCAATCAACCATGAACATGAGGTCAAGGTCAGGTGATACCTACAAAACAGACATATACAACTTACAATCATTCGATACACCAAATATAGTTGTCCTATTGCCTATAGAATCCAAGAAAGAAAACTTAACCATGAAAACTTAATATTGACCAATCAACCATGAACATGAGGTCAAGGTCAGGTGATACCTACAAAACAGACATATACAACTTACAATCATTCGATACACCAAATATAGTTGTCCTATTGCCTATAGAATCCAAGAAAGAAACTTAACCATGAAAACTTAATATTGACCAATCAACCACGAACATGAAGTCAAGGTCAGGTGATACCTACAAAACAGACATATACAACTTACAATCATTCGATACACCAAATATAGTTGTCCTATTGCCTATAGAATCCAAGAAAGAAACTTAACCATGAAAACTTAATATTGACCAATCAACCATGAACATGAGGTCAAGGTCAGGTGATACCTACAAAACAGACATATACAACTTACAATCATTCGATACACCAAATATAGTTGTGTCCTATTGCCTATAGAATCCAAGAAAGAAACTTAACCATGAAAACTTAAAATTGACCAATCAACCATGAACATGAGGTCAAGGTCAGGTAATACCTACAAAACAGACATATACAACTTACAATCATCGATACACCAAATATTGTTGTCCTATTGCCTATAGAATCCAAGAAAGAAACTTAACCATGAAAACTTAATATTGACCAATCAACCATGAACATGAGGTCAAGGTCACTTCATACCTGCCAAACAGACATATACAACTTACAATCATTCGATACAATAAATATAGTTGTCCCATTGCCTATACAATCCAAGAAAGAAACTTAACCATGAAAACTTAAAATTGACCAATCAACCCTGAACATGAGGTCAAGGTCAGGTGATACCTACAAAACAGACATATACAACTTACAATCATTCGATACACCAAATATAGTTGTCCTATTGCCTATAGAATCCAAGAAAGAAACTTAACCATGAAAACTTAATATTGACCAATCAACCATGAACATGGGGTCAAGGTCAGATCATACCTGCCAGACAGACATATACAACTTACAATCATTCGATACACCAAATATAGTTGTCCTATTGCCTATTAGAATCCAAGAAAGAAACTTAACCATGAAAACTTAATATTGACCAATCAACCATGAACATGAGGTCAAGGTCAGATCATACCTGCCACACAGACATATACAACTTACAATCATTCGATACACCAAATATAGTTGTCCTATTGCCTATAGAATCCAAGAAAGAAACTTAACCATGAAAACTTAAAATTGACCAATCAACCATGAACATGAGGTCAAGGTCAGGTGATACCTACAAAACAGACATATACAACTTACAATCATTCGATACACCAAATATAGTTGTCCTATTGCCTATAGAATCCAAGAAAGAAACTTAACCATGAAAACTTAATATTGACCAATCAACCATGAACATGAGGTCAAGGTCAGGTGATACCTACAAAACAGACATATACAACTTACAATCATTCGATACACCAAATATAGTTGTCCTATTGCCTATAGAATCCAAGAAAGAAACTTAACCATGAAAACTTAATATTGACCAATCAACCACGAACATGAAGTCAAGGTCAGGTGATACCTACAAAACAGACATATACAACTTACAATCATTCGATACACCAAATATAGTTGTCCTATTGCCTATAGAATCCAAGAAAGAAACTTAACCATGAAAACTTAATATTGACCAATCAACCATGAACATGAGGTCAAGGTCAGGTGATACCTACAAAACAGACATATACAACTTACAATCATTCGATACACCAAATATAGTTGTGTCCTATTGCCTATAGAATCCAAGAAAGAAACTTAACCATGAAAACTTAAAATTGACCAATCAACCATGAACATGAGGTCAAGGTCAGGTAATACCTACAAATCAGACATATACAACTTACAATCATCGATACACCAAATATAGTTGTCCTATTGCCTATAGAATCCAAGAAAGAAACATAACCATGAAAACTTAATATTGACCAATCAACCATGAACATGAGGTCAAGGTCACTTCATACCTGCCAGACAGACATATACAACTTACAATCATTCGATACAACAAATATAGTTGTCCCATTGCCTATACAATCCAAGAAAGAAACTTAACCATGAAAACTTAAAATTGACCAATCAACCATGAACATGAGGTCAAGGTCAGGTGATACCTACAAAACAGACATATACAACTTACAATCATTCGATACACCAAATATAGTTGTCCTATTGCCTATAGAATCCAAGAAAGAAACTTAACCATGAAAACTTAATATTGACCAATCAACCATGAACATAGGGTCAAGGTCAGATCATACCTGCCAGACAGACATATACAACTTACAATCATTCGATACACCAAATATAGTTGTCCTATTGCCTATAGAATCCAAGAAAGAAACTTAACCATGAAAACTTAATATTGACCAATCAACCATGAACATGAGGTCAAGGTCAGATCATACCTGCCAGACAGACATATACAACTTACAATCATTCGATACACCAAATATAGTTGTCCTATTGCCTATACAATCCAAGAAAGAAACTTAACCATGAAAACTTAATATTGACCAATCAACCATGAACATGAGGTCAAGGTCAGGTGATACCTACAAAACAGACATATACAACTTACAATCATTCGATACCCCAAATATAGTTGTCCTATTGCCTATAGAATCCAAGAAAGAAACTTAACCATGAAAACTTAAAATTGACCAATCAACCATGAACATGAGGTCAAGGTCAGGTGATACCTACAAAACAGACATATACAACTTACAATCATTTGATACACCAAATATAGTTGTCCTATTGCCTATAGAATCCAAGAAAGAAACTTAACCATGAAAACTTAATATTGACCAATCAACCATGAACATGAGGTCAAGGTCAGATCATACCTGCCAGACAGACATATACAAGGCTTAAATTAAAATATTGTTTGTTTGCCCTTTACCGACCGACCCTATAAATTCGTTCCGACTGAAAATCTTTTATTTGTATTTACCAGCAATATTTTATTTTATTTTTTTTTTTCGTTCCTACCGAAAATCTTATATTTGTATTTTCCGCTCAAAACTTTTTTACCGGAATCCACGGGTTTTAGTCTTCCCCGTATAATGTTAAGTCCATTTGGTATCACGTGAGCGTTTGGCATGAACACTTGCATTTAGAGATCCAAAGCATTTGATTGATGTCGATGTTGAAAGTATGACAAACGTTGCCCTTATACTTGAAGAGCAGGGTTCATTCAAAAAAGTTTGTCCAATACAAAACTATCAACGTGTGTACAAAATATTTTGTTAACGGATGTTGTATCCTATGTAAGGATGACCTTTAGTGATCCATATATCAGGATGATTATGTTAACGCTGCTTTCTACCAGTTTTGACGTTTTATTTATATCTGACATGAACCGAAGTCCTGTATATTGGAGAATGATTGGCAGTGAAATCGCGGCCAAGTTTTCCTTTCAGACCAGTTATAAATGCGATGTAAAATACGTGACATTTGAGTTTCGAGTCTTTTAGATTTTTATTGATAACACTGGGACACACGAAAATTTAAACATTCAGTCTTTAGGGTTGTAAGTAAAGTAAGATAAATGCTTAGTTTTAGCTCTTTTAACTGGTTGCATGATGACAGGGCAGTGGCTTTATATTGTAGTCAATAATTTTTTTTATTTCACAGATATCATCTCTGATAATTTCAGTTCAAATTTTAATAGAATTGGTAGAATGTTAAAATAAGACGTGAAAGTTGAAATGCTGGTCCCAGCTCACAGGCACTTGTTTCTATCCATACGAAGGTCGACTATCCATATAAATAGAAGCTATTTATATGAAACACGCACTTCGAAGTAAGGCGTCAAAGAAAAAAATTATAATAGTCTTCAAGACGTCATAATTATTTGGACTAGGGTATAGGATACAGATTTTTTTTGGATTTTATTTTGCTGATTAAAATATTCAATTTTCTATATTTATAATACATATCTATCACCTCTGTGCATGTCTCACCTAGTTTCGAGTGATTTAAACGACCACGAGAAAATACCCAATTTTACTATCCATACTAAGAAACAAATAAAATTGGGTATTTTCTCTGGGTCGTTTAAATCACTCGAAACTAGGTGAGACATGCACAGAGGTGATAGATATTTTTTATAAATATAGAAAATTGAATATTTTAATCAGCAAAAAAAAAATCTGTATCCTATACCCAAGCGCCTGTGGAAACAACACATTTAGTCAAATATTTTTTTTATTTCACAGATATCATCTCTGATAATTTCAGTTCAAATTTTAATAGAATTGGTAGAATGTCGGAATGCCGTATAGATGGGATAGGAGGGTCCTGATCCTGCAATCCCGAGCTTTAAAACACGAAATCCTGAGCTCCCGAATATAAATAAATTTAAATTCTGCATCCCGAAATTAAAAAAAGAACAATTCCTGGAAATCCTGAAATCCCGAGCTTAAAAACTCCCGATCCCGGGGTCCCGTTAAAGGTCCTACCTCCCCCTAATAGATTGCACATTGTACAGCTGTTTCACAAATCATGCTAGGGAGATATATATATGATATTATGAAATCTTTCGGTTAAGTTAAACATACAAGGTACATGTACGTAGTACAGAATATCAGTGCAAGTTAAAATTCTTAAAAGTTCCAGGCATATAATTGTTGAAAATATGCTCGAGCCCTATATATATTTTGATATTTGAAAACAAATACATGTAGTAGTGCATATGAATTAACTTCACATTCTACATGATAATTTTTTTTCATAACTTCCAGCTTGGACTATTTAGAAACTTTAATATAAGTAAAGATCAGTAAAATCGATTATTCTTAAAACAAAAGCAAATACAGACAAAACTGATGTCATGCATATATTGTATCTATAAAATAAAATATTATACCTACCTGCCTACCAATGACAAAAAATGTACCGAGCTAAGTTATTTTATGGGAAAGAAAAATAAAATATTTAACCTACCTACCTAGATATAGGAAGATGTGGTGTGAGTGCCAATGAGACAACTCTCCATCCAAATAACAATTTAAAAATTAAACCATTATAGGTTAAAGTACGGCCTTCAACACGGAGCCTTGGCTCACACCGAACAACAAGCTATAAAGGGCCCCAAAATTACTAGTGTAAAACCATTCAAACGGGAAAACCAACGGTCTAATCTATATAAACAAAACGAGAAACGAGAAACACGTATATATTACATAAACAAACGACAACTACTGTACATCAGATTCCTGACTTAGGACAGGTGCAAACATTTGCAGCGGGATTAAACGTTTTAATGGGCCCAAACCTTCTCCCTTTTTCTGAAACAATAGCATAACATCACAACATATAAAAACATACGATAAAATATCAATTAGCAGACTTAACTACCCTGTTTCAAAAAATAGGGTCGGAAAAGGGCAAACAAACAACATTTTAATTTAGGCCCAACTTACAATCATTCAATACACCAAATATAGTTGTCCTATTGCCTATAGAATCCAAGAAAGAAACTTAACCATGAAAACTTAATATTGACCAATCAACCATGAACATGAGGTCAAGGTCAGGAGATACCTACAAAACAGACATATACAACTTACAATCATTTGATACACCAAATATAGTTGTCCTATTGCCTATAGAATCCAAGAAAGAAACTTAACCATGAAAACTTAAAATTGACCAATCAACCATGAACATGAGGTCAAGGTCAGGTAATACCTACAAATCAGACATATACAACTTACAATCATCGATACACCAAATATAGTTGTCCTATTGCCTATAGAATCCAAGAAAGAAACTTAACCATGAAAACTTAATATTGACCAATCAACCATGAACATAGGGTCAAGGTCAGATCATACCTGCCAGACAGACATATACAACTTACAATCATTCGATACACCAAATATAGTTGTCCTATTGCCTATAGAATCCAAGAAAGAAACTTAACCATGAAAACTTAATATTGACCAATCAACCATGAACATGAGGTCAAGGTCAGATCATACCTGCCAGACAGACATATACAACTTACAATCATTCGATACACCAAATATAGTTGTCCTATTGCCTATACAATCCAAGAAAGAAACTTAACCATGAAAACTTAATATTGACCAATCAACCATGAACATGGGGTCAAGGTCAGATCATACCTGCCAGACAGACATATACAACTTACAATCATTCGATACACCAAATATAGTTGTCCTATTGCCTATAGAATCCAAGAAAGAAACTTAACCATGAAAACTTAATATTGACCAATCAACCATGAACATGAGGTCAAGGTCAGGTGATACCTACAAAACGGACATATACAACTTACAATCATTCGATACACCAAATATAGTTGTCCTATTGCCTATAGAATGCAAGAAAGAAACTTAACCATGAAAACTTAATATTGACCAATCAACCATGAACATGAGGTCAAGGTCAGGTGATACCTACAAAACAGACATATACAACTTACAATCATTCGATACACCAAATATAGTTGTCCTATTGCCTATAGAATCCAAGAAAGAAACTTAACCATGAAAACTTAATATTGACCAATCAACCATGAACATGGGGTCAAGGTCAGATCATACCTGCCAGACAGACATATACAACTTACAATCATTCGATACACCAAATATAGTTGTCCTATTGCCTATAGAATCCAAGAAAGAAACTTAACCATGAAAACTTAATATTGACCAATCAACCATGAACATGAGGTCAAGGTCAGGTGATACCTACAAAACGGACATATACAACTTACAATCATTCGATACACCAAATATAGTTGTCCTATTGCCTATAGAATGCAAGAAAGAAACTTAACCATGAAAACTTAATATTGACCAATCAACCATGAACATGAGGTCAAGGTCAGGTGATACCTACAAAACAGACATATACAACTTACAATCATTCGATACACCAAATATAGTTGTCCTATTGCCTATAGAATCCAAGAAAGAAACTTAACCATGAAAACTTAATATTGACCAATCAACCATGAACATGGGGTCAAGGTCAGATCATACCTGCCAGACAGACATATACAACTTACAATCATTCGATACACCAAATATAGTTGTCCTATTGCCTATAGAATCCAAGAAAGAAACTTAACCATGAAAACTTAATATTGACCAATCAACCATGAACATGAGGTCAAGGTCAGGTGATACCTACAAAACGGACATATACAACTTACAATCATTCGATACACCAAATATAGTTGTCCTATTGCCTTTAGAATGCAAGAAAGAAACTTAACCATGAAAACTTGATATTGACCAATCAACCATGAACATGAGGTCAAGGTCAGGTGATACCTACAAAACAGACATATACAACTTACAATCATTCGATACACCAAATATAGTTGTCCTATTGCCTATAGAATCCAAGAAAGAAACTTAACCATGAAAACTTAATATTGACCAATCAACCATGAACATGAGGTCAAGGTCAGATCATACCTGCCAGACAGACATATACAACTTACAATCATTTAATACACCAAATATAGTTGTCCTATTGCCTATAGAATCCAAGAAAGAAACTTAACCATGAAAACTTAATATTGACCAATCAACCATGAACATGAGGTCAAGGTCAGGAGATACCTACAAAACAGACATATACAACTTACAATCATTTGATACACCAAATATAGTTGTCCTATTGCCTATAGAATCCAAGAAAGAAACTTAACCATGAAAACTTAAAATTGACCAATCAACCATGAACATGAGGTCAAGGTCAGGTAATACCTACAAATCAGACATATACAACTTACAATCATCGATACACCAAATATAGTTGTCCTATTGCCTATAGAATCCAAGAAAGAAACTTAACCATGAAAACTTAATATTGACCAATCAACCATGAACATGAGGTCAAGGTCACTTCATACCTGCGAGACAGAGATATACAACTTACAATCATTCGATACAACAAATATAGTTGTCCTATTGCCTATACAATCCAAGAAAGAAACTTAACCATGAAAACTTAAAATTGACCAATCAACCATGAACATGAGGTCAAGGTCAGGTGATACCTACAAAACAGACATATACAACTTACAATCATTCGATACACCAAATATAGTTGTCCTATTGCCTATAGAATCCAAGAAAGAAACTTAACCATGAAAACTTAAAATTGACCAATCAACCATGAACATGGGGTCAAGGTCAGATCATACCTGCCAGACAGACATATACAACTTACAATCATTCGATACACCAAATATAGTTGTCCTATTGCCTATAGAATCCAAGAAAGAAACTTAACCATGAAAACTTAATATTGACCAATCAACCATGAACATGAGATCAAGGTCAGGTGATACCTACAAAACAGACATATACAACTTACAATCATTCGATACACCAAATATAGTTGTCCTATTGCCTATAGAATCAAAGAAAGAAACTTAACCATGAAAACTTAATATTGACCAATCAACCATGAACATGAGGTCAAGGTCAGGTGATACCTACAAAACAGACATATACAACTTACAATCATTCGATACACCAAATATAGTTGTGTCCTATTGCCTATAGAATCCAAGAAAGAAACTTAACCATGAAAACTTAAAATTGACCAATCAACCATGAACATGAGGTCAAGGTCAGGTAATACCTACAAATCAGACATATACAACTTACAATCATCGATACACCAAATATAGTTGTCCTATTGCCTATAGAATCCAAGAAAGAAACTTAACCATGAAAACTTAATATTGACCAATCAACCATGAACATGAGGTCAAGGTCACTTCATACCTGCCAGACAGACATATACAACTTACAATCATTCGATACAACAAATATAGTTGTCCCATTGCCTATACAATCCAAGAAAGAAACTTAACCATGAAAACTTAAAATTGACCAATCAACCCTGAACATGAGGTCAAGGTCAGGTGATACCTACAAAACAGACATATACAACTTACAATCATTCGATACACCAAATATAGTTGTCCTATTGCCTATAGAATCCAAGAAAGAAACTTACCATGAAAACTTAATATTGACCAATCAACCATGAACATGAGGTCAAGGTCAGATCATACCTGCCAGACAGACATATACAACTTACAATCATTAGATACACCAAATATAGTTGTCCTATTGCCTATACAATCCAAGAAAGAAACTTAACCATGAAAACTTAATATTGACCAATCAACCATGAACATGAGGTCAAGGTCAGGTGATACCTACAAACCAGACATATACAACTTACAATCATTTGATACACCAAATATAGTTGTCCTATTGCCTATAGAATCCAAGAAAGAAACTTAACCATGAAAACTTAATATTGACCAATCAACTATGAACATGAGGTCAAGGTCAGATCATACCTGCCAGACAGACATATACAACTTACAATCATTCCATACACCAAATATAGTTGTCAAGAGAAATAGACCAAAACACAAAAACTTAACATGAGCAATGAACTGTGAAAATGAGGTCAAAGTCAAATACACTTGCAAGACTGACATGTAAATCGTAATTTACTTCGATACACCAAATATAGATGACCTATTGCATATACGGTAATATTAGAAGAAAAGAACAACACAAAAAATCAAATTACACCACTGAACCATGAAAATGAGGTGAAGGTCAGATGACACCTGCCAGTTGGACATGTACACCTTACAATCATTTCATGCACCAATTATAGTATAATTTTTTTTTTTATTGTATCTGATATATGGACTTGACCATGAAAACTTAACCTTGATCACTGAACAATGAAATAAGTTTGAGGTCAAATGAAGACTGTCTGACAGACATGGGGACCTTACAAGGTACATGTATGCACATACTAAATAAAGTCATCCTATTTATTTAAAATGAATAACAAAAGGTTTATCCAAGACATGAAATATTTTGTTTTTTCATATTGAAAATAAAGGCATTTTTTTGAATTTTTCGTCAATTTAATCAGAATGTAATACTGTAAAAAAAATCAGGATTAAAAGATGTTTTGAAAAGTATTTGATTAAATCAAATTACTTGTAATTTTTGGTTGATTAATGATTACAATGATTACTTAAAAAATTGAAATCAATTATAGCTGACTAATGATTACAATTACAATTACCCCAAACCTGATCTGAGATGAGACTAGTTAACCATGAAAAGGAGGTTATAGACAGACTGGCGGTGTAAGAATCTCAAATAGAATTTTGCAAAACTCGTTTTCGCCTTATTACTCCTGAATGAAATAAAAGACATCTACTAATTTTGTTTAATATTGACGAAAACACAAACCTATAATTTCCTGAATTCAAAATGGTGGCTTAGCTTTGTGAAAGGCTGGTAAAGCGTTGAATTTAGCGTCTCAAATATATGAATTTGTCCAATCAAAATCGTCATGATCGTAATAACAAATAAATTGCATTAGAATTTTGAAACTTTTATTTTAAGACATAAAGAATGTCCCCTAGAGTATCCTGGTTTTGTACCTGATTTATTCTAAGTGTAAGCATTTGTAATTAAAAGTATGTGTACCTGTAAGTATTCCATCACTTCTTTATTTGGCCTGAATAGTCCTACTGCTGCCAGATCGTATGGAGTCTTACCCTGAAATACAAATCTTTATATTGTCTTTATCTGATTATTAGTAAATTTACAAAGAAGACTTTTGTTACACATATCATACAATAAACAAGACCAGTAGCAGCTGAGTGGTATCTTATTTTGTTTTTACAGGTGCTAACCATATTATTTTCAATTATAAAATATAACTCATGAACAACATTCTGAATATTTTTATAACTTTTTCTGCAGCCTTTACGAAGGCTTTTAACTAACTTTAAAAGCATATGAAATAATCTCAATCTGTCAACATTTAGTCTTTGTATATTTTTTTTATACATTTTTTTTAAATCTGTTAATGCATCCTTATGTCTAGATGGGGGTTGTAGGATTTGGGGGTCTTTTTAACCAAAACTATTTCATCCATTTACTTATAGGTTATTACTATTGCTTCTTTTCCCTAAAACTGAGATATTCATATAATTTGGCTTACAAATTATGGAATAATAAAATTATCCCCTTTTAGTATAACTCATTACCCAAAATGTGTTGGTGGTCTATAAACAAAATCATTTTATTTTTAAAGATTTTGAAAACAAATACTGGATTTCTTTTATATGATCATCTATGTTCACGTGTTTTATAGTAAAACTAAGCCATCCAAGTCTATAAAACACTTTAATATTTTTAGTTCAATTTAAAGTATCATATGACATATGTGTAACTATAACCTTGAGAAAAAAAATTCCATTTGACCAAAAATATCTTAAACATCATTTTAGTGATGCATTATTTACTAGTTGAATACTGAGCATTTACTATGATATATTACCTCATTTGTTTTAACAAAGGGACTGATGCCTCCTTCTTCTACTAGATATCTTGTGACATGCAGCTCTCCCCCCTTAGCAGCCAGATGTAGAGCTGTTTTACCATCTCTCTATAATTATACCAAATAACATGTAAATATTATGGATACTACTTTGTTACCAATATAAATAGTATACAACATATCCTACAACTGATAAAAAACTTATAACTGATAAAAAGGATAATGTTGTGTAATAAATACAAACAAAATGTATATCACGTGAATCAGTGGTCAAAACTGAACAAAATGACCAGTCACACTTGTATTTATATTCTACATAAACAACAAATAAACAACAAGTTTTTTTTGTGGGATGTCAGAACTTCCATCAGAAATGTCATGTTAACCTTTTTTCAAGAAATGCATAAAATATTTATATCAATGGATTCAGTAAAATGCACAGAGATAGATGAGATCTCACTTTATATAATTATAGCAAGTATTTGTTGAAATAATAATGAAATCTGTCTGATTAACATGGTTTAAAATAATGATCAATTTAAAAAAAAAAACTTTTTTCAAATAAATATGAAAAATAGTTACATTTCCTGATTTAGTACGAGGAGATAAGTAAAATGAGACCCCACTTTATATGATTCTAACAAATAATATTTGTTGTCCATTAAACCTGTCTAATTAACAACATGATTTTATGTTGATTAAAAGTAATGTGATCAGATTTAGTAGATAACATACATATGTGATATCTTTGTTACATTTGTTCTCCAGAAGTAGTCGACACACTTCCACATGTCCAAACATGGCTGCCGACAATAATGCTGTCCATCCTCCAACCTGGAATAATACAACTGACATCAAAACTTGTCTGATAAACTGGACAATGTTGTGTAATAAATATAAACAAAAATAAATAGTCACATTAATTAAAACTGTCTGATTAACAACAGGATTTAGTGTAGATTCAGTATGATCATCAATCTTAAGAAAAATATTTTTTTAAAGGAAAATGAAAAAAAGTTGTATTTTCTGATTCAGATAAATAATACGAGTAAAATGAGACCCCACTTTATATGATTCTAACAAATATTTGTTGTCCATTAAACCTGTATAATTAACAACATGATTTAGTGTAAATTCCATTAATAGTAAATTATTCAAAAAAGCATGAAAAAAGTTTTATTTCCGGATTTACAAAAATGTAGTACAACATAAAGAAAATGAGACCCTCTTTAAATAAAGATTATTATTATTATCATTATTATTATTATTCATACAAGTATTTGTTGTCCATTAAACATGTGTAATTAACAACAAGATTTAGTGCAGATTCAGTATAATCATTAATTTAAAAAAAATCATAGAAAAGTGAAAAAGAGTAGTATTTTCAAATTCAGAACAATTATATGAGTAAATCGGAATTACATTTTATATGAATTTAACGACTATATGTCCTTTTTAAAGGATGTTTCTACATAAGATACATATCACTATCTGACCAAAGTTGCTCAGAGTAGTCAGGTACAAACCATGTGTTGTTAGTTGTTATATTTGTTTGTCTAATTACTATGAGTAGTCAGGTCCAGACCATGTGTTGTTAGTTGTTGTATTTTTTTGTCTATTTTCTCTGAGTAGTCATGTCCAGACCATGTGTTGTGAGTTGTTGTATCTGTATGACTATTTTCTCTGAGAAGTCAGGTCCAGACCATGTGTTGTCTGATGTTATATTAGTATGTCTATTTACTCTGAGTAGTCAGGTACAGACCATGTGTTGTGAGTTGTTGTATTTGTTTGTCTATTTACTTTGAGTAGTCAGGTCAGGTCCAGACCATGTGTTGTTAGTTGTTATATTTGTATGTCTATTTACTCTGAGTAGTCAGGTACAGACCATGTGTTGTGTGTTGTTGTATTTGTTTGTCTATTTACTCTGAATAGTCAGGTACAGACCATGTGTTGTGTGTTGTTGTATTTGTTTGTCTATTTACTCTGAATAGTCAGGTCCAGATCATGTGTTGTGAGTTGTTGTATTTGTTTGTCTATTTACTCTCAGTAGTCAGTTCCAGACCATGTGTTGTTAGTTGTTGTATTTGTTTGTCTATTTACTCTGAGTAGTCATGTCCAGACAATGTGTTGTTAGTTGTTATATTTGTATGTCTATTTACTCTGAGTAGTCAGGTCCAGATCATGTGTTGTGTGTTGTTGTATTTGTTTGTCTATTTACTCTGAGTAATCAGGTCCAGGCCATGTGTTGTTAGTTGTTGTATTTGTTTGTCTATTTACTCTGAGTAGTCAGGTCCAGACCATGTGTTGTAAGTTGTTGTATTTGTTTGTCTATTTACTCTGAGTAGTCATGTCCAGACAATGTGTTGTTAGTTGTTATATTTGTATGTCTATTTACTCTGAGTAGTCAGGTCCAGATCATGTGTTGTGTGTTGTTGTATTTGTTTGTCTATTTACTCTGAGTAATCAGGTCCAGGCCATGTGTTGTTAGTTGTTGTATTTGTTTGTCTATTTACTCTGAATAGTCAGGTCCAGACAATGTGTTGTGTGTTGTTGTATTTGTTTGTCTATTTACTCTGAGTAGTCAGGTCCAGACCATGTGTTGTTTGTTGTTATGTTTGTTTGTCTATTTACTCTGAGTAGTCAGGTCCAGACAATGTGTTGTTAGTTGTTGTATCTGTATGTCTATTTACTCTGAGTAGTCAGATCCAGACCATGTGTTGTGTGTTGTTGTATTTGTTTGTCTATTTACTCTGAATAGTCAGGTCCAGACAATGTGTTGTGTGTTGTTGTATTTGTTTGTCTATTTACTCTGAGTAGTCAGGTCCAGACCAGGTGTTGTTTGTTGTTATGTTTGTTTGTCTATTTACTCTGAGTAGTCAGGTCCAGACAATGTGTTGTTAGTTGTTGTATCTGTATGTCTATTTACTCTGAGTAGTCAGATCCAGACCATGTGTTGTGTGTTGTTGTATTTGTTTGTCTATTTACTCTCAGTAGTCAGGTCCACACCATGTGTTGTTAGTTGTTGTATTTGTTTGTCTATTTACTCTGAATAGTCAGGTCCAGACAACGTGTTATGTGTTGTTGTATTTGTTTGTCTATTTACTCTGAGTAGTCAGGTCAGGTCCAGACCATGTGTTGTAAGTTGTTATATTTGTATGTCTATTTACTCTGAGGAGTCAGGTCCAGACCATGTGTTGTTAGTTGTTGTATTTGTTTGTCTATTTACTCTGAGTAGTCAGGTCCAGGCCATGTGTTATGTGTTGTTATATTTGTATGTAGATTTACTCTGAGTAGTCAGGTCCAGACCAGGTGTTGTAAGTTGTTATATTTGTATGTCTATTTACTCTGAGTAGTCAGGTTAGGTCCAGATCATGTGTTGTAAGTTTTTATATTTGTTTGTCTATTTACTCTGAGTAGTCAGGTCCAGGCCATGTGTTATGTGTTGTTATATTTGTTTGTCTATTTACTCTGAGTAGTCAGGTCCAGACCATGTGTTGTTAGTTGTTGTATTTGTTTGTCTATTTACTCTGAGAAGTCAGGTCTAGACAATGTGTTGTTTGTTGTTATATTTGTTTGTCTATTTACTCTGAGTAGCCAGGTCCAGACCATGTGTTGTGTGTTGTTGTATTTGTTTGTCTATTTACTCTGAGTAGTCAGGTCAGGTCCAGACCATGTGTTGTTAGTTGTTATATTTGTATGTCTATTTACTCTGAATAGTCAGGTCCAGACCATGTGTTGTTAGTTGTTATATTTGTATGTCTATTTACTCTGAGTAGTCAGGTCCAGACCAGGTGTTGTAAGTTGTTATATTTGTTTGTCTATTTACTCTGAGTAGTCAGGTCCAGATCATGTGTTGTAAGTTGTTATATTTGTTTGTTTATTTACTCTGAGTAGTCAGGTCCAGGTCATGTGTTGTGTGTTGTTGTATTTGTTTGTCTATTAACTCTGAGTAGTCAGGTCCAGGCCATGTGTTGTGTGTTGTTGTATTTGTTTGTCTATTTACTCTGAGTAGTCAGGTCCAGGCCATGTGTTATGTGTTTTTATATTTGTATGTCTATTTACTCTGAGTAGTCAGGTCCAGACCAGGTGTTGTAAGTTGTTATATTTGTATGTCTATTTACTCTGAGTAGTTAGGTCCAGGCCATGTGCTATGTGTTGTTATATTTGTTTGTCTATTTACTCTGAGTAGTCAGGTCCAGACCATGTGTTGTAAGTTGTTGTATTTGTTTGTCTATTTACTCTGAGTAGTCATGTCCAGACAATGTGTTGTAAGTTGTTATATTTGTATGTCTATTTACTCTGAGTAGTCAGGTCCAGACAATGTGTTGTTAGTTGTTGTATCTGTATGTCTATTTACTCTGAGTAGTCAGATCCAGACCATGTGTTGTGTGTTGTTGTATTTGTTTGTCTATTTACTCTCAGTAGTCAGGTCCACACCATGTGTTGTTAGTTGTTGTATTTGTTTGTCTATTTACTCTGAATAGTCAGGTCCAGACAACGTGTTATGTGTTGTTGTATTTGTTTGTCTATTTACTCTGAGTAGTCAGGTCAGGTCCAGACCATGTGTTGTAAGTTGTTATATTTGTATGTCTATTTACTCTGAGGAGTCAGGTCCAGACCATGTGTTGTTAGTTGTTGTATTTGTTTGTCTATTTACTCTGAGTAGTCAGGTCCAGGCCATGTGTTATGTGTTGTTATATTTGTATGTAGATTTACTCTGAGTAGTCAGGTCCAGACCAGGTGTTGTAAGTTGTTATATTTGTATGTCTATTTACTCTGAGTAGTCAGGTCAGGTCCAGATCATGTGTTGTAAGTTTTTATATTTGTTTGTCTATTTTCTCTGAGTAGTCAGGTCCAGGCCATGTGTTATGTGTTGTTATATTTGTTTGTCTATTTACTCTGAGTAGTCAGGTCCAGACCATGTGTTGTTAGTTGTTGTATTTGTTTGTCTATTTACTCTGAGAAGTCAGGTCTAGACAATGTGTTGTTTGTTGTTATATTTGTTTGTCTATTTACTCTGAGTAGCCAGGTCCAGACCATGTGTTGTGTGTTGTTGTATTTGTTTGTCTATTTACTCTGAGTAGTCAGGTCAGGTCCAGACCATGTGTTGTTAGTTGTTATATTTGTATGTCTATTTACTCTGAATAGTCAGGTCCAGACAATGTTTTGTGTGTTGTTGTATTTGTTTGTCTATTTACTATGAATAGTCCATGTGTTGTTAGTTGTTGTATCTGTATGTCTATTTACTCTGAGTAGTCAGGTCCAGACCAGGTGTTGTAAGTTGTTATATTTGTTTGTCTATTTACTCTGAGTAGTCAGGTCCAGATCATGTGTTGTAAATTGTTATATTTGTTTGTTTATTTACTCTGAGTAGTCAGGTCCAGGTCATGTGTTGTGTGTTGTTGTATTTGTTTGTCTGTTAACTCTGAGTAGTCAGGTCCAGGCCATGTGTTGTGTGTTGTTGTATTTGTTTGTCTATTTACTCTGAGTAGTCAGGTCCAGGCCATGTGTTATGTGTTTTTATATTTGTATGTCTATTTACTCTGAGTAGTCAGGTCCAGACCAGGTGTTGTAAGTTGTTATATTTGTATGTCTATTTACTCTGAGTAGTTAGGTCCAGGCCATGTGCTATGTGTTGTTATATTTGTTTGTCTATTTACTCTGAGTAGTCAGGTCCAGACCATGTGTTGTTAGTTGTTGTATTTCAGGGCTTTCCATTGAAGCCGGTAGCCGGCGGAAATCCGCCGTTTGCGGTGGCTTCAAGTGCCGGCTACTTCACTGACAAAAATATAAATTCAAAAAGAAAATAATATCTTTTTCAAATGTTTACAGGCAGCCGAGAGACGTATATATTCGCAAAGTCGCGGTCACGATAAACAAGGATGAAAAGTCAGTGTTTAACTTGGGCTAAATATAGTTCACATGAATTCAGGTCACTGATTGGTTGTCTATTTAAAGTCAGAATGTATCGTTTCTTTTCAAAGATAACAAGAGACGTTCCGGTGGTCATTGAATGATAACAATAGAGACGTTCCGAGGGTCATTAACTCGTTGGCTTTTTTTACTTTTAAAACCTGAAGACAATCAGATAGGATGACAATCTTATGTTATGGAATAATATCAGTCAAATTAAAGAAAGTGTAGTAGATCATATTGTTCAGAATCTGGAAAACAGTATCTTTTGAAGTTCATTTTTCAAAGTCCACATGGTATTCAGAGAATCAAGGTCAAAAACGAAAGTAGAATATTGTCGACTCGACCTCAAATAAATAACATTTCCAAATGATTTATGTATCCGACTTTTTGAACAGTTTACAAAAAAAAGAGAAAATCAGAGGATATATCAATTTTCTGTCAATGCTTGAAAAATAATTGTATAATTTTAGTTACGCGTACAAGTCTTTAGAGAGAAAAGGGGGGTCATTTGTTTACAAATGCACGTAGTTCTGCAAAATAAATCGATCAAGATTTTTAACAAACCGGATTATTATATAAATAAATCTCTTTTAAAAGTAAATGAATTTTAAGCATAAATAAATGAAAATAAAAAACTAACATAAAAAAAAAAAAAAATCTTTAAGATTTTTTTTTCTTTCTTTAATTTCATACATAAAAAATGGTCATTTGAAAGATGAAATTAGGTGCCAGGAGATTGCGAGAATGCAGGATTTTGCTCTATTTATGGCAGACCTTATGGGGGCCTTAAGCGGCCCCCAAACCCCCTGCCGTAAGGCACGAAGCTTACAGCTTGGTGGACGTCCGGCTTCACCGAACGCATGTTACAGCCGCCTATAATTTTAATTCAGCCTTCTACTTCAATTTCAATGGAAAGCCCTGAGTATTTGTTTCTCTATTTACTCTGAGAAGTCAGGTCTAGACAATGTGTTGTTTGTTGTTATATTTGTTTGTCTATTTACTCTGAGTAGTCATGTCCAGACAATGTGTTGTTAGTTGTTATATTTGTATGTCTATTTACTCTGAGTAGTCAGGTCCAGATCATGTGTTGTGTGTTGTTATATTGGTTTGTCTATTTACTCTGAGTAGTCAGGTCCAGATCATGTGTTGTAAGTTGTTATATTTGTTTGTTTATTTACTCTGAGTAGTCAGGTCCAGGCCATGTGTTGTGTGTTGTTGTATTTGTTTGTCTATTTACTCTGAGTAGTCAGGTCCAGGCCATGTGTTGTGTGTTGTTGTATTTGTTTGTCTATTTACTCTGAGTAGTCAGGTCCAGGCCATGTGTTATGTGTTTTTATATTTGTATGTCTATTTACTCTGAGTAGTCAGGTCCAGACCATGTGTTGTAAGTTGTTATATTTGTATGTCTATTTACTCTGAGTAGTTAGGTCCAGGCCATGTGCTATGTGTTGTTATATTTGTTTGTCTATTTACTCTGAGTAGTCAGGTCCAGACCATGTGTTGTTAGTTGTTGTATTTGTTTGTCTATTTACTCTGAGAAGTCAGGTCTAGACAATATGTTGTTTGTTGTTATATTTGTTTGTCTATTTACTCTGAGTTGTCAGGTCCAGACCAGGTGTTGTAAGTTGTTATATTTGTATGTCTATTTACTCTGAGTAGTCAGGTCAGGTCCAGACCATGTGTTGTAAGTTGTTATATTTGTTTGTCTATTTACTCTGAGTAGTCAGGTCCAGACCAGGTGTTGTAAGTTGTTATATTTGTATGTCTATTTACTCTGAGTAGTCAGGTCCAGGCCATGTGCTATGTGTTGTGATATTTGTTTGTCTATTTACTCTGAGTAGTCAGGTCCAGACCATGTGTTGCTAGTTGTTGTATTTGTTTGTCTTTTTACTCTGAGTAGTCAGGTCAGGTCCAGACCATGTGTTGTTAGTTGTTATATTTGAATGTCTATTTACTCTGAATAGTCAGGTCCAGACAATGTGTTGTGTGTTGTTGTATTTGTTTGTCTATTTACTATGAATAGTCCATGTGTTGTTAGTTGTTGTATCTGTATGTCTATTTACTCTGAGTAGTCAGGTCCAGGCCATGTGCTATGTGTTGTTATATTTGTTTGTCTATTTACTCTGAGTAGTCAGGTCCAGACCATGTGTTGTTAGTTGTTGTATTTGTTTGTCTATTTACTCTTAGAAGTCAGGTCTACACAATGTGTTGTTTGTTGTTATATTTTTTTGTCTATTTACTCTGAATAGTCAGGTCCAGACAATGTGTTGTGTGTTGTTGTATTTGTTTGTCTATTTACTATGCATAGTCCATGTGTTGTTAGTTGTTGTATCTGTATGTCTATTTACTCTGAGTAGTCAGGTCCAGACCAGGTGTTGTAAGTTGTTATATTTGCTTGTCTATTTACTCTGAGTAGTCAGGTCCAGATCATGTGTTGTAAGTTGTTGTATTTGTTTGTCTATTTACTCTGAGTAGTCAGGTCCAGGCCATGTGTTATGTGTTGTTATATTTGTTTGTCTATTTACTCTGAGTAGTCAGGTCCAGGCCATGTGTTATGTGTTGTTATATTTGTATGTCTATTTACTCTGAGTAGTCAGGTCCAGGCCATGTGTTATGTGTTGTTATATTTGTTTGTCTATTTACTCTGAGTAGTCAGGTCCAGGCCATGTGTTGTGTGTTGTTGTATTTGTTTGTCTATTTACTCTGAGTAGTCAGGTCCAGGCCATGTGTTATGTGTTTTTATATTTGTATGTCTATTAACTCTGAGTAGTCAGGTCCAGACCAGGTGTTGTAAGTTGTTATATTTGTATGTCTATTTACTCTGAGTAGTCAGGTCCAGGCCATGTGCTATGTGTTGTTATATTTGTTTGTCTATTTACTCTGAGTAGTCAGGTCCAGACCATGTGTTGTTAGTTGTTGTATTTGTTTGTCTATTTACTCTGAGACGTCAGGTCTAGACAATGTGTTGTTTGTTTGTTATATTTGTTTGTCTATTTACTCTGAGTAGTCAGGTCCAGACCAGGTGTTGTAAGTTGTTATATTTGTATGTCTATTTACTCTGAGTAGTCAGGTCCAGGCCATGTGCTATGTGTTGTTATATTTGTTTGTCTATTTACTCTGAGTAGTCAGGTCCAGACCATGTGTTGTTAGTTGTTGTATTTGTATGTCTATTTACTCTGAGAAGTCAGGTCTAGACAATGTGTTGTTTGTTGTTATTTGTTTGTCTATTTACTCTGAGTAGCCAGGTCCAGACCATGTGTTGTGTGTTGTTGTATTTGTTTGTCTATTTACTTTGAATATTCCATGTGTTGTTAGTAGTTGTATCTGTATGTCTATTTACTCTGAGTAGTCAGGTCCAGACCAGGTGTTGTAAGTTGTTATATTTGTTTGTCTATTTACTCTGAGTAGTCAGGTCCAGATCATGTGTTGTAAGTTGTTATATTTGTTTGTCTATTTACTATGAGTAATCAGGTCCAGGCCATGTGTTGTGTGTTGTTGTATTTGTTTGTCTATTTACTCTGAATAGTAAGGTCCAGACAATGTGTTGTGTGTTGTTATATTTGTTTGTCTTTTTACTCTGAGTAGTCAGGTCCAGACCAGGTGTTGTAAGTTGTTATATTTGTTTGTCTATATACTCTGAGTAGTCAGGTCCAGACCATGTGTTGTTAGTTGTTGTATTTGTTTGTCTATTTACTCTGAGTAGTTAGGTCCAGGCCATGTATTATGTGTTGTTATATTTGTATGTCTATTTACTCTGAGTAGTCAGGTCCAGACCAGGTGTTGTAAGTTGTTATATTTGTATGTCTATTTACTCTGAGTAGTCAGGTCCAGGCCATGTGTTGTGTGTTTGTTGTATTTTGTTTGTCTATTTACTCTGAGTAGTCAGGTCAGGTCCAGACCATGTGTTGTTAGTTGTTATATTTGTATGTCTATTTACTCTGAATAGTCAGGTCCAGACAATGTGTTGTGTGTTGTTGTATTTGTTTGTCTATTTACTATGAATAGTCCATGTGTTGTTAGTTGTTGTATCTGTATGTCTATTTACTCTGAGTAGTAAGGTCCAGACAATGTGTTGTGTGTTGTTATATTTGTTTGTCTTTTTACTCTGAGTAGTCAGGTCCAGACCAGGTGTTGTAAGTTGTTGTATTTGTTTGTCTATTTACTCTGAGTAGTCAGGTCCAGATCATGTGTTGTAAGTTGTTATATTTGTTTGTCTATTTACTCTGAGTAGTCAGGTCCAGGCCATGTGTTGTGTGTTGTTGTATTTGTTTGTCTATTTACTCTGAGTAGTCAGGTCCAGGCCATGTGTTATGTGTTGTTATATTTGTATGTCTATTTACTCTGAGTAGTCAGGTCCAGACCAGGTGTTGTAAGTTGTTATATTTGTATGTCTATTTACTCTGAGTAGTCAGGTCCAGGCCATGTGCTATGTGTTTTTATATTTGTTTGTCTATTTACTCCGAGTAGTCAGGTCCAGACCATGTGTTGTTAGTTGTTGTATTTGTTTGTCTATTTACTCTGAGAAGTCAGGTCTAGACAATGTGTTGTTTGTTGTTATATTTGTTTGTCTATTTACTCTGAGTAGTCAGGTCCAGACCAGGTGTTGTAAGTTGTTATATTTGTATGTCTATTTACTCTGAGTAGTCAGGTCCAGGCCATGTGCTATGTGTTGTTATATTTGTTTGTCTATTTACTCTGAGTAGTCAGGTCCAGACCATGTGTTATTAGTTGTTGTATTTGTTTGTCTATTTACTCTGAGAAGTCAGGTCTAGACAATGTGTTGTTTGTTGTTATATTTGTTTGTCTATTTACTCTGAGTAGCCAGGTCCAGACCATGTGTAGTGTGTGGTTGTATTTGTTTGTCTATTTACTCTGAGTAGTCAGGTCAGGTCTAGACCATGTGTTGTTATATTTGTATGTCTATTTACTCTGAATAGTCAGGTCCAGACAATGTGTTGTGTGTTGTTGTATTTGTTTGTCTATTTACTATGAATATTCCATGTGTTGTTAGTTGTTGTATCTGTATGTCTATTTACTCTGAGTAGTCAAATCCAGATCATGTGTTGTAAGTTGTTATATTTGTTTGTCTATTTACTCTGAGTAGTCAGGTCCAGATCATGTGTTGTAAGTTGTTATATTTGTTTGTCTATTTACTATGAGTAATCAGGTCCAGGCCATGTGTTGTGTGTTGTTGTATTTGTTTGTCTATTTACTCTGAATAGTCAGGTCCAGACAATGTGTTGTGTGTTGTTGTATTTGTTTGTCTATTTACTCTGAGTAGTAAGGTCCAGGCCATGTGTTGTGTGTTGTTGTATTTGTTTGTCTATTTACTCTGAATAGTAAGGTACAGACAATGTGTTGTGTGTTGTTGTATTTGTTTGTCTATTTACTCTGAGTAGTCAGGTCCAGACCATGTGTTGTTTGTTGTTATGTTTGTTTGTCTATTTACTCTGAGTAGTCAGGTCCAGACCATGTGTTGTGTGTTGTTGTATGTGTATGTCTATTTACTCTGAGTAGTCAGGTCCAGACAATTTGTTGTTAGTTGTTGTATCTGTATGTCTATTTACTCTGAGTAGTCAGATCCAGACCATGTGTTGTTAGTTGTTGTATCTGTATGTCTATTTACTCTCAGTAGTCAGATCCAGACCATGTGTTGTTAGTTGTTATATTTCATAGATGCCAACCCCTTTTGACACAATCAGTAACAGACTATCAAAATTTCCGTATTTTTGAAAAGTTTTCAGTAATCATTCATAAACTTGCATTTACCAATAAAAATTACTGACGAGTGGTTGCAAAATGATGTGCACTAAAATTTGTCGTTCAACATGTTGTCTGTAGTATGCATTCCATTCATTAATTGTTCAGAATGAGATGTTCTCAACTCGTACATTTTCGTTTTGTCAAGGAGAAGTAGAGAAAGGGGGAAAGCTACTTCATAAAATGCAGTTTGCCTCTTCGGAAGTCAGTTAGTTCTCAACAATAGGTTGATAACTCCCGAGAAACCGGAAGCTTTACATTGGCGTTTTCTAAATACCGGACCAGGACGGAAAAGTAATGATCAAAATCCGCGTTTTACAAAATTGAACGGCGATGATTGGAAATCTGTAACTATTCGACTTTGACCGTAATAGCGTAGTTTTTACCGCAAAATCGGAAAAACTACGGAAAAATCGTAATGGTTGGCATCTATGATATTTGTATGTCTATTTACTCTGAGTAGTCAGATCCAGACCATGTGTTGTGTGTTGTTGTATCTGTATGTCTATTTACTCTGAATAGTCAGGTCCAGACCATGTATTGTTAGTTGTTGAATTTGTTTGTCTATTTATTATGAATAGACCATGTGTTGTGTGTTGTTGTATTTGTATGTCTATTTACTCTGAGTAGTCAGATCCAGACCATGTGTTGTTAGTTGTTGTATCTGTATGTCTATTTACTCTCAGTAGTCAGGTCCAGGCCATGTGTTGTGTGTTGTTGTATTTGTTTGTCTATTTACTCTGAATAGTCAGGTCCAGACCATGTGTTGTTTGTTGTTGTATTTGTTTGTCTATTTACTCTCAGTAATCAGGTCCAGATCATGTGTTGTTAGTTGTTATATGTGTTTGTCTATTTACTCTGAGTAGTCATGTCCAGATAATGTGTTGTTAGTTGTTGTATTTGTTTGTCTATTTACTCTGAATAGTCAGGTCCAGACAATGTGTTGTGTTTTGTTGTATTTGTTTGTCTATTTACTCTCAGTAGTCAGATCCAGACCATGTGTTGTTAGTTGTTGTATTTGTTTGTTTATTTACTATGAGTAGTCAGATCCAGACCATGTGTTGTGTGTTGTTGTACTTGTTTGTCTATTTACTCTGAGTAGTCAGGTCAGGTCCAGACCATGTGTTGTTAGTTGTTGTATTTGTTTGTCTATTTACTCTCAGTAGTCAGGTCCAGGCCATGTGTTGTTAGTTGTTGAATTTGTTTGTCTATTGACTATGAATAGTCAGGTCCACTTTTAAGTTTTAACATTCAATAACTAATGTGATATGTTGCAAGTTGGTTTCATATTCAGTGTTGTGCTTAGATTTAAAGGTGTTTGAAATGCATTATTGTTCTCAGTGCTGTAAACTGATTACAGGTATGTTTCATTGTTGTGTCATGATGTGTCTCAAGCTCTGAGTTAAACATCAGTGGTGTGTCTTGATGTGTCTCATGTTCTGTGTTGAACATCAGTGGTGTGTCTTGATGTGTCTCATGTTCTGTGTTGAACATCAGTGGTGTGTCATGATGTGTCTCAAGCTCTGAGTTGAACATCAGTGTTCTGTCATATGATTCATGTTCTGTGTTGAAAGCAAGTGTTGTGTATCATGTTCCTTGTTGAACATCAGTGTTGTGTCCTAATCTGTGTTGACCATCAGTGGTGTGTCTTGTTCTGTGTTGAACATCAGTGTTGTGTCTTAATGTATCTCATGTTCTGTGTTGACCATCAGTGGTGTGTCATGATGTGTCTCATGTTCTGTGTTGACCATCAGTGGTGTGTCTTGTTCTGTGTTGAACATCAGTGTTGTGTCTTGATGTGTCTCATGTTCTGTGTTGACCATCAGTGGTGTGTCATGATGTGTCTCATGTTCTGTGTTGACCATCAGTGGTGTGTCTTGATGTGTCTCATCTTCTGTGTTGAACATCAGTATTGTGTATAGCAATGTTCTGTCATATGATTAATGTCCTGTGTTGAAAGCAAGTGTTGTGTATCATTTTCATTGTTGAACATCAGTGTTGTGTCCTAATCTGTGTTGACCATCAGTGGTGTGTCTTGATGTGTCTTGTTCTGTGTTGAACATCAGTATTGTGTATAGCAATGTTTTGTCATATGATTAATGTCCTGTGTTGAAAGCAAGTGTTGTGTATCATGTTCCTTGTTGAACATCAGTGTTGTGTCCTGTTGTGTGTCATGCTCCTTGTTGAACATCAGTGTTGTGTCATTATATGTATCATGTTTTGTGTTGAACATAACTGTTGTGTGTCATGTTATGTGTTAAACACCAGTGCTGCGTCATGATGTCTCATGTTTTGAATTGAATATCAACATTGTGTCATGTGTCTCATTTTTTTGTATTTGCCAACAATGTTGTGTCATGTGTCTCATGTTTGTTGTTCAGCATCAGTATTGTGTCTTGATGTGGCTCATGTGTTGTGATGAACATCAGTGTTATGTCATGTGTTTCCTGGTCTGTGATGAACACCAGTGTTGTGACATGATATGTCTCATGTTCTGTGTTGAACATAAGTGTTGTGTCATGATGTGTGTTGTGTTTAGATCAGTGTTGGCAGGAAAGTGGTACAGTAGTTGAACTATTTAGAAAACTCATTCACCAAACCTAGCTTTTTTTTAAGTATCCTGCATTTGTGTGTCATGTACTGGTTATGTACAATCTGCTTTGTTTTGAAGTACCTTGTATTTGCATGTAAGTTTACCTACTTGATAGTCAATGTTACAAGTTTACCTATTTGATATTCAATGCTTCAAGTTTACCTAGTACTTGATATTCAATGTTACAAGTTTACCCTCTTGATAATCAATGTTACACGTTTACCTATTTGATAATCAATGTTACAAGTTTACCTACTTGATAATCAATGTTTGCTCCATTCGCCAGGCAAAGCTTCAATTCTTCTACTCTTCCTTTTTTAGCAGCTTCAATAAGTTTCTGTAAGTAAGAAATAGAGTTTACATTTAACAGAATGTAAAGAGTGTAGTAACTGAAATGGTTTTCACACCAGACAATAATAATTATAAAACACTTTAAAACTACAAATTTTTAATTTGGTTAATACAAGGGAAACATTTTACTCTATCCCATGGCTCAACTGGAGACCATTTTTTGAATGTCACTTTTTGTGCAGACCAATCAATATCAATAATTTAAAACAAAAAAAACTGAATTTACATAAATAATTTTAAAGATAATGCTCAAGTTCTACATTTCGACTTCACACCTTTTTATAGTCTGTCAACATCAAAAAGACATCTTGCTTCACTTTTGTTGTTTTTCTAATAACTGTAACGATGTTATGATACATGTATGACGTCATAGTTAATTACTTTCAATTTACAATTTGAAGAGGAAATTTTTGAAATAACACCAAACTGCTGAATCTTATAGATGTTATACATATACTTTCAATGTAAACAAAAGACTGGTCACTGATATTTCAATTATTCACTGAGAGATATCGAAGAGTGCAACATATTTGTTTGTTTTCAAAAAGTTTTATGGTAAATTCTGTTTTGCAACTTTGTAATTAACAGCCATACAAACCGAAATTATTTGCTCTGATTTAACCTATGCTGTGGAACGTACAAAACATATTTATGTTTAACCCGTCCACATTCTGTATGTATGTGCCTGTCCCAAGTCAGGAGTCTGTAATTCAGTGGTTGTCGTTTGTTGATCTGTTACATATTTGTGTATCGTTGATTTTTTTGTGCATAAATTAAGCCGCTTTTTTCCTCATTTGAATTGTTTTACTTTTGTTATTTCTGGGCCTTTTATAGTTGACTATGCGGTATGGTCTTTTTGAAGGACGTACGATGACCTATATATGTTAATTTCTGTGTCATTTGGTCTCTTGTGAAGAGTTGTCTCATTGGCAATCATACCACATCTTCTTTTTTATTTTAGCCAAAAGTGCTGGTCCAGAAAACCGATTAATCAAGTATCATTTTGAAGTGTGGAGTATTTGAGTACTAGTTGACATCCCTACAAATTATCACATGCTTATATTATCTATCAAAAAGCACTAGAATGTTTTGACTTAAAGAAGAAAAAATCTTACATAGTTCCAACTTGCCATTATTTCCTAAAATAGAAAAAAAACAATATCTATAAACTATTGTCAGAGTCATTATTGTTACTATTACATGCAACTGAAAACCAAATACTGTTTTTGAACATGTAACCACAAACATTAACTTGTAAACTATGTAAAAGTTTCAAAGTCAATGCACCATGAAGAGGTGTTTGGGCTATATAATCTCCATGGAAACAATACTTGCAAATACCAATAAATTTGCATACTAGATTTCATTGACTTAACATTAGCAGTTCGTCTTAAACTGATCTAATCATAAACTAATACATGTAAACTAAGATAGTTTCAAAGTCATTAGACTGTGATTGAGGGGTGAGGCCAAATATTCTCCATGGAAGTGAGATATGCCAATGCTTATACAACTGCATACCAAATATCATTGACCTACCACTTGTGGTTCCCTATAAACTGACCTAATCACCAACTAATACATGTAAAATAAGCAAAAGTTTCATAGTCAATAGACCATGACTGAAGGGGCAGGGCCAAATATTCTCCATGGAAATGAGATGTGCAAATGCTTATACAACTGCATACCAAATATGATTGACCTACCACTTGTGGTTCACCATAAACTAGACCTAATCACAAATTAATGCATTGTTGAAGCCGTCGCCACCAACGACGCAGGAAACAGCATACTTATGTCTCGCTTTTTTTTCAAGGCGAGACAAAAAAAAGAAGTCCAAAACACAACCAGATGCTCCGCAGGGCACAGCTTTATACGACCGCAGAGGTCAAACACTGAACAGTTGGGGCAAGTATGGACACAACATTCAAGCTTGATACAGCTCTGAATTTGGATTGTGATTAAATAGTTGACACAACATATGTTTCTTACACAGAATGAATGAACTTAGATTGGACATTTACCTATTATGGTCCAATATCCAAAATCTAAATACATGGTTAGATTCAGCATATCAAAGAACCCCAAGAATTCAATTTTTGATGAAATCAAATAATGTTCAATTTTGGACCCTTTAGACCTCAATGTTGACCAATTTGATAACCGGGCCCAAATATTAAAAATATAAATACATGGTTAGATTCAGCATATTAAAGAACTCTATATATTCAATTTTTGTTAACATGGAACAAAGTTTAATTTTGGACTCCAATTTGGACCAATCCCAACCTTCCTTTTCTGGTCACAAACCTTCTGCTTAAATTTCATAGATTTCTATTTACTTATACTAAAGTTATAGAGCGAAAACCAAATGTCTTCAAACGACGACGCCGAAAAGGCCAACGTCATACCAATATAAACACGACCAAATTTTTTTAAATTTTTGCAGTCGTATAAAAACTTAACACTGACCAATGAACCGTGAAAATGAGGTCAAGGTCAAATAAAACCTGTGTGACTGACATATAGGTCATAAAATATTTCCATACAACAAATATAGTTGACCTATTGCATATAGTATTAGAAAATTAAAGAACCTTAGTGAGCACGCTCACATACCCCACGTCCCCACATTGTCATTGGAAAAATTAAATAAGTATAAGAAAAAAAAATTGTATAAGAAAAAATATTGAATAATAATTTCCTGTCAATATACACATCTACATAGTATGTCCTTATTATCTACAAAATGTCATGAAATTCTGTTGTGTGTTTTCAGAGGAGTTGAGATGACAAACTGTTGCAGAAGTACATTGAAGAAAATAAGTTCAAACGGGCGTAACTCCTAGAAATAAAATTGAATAGTAATTTCCCGTCCATATGCACAACTACATAGTATGTCCTTATTATCTGAAAAGGTTTCATGAAATTCTGTTGTGTAGTTTCAGAGGAGTTGCGATGACAAACTGTTGCAGTAGTACATTGAAGCAAATAAGTTCAAAGGGGCGTAACTCCTAGAAATAAAATTGAATCGTAATTTCCCGTCGATATGCACAACTACATGATATGTTCTTTTCATATAACAAGATTTCGTGAAATTCTATTGTGTGGTTTGAGAGGAGTTGCGATGACAAACTGTTGCAGTAGTACATAAAGTAAATAAGTTCAAAGGGGCGTAACTCCTAGAAAAAAAATTGAATCGCAATTTCCCGTCGATATGCACAACTACATAGTATGTCCTTATTATCTGAAAAGGTTTCGTGAAATTCTGTTGTGTGGTTTGAGAGGAGTTGCGATGACAAGAAACAGGACTGACGGACTGACGGACGGACGGACGGACGGACGGACGGGTCAAAAACATTATACCCTCCGCAACTTCGTTGCATGGGGTATAAAAAGACCAAAACTCAAATTCTATACTTTGACCACTGAAACATGATAAATGAGGTCAAGGTCAGATGACAACTGCCAGTTGGACATGTACACCTTACAGTCCATCCATACACTGAATATACTTGACCTATTGCTTTTAGTATTTGAGATATGAACTTGACCACCAAAACTTAACCTTGTTCACTGATCCATGAAATGGGGTCGAGGTCAAGTCAGTCATGAGGATTTTGCAAGGTACGCACATGTATACCAAATATAGTTATCCTATTACTTATAATAAGAGAGAATTTAACATTACAAAAAAGCTAACTTTTTCAAGTAGTCACTGAACCATGAAAATGAGGTCAAGGACATTGGACATGTGACTGATGGAAACTTCGTAACATGAGGCATCCAGATCTTCCACCTTCTAAAATATAAAGCTTTTAAGAAGTTAGCTAACGCTGCCACCGTAGCCACGGCCTCTGCCAAAAGTCGAAGGCTTGACAAAAATTGAAATAGTTTCTACAGCATTTAGTATTGATATAGTTAAACCAAATTTCTATCATACCAGAATTTTAAACCCAAGTTTGAATAAGTGACATAAGCTCATCACATATCTTAATTTAAAACAATGTAATTGTCCTTTCAAATTGTGAATCAAGTGAAGAATTATGATATATATGTAATGTTTTACCTCATTTTGGTGACTCGAGATCATACATTGACATTCACTTTTCTGTTAGAAAGTTGTCTCATTGGCAATCATACCACATATTCTTGTTTTTGAATCAATACTAAATTCAATAAACAGCTGCGCCATGAGCTCATGATACGCCGACGTCTTGTGTGGAAGTTTTATGCAATAATCATAAATAGTTTCTGAGAAAGTTTAAAGCAATAACCATATATAGTTTTTGAGACAAGGCGGGACATGTGAAACCCCCCACCCTGGTTTTTTTTGGTTTTTTTTAAACTAAATATCATTAAAATAAAATTTTGAATCAAAACCAAAAAGTATACAGATCTTTAGATTAATATAACAAAAAAGTGTGTAAAGTTTTAATACAACAATCATAAATTATTTTTGAGATACGGCGTTACATGTAAAAAAAAACTCCCCTGTTATACAAAATACTCAAGAACTCAAAAATAAAATTTTTAATCATCACCAAAAAGTATACAGATCTTTAGATTAATATAACAAAGAAGTGTGTAAAATTTTAAGCAATAATCATAAATGGTTTTTGAGATACGGCTCGACATGTAAAAAACCCTCCCCTGTTTTACAAAATACTCAATAACTAAAAAAAAATGTTGAATCATCACCAAAAAGTATACAGATATTAAGATTAATATAACTAAGAAGTGTTTAAAGTTTTAAGCCATAATCAAGAATCGTTTTTTAGATACGGTTTGACATGTGAAAAAAACACACACCTGTTTTAGTTACAAAGTGCTGTAACTCAAAAAGTTTTAATCTTATTTTCACCAAAAAGTATACAGATCATTTGACCATCATAAGAAACAACTATATTAAGTTTCATGAAATTTGGAGGAGTCATTCTCAAGTTACGGTGCGACATGTTTACGCCGGACAGACAGACGGACAGACAAGGGTAAAACTTAATGCCCCCTCTGCTAAGGTGGGAGCATAAAAAGGAATACATATATGAATCACATTATCAATTCATGCAATAAATGACTATCCCCCTACTGACCCCTTTCCCTCCTCAAACACACACTACTCTTAATAAAGCAAGAATGCACATGCTGAAATGTCCTGCCTGCTTCACTTTTTATGATTTACTTATGTTGATAGTGACATAAAGATGAATGAAGCTTGACTTGCAGGAAATGGTATCTTTCCACCCTCTTTATATGTCTCGGTTTCTGATTAGTCAAATTTTATGGGAAGGTCCCTTGCTAAAAATAAATATTTCTTGGAGTTATATTATTTTATATGTAAAGTCTAGAGAGAGTCTGAACGACATTGATGGAATGGGAAAATTTGAGTCTTAAAAAAATAAACTTGTAACTCATTACACATACCTCAAATAACACTATTTGGATTTTTTTCACAGAATCTTTTACAAATTTACTATCTGGATGTTAAGTTCGATTCAGACAGAAACAAACAGTTTTTTCTTAAATACTTTTTATAATTAATCCTTTACCTGGAGTCTTATATTTCCAATCGGGTGTTGGTAGACGAAATAATTACAGTTGATATACTTGGGTAGGCCTGCTCAAATTGATTCAGACAACAAAGGTAGGCGTGACATACATCATTGTGTAGATAAATCCATTTATATTTAAGGCATAACAGGTTTTAGTGAGATTGAAAACCGAGAAATCGAAATATAACGGAATTTCACAACCAGGTGAAATTTTTCAAAAATTTGAGTTAAGTACCTTGTGTTATTTTAAGGTATATTGGATTTTTTTTTTCTGAGACAAGTGCCTATGATAGTTCATGTATGATGTACTAACCTTTAACAAAAGCCTGACTGGAAAGGGATCAACTCCACTAGACAATGGTCAACTTGACTAGACAGGGATCAACTTGACTGGACAGGGATTAAATAAATACTGATGATAGATGTTTTAAATGAGAATATACATGTTTTTATTTCAGGTTGAAATTATAATAATATGTTATAAAGATGCTTGTTTATTGTTTGATACAAATTTGACCTCTTTCATTGATTAGTTGCTGTGTCATTGATATAGACCTCTAAACTTTCACTTATACCATGTATACAAGATGCATTCTTTGTTTTAGTGTCTTTGGTGTATAAAATGTGAAACATATCTGTCAATTACCTCCCCCTGGTAGAGTTAAAATTCTTCAAGCGTCTCTCTTTTGAAACAAATTTCAGAAGTAAATGATCATATACTGTAGATACTCGCTTATAAGTCGGAAGTTTGGGAGTAAAATTCAGAATCCAGAGAGGGGTACCGACTTATTAGCGAGATCCAGCGACCAGAGGAAAAATCCAAGCTCGAGAAAAGTGGTCAGGAGTGAATTTCCTGGTCAAAACTACGTTGGTGATTGCCAAACCTACATAAATCCCTAAATTAAAAGTTTTTGTTGAAAATAAATGACTACAATATTGTTTTTGTGTTTTATTTATTCTCTGTTAACCTTTTTCTGTCAATTTGTGTTGAATTTCCGACTGTTTCCGGTTTGTGTATTGATGGTCAAATGGTTTGTGCATAAACCCAAAAAGAAAGAGCCAAGAACCAAAAATGAAAACGAGATAACAATGTACCAACTATGTAAAAGGATGCATTCAGCGGAGCTATTGTGTCATTATTGTGATATCATGATATCAATTCAATACTTATAAATCATACAATAATCAAAAATAATTTTAAGATTCATTCCCAAGATCAAAATATTTTATTCATTAAAATGTCTCAGGTAAACACAAAGATTACAAAATTGATTGGCAAGCCAATATAATCCATTGATAACCCCTAATTAAGAGACAAAGAGTTGTATTCACTAAAGGTGTGAAAAACATCAGTGATAGGTGACCAGATGACACTAATGAGTTGGGAGTTATTTTAATATAAAGTTGATTAGCTTCACTTAATTTTTTCAATCCTTTAATCATCACAATATAATAAGAATTATGAAGTGCACATGCTCCTTTATGTGTGCTGTGAAAATATTGATTGACTTTAAAAATTTTCAGGTTCATATTGGTTTATGTTCGCTTTTCTCAAACAATAGGTTGTTAGTCATACCCTACAAAATCATTGATGCATTACGTAAACAACACATGTCTAATCTGTAATCAAACAGGGAACAAAACAACAGGAATAAATACATCTTTATTGTCAGCTGCAAAAAAAAATGTCCAAATTTTGTCCGACTTAATATACGAGGGTCAAGACTAAATCCTCAGAATTTGGAGATGAAAAGGGCATCTGACTTATAGTCGGATCGACTTATAGGCAAGTATCTACGGTATATTAAAATATAGTTCACATATAATAAACACTTACCTATAACACCAGCTTGACTGGACAGTGATCAAAACAACTGGTCAATGATCAACTTGACTGGACAGGTATCAACTTGACTAGACAGGGATCAATTTGGCTGGACAGGGATTAACTTGACTGGACAGGGATCAAGTAAATACTGATGACAGATGCTTAAAATGAGAACATAAATGTTTCTATTTGATGTTGAAATACTACTAACATATTATAAAGATGCTTGTTTATTGTTTGATACCATTTTGACCTCTTTCATTGATTGGTTGCTGTCTCATTGATATAGACCTCTAAACCTTTACTCATACAGGATGCATTCTTTGTTTTTTCCGTCTTATTTACTACAAAAACACAGGTCTTGTGATATTTTGAATGTGAATAATATCTGTTGATTTTCTCCCCTTGTCAGAGTTAAAATTCTACTTTCAGGTCTCTTTTGAAGTAAATTTCGGTAGTAAATGATCCTATATAGTTCACATACAATGTACACTTACCTTTTAATAGGAACTCAACTGGACAAGGATCAAATTGACTGGACAGGGATTAAATTGACTGGACAATGATTACATTGACTGGACAATGATTAAATTGACTGGACAATGATTAAATTGACTGGACAGTGATCACAAGGACTGGACAATTATCACATAAAAATCAATAATAGACATAATAGATGTTCAAATTGAAAATATAAATGAAATAAAAACAACACGTTATAGAGACACTTGTCTTTTTTTTAAAACCACGTTGACCTCTTTTGTTGATTGGTTGCTGTCTCATTGAAATATACCTCCCATCTTACGTTCATACAGAACAAGTTGATTTCTTAGTTAACAACTCTATTTTTAATTATGCTTGCAATGTTTAATTAGTTTCGACTCCCAAATGTAATTTATTTTGTAATTGTGTCATTTTATTTTTTGTATCCCGTCACAAAAGTTGCTGAGTGCAAAATGTTAATTTTGTTCTAAAAGGATTAAAAAGCACTTGTCTAATGCTATTAAAAATGAATCCAATAGCTAAGTTCTAAATTATCTAACCTTTAAGAATTTTCACAATTAAAATTCCAATATATTTATTTCTGAGTTTCATTTGATAAAATAAATCATTAAACGTTTTAATACAATTTGATTTGTGTGTCTTGTTTACTATAAAATATTGGTCTTGGGTATTTTGAAAGTTCAAACTATTTGTTGATTATCTCCCCTTTATGAGTTTGAATATTTAACATTAGAAACAAATTTCAGTATCAAATTGATCCTATGTAGTAGTTCACATATGATGTACTTACTTATAACAACAGCCTGACTGGACAGGGATCAAATCCACTGGACAAGGTTCAACTTGACTGGACAGGATCAACTCCACTGGACAAGGATCAACTTGACTGGACAAGGATCAACTTGACTGGACAGGGATCAAATCCACTGGACAAGGTTCAACTTGACTGGACAAGGATCAACTTGACTGGACAGGGATCAACTCCACTGGACAAGGATCAACTTGACTGGACAAGGATCAACTTGACTGGACAGGGATCAACTCCACTGGACAAGGATCAACTTGACTGGACAGGGATCAACTCCACTGGACAAGGATCAACTTGACTGGACAAGGATCAACTTGACTGGACAGAGATCAAATCGACTGGACAGGGATTGACTTGACTGGACAGGGATCAAATAAATACTGATGATATATGTTTAAAATGAGAATATAAATGTTTCTATTTCAGGTTTAAATATAATTATAACATATTATAAAGATGCTTGTCTATCATTGCCTATTGTTTGATACAAATTTGACCTCTTTCATTGATTGGATGCTGTCTCATTGATATAGACCTTTAAACCTTCACTTTTACAAGATGTTTTAGGGTTTTGTTTATTACATAAATAAATTACACAAATCTGGTGTTGTGATATTTTGAATGTAAAATATATCTGTTAATTATCTCCCCCTGTCAGAGTTAAAATTCTACATTCGCATCTTTTTTTAAACAAATTTCAGTAGTAAATGATTCTATCTAGTTCACATACAATTAAACTTACCTATAATAGGAAGTCAACTGGCAAGGATCACATTGACTGGACAATGGTCACACGGACTGGACATTGAACACAAGGACTGGACGATTATCAAATAAAAAACAATAATCATGATAATAGACATTATAGATGTTCAAACTGAAAATATGAATGAAATAAAAACAACACATTACAGACACTAATCTATTTTTAAATAAAATGTTGACCTCTTTTGTTGATTGGTTGCTGTCTCATTGACATAGACCTCCCATCTTACAATCATAAAGAACAATTTGATTTCTACATGTTCTAAGTTAACAACTCTTTTTGTAATGCTTGCAATGTTTAATTAGTTTCAACTTCCATGAATTTTTGTTATTGTGTCAGTTTATTTTTTGTATCCAGTCACAAAAGTTGCTAAGTGCAAAAGTTTAACATTGTTCTAAAAGAATTAATACAAATACTGGTCTAATGTTATTTAGAATGAATCCTATAGCTCTGGATTATCTCCCCTTTAATACAAACACTGGTCTAATGCTATTTAGAATGAATCCTATAGCTCTGGATTATCTCCCCTTTAGTACAAACACTGGTCTAATGCTATTTAGAATGAATCCTATAGCTATGGATTATCTCCCCTTTAATACAAACACTGGTCTAATGCTATTTAGAATGAATCCTATAGCTCTGGATTATCTCCCCTTTAGTACAAACACTGGTCTAATGCTATTTAGAATGAATCCTATAGCTATGGATTATCTCCCCTTTAATACAAACACTGGACTAATGCTATTTAGAATGAATCCTATAGCTCTGGATTATCTCCCCTTTAATACAAACACTGGTCTAATGCTATTTAGAATGAATCCTATAGCTCTGGATTATCTCCCCTTTAATACAAACACTGGTCTAATGCTATTTAGAATGAATCCTATAGCTATGGATTATCTCCCCTTTAATACAAACACTGGTCTAATGCTATTTAGAATGAATCCTATAGCTATGGATTATCTCCCCTTTAGTACAAACACTGGTCTAGTGCTATTTAGAATGAATCCTATAGCTCTGGATTATCTCCCCTTTAATACAAACACTGGTCTAGTACTATTTAGAATGAATCCTATAGCTCTGGATTATCTCCCCTTTAATTCACATTTACAATTTCAATATATTTCTGATTTTCATTTGATAAAAAAATCATTAAACGTTCCAATACAATATCAATGTAATGTTCACTGACCTATAGATAGTAATAACTTGACTGGACCTTGAATCAATAAATACTAATAGTAGATCTTCAAACTGAAAATATAAAAAAATACATGTAGCTCAATTTCAGTTTGTTTCACGTTTATATAAATATTGGTAAAACTTTCCCTGAAATTTTATGTACCTGTCATGAATTAAAAAAGAAAAGGTACATGTACCATACAAAGCTAATTAGTGGAAAAGTTTTTAGGATATATTCATTATAGCATGAAGTCATTCTGTATCCTATGCTATTGCACAATACTTAATCAGGGCTCGACATTACCGTTTGTCCGATTGTCCGGGACAAGTGGAAATAGGTGTCGGGCAAGTAGATTCATCATACTACTTGTCCGATGGGACAAGTGAAAAAATCGATGTCAGATGTTAATAGATCAAATTAAAGACTTATACATTCCTAAAAATATGAATGATTGTTTTATTGATCATACAAAATGAAATAAATATTCATTGATTGAACCAGAGACATATAAACTTGTATATTATGTCTCTGATTGAACGTATTTGAACATGCTGGCAGCCATTGACCAGGGGAAAATAAGTAAGGGGAAGGAAACCAAATGTAAATGTTTCTTCTTAGTATAAGCCTTTTGAATTAGGAGCACCTCCATATGCATGATATGGAATTTTACCTTAACTTTAAAATTTTAAATTAAAGTTTGTATCATTTGATTTTGCTTTTAGGCATAACATTAAATTAAAAAAGGTATTATTTAATAAGATCTATAGTTAAAATAATAAGTTAAGATGGAAAAATTAGATAAAATCTAAAAAGGCAGATTTTTTACTAAAATGTTTGATGTACTTCATGATCATATATCAATGTATGTAAAAATCAAGACAAATTGTAAAATCATGTTTGGTACCATCAATAAATTAAAAAGGTGTATTTGCAAACAAGGTGCCAGGTATATTTAAACCATACCACCACTTCAGAATGAATATAGGTCCATGAATAGGAGAACCTAGTGGTATGGGAAGAGATATGATTTAATGAACGACACATGATAGTGACAATGTGTTAGAGAGCTCAGTCTTGCAAATAAGCCTTCAGTCTGAAATAATAAAATGAATTTTGATGTAGTATTCATATAACATAACAAAATGCTCCCTTTATTGATCTTTATTAGGTACAATCAAAGGGCAAGTGTTATTATTGCATATAACATGTATAATCAATATGGAGAATTTTCAACTATAAATTCGGACAAGTGAGTTATGAGTTCGGACAAGTTGATTTTCTTGCAACTTGTCCGAAGGGACAAGTGAGAAAAAATGATAATGTAGAGGCCTGTTAATATAATATAATAGTTTATTATTTACACATCTTGTTTGGTGTGTATCTCCTGCCATATCAGCAGTCAGGGGCATTACTTAAACAAGTAACAATTAAAATTACCTATACAAGAGGCTAAATATATTTAATAATAGTACGGGAGCACATGTATTTGTTTTGGTAAAACACGTGTGTTTGTTTATTGTTTACACCAACACGTGTTTTTAGAATACCTGTAATGTTTACAATATATTCCATTGGACAATATTTTGTCGCATTGCGACTTAAAAACAGGTATTCTAGGTATCGTATGATTTTTGGCTCGTGTTTCTCGTGCTTGTTGTGTGATATAAATTAAATGGAATTTATAATGTTATTATTCGAAGTTCTGCCTTACACCGGTTAGCATACGCCGTACTTCTGCATTGCCTGTATTAACCCCCCCCCCCCCCCACCCCAACCCACTATCAACTAGACCATCTATTGTTTTTTATGATATAAGTAGTTATTTAGTTACAATAATTTATTTAACTTGTATTTATTGTTTTTTAGATTGGTGTATAATCTGTATATATTATGGATGGCTGACTGTGATCGAGCCAGTATGACTGTTTTCTAGTAGTGTCTCAATGAGAATAAGCCGTTGTGTGCTTGGATGTTTTTGAAACGAACTGTTTTGATTTAATATTTGATTTACATTCGTAAATAAAAGTATGCTACCCTCACAAGGAGAGCTCATTTCTGATACATGTGTTGAGTTTTATTGTATAAATAATTTATGTTCGTTTAAGTCTGGCGAATTAGAACATAATTTAAATATAACTTATATAAGTTATTTTTCTGAATATTATTTTTATAGGTGTCCAATAATACAGATTTTACTAGCTTTAAATAATTTTCACAGTCATGTGGTTATTTTTCCCTTGATATATAAAAACAAATTCTTCCTAAACACTAATTAACTTTCTGACACATAGATTGGTCTCTTGGGACTATCAAATTATCATTTTCTTCTAAAATCTTGAAGGTAGACTGATATAAATAGATAGATACTTGTGAATTAATTAAGACCTGAAGTTATTTATAATGTGTAACCCAAATCAATTACATATGTGCCTTAGATAAGTGTAATTGCTATTTTTTTTCAAAAATGTATAAAATAATTTATGCAAGTAATATTTTTGTCATTATTCTTAAAGTAACCCTTTATCTCTATACTCCTCTCAAATCTGATAAATTCTTTATTTTATGATATAAAATGTTGTTTAAAATCATGAAAACTACATTTAGTCTATGTTTCTATTGAAAATTAAAATAACTCTATTTAGTAATTTTATTATTTTTAAAAACAAAAATTACTTATATAAGTAACTAAAAAAAATAACTTGTTTAAGTAACGCCACTGACTGATCAGTATAAAAGCCCAAAAAATTATGAAGAAACAACCCCCCCCCCCCCAATTTTTTTTTCTTTTAACCCCCCTTAGAGTAATTACCCCCCAACTGTTATGGTACCTTGCAGTACAATTTCAGAGAGATCGACACATTTAAACACAAGTCACCTTAACTTTATACGACCGCAGAGGTCGAACCCTGAACAGTTTGGGCAAGCATGTCAATTAAAATCTGTACTCAACTTTACTGGTTGAGCAAAAAAATGGACTTTTCAGACTCTGAGCTGTTTGTTTGAAGTGAATGTACTCAACACATTTAATATGATTTTTGTCTATTGCCTGATAAACTACATTTAGTAATTCATCACATTTACAGTTTCTCTGCTATAAGTTTACAGCTACAGTGTGTGAATATTTCAACAACATGGATATGAAATAATTTATTGCTTTATGCTAGACAGAAAACCCTATTATAGCTAATATGTATATATTTATTTATGTAAATAAATACTGTTTATATAATTTTAAAGTTTCATAATATTCTGAATTAACTGCACAATTTACCTGAATCACTTTCCTTCTTTCTATATAACAGATCTATGTAGGCCACATATATATATATATCTAACATGTCTAAGAGGACATTATTGTTTTTATATTTCTGTACTCTTTTCTTCAGCATTCACTATGTTTTAGACCTAAAAAAAAAAAAGAGTATCTAAATAATAGTTTTTTTGTGTTGAAAAGTAAGAAATCTAGTCCCAGTGAGTGAGTTTCAATTCTAAAATAAAATAGTTGCCCCATTTATAAACACATTAGACATGTGTTTGTGTCAAGTCAAGAAGATTAACACAAGTTACAGGGCCAAATATTCTCAATGTAAATGAGATGTGCTAAGGCTTATATATATATGCATTCTTGAGTTATTGTCTGAAAACTGAAAAATCCCCCTTTTTTAATGAATATAACCCCATAACTCGGTAACGTAAAATCTGAAATTTATAAATAAACAGCTGCGCCATGAGCGCATGATACGCCCGACGTCTTGTGTGGAAGTTTTATGCAATAATCATAAATAGTTTCTGAGAAAGTTTTAAGCAATTACCATTTATTGCTTTTGAGACTCGGCGGGACACGTGAAACCCCCCCACCCTGTTTTTTTTTTTACAAATATCACTAAAATAAAATTTTGAATCAAACCAAAAAGTATACAGATCTTTAGATTAATATAACAAAGAAGTGTGTATAGTTTCAAGCAATAATCATAAATTGTTTTTGAGATACGGCGCGACATGTAAAAAAAAAACCTCCCCTTTTTTACAAAATACTCAAAAATGGGGAATGTGTCCATGGGACACAGATGATGCCCCCCGCTTGCATATACATGTACCATATAAACATGTAACACACATAACTGAAGAATGATAAAAGTGATGCTACCCAAATTTGAAATTGATCTGAGTTTTGCAGTAATAAGAATATATTGCTTATAAGTTTCATAACATTTGGTTCAGGCATACTTAAGCAGGGATCTCCATGGCCTGTTTAACGATGGAGCCCCGCCATCGTTCAAATGACTTGCGCCATCGTCAAATGACTCGCGCCATCGTTAAATTGTCTTGCGCCATCGTTAAATTGTCTTCCGCCATCGTTCAAAACTTCATCGTTTTTTGTAGCCCGACGCCATTTTTTTATCAATTATAATCAAATGCATGTAATTGCATAACCCTTAGGCTTTTTATGTTATAATCCAATACAGTTCTAACGCCTGAGGGATATCCGGATTAAGATCGCTAATTTCTTGTACCTGAGCTTGTACAGGTAGATCAACAAACCAGACAGGAGAATACTATCTGAGGATAGACGATCCATTTGTCGAAGTAATCAACTAAGTTTCAGCAAATGATTATGATCATTTAGATTAAATAAATTAATTAATAAATTAATCCAGTTACAAAGAAAACAGTTTAACAAGTCGAACACGTGCTTTATTTTGACTTATGCAATCAGCATCCCCCTTTTTTAAGAAGTACAAAATAAGACGCAAAACAGTAAATATTATTTCATCGCAAATAACTCGAGTACTGCTGTAACGATAATTTAGAATTACTTTAAAAGTTTAAAAGTAAAAACTTAAATATTTCCTGTAAAGAAATATCGTATCTAAATTCCGAATTCATTTCGTATATTACAATCAAATTGATACATCCGCGGTTCCGGTTTCTATTCAGACTCGAAAGATGCATGTTGCACAGCATCAATTTTTCCAGATAAAGTCATTAAAAACCTTTTCATTTGTCAACGTTTGCTTTACAAATCTCTTTACAGTGTCAGATTCAGGCGTTTGCCTTCCAACTGTTAACCTTTTACATAACCCGTACGAATTGTTTTGTTGTAGCTGCAAATCAGCCATACCGGTAATGGGCTCTGAATTTGACAGTGTCCACGAAAAATAAGCTCCACATCAGATGATTTTTAACCCCCATAACAATTACCAAAAATAAAAGAAATCTGCATGGGGACCTTCATGACAGCTTTTGGTCATTCTCGACTAAGGGGGGACCATGAAGACTTGGCATTTGAATGGTTAAAAACGGCAATAAATGAAAATACTGATACTTCTAATTCTATAATGAAAATTCAAATAAATATAATTTAAATAAGCAATGAATTAGCATGTTCACCATTCCTTGTATGGAGGGATAAAATACTTCCGATCGCGCTACACTGTACAGCGTAGACAAGGTTTGTAATGGTGAAAGTTCCTCCATGGTTCAATTTTCATCCATGGAGATCCCTGCTTAAGGTCAAGTAACAGTAAATGAACGACGTCTAGCGGATTCCGCGAAATATTGCGACGTTTTGTACGAATTACGTCCCTTTGACCAGATTTTGCAATGTAAAAATTGCACCCGGCGACTTTTCGATGGAACAACGTCAACGGTTTTGACGGAAAGTATGTAATTTCTATGAGAATGAACTTATTTTTTTTAAATTAAAAATTGAAAATGAATATGAAAACAGTCCTGAAGACGATCTTCCAAATGGAAATCAGGACGTAGGGTGGTAGAGTTTGTATATCTGCCGACCAGTTAAACATGTTGAAACAAGTGTAAAAAACTGTTGCTCGCTACTATTTCTACATAATTGTGATGAGAAAAAACAGTGTGGTACCGGAAGTACTTATATGTTGTATGTCAAAACTGTCCTTTCAAAAACCCTATATTCACTGGGAAAAGACATCGTCAAGCAGAAAATAAGCAGAAGCTAGGGGTGCAAGTTTGGGACATTAATACTAAATATTCAAAAACTAAGTATTGTACGGTAAGACTATTTATCACATATTTTGAAAATTATCACACCAGTCGGAACAATTAAAAATATTTTCAAATTAGAGAAAAGGAAATGAACCACATAAACTAATACTGGTCATAAATTCGCCGCTGCTGTCAGTCAGTCATAGATGGCACTAAACTATAATACACTTAAATTAATTAACCTTGTTCACGGCTGGAACAATAGTTTAATTATTCATACACAGTTTTTAGACTATAACAAATTAAAATAAACAAAAATGATGTTTCACGATCATTAATCCATCGCTACATTTTGTATTCTAACGGTTGTTGTTTTTTTGGTTTTTTTTAGTAATGGTGTTTTCTTTCACGTTCGCAATTTCGATGTTAAAAATAGAACACAAATCTTTAAATAGATACATGTATAAATAGTATATGGTTTGAAGATCTATACATGGCTTAGTATCCTAATAGTCTTGATTCGTATGGTTGTCTTCTCAAAGGAATTGTTATATATATATGGGTAAAAATATCCGAATAAAAAAAATGTACCCTAGCTGAAAGCATCTCAAATATACTTAAGAACTGTTGTCAATTATATCGGTCACCTCTATATCATAGTACTACTATATATACCGACTGAAAAATATGCAGTGTCACAGACTTTCAGTACCTAAAGTTCAATGTAAATCCCGTAAGTAGTCAGTACTTCAATAAGACAGCAACCAGACAACAATACAAGACCAAAAGAAAATTAAAAAGGAAAAGACATCGTATGATATGCATTTGTCAGGGGATGGGGGGGGTTTCATGATCCCGAAATCTCGGACTTTAAAACATGAAATCCTGAGGTTCCGAATTTATAGAAATTTCAATCCCGCCATCCCGAAATTTGAAAAAAAGAATAGCCGGATCCAGAAAGGATCAATCCCGAAATCCCGTGCTTAAAAACACCCGATCCCGGAGTCCAGTTTAAGGTCCCGTTTAAGGCCCCCCCTCATTTCTGTAGATTGACTAAATAACAAAACACAATATTACCAGTCATGTCTCAGCCTGTGTGCGATTGTTTTTTTTTTGTTTTTTTTTTCGGTTTGGGGGGGGGGGGGGGGGGGGGGTATTTTTGTAGGCATATTAAACATAAATATGTACATCTGTTTTTAGGTCATATCTCAACCTCCGTATATTTGTTTTTACACGATGTATTTTCTGGAAAATACACTGTACTACAAAGACCGTGCAATGTCTTGAGAGAAAGCGAAATTCAGAGAGAGAAGCACATTAATTTATTGTCACATATAATTAGATCTCAAAGGGAGTTGCAGAATAACGGATACTGGCGAATGTCAAAAATTGAACAAAAAAGTTTGCAAAATTATAAAGAATAACAACGGAAAATAAAATAATTATTAAAAGATAAAGAACATTTAGGTACACACTTCATATGGACCCTTAAAAATCGTTGGATTATCTCGGTGTTACTGGTCAGTAATGAATAAAAAATCACTGGTCAATTTAAAGGTTGTTGTAAGTGATGCAATATATTCTTATTTTCCTGTTCCCCATATGTAACTTCCAGTTTTTTAAAGTTTACATCCATCAAAGCCTTAGTTTAATTTAGTTTCCTGTCATTACTACCCCCCTTTATTTGTCGCATGTTGCGTATCATGTACTGATTCTATATATACTTTGAGCATACATATGTACACTTATGGAACAATAACCATTTAGTCAACTTTTTAAAACGTTTTTGTAGACTTGTATACAATAAATTTGATACCGAACAAAAAAGATAATAACAAAGATGACAGTTTGTCTGCGTGTTTTACTTGTTAACTTGAAGATGTATTAATAACTACACGACACTCTTTCAAGAATTTGTAGAATCATTGATATAATGTTTGTTTATATATGCGATATTAAGCAGCAGTATATGGACAGAACACGTTCTGTCGTGATATAGTACCAAAACACAAGCTATTACATATTCCGCTGCTAAAAAATCCGTTTTTTTTTCAAAAGTGTCCAAATCATTATCTGAACGGATAAAAAGTGTAAACAGATGACTTACAAGATAGTCTAAGAGATTTATGAATTCGTTACCCAAAAATGACAAAGTTCAACTGTCTCTCATTAGAGCAAAATTTAATATCAAAAAAGATCAAAACCTTGACCACATGTAAACAGACAGCAAAGTACGTTCCATGATTCAAACTGTAGATGTTTTGCGGAATAACTATAAACTATAAAGGGGGCGGACGGACGGTCAGACGAAATGACGGACGGACAGACGTACAGAGGTAGTTGAAGGGGGCATAAAAAATATAGCTTCAATTACATCTTTTATTACGTCAACTTGTTGACAGTAACCCTGATGATTTCTATTTTTAAGTTTTTACCATTTTTGCGTTCATGTACTTACAACGTATTTTTGTCTGAATTAGTAATTGTTTTAGATAGGTATATTAATAATGAACATACATGTACCACATTTTTTACAACGTATAATTTCTTTTTAACATGTTCCATAAAAGAGGGGTTTGCGGCATTCAGAATAATGGGCAAAAATTGCAGAATAAAATGCAAAAACGAAAAAAAAAGTGTATAATGGGGTGCTAAAATATAAAGAATAAAGAATATTGGTAATACTAAATAAAAATTTATGATAATTATCCAGACTCTTATGATAAAAAGTATCTATAAATACGAAACACATAATCATCGTGCATAATCAACACGAAGAACGTTGGAAATTATAAGCATGATAACTTGACTTAAAAATTACGACGTCACGAATTTTGATGGTTTTTTTTTTTTTTGCCAAAATGTTGTGTTTGCGTCGCTTCTACAGGGAAAACGAAGTCGGTGACCATATTTTTTTTAATATCATCTAATTCGTAAGACAAAGAAGAAAAAAGTATTGATTTAAAAAAAAATTCTATGGAGCGGTTCTCGTGATTTATACCAGAAACCGAAAATTGTAGAAGGAAAATATAGATTTACCCTATATATTCAATGTAATTTAGTACCCTCTGGGACCATTTTAAAAATGGATTTTTCTTGAAAACGAAGTCGGTGACATATACTTTTTTTTACATTTTCTGATGTATATTTTCAATATCTAATAGAGTTCTAAATTTTAAAAAAATCTATGGACTAGTTTATTTACTGATCCTTGACCTTAAGTAAGAGAACAGAAACGAAAAAATCAGCAATATTTCCTTTTGTAAAGGGGCATAACTCTAGAACAGTAAAAGTGACACCACCGAAAATCAATCTTGATCTGTATTTTGTGGTAATAAGCATTTTGTATAAGTTTCATAAAATTTGGTTGAGGCAAACTTGTTAGAGAATGGAAACAAAAAATCAGCTTTTGTAAAGGGGCATAACTCTAGAACGGTTAAAGTGACACCGCCAAAAAACTAGATCTGTATTTTGTGGTAATAAGCATTGTGCATAAGTTTCATAACATTTGGTTGAGGCAAACTTAAGTTAGAGAATATAAACCAACATTGGGACATACATTTACATACATGACATACGTATGGACAGACAAGGGTAAAGCTTATTGTCCCCTCTGCTACCGCGGGGGTCTAAAAACGGAGAGGGAGAAAAACAGAGAGTATGAAAAAATAAAACGAAAATTTAATTGAATGATTGTTGGTTGCCTTACGTCCAGTGGTAAATATTTCATGCATATTCAGGACGAACGAGAATTTGAAAAGTCATGCTTAACATGCCTAACAGATTTCCCCTGCCCTTGGCTCTCTAGTAAACATGGTAAAGAAACTTCTGAAATAAATTTAATTTTTGCACAATTTGTAGAAAACACCCACCTCTTGCTAATTAAAAGTATATACAAATTATTACAATATATTAATTTGTTGGCAATTTCATAGATAAAAGGGACACTTAATCATTTATTATGAATACATACATGTATTAATTAGTCATTTCTTCCCTCGTTTCAAAACTTATAAAATGTCATGGATCTATCTATACCATGTATACTGGCTATCATTCAAAAAACATTGCAAAATTGCCCTTCAGATGTCTTTTGGTTGTTTTGCTGTTGGGTTTCTGTCTTATTAAAGTTAACCATATATATCCTTTTATTCATACGCATAAACAAATATCACAAACATACTTTTTTTTGAGATACAGTTAAAAATTTAGAATCATACAAGCTTACAATAAATTACTTCAATATTTATTGGGAAATTCAGGACAAGTAACTTTTTTCTCAGGCCAAATAAAAAAGTATGTGTGGTTCCAGTATACATCTGAAAAAAAGTTAGGGTAGTGAGGTAGGTAGGGATTTTTTTTTATTTTATGTTTTTTTTTTACATTGAGTCTATGGGAGCAACATTCTGACTTTAACAGTGCTTAATGAAAAATGACAATAAATCTTTAGGGTAGGCTATTTTTAAGCCGAAAAAGTAGGGACGGTAGGGTTACTGGAACCACACATATATTTTTATTTGGCCTCAACAAGTAAATTTAGTTTTTAGTTTTACTTGCCTAGGGACAAGTTCTCACAACAAATATTTCCACAACCCTGTTCATTTCTGTCAATCATACATGTATTTGTTTTTCATTAACTGTTTTGTTATAATTCAGGCGTTTGTTTTCTCCTTTGAATTTATTGTTCCACATTTTTCATGTCGGGGCCTTTATAAGCCAACTATACAGTATGGATTTTTCTCATTGTTGAATCCTTACCGTTGCCTATGTTTGCTGACATTCCCTTCATATGAGTGTCTCATTGGCATTCAAACTACATCTTATTTTCATATTATGACATTATCCTTTTATAAAAAAAAACCTCAACATTCCCTATTATGATATTGCATAACTCAATCAGTAAGTCTACGTTAAAATCTCCAGTTAAGAGAACAACCATTTAACTTCAAGGGGAAGCTTATGGTTTTTTCCTAGTTTGATGATTTTTTTAAAAAAATATTCTGTTCAAGCAGATGACAAAAAAAATATTCTAAATCCAGATTTTCCCCATACCTTATAGTGTTAAATTTTGAAAAAGATAATTTGATAGATAGCCTTCTGGGGCGTAGCTCCATATACGCTGTCACGCCATGGCGTGCACATCGTGGGGTCTAAAAAAATTATTTACGCCGGAAAATAAAATAAAATTACAAACGAGTAATAACGAAATATAAAATTTAACTTAACCAAGCAAATTAGAAAACGATACAGTATAACTATTTTAATAACGTCACAATTATATTTCAATATGTAAAATCAACTCTGACCGAAATCGTTTTTAATTTATTTGCGTGAATTTTCCGGTACTCTACGTAAAAAGCATAAAAAGCCAGTGATTGGGAAGGACGTGCGCCCTGCGCCTATAGCGCATATTGACAATAAATGGCGCATACAGTGACAAATGTAAGCGCCCACGTGGCGCACAATATTTTTCACTTCGTTTCGAAACGTTTAGATATCATCAAATGAATTTCCGATCGTGTTCCGTGCGCCATGTGTTTGTACACAACTGCGTAATGTTCCTCCAATAATAGGAGCACCTTATATTTTTTGGGACGTCTCGGGTGTTTCCCTATGATAATAGAACCATGCGATGTAACATCTCGGGTGTTTTCCTATTGTAATAATAGAACCATGCGGTCTAACTGATAACCCGAAAAACGTAATTAAGCATCATTCATGATATATATTTTTTTGTAAACAACTTTACATTTGTGAAATTTGGCTAGTACAGACGAGATCTAACTCTAATAATAATCTCATGTAGTTTAGCTTGTTATTATTTCGATTAAAGAACCCGAAAGACTTTTTAGGAATATAGTTTTTGTCTCCATAAAAGACGCTTTATTGTCCTTGTCATTTTTTGGTCTTTGGCTCGTTTTGACATTTTGCAAAAACATGACTTCAGCGATTTGTTGTTTTGTTCTATGAATTAATGGTACTCTATACTGTTATTCTTGTCACCGTGATGACGTTTTAATAATACAAGAAGTGCAGAGGAAATGCCTGAAATGTCCTCTGATACGGAACGTCTGGAATAAGTATGGTATCGACGAAGACCCAAATTTAATGTACAAAAAAAAACCCATGAACATGAACAAGGCAACAGTACCAGTTTAAACATTGTAAATAAATGTTAACTTAATTACAATGTATTGTTGGGGTTGGAAGAAGTTATTGTATATTCATTGAAATTGAAATTACAAAATCACAGGAACAATATCAATGATTTTATTTAAAATCATAAAGGTAAGTACCAACACCTCTTTGCCAAAATATACTGATACTCTTTTTTTTTTTTTTACAGAAGTCAATTCAAAGGGCCCACTCATTTGACAACATGGCCCATTATTTTTTAAAATGGCCCATTGAATTCATTTTTGAGGGGCCCTGGGCCCATAGTAAAAAAACCCTTCCAGATCACTGAAAGCAACATAAACATGAGCAGTTCAAAGCGTGACAAGCCTAAATGGCAAACTTTAGACGATTTTTTCACTAAAAATCCTACTAACAGTACCAATAGTGATAGTCATGCAGAAACACAACCAGCAACAAATCAGGACAATATAGACTCTGAAACTTCACAAATTGACGATGTCAGAACTTAGCTTTAGCGCCACATCAGTGTCAATGTCAAAGACAGTACAAAAAAATCTGGGACCATCTTATCCAGATATTTCTTTGTTGAAAGATTCGACATCCTTAGGAAAAGATGTAAAATTACAACTTTTGACCGACAAATGGAAAGATGTCCACACCTTCAAATTTCCGACAAGGTATATTAACTCTATTTCAATAAAAAAAATATATAATGCGCTTCGTGGAACTAACAGGGCTGCAGGGGTTGTAAACCCACGTCTTTGTTTGGATATAAGGGTTGTAAATTTCGTACATAATTTTGGCAAAACATAACCAATTGACTTTTGTTCCATTTTTATCTCGCAACATTGGATCCGACCCTGAACAATTTAATGAATTACAGTAACCTTTATACAAGTTTGACTGTCCCTTTGGTATCTTTCGCCCCTCTTTTATACGTAAATTACGATAAGGGTAATCATGGTAATCTGAATTCCCTCTTTAAATTATTGTGATATTTTGAAAGGCTACTTCATATTGTTCTGTTTTGAAACCTTCCTGTCGAAATAAGGCGTCAACGCATTCAAGACTTCAAGAGAGAGGTTGAACGCTGGCGAGCTCGCTGTCGAATCCTACCTAGTGATAAAGTGCCGACAACACTGTGTCAAACGCTTGATATCGTTAATCCCGCATTGTATCCGTCTATTGATACAATTAATACTGTGTGTTCTTACAATGTCCGTTGCTAGTGCTACAGCTGAAAGGTTTGAAAACGTACATCCGTTCCACAATGAGAAATGACAGATTGTCAGCTTTGGGTTTAATGCACATCCACCGTGATTTTCAGGTAAACTTAGACAAGGCCATGAACGTTTTTGTTGCAGCTAAAAAACAAAGGGCAGATTTTTGATGTTTCTCAATAAAAAATTATTAAATACAGTCTTAATAATTTGCTATTCAAACCAATTTTAGGCCTTCAGAACGCACCATTTTGCGTCTAGCCAAAAAAACCTTGGGGGGGGGGGGGCAATCCCCTCTACCCCCCCCCCCCCACACTGGTTGGCGTGCACTTCAAAAGGACCCAGCTACGCCCCAGGCCTTGAAAAACTAAATAATATAAAATTGTTCAGGCTTTGCTCGAAAGGACTCAGACATAAACCCATACCCCCCCCTTTCTTTTAAGTTGAGTGGTTGCTCCCATACATTTTTAAACAACACCACTTTAAAGAATGACTTTAATGCATGTTTCTTGATAATTTATTTACCCTCAATTTGTTTTCTTCTTGTTTCTCGGTGCTACATTAGCGAGTAAGCAGTCCAACAGTTTAAGTGGAGACAACTCGTATCCAAAAGTTTAATTATTGATATGAAAACTTCTATGCGATCACAATTTTTAGAAAAAGTTAACAAAACTAGTTTATTTCTTTTCATAACCATAGTAAATAGGTCGTTATATACTGTACTGGTAGAGACGATAAATTTTGATAAATTCATATTTTTTTACATGTCGACTGTCGTTCTAGATGAACCAACTTTTTAGCGATTGAAGTCTGTTTTATTTTCACTTACTTTTCTGTGTTCTCACAATATCTTGGAGATCTTAGAGTATATTTTAACAAAATCGTCTGTTTTTCCATGTCTTTCACAATTACAGGAAACAGACTTTTGACAGGGGGCGCGAAATCTGGTGCGCATATATATTGTACAACTCGTTTCAGGACTTATTTCTGATGGTCATTTCTCCGGAAAATCTCATGATAAATATATCCGACAAGATTGCCCAGACTCGCAGTGGCGGATCCAGGTTGACGTAGAGGGTGTGCACTCCCCCTTTGAAAGAAAAAAAAAGAGTTCTCATGTTACTCACGATTTATAAGTTTTTTACAATAAAGTTGTCCAAAAAAAAATCCGCTCGACGGTATATAAATTCCTCGATAAATTCCGTTTTTGGGAATATCCCGACCCCCTTCAGTTTCAAAAATCCTGGATCCGCCCCTGAGTCTAGTTTACTAACTGATTCATAGTATTAAATATTGAACAGCTGATCTTTTAAAAAAAGCCCAAATAAAATGCATCATGGATAGGAGGGCTGAGAAGTTGGATGAGCCGGTCCTTCATTTCTATATTCTTTAATTGTTCTTACTTTTTGCCCATGTTTTGCTATTCTTCATATTTTAGCACCTCAATATTATATATTCTTTATTTTTCCCCCCATTTTTCTCTATTCTTTATAGTTTGCCCATTAGTATTCTCTATTCTGTTAACCCCACCCACGTGACTCTCCTATAGATGGGCGTGGTTTTTTTGGTTCTTCGGTAGTGAGCCAGAAGAGGTCAATATCTGTTTGTATTTCTTTGCATTGGAAATATCTTCTGTCTCTCTTCTACCTCTTCCTTTTACATATATGGGTCGTTTTCAAAAAATGTCGAATTTTCAGTACACCCATGCTAACTTTTTTATTTCTAATGGAAATTTCAGTTGTAATGGTTTAAATGAAAGCTTGTCGGATTTGTGATTCAGAACATTAATAATAAACACACCTTACATCTATTTTGATAAGATTAAACTGCATTTAAGACCCATTTTGGGGGTATTTGTCTGCGTACAGTGTCAGAAAAACACATTTCAAATGATTTTTTTGCGATTTTCTGATCGCCTTGATATCTGCAAAAGGGACTTTTTAAGAACGTTTAATATTACTCTAACGAAAAATCGTAGCTTCTATATCATTGTATGTAACATATTATCTACAAACTAAATTGAATCTGCGTACAGGAGGTTCATGTCTTTCCTGTTACCGCTACTTAAATCAGCCGTGAAATTATTCTCCCTATGAATATTGAATCAGTCAGTGTTGATCTCAAAAGTGCAAAGTAATCTTTACATTTAAAACGCCTCGTTTCTTGAACGACAGTGTAGAGAAAAGAAATTTCAAGAAATTAAGTGAAAAAAATATAGCGTACTTTTTTTCATGTCTATGCTGTTACCACCAATTTTGATTAAATACACCAACAGTATACTTGTAAAAAGTGCAATAACGTGTTGGAAACCAAATTCACAATAGAAAAACGTAATCACTTCACCAAAGGGAGTAGTTATTTCACAACAGGAATCAAAAACGAAGAAATTTGTCTATCCTGTTATGTCTATCCTGTTACTATGGTTGCTATGGTTACAGTAACAGGATAGACAATTGTAGACAAAAACGTCGTTAATTTTTTTATCTTAACATATAGGTGCAAAACGAATGAAATATTTCGTTGTTTGAAGTCATCTGAAGGTTATAACGTATTAATCTTCCCAATTAAGCATTCGCAGGTGCAATACTGGTATCGGTAACAGGATAGACAAAAAGGTAACAGGATAGACTTTTATATAGTAATATGTCAGAAACGTACGTTCCTGTTACCAATGAAATATAGAGAAAAGTAAACTAACGTATGAGGGATTTACTTGATGTTGGGTTCATTTGAAAGGATGAAAAAATGCCGAACAATATATATTGCTATCTCAGACTTGCATTACTGGTGGTAATTTTTACAACCTTTGAAAACCAATTTTTAGAGGCATTTTTCAGTACAACCTTTTAAATTGACAAATAATCTATTATATTACAGAATGAATATATATAGAAGTTTATTCTCTTGAAAACCATCTAATTGTCTACGTAAAACAAGCTTAACATTTTATCTAAACCTTTTCTTAATAACCCAAAATTTCTTTTGAAAATGGTAACAGGATAGACAAAATAATGTACCACCGATCAAAAAATGTTTCAACATATTTTTGTATGACATCATTAAGATTGCATCTTTTAATATGTTGTTCTTAAAGTACTGTTTGTTTTGATTTGCTTATGTAGAGGGTTGTTTGAACAAGTAACTTTTAATAATTTTTTCAATTTCAAAATTCGACATTTTTTGAAAATGACCCATATATAGTTTAGACGACACATGCATAACAAACATAATGCGTTTAGTCTACATAGCATTAATAAATTTATGAATGCAGATATAATAGAATGTGAGCTGTGTGATAAACATTTTCATGGTATGGCAGCCTTAGTAGAACATCCCTGTAGGGACGATAATCTGGATGAATATAAAAACTACACGGACAATAGCAGTAAGAGGACGACTATTTGATATTCTGGGGAGGGAAGGGGCAGGAGGATTTGTTTTACTGATTCATCATTCATTTCAATCTGTCGCTAAGTTTGCCATTTTTTCAGCTCTTACCAGACCTTATTCATATTCAAAATCATCCTATCCCCCACTCCACCCTGAAAAAATAAAGATATTTTTTTTAACACCCAGTGCCAAATATTCCATGAAGGTTCAGGAAAACACGAGTTCAAAAGTCAGGTATATAATATAGAAAAAAAGGGAGATCTGGTATGATTGCAATCCACCAGAGTTCAAATGAAGTGGATTCAAGCAATTGCAATTATAGGCACCCGTACGGCCTTCAACAATAACAAAAACTCATACCATATAGTCGGCTATGAAAGGCCCCGACATGAAAAATGTGAAACAAGTCAAACGAAACACGAACGGCCTTATTATATATAACAAAATAATTTACAGAAACCAAATATGAGTCGACAGACATGAACCACAGACAAACACTGAACTACATGCTCCTGACTTGGCACATACACATATTAAAAGAATATGGGAGGGTTAAACATGTTGTGAACGCACAATCCTCCCCTGAACTGTGACAGCGGAGTACAACATAAGAACACACTTTAAAAATCAGTTGCAATAGGATTAACTCAAAAGATCAGTACAGGACACAAAAACAACTAACATTAAGACAATAGACACAAAGCACCAAAATAAGAGTATTTGCAGTTACTGAAAATTTGTTCAACGCCAAAAAAAAATAAAAAAAAATAAACAATTAACAAATAAATCTTGTTCTCTCAGATTAAAGTATTAATTAGTACATGCACAACCAACGAATTTAGTCATAAACAGTCCGAGAAACGCCATGACCTTGTAAACCTTGCATACATATACAATTAAGGTTCTCGAAAAGTGGTGGTCCGAAGGTTTTCCTCAAGGACAACCTCAGGCACCTGGGGAAAAAAAGATTTTGAGAACTCTGTGATATTTTTATATACAAAAATAATCAAGTATGGTCACTTCGAAAATGTTTGATAGACAAGATGTCCTTTTCGAGCATATACCAGACAAACATTGACAAATTCTTGTACAGTTTAAGATTATTCATGCAAATTAAATGGTCGGTGCTTTAAGCCGGATTTGTTTACCAAAATTGAGCCAGGAAAGTATACAGAAAAAATTTCACGAACACAGCGATTTCTTCTTTTTGTTTTTGTTTTTACACTTCTTGTATAATGACATCAATTACAAAGCAGAGTACACTATTACAGTCATGTATACCGACTGAACTGACGGAGCTTAATTTTCTAATTAATAAGAGTAAACTTCATTTATGACACATACACAAAATTCTGCAATTATTCGACGACAAATCGATTTTTTAATACTTCTTCTACAGAAGCGGTCCACATTAATGTTTTGGACTATTCAACAGAAGACATTCTGGAGATTTACAGAAAAGACCAATAAAACACGCCCATATGATCTCTGATGGAGATTTGAGATAGTTATCTCTGATGGAAAGTTGTCTCTGCGGAGAGTTGTCCCTGATGGAGAGTTGTCCCTGGTGGAGAGGTGTCTCTGAAGGAGAGTTATGTCTAGGGAAAGTTGTCTGTGATAAGGAATTGTCTCTGATGGAGAGTTGTCTCTCATGGAGAGTATAGTCTCTGTGGAGAGTTGTCTCTGATGAAGAGTTGTCTCTGTGGAGAGTTGTCTCTGATGAAGAGTTGTCACTGATGGAGAGTTGTCACTGATGGAGAGTTGTCTTTGATGGAGAGTTGTCTCTGATGGAGAGTTGAGAAGAGTTGTCTCTGATGAAGAGTTGTCACTGATGGAGAGTTGTCACTGATGGAGAGTTGTCTTTGATGGAGAGTTGTCTCTGATGGAGAGTTGTCTCTGATGGAGAGTTGTCTCTGTGGAGAGTTGTCTCTGATGAAGAGTTGTCTCTGATGGAGAGTTGTCACTGATGGAGAGTTGTCTCTGATGGAGAGTTGTCACTGATGGAGAACTGTCACTGATGGAGAGTTGTCACTGATGGAGAGTTGTCACTGATGGAGAGTTGTCTCTGATGGAGAGTTGTCTCTGTGGAGAGTTGTCTCTGATGAAGAGTTGTCTCTGATAGAGAGTTTTCACTGATGGAGAATTGTCACTGATGGAGAGTTGTCACTGATGTAGAGTTGTCACTGATGGAGAGTTGTCACTGATGTAGAGTTGTCTCTGATGGAGAGTTGTCACTGATGGAGAGTTGTCTCTGATTGAGAGTTGTCACTGATGGAGAGTTGTCTCTGATGGAGAGTTGTTTCTGATGGGAGAGATGTCACTTTGGCAATCACACCACAAAAAAAGTACATTTTTGTATCGAGAAACGGTATGCATCATAAATAAGAATTTTTAGCTTTAGAAATTCGTTTTATGATCCTTCGTATATTTTAGTATACTGAAAAATGAAAATTTTTCCCTAACCGTTACCTAAATATTACTCAAGTCTTAAATCGAACACATGAGTTATCCATTACGATATTATTTTCGTTGCAATTTAAGAAATGACTTTGAAAAAAACTATATGATACAATTCAATTGCTAATATGTAACACTCTGTCGACATGCAGTTTTCATAAATAGTAAGTTCAATTAAGGTCAAGGTAAAGTAAATGAGCTATGTCACAGACTTTGGTAAAATTTTACATGCAACTTTGGCTCGTTGAACTACAACTAAAAATTAAAAAAAAAAAGTAATGCATTTATCTGTTTTATTTTCTGAAATATTACTGAAGTGATCCTTTTTAAAATGATGCACACTGTAAAGAAACCACATTAAATAGACGAGCACGTTCTTAAATTTGTCTTAAAAAAATCACTGATATCGCTAATCACCAATGCATAGATTTTTCTCGAAATAGATATATTTTTAATACACATATTTTCGTTTTAAGGATGTAAATAAAGTGAAGTCAAACAAATTTTGATAAATAAAAATATCTTTTGACAATCATGTATTTTGACAGGGTCTAGAAGTTTTCAGAAATATAAGCTTAAATCTTGATTTCTGCCTTTTCCGATAGGAGAGGCTTCAGCAAAATAAAAGCATTCTTTTTCCTGACATATTGTCGTCACTATCTTCCGTTTTTCATTGTGTTTGTGTATTTTAAAAATTATAATATTTATTTCATTTATATATTTGTGTTAGAAATCCGTTCGGTTTTATGGTCGTTCCTATGTTTGGTCTTTCTTTGAAAACGTTTGAAAATAGTACATTTTTAAACTTCCAATTTTCCCATGGTTTGAAAAGGCATTCAATCACATTTCTTAAAAGTTAGAAAAAAAATGTTTTAGCACAGTAAAGGAAAATGATCATGGTGTCATATAATTAATCATATTTACCTTACTGAGAAGTACGTTAGAGAAATCGCCTTGCTGCCTTAAAAGGCCCCATTTTCGATTAGTAATGAACACAGGAAGAGAAAATATGTAGTGAAAACGAGACAACATAAAAGCACTGATGTACTGTTAACTCGGAAGACCCCATATTCCTTGGTTTATTTCTTGGTCTGTCTACATCCATAGCGCTTGGCACTCTTCAAATACAAAGAATTGTACTTGACTTCATACCAAAGGGAAAAGGGAAGAGGGGGAAGGGTTCAATACATTGTTTTGATATATGATTTTTGTAATCTTGAGAAATATTGTAGGGCTGGTGAGATCATAACAAAAACTAGTTCTTTTTATTTCTCTCTTTGTCTGCGTACAGTTATTATAAACAGATATTCGGGTGTGTAGGCGATACATGTATTACTAAGGCACCATTTCAATCAATTTACACTCCTAAAGCCTATAGCTTACTGTCATCATAGATTGCTACATTTACAGGATATTAAGCTTTAGTTTGTTGTTATGTCTTTTTTTTTTACTATATACCCGAGAACGTTTTCCCGTGAACTTATGACCAGTAACGTCCACGCAGAGAACAAGAAAAAAAAACATTCATGATTTTGATTTTCCAATGTGTAAGTGATGTTTTACCACTATATTGTAAACTGTCCTTCGTCTCCAAAATCTTGTAATAACTAATTTCTAACTTTCACATTCAGTCAAGTCTTTGGGTTTAAAATTTAACATGCATCACTGGTCTTTGTCTTTGATGACGCATTTTAGTTAGGAAATAAATATCTATCACATCGCTACTACATGTATGTGATGCCTTGTCGATGGATATGACGTATCAATATCTTTTGGGCACAACGGGTGTCACATGTGGAGCAAGAACTACTTACTCTTCCGGAGCACATACGTTCACCTCTATTTCAGTTTGGTTCGTGTTGCTTTAACTTTTGCTTTAGTTTTCAGTGTTGTATTTTGTGCTTTTTTTCAATTTCCATGTTCCCTTTCCGCAAAAGTCTCTTTTATCAAGTCTTTGGGTTGGGGAATTAACATTAACCGAATGTTTTTGTATTTGGTGATGTTTTTAGGTTGGACAGGAGACAATTTATCGAATCGCTATTGTACAATGCCAAATCAATGGATTTGACTTACTAGTGTATTTTAAGAGTAACACGACGGGAGTCACATGTGGAGCACTCCCGATTTTTAATGGGACTCGTGTTATTCAAAGTTTAGTTTTCTATGTAGTGTATTGTAATAGCTTCTTGTCTTTTTATCGTTTTTAATAAATGACCACGTGGTTTGTGTTCTTATATTGGATTTCCACTTGTCCCCTTGGTCATTTCTCTCTCTTTTTGGAAAAAGTAAAAGTTTCGATAGAACAATTTAAAGTTATTTAGTTTCTGTAGAAGTTCACAAGGAACAACTATAGCAAGTTATTAGTTTCTGGAAAAGTTTCGAAGGAACAAAAACTATAGCAAGTTATTAAGTTTCTGGAAAAGCTTCAAATGAACAATCTACAGCAAGTTATTTAGTGTCTGGAAAAGTTTCGAAGGAACAGCCTATAGCAAGTTATCTATTCACAAAAAACAATATAATAGCAAGTTATTTAGTTTCTGGAAAAGTTGCTACAATAACTCTATATTTCAAAGTACGGCCTTGGACACGGAGCATTGGCTCACACCGAACAGCAAGCTATAAAGGGCCCTAAAAATGACTAGTATAAAACCATTCAAACAGGAAAACCAACGGTCTAATCTACATAAATTAACAGCTGCGCCATGAGCGCATGATACGCCCGTCGCATTTTCAAAGAATAAAGTCCAATCACTTATCAATGTCATATCAGAAAAAAATGAAAATCGAAAGGGAGCTTTTGTCAATAGATTTAAATAATTCACCAAAGTTTCCCAAGAACTGCTGAAAGCATTTTTGAGGTATTGTCCGAAAACTGGAAAAATCCCCCCTTTTTTAATGAATAAAACACCATAACTTGGAAACGTAAAATCTAAAATTTATAAAATTCAAAAGGGAGCTTACATCAATAGATATAAACAATTCACCAAAGTTTCATAAGAACTGCTAAACGCATTTTGCCGTTATTGTCCGAAAACTGTAATCTGCCCTTTTTTTTTTAATGAATAAAACCCGATTACTCGGAAACGTAAAATCTGAAATTTATAAAAACGAAACGTCAATAGATATAAACAATTCACCAAAGTTTTTTGTCCGAAATGTTGACGAAGGACGGACAGACGGACAGACATAGAGACGGACAGTCAGACGGTACGACGGACGGACAGACGGACAACGGTATACCATAATATGTCCCGTAAACGGGTGTATAAAAACGAAAAACGAGAAACACTTATGAACCACATCAACAAACGACAACCACTGAAAACATCCGGTTCCTGACTCAGGACTGGTGCAAACAAATGCAGCGGGTTTAAACGTTTTAATAGGCTTCAACCTTCACCCAACCTGAAACATTAGTGTAACATAACAACATAGACAAACACAATAAAAATTTCAATTGAAATGACTTAACTCAATCAAAAGACATATTAACAAAAACAAGTGAACATTCACTGAACCAATATATTTGATCTATCACACAATGTAAATAAACACAATTATAAAACAAGGGGGTTAGATGTTAAACAATATCGGAAAGACAAACATAACCTTGGACAAAATACCTCCAAAGAAAATAACGTACACATGTAAAAAAAATTGTAGTTAGGTATACAATGGAGTACGGAAATATATATTACAAAATAAATAATTTTTTTCATAGTACGAGAACAGGAGTGAACATTTATCGTCATACCAAACACTTACCAAAGGTGGAAAATATTCACGGTGGGTATGGTTGTCCTGCGAAAGAACGTACTGTGCTGGTGATTCGGTCCTGACGGGTGCTGGTGATCAATGAAAAAATGTAAACAAAGACGAAAATGATGATTTTTGACGTTTTCACTCATAAAAAATGGAAGAAAACAGTTGAGATTTTACAATTTCGTTTCTAATGGGTTCATATATAAGCCATTAAAAAAATGACCATCTAAACTGTTTCAGTAAGCGTAACACAAAAATGCTCATTTTCAGAAAATCTCGAACTGAAAAAACAAAACAAAAATGCTCATAGAGTCCGCTTTCTATACCGCAATCCACACTACAAAACAATTTTGTGAAAAAACATTGCAATTTATTAAAATTTAGCATTTTCTCAATTTATTCATGTCCTGATACTGTGCTGGTGGGTCCTGTCATTGTGCTGGTGGGTCCTGATACGGTGCTGGTGATTTTGGATAAGAAGTTGGTCATATTTGAAAGAAATGTTACAAAATCAATAAAATTAGCCAGATAATTGTTGCCAACAGGATCTATGACTCCTATTTTAGCTCTTGTGCATCCATTTAGCTGTTTTATATGTGTTTTTAAATGATCTGAACTTGTATTACATAATAACATAAAAGGGCAACATCTTTCGTCCAATATCAGATAACAATATATAGTATCTAAAATAAGTTGAAAATTCCACAATACTATATAATTCATTTTATGTGTCAATCTGTTCGAAAAAAGTCGAAAAGAAGAGACTTTTTTTAATGTCATGATTATATGTGGCTTTCTAGATCTATGCTTAGCATTTATTTCAGATGACATTGACTCCTCACCCTGATGACCCTGCTGCCTTTCATAACTTTATCCGTATACATATATTAATAGATAAACAAAAGGCTGCATGCAACACGTTTTTTTGTATTTAAAATTATTCGTTGTGACGAGAATATTTGTGGTGAATGGAAACTGTGAGGGTCACAATCTTAAATTCCTTATAAATGTTGCTGGAACCAGTTTCGTTATCTGATTTGAATTTTCTGAAATGTGCAAATTAGATAGACATTTTGATTTTTTTTACTCGGTAATGAACCATTGTGTTGGTCCCATGCTAAACATAACAAAAATCTCTGTACAAAGGTCTGTGAATTTTCTACAAAAATAGTGATTTTATTTTCACTAAATTCTCTTTTTCTACTAAATACAATAATGAACTATAAATAATAATGCTTTGCAAGAAGTTTCCCTTTGATATATGTACAAAATTATATCTCTATTATTCATTGTCTGTGCTGTTTTGATACTATTGCAGTTTGCACATTTCGGAATTGAAAGGCCACAGGAGGGGTCATAAACCGTACACGAAAAGACAAAATATTGATATAAGTACTTAATTTGCATCTTTGAACCCCCACCCCGGCTTGTTTTTTTAGGAGCCTGGGGTGTCTAAAAATGGTCGATTACAGACAGCCGAGTACGCATTTTACTTTCCAGGCGTGTTATTGTTGATTGTTAAAAGTCCTGAAAACGGATAGATGGAAACAAAAATGTTTGATATATCTGGCTTTAGATTCAGTTTTTTTTAAATATAAATTAAGGCTACATTTTAATATAATAATTCTATGAATTCACAATATAAAAAATTCAGAAAAAAAAATGAATGAAGTGAAATATTTTAGAAAGGAGTCATTACTACAGAGATGGTGTGTTTGACACACAAAACTTAAAAGCTTAGTGATATTACCAATATTAAAATAAAAGTGTATTTTAGTTGGGTATTTTTTCCATTTACTCATTTTCAATTATAATCAAGGCACATTTTATTTTTATTCATGAAAAATATTTATATATAGAAAAGAAGGACACATTGTTCACTTCCTCCCCCGTAATTCTTTATCAAAAATATTTATTTTGAAATGAAAAAAGCTAAAAAATCTTAATTTTATTAGTGTTCTCTAGGTTATCTCGTCTTCATTCTCTGACATATTCTAGCCTGCCCTTTCATAAAATAGTGATTTTTTTAGTGTTCTATCGAACTTTCGAAAAAAAAAAATACCTGATAACCGTTAGGAAAAAAACAATGTGTTGGAAAAATCTTTAATAGCTATAAGATACATTTTTCTTTTACAATACAACTTTTAAATCTTACGGGAAACTATTCCAAGCTTTCACTGTAACCTCGTTCTAACTTATCCCCATCCCTCCCCCCCCCCCAAAAAAAAAACACCAAACAAACAAACCTACAATACTATTGTCATTCTTATAGTCAGCACTCAATTGTTCACAAACAAATGTGTTTTAAGCTGCTAAAGACATGATTCAAACACTCAGAAAGTCCTTTGTTCTATAGTTTTGCTCTCCATTTTTATGCAAAACCTTTTACATTTTTATTTTATGGGTTATTGTTGAAGATCGTACGATGACGTATGGTTGTTAACACATACTTCCTTTGGTTTCTTATGAAAATTTGTCCATTGACAACAAACATACCACATCATCTACTTTATAAAAGTATTGTATAAATTACAACGTATTTTGGTGATCTTGCAAAATGATCGTAATCCCGAAAATCGTAAACATATTTTCTTATCTTAAAAGGGGGCAAGAAGGGTTCCATTAACAGGCCAATAAATAAGATTACAGTTAGTTTAATTTTTTTTTTTTTTTAAATAGGGGTATTTTTTCTCTCATAATAACAGTAAACAGATTCACAACAATGTCAATTTCAAGAAAGCAGACAACAGCTAAAAAGTCAATAACAGTACAGCATCAATGATCTTGAATATATTCCACTTTTAACTAAAATATAAAAGCACAGAACCAGGACATAGGAGCACAGAACCAGGACCGTTTTTCTTATCACCAGCACAGCGTCAGGACAATTCCGTTTAACGAACTTGCACGACTTTTGCAATATAATATTGTTGTAATATACTTTACATGGTAATTATGACACATCAGAGAAAAATTAAGCAACAAAACAGTCGTTTTATTGCCGTTCTGATACAATGTAAACAAACCCACCAGCACAGAATCAGGACCCACCAGCACCCGTCAGGACCAAATCACCAGCACAGTACGTTCTCTCGCAGGACAACCATACCCACCGTGATATTACAAATAGTGAGACGAGATATATAAATAAATAAGTAAACAGTAAGTAACAAAAATGCATTACAAATTGTATAAACAGGTCAAATTAACACGAAAGTAAGATTTAAGAGTACTCGTAGTTACTGAAAGCTAGTTAAAAGCCAAAAACAATAAATTATTTAATAATAAAAAATCATGCATCAGAGACTAAAATCAACTAAAACACATTCCAGGTATTTAGTCATGGATAGTCCAAGAAGACATGACTTGTGCATGCCAAAATAAAAGTATCGACAGGCAGTAGGATAGTTAGGTGTTAACCTTTTAATAAATAAGCATAATGTTATACATACAGAGTAATCTTTATATAGATGCACATTTAAATACTTGTGCCGCATCCCTGCTAAGCACGCGGGTGTGTTCCCATTTCGCCTTAGTTGTGAATTCCAGGTAAAAAAGGTAAAAAATATACTAAGGCCAGATGGGAATTGTACTAAGGCGAAATGTGAATTTAGATGAAAAAATTAAATAAGCAAATTAAACCTCTGTGTTTTTATAACAATATAAACAACAAGTAATTAGGGATTTTTGTCTCTTGGATTATTATTTTAATATTCATTTATAAAAGGACAATTTTTATGATTTAAAAAATTGTGATTTCAGAAGAAAAAAAATCTACAATTAAACATTATTTAGTATCAATTGTTTTTAAAATTGTTTTAATGATATATAATAAAGATAATACATGGTACACTTTGACTTCTATAAGCTTGGTCCAAATTAATTTACCAATGATTAGGTCATTAGTTAGCTTTGTCTACATAACTACTGAATCAAACTCAGCAATTGGCTTGGGATAACTCTTATTTGTCACTCCCAGACCATGCATCAGTCAATAGTAGAAAGATATTAGAATCTGTTAGATCTAGATGCAGATCAGAAACTACACCTATACCATCAATTTACGATGAAGAAATTACAAAACTCAGAGATGCACCATGGGATGCCCAGACCCTGGAGACTGCACAAAAACTGCCTACCTTCGAAAGTAAGAGATCATCACTCTATCGTACCAGACACAAACTGTACCCAGGCATACCAAATACTAGACCAAGAATACAACTTGAAGGAAAATTTCGCCAAACCACAAGTAGAGAACCATCTCTACAAGCTGAAGATGGTGACATCAACAAGCAACTCATATTTACAACTGCAGAAAATCTACAACTGTGCACTGCAGACACTGTATACTGTGATGGAACTTTCTACACAGCACCACCAATGTTTGACAGCATTTTCACCATTCATGCATTTGTCGACACAGCCATGTTTCCATTGGTGTATTCTCTGCTACCACAGCGAGATGCTGACTGTTATATAAGATTCTCCAATCTCCTGAAAAACATCTCTCTGAATGTGCATCAAGAAATGCAGTATCTCATGTCTTTCCAAACGCAGAACTCAAAGGTTGTTTGTTCCACTACGCAAAAGCAATATGGAAAAAGACACAGGAATATGGGCTGCAAACTCAGTATAAAGATGTCCCAGATGTCAACAAACTCGTCCGTCGTGCAGCAGCTTTACCATTACTGCCCTTAGATCGTGTGGAAGACTACTGGTTACATGTCTTGGAAAATGCACCACAGTCAGATGCATGCACCAAATTAACAGATTATGTAGTTCTGACATGGATAGAGGGCAGATACCCACAACCAACCTGGAACCACAACCTAACAGAAGGACCCAGAACAAATAATCACTTAGAGGGCTGGCATAACAAGTTGAAAAAGAGAGTAAAAACTGCACATCCAAATATATTCGAAAAAATCAATGTGTTCAAGAAAGAGCAAGCAGCTAACGAGGTAAAGAAAGTACAATATGCAGCAGGTGGCAAGATGAGGGGAAAAGCAAAGAAGTATAGGGAAATAGAAGAAAGATTCGCTACTTTGAAGGCATCCCTACACAATGGTACGAAAGACTATATTCAGTATGGTGATGCAGCATCTTATATCCTCAAACTTGGAAATTAAATGAACTTTGAACATTCAAATGTGTAAATTAGTGTCTTGTATTTCACAATATGAACTTTATGGAAATACTTCTCATGTTTTATGTATTACAATGTAGTGCTTTTTCTCATGCTATTATAATAACATTGTGCTTTGAATTCAGTGCTGATTGAAATAAAATATTTGTTATGATAGTTTGATATTTGTCTTTATTTTTCATAAAAATATGAAATATCCATATCCAATTTGTCATCTCTACTAAGACTTTGTTTAAAAAATATTACACACGTGTATACAATTTCACAAAAAGAAGAACAACTGAATAAAAAGTGGGACAAAAAAAATAAACAAAAAATTTAAAAAATATATCTTCTTTTAAATTGTATTTCATGGTAATATTTGACATCAAAATAACAAATATTAACTAATTGCAATACAAACAAAACACAACTTAATTACATTGTTTATATAAGCTCCCATTTCGCCTTAGTTAATTCTTGTTTACCTGAAAATTTGTACTAAGGCAAACTGGGATTAATTTTATATATAAATTTTGACAGCTAAGGCGAAATGAGAATAAGCCTAAACGCGGTATAAAGGAGTAAGGGCAATGACTGTTTGGTACTGTTCGTCAAAATCAATAACATGAATAATCAAGATTGTTTATACTCACGGTTTCTTGTGTAATAGCTAGTTAAAAATCCGTTCCAGCAACCGGTGTATAACAAAGCAGGGTTTATAATCATATCACATTATAACGTGTTCTTGAACTGAATACACATGTAATATTTTCCATTGGACATTCAATGGCCAAAATACGATCCATTGTTCTGTTTAATATTTTTAGCAATTTCTGTATTCCTTCTATGCAATATCAATTTACCAATACTGTAGATAGAATAGTCAATTGAACTTGTGACTGTACCCAAGAAAAGGACATATAACCATCACCAGGGAAAGGACCAGTGACCTCACCAAGGAAAGGACCTGTAACTGTCACCATGGAAAGGACCTGTGACTGTCACCAGAGAAAAGACCTGATTGTCACCAGGGAAAGGACATGTGACTGTGACAAGGGAAATGAAATGTGACTGACACCAGGAAAAGGACTTGTGACTGTCACCAGGGAAAGAACCTGTAACTGTCACCATGGAAAGTACATGTGACTGTCACCAGAGAAAAGACCTGTGTCTGTCACCAGGGAAAGGACATGTGACTGTGACAAGGGAAATGAAATGTGACTGACACCAGGGAAAGGACTTGCGACTGTCACCAGGGGGAGGACTAGTGAATGTCACCAGGGAAAGGACCTGTATTTGTCACCAAGGAAAGGACCTGTGACTATCACCAGGGAAAGGACGTGTGACTGTCTCCAGGGAAAGGACTTGTAATTGTCACCAGGGAAAGGACATGTGACTGTCACCAAGAGGAGGACTAGTGACTGTCACCAGGGAAAGGACCCGTGACTGTCACCAGAGAAAGGACTTGTAAATGTCACCAAGCAAAGAAAATGAATTCCTTCCAGTCACATTCAACAATGAGCTATGTAATGTTCCTGAAGATATACAAACTGAAAAGGTCCAATGTTAAACTTAAAAAGCAAGCAGCGTCATGTACATAACTTGTTTTGTCAGAAGTCACTCCTTTATTTGAGCTAACCTTTATTAAAAAAAAATGAAGACTCTGGACGATTTAGAGCTTGTTTTTTTTATATAGACAACATAGAATAAAGAAGTGTGGTAAAATTGCTAATGAAACAACTATCCACCAGATACTAAATGAAGCAGATGTTAGCAACTATAGGTAATCGTACAGCCTTCAACAATAAGTAGAACCCATACTGCATAGCAAGCTATAAATAACCTCAGCATGATAAAATGTTAATCAATTCAAACGAGAAATCAAACTGCGTGATTTATGTACAAACATTAAACGTATTTTTGAAGAATGTATGATGGCCTCTTCTATAACGCTATAAGTTTTTTTTTAATATTTGTGTCGTTTCTTATCGACTTATAATCGTTGGTATTTTACTGACTTATACAACACATTACCCTTTAATCTTTGGAATTTTACTGACTTATACACAACATCACTCTTCAATCGTTGGTATTCTACTGACTTTAAAATGAATTTCTCTTTAATCGTTGATATACATGTATTACTGACTTATACAGCGTATCACTCTATAATCGTTGATAGTATACTGATTTATACACTACATTTCTCTCTAATCGTTGATATTTTACTGATTTATACACCACATCACTCTCTAATCGTTGGTATTTTACTGACTTATACATCAAATTTCTCTCTAATCGTTGGTATTTTACTGACTTATACACCGCATCACTCTATAATCGTTGGTATTGTACTGACTTACATCCAACATTACTCTCTAATCGTTGGTATTTTACTAACTTATACACCGCATCTCTCTATAATCGTTGGTATTTTACTGACGTTTACATCACATCACTCTTTATTCGTTGGTATTTTACTGACTTTGGTGATTATACACCACATCATCCTTAATTTCGATCATTGTTGTTTTATTGGATTTTGTGATTTATACTTCACATCACCCTAGCTTTTAATCGTTGTTATTTTACTTGACTTGTAAACCGTATCACCCTTTAATCGTTTGTATTTAACTGACTTATACACCACATCACTCTTCAATCGTTTGTTTTTTACTGATTGATACACGAAACTTCACTTTAATCGTTGAGATTTGTCTGACTTATACACCTGCATCACTCTTTAATCGTTGGTATTTTATTAACTTATACACCTGCATCACTCTTTAATCGTTGGTATTTTATTAACTTATACACCACATCACCCTTTAATCGTTGGCATTTTACTGACTTATACACGAAATTACACTTTAATCGTTGATATTTTACTGATTTATTCACCGCATCACTCTTTACTCCCTGGTATTGTACTCTCTTACAGACCACGTTTTTCTCTAATCGTTGGGTATTACTGACTTATACACCACAACCCACTTTTAATCGTTGGTATTTTACTGAATCACTTACCACATCACTCCCTTATCGTTGTTAGTTTACTGATATATACACCACATTACCCTTTAATCGTTGGTATTTTATTAACTTATACACAACATCACTCTTGAATCGTTGCTATTTTAGGGAAATTTGATTACTTATATATCACATCTCTCTTTCTTCGATGGTATTTTACTGACTTTGGTGATTAGTACACCACATCACTCTTAATTTCGATCATTGTTGTTTCATTGACTTTATTGATTTATACACCGCATCACTTATTTAATCGTCTGTATTTTACTGACTCATACACTACATCACTCTTTAATCGTTGGTATTTTACTGCTTTATACACTACATCACTCTTTAATTGTTGGCATTTTACTGACTTATACATTACATCACCCTTTAATCGTTGGCATTTTACTGACTTATACAGCACACCACCCTTTAATCGTCTGTATTTTACTGCTTTATACACTACATCACTCTTTAATTGTTGGCATTTTACTGACTTATACATTACATCACCCTTTAATCGTTGGCATTTTACTGACTTATACAGCACACCACCCTTTAATCGTCTGTATTTTACTGCTTTATACACTACATCACTCTTTAATTGTTGGCATTTTACTGACTTATATACCTCATAACCCTTTCAATGGTTGGTATTTTACTGACTTTGGTGATTTAAACACCACATCAGCCTTTTAATCATTTGTATTTTACTGACTTTTGTGATTATTACACCACTTCCCCCTTTAATTGTTGGTATTTTACTAACTTTGATGACTCATACCAAATGAATTGTCATTGATATGGTTATATTTATAAATTTACTGTTTACTAATTTTTGAATATTTTGAAATACGTCAGGCATAGATTACCTTAGCTGTATTTGGCAAAACTTTTAGGAGTTTTGGTCCTCAATGCTCTTCAACTCCGTACTTTATTTGCCCTTTTTAACTTTTTTGGATTCGAGCATCACTGATGAGTCTTTTGTAGACAAAACGCGCGTCTGCCGTATATACTTCATTTAGTCCGTGTATCTATGATGAGTTTATATACATCATATCATTTTTTTATCGTTGATAATTTACTGACTTTTATGATTTATACACCCTATAACCCTCTTAATCGCTGGTGTTTTACTGACTCTCGTGCGTTTTGAAGTTACAGGATTTTCTTTCTTACATATTCTGCTAAATGAGTGATCGTGATTAAGTTAACAACGTGGGAATATCTAAGAGAAAAGAAAAATGAATATAAAGGCTCCGTGCAAAAAACGTGAAAATTTGACATGACCAGTTTATCCGTCGGTTCATTTTCATTGGTTATCTATCTACGAATAAAGGAAAAATTTCATTCATTTTCGTAACCCCGAACGACGATGTTTCATAGTTTTGGTATACATTTGTGGATCATTGAAACAGATTTGGTATGATTGCCAATGAGACAACTTTCTACTAGAGACCACATGACGTAGAATTTATCAACTATATGTCACCGTACGGCCTTCAACAATTAGCTAAACCCATAACACATAGTCAGCAATATTAGGCCCCAAAATGAAATGTAAAATAATTAAAACGAAAAAACTTATGGCCTGATTTATAAACAAAACAATAAACGGAATAAAAATATGACATACAGCAACAAACGACAACCACTGATTTACGGGCTCGTGCCTTGGGACAGTATTATATGACATTGTTTTAATCTTTTTTCCTAAATTTGAGGATAAGTATATGTTTCGGACCATATGAGTATTTGGACCATACGTGTATGGTCATGACCATATGCGTATACTCATATGGTCCGACCATAGGCGTATGGTCCGACCGTACGCGTATGGTTCGACCGTACGCGTATGGTCGGACCATATGAGTATGGTCGGACCATATGAGTATAATACTCGTTTGGTTATAAATGGGCCGGACCATATGAGTATTTGGACCATATAGGTATATTCTTTTTTAAATTACATTATAAAAGTTTCCATAATACAAAAACTTTATCTAAAAAAACAATGATGGTTACATGACAATGTTTTATTTTATAATTCAAATATTAAGTAAAAATTTAAAAATATTGATGCCATAGTTAGTTTTCATCGCTAATTACATTCTTGTTTGTAGGCTTGGGGCGACATTTACTTCCACACGGTAGAATAGCTTTTTGCATTTGCAAGTCTTGGTTGTGCACGATCCTTTTCATTTACACCTTTTGTTTGCGAGTGAAAAGCTAGCCTTTTTGTAGCTGTGTACAGAGATACAATGTACCGAGGTCTTGGGCCATTTCGATATGTCTACGGTGTTTTTAAATAGCTCTAGATCTCAAATATCGTAACATGACTGCAATACACCATATTCACAAGACAACTTAAATAAACTATGTTACTTTCCAGTTACTTTTTTTGTAACAGTTTAAATTTTTGGAATTTATTTCTTTAAGTCGACATATTGCCATTCACGCGTTATAACAAATCGATAATGACCATCGGTATAAAATCTGTTTATTATAGTTTTGACAAGTAAGGCCGTGTTCACACCAAACGCCGTGTAGAGTAAACATGTTCACAATTAGTTTAGTGTAGTGTACACTGGTTTCACATTACATTTATTCACATCTATACACCTTGTTTAGCTACCTGTACATAAGATTTGTTCCCACTTGTAAACTATATGTCATTTAAATGTTCATTACGTAGAACTGAATTCAAAATTTTTCGAAAATTTTTCTAGCGGTAAGGGAACAACCATTTGACTTCAAAAGGGGGGTGGGGGATGGGAATGGAAATATTCCGATCCCCCATTTTATAAAAAAAAAAAAATGGTCATACAGATGATAAAAAAAATAATTCTGAATCAAGAGTTTCCCCATACATTATAGTGTTAACTATTGGGAAAAAAAAGTATTTGATCACCAGCATCGAAAAAAAAGGGATAAAAACGTTCGCGCGAAAAAAAATCTGACTCAGATAAAAAAAAATAACCCTCCCCCTTTTTTTAAGTTAAGTGGTTGCTACTTTATGAAAGCCATTTTTATAATTTGCAGTAGTTTGATTATACTAGAGATGTCTCGATAACGCATTAGAAAACGTAAGCTGCAACAGCGTGCTTACAGCCGAAAAAAAAAGGATTGAGATATTAGGGATCACTACATTTTTATCTTTTCTGTTCGTTTAAAATGGTATTCCAAGGAGTATTTGGTAAAGGAATAGGGTAACGTTTTTTTTATTTATTTTACGTGTTATTTAACGGAACTGAGATACTAGACAAACATATCATTTACCTCACACTTTTTTTAGTCATGCATTTATGCGTGAATCGTTTTTTGAGTAAAGACCAGTGGCGAATATTTCTGTGTACGTCAAGTCGATTCGGGAAGACCTTTCCCAATGAATTAGGCAGCAACTATTTACTTCATTTTTTGTGGAGGGGGAGGGGGACGTGAGCTATTGATTTTTTTCAGGACAAATTTTGGTGATAAGTCGAAATCAATTTTAGCACTATATATAGTGGCAGCTGAGGGTGAAACAAACAAATTTTTTTTCAGGGCCAAAAACTGGAAACATTTTTAACAAAAAAAATCTGTAAAATTTAGACAACTAATAATTATCAAAAATACCAATTTTACTCAAAAATAGTTTCCTCCTTAAATATATACACGATAAAACTAATGTCCTAAATGCCTAGTTTTGTGTACACTTAACCTTCACAAGGCCTACATTGACTATCGACTGTGTGTAGGTAAAACATGATTTAAACTATAGTGTGTGATAACATTGTGTGAGGGAATTCGACGTTTGATGTACCACTGTTCACTCCAGTGCAATTTATGACAATACCACTGCATCAATCAGAATTATTTTTTTGCAGTGTTTTAAGAAATGATTTTGCTTTGTTGTCGCGTATTATTTGTGAAACATTCAATGTTTTAAAAAGGCGAATTTTCTTTATAAAGTCAATGATTATGTTGACTTTTGAAGGCCAAACTTTCTACAGCCTTAAATACGCTAATGAAAGATCCAAAAACTATACCAATACTATGGCAAGCCGTTCTCGTCAAAACTATGTTTAAACCATTTTTCGAAAAATTTACACACTGAGAATAACAACAAAGCACACTGAGATTTAAAAACTTCAAAACGCACACTAAGAATTGAAAATTACACACTGAGAATTGAAAATTACACACTGAGAATTGAAAATTACACACTGAGAATTAAAAATTTACACACTGAGATTTCAAAAAGACGCACTGAGATTACATAAATGAAAAACGCACACTGAGAATTGAAAATTACACACTGAGATTTCAAAAAGACACACTGAGAATAAATAAACTGAAAACACACACTGAGAATTTGAAATTACACACTGAGAATTTAAAATTACACACTGAGAATTTAACATTACACACTGAGATTTGTGCGCACTTTTTATGCGCACATATCTAATTAGCATACTTAATCTGAATCTATTACAAGCTTAAAACAACAAGGGGACATAACTCGTTAGTCCTTCGATTTGGTTCCAAATTATTAATAAAAAAAACTTTAGAAATACAAGAACAAGAAAAATACCCACTTACTCTTATTACAAAATATAACCAAATGGTGAAAAACTTTATTAAAATTATAAGAAAACATTGGAACAATCTGCAAAAGAATGCAGCAAAATTTTTACTCTCTCCTCTCGTCAAAGGAAAGTGTCTATTATAGCATATAAACGTAACAAAAATATAAAAGATTAACTAGCGAAATTAGGAAAACAGTTGGAAGACTTTTGAAAAGGGACCCGTGTTTAATTACTATTATTATCTGAATTATAGGCAACAAACTAACTTATGAATATAAGCGATGTTAAGTCTTGAAATTTATAACGAATGTTGGTTGAAGGAATCGCATTTCATTATAATGACAAGAGTTCTTGAGATCAAGATATTAATCTGTTGAATTATTCATCTCATGAATATTCATTAGTAATTTGCATATTAATCTCAGTGTGTATTTTTGAAATCTCAGTGTGTAATTAACAATTCTCAGTGTGTGTTTTTCAATTTATTTCATCTCAGTGTGTCTTTTTAAAATCTCAGTGTGTAATTTTGAATTCTCAGTGTGTGTTTTTTATTTTTTTAAATCTCAGTGTGTAATTTCGATTTCTCAGTGTGTTATTTAGGTTTTTAAATCTCAGTGTGTATTTTTTTTCGAAAAAAGGATTTAAACATAGTTTTGACGAGAACGGCTTGCCATACAATACATAACGACATGTTTATGAAATTATAACAAATCTATTGTTTAACAAATTTTTACTCGTTATTGCAAAATAATGAACTTAATATATCTGACATTTTCTCCCTACCCAGTTTACCCCTATACATTTTTATGATGTGGAATGGTCATTGTTATTGAATCGTAGGCAATTTGATTGGATTAAGTTATTATTAGTTTACCTTCAAACTTGTTTATGCTTTCATACATGACTATTGATTAATTAGAACGTGCATGAATGTGTACGGTAACTAAAATGACCTTCAAACTGGACAATGGACGAGTCAATATTATGTTTTATCAATGAAAGTTAAGGTATGAAAGGTAAGAATTGCCACTTATTCGATTTTCACAAAATTTTCGGAATATTACAGTTGAAATGTTATTTTTTAAAAGCCTATTGTGAAGAGTAAAGAGAAAGTTTACAAATAATACGTGTTGTTCCATTAAACAAGTCATTTTCGTAAGAGAAATACCGAAATATATTTTACGCACGACAACGGGAGGTAAAATTATTATTTATCATAATAAAAAAAAGCATTTTTCAGTCTCATTGGAATATGTTGATTACAATTATTCCCAAACTTAAGAAGTAAGTAACTAAAGTCAAAATATGTCCGATCTGCCTATTTCTGCACATCAACAGTCAATACGATCGTTTTAAAGTCAATTTCGTCTACCTCACAAAATCTTGTTAGGCACTATATGTGAAACTTCTAATTTTTATTTAGCCTATCTTTTTATTATAATATAATAATAAAATAACCTATATGATAGCGTCTTTTTAATGAACGGTTATACCATATGAAAAGTTTAAAAGTATTAAAAGTAAACTGTAACAGAGTGTTAATTACCCCGACCATACGCGTACGGTCGGACCATACGTGTATGGTCGGACCATATGAGTATATATACACCCATATGGTCATGACCATACGCGTATGGTCCAAATACTCATATGGTCCGGAACATATATATTAGAGAGTGTTTTGGAGTTCTTGGAAAAAAAATAGGATAATTATATATAAGACAGTATTTTATAGTTTTGGGTGAATTTGAGGATCAGTATATAATATGTCGTGTACACGTTGCGATTTTGTACATGTCACAACATGTAAAGAAATATTGTACACGTTATAATTTGTACAATGCAAAAGTACAAGTTATAACATGTACAAAAGTACCTCGTACATGTTACAACATGTACAAAATTTTGCTTAAAAATGTCTTAACTTGTACAACATTTGAAAATTAATTCAAATAAAGCAGAATATACATTTGAAATTTATTGAATAATGAGAACAACAATCAAAAGCTCCGAATGTTATTTCTTTAGAGCACAGTGATCACAAAGTTTCAGAAATATCTGTATTGCTTCAGGGCTTTCGTTGGCACAATGCGTTTTCATGTCATTGTCTAACATGGCCTACAGCAGTGTGGCTGTTTAATAATAGCATAAATTTCCACAATGGCAACAAAGTAGATAACTGGTTCATCTAAAATAAAAATATTAACGTTTTAAAGTACACCATCCTCCCTCTTTTTTTAACATGCAAATATTAAAGCAAGGTCCCCTATGCATTTTCTATAAAAGCCAGAGAGAGAAAATAATTTTCATTAGACCACGCTTAATTATAAATAACTTTGGAATTATTGAATCTGCTCTTCAACATTTTTGGCCTTGAGCATAGCTGATGTAAATCTTATGCATCAAATTATTATTGTTTGATAATAATTCAGACCATGAGTCGAATGTCATCTTGATGTTTTAAATTTTTATCCTCTGAATACATGGTATTGTTTGTAGAGGAATCTTTCCTCGACACATCAAGGATTTCATTGTGAAATCTAACCTGGCTATCCACTTGCATCGAAAAAAAATTAAACTAGTACGAACGTATTTTCCTATTGCCTTCTGTGGGGAAACTCACAATCATTATTCATCGAGTGAGAATACTGAATAATGTGTGCTTTACAAGGTATTAAATAATTATAAAAACTATTCATCTGGGCATTAACTGTACTATAACAAAAGGACAAAACACACTACCATGAACGAACAATAACTAAATGAAGAGAATTGTATTGAGATTACTGACATGTTTTGTAATAATAGAAACATACCTTTATTTTCAAATTATGAACAAGTTAAAACAAATTTTAAGCAATGTTTTGTACGTATTATAACATGTATGACTCAGAGGTACTTTTGTACATGTTATAACCTGTATGTTTGCATTGTACATGTTATGACATGTATGTTTGCATTGTACAAGTTATAACATGTACAATATTTTTGTACATGCTATAACCTGTACAAAATCGCAACCTGTTCACGACATATATAAGATAGTATTTTATTTAAATAAGAAATACCAGAATATTCATACCGTTTATTCCATTAAAATGCAGTTCGTATTTTTAATTAACGGAATACACAGTACTGTTAGATCTATATATAGTTATTGATTGTATAAGTTTTGGTGGAAACTTTAGTAATTTTATATTTGAGATATTATTTCATAGTTTTTGGGGAAAGATGGTCAGTTTATATGAGATATTATTTCATAGTTTTGGGGGAAATTTACGGATCAGTATTTATAAGACATTTGTTAAAATATGCATTAAAATAAAAATGTCTTTAATATTATAATTTTAGTGTCTAAAAAGGTCTCTTTTGTGGAGTATCAAAAAAAAATTGGGCTTGGTATTATTATGGGGGTGTTAGATGATATAGCCATAATTCATATATATTCATATATTCCATTCTCAATTCTGAATTTAATTGCTATGTCTAACCGACAGTTCTTGATAATTTGTCAATCCGTCACAAAATCAAGAGGATTTCAGCGTCATGGAATAAACGTCTTGCAAAGTGATTAATTTATTTCTTCGCCTGTTAATTATTAATGATATGTTAAACAAGCGCCATTTTCATTCAAATAGTAGTTTAGGGGTAGGTAGAACCACAATTACATTAAAACGTGTTAAGTAAGAACCGTGTTACGCTCGTAAATGCTTAATTTGATGCAAAGAGTTCTTACTAAATGCTAAAAATATTAAGATGTTTTCGAGTTACCCGAATTGATAAGTTATGGTAAGGGAATGCAATAATTTCCTTAAATCCGTAAGAAATTCAAATGTCTTAAGGGCTATCAATTATTCTTAGATTGATATAAAATTGATTGTTGTTACACTCTTAGTCACTTATCTAAAATTAAGACAGTCTTGGGATGATCTTCAGTACTAGGAGAGCTTCTTGTTACCGGTCCCTGATATAACAATACAAACATTTTTAATAAGACATAAAGAACATACTTTTAATTAAGATTCAACACACAAATGATTATCTTTACAATCCCGTCCACCCCTTTTTTGCAAACTCGACACACTGTCCTACTCCTTCTGCGACCCCCGTAACCATTCCTGTTTGAACATACATCACAATCTTTCTCTCTATGACCCGGCAAATTCGATTCGTTTTTATTCTGATTTTGTCTGTTGTGTTGGTTTAAGTTTTTTTTTGCATTCTGTGGTCTTTGGCGAGATACTCAATAAGCATTTGCGTGAAGGCTATTATTGGAAGTTTAAGGTTATCCGATGTATTTTGTTGGTATCAAATATAGGCATTGATAACCATACGGTGCATGATATTAAAAACTAACTTTTCCCATTACACACATTGGGCAAACTGGAATATTACGAAAGGAATGATAGTTCATAAGAAATCATCATTCTTGATCGAGATTTGTCCAAATACCATTTCAATTTCACAACACTAACATACCCCAGGGGCGACTGTGGAATAGAAATAAGGTAATTTCCGACTGGTAGTAAAACCTTTGCCAAAGTAGGGCGTACGTTTGGCCCTGCGAGATGTATAAATTCGCAGCCACGTTTTGTCAGAATGGGGATGTTAAATCCGATGCAGCGTGTAGAGAGAATGCCACGCTCTCTGCACGTTTAAGAACCTTGTAACAGCTATCTGATGGTTTTGTAGTGGCTGCTGTTATGCAAAATATGTGTTCCTATCCAACATACCCTTATTTTCCAGTGGCAATCCAACTTTCACGTCCTTTATTCCAGTCGATCCTACCTTGCAGAACCTTCCTATTGCGTTTATTGTTTATTAGCTCTCAGCCTGAGCATGCATGGACAATATGTCGTTTAAGACAGCAAAATACATCTGAAGGTCATTAAACGGTGTTTAAGATTAGCAAAGCGTCAAAAAAGAAAATCTAACTTGTGGTTTCAGCATCAGTAAAATTATGTCAAATGTTTATAAGATACATTTGTATAGTAATGTCAAAATTTATCGATATCCCATTTTAATTTATCAATCACTAAACCTTGTTTAGACAAAAGAAGTCTCTGATTCACTACATAACTAGCAACAGACTTCAAAGGAAAATTCAAACTAAAAGGAAACGACACATTATATATATAAAATGAATATTTTCAAGATGTTCTAACTATTAGACTGCACTATGAACAACGAATGTGTTATATATTGTCAAGATATTCTATTAAAGGGGCGCAATTGGTGCCCATAGTAATACCTGCAACCTGTCGATCCAATGTATTGCCGAAACGTACATAAATGTTATTAAGAAGAAAATCAACCGCTTCCATCATAACATCATACCTCCCCCTCATGTTTTTTTTTAATTCTGTCAAGTTAATAAGGGTAGGTTGCTATTACTTATTGCTTAACAGTTCACTAATGTCGAATACAAAGAAGTAAATAACTCTTATATGAAGTTAGATCAATTCGTGAAAAGTATTTTCAATATCCTGAGAATACAACGAGCAATTTGAAAAACAAAACTGTCGGTTTGTTTTACGGTTGCAAAGGCGTAGCGATAGCAGTATTCAAGAAGACAACTTAAACAAGAAAACACCCATGCCTAAACAGGATTAGTTCAAAAAAGGCAGAAATTGTTCCAGATGTAATACCACCATTGTTTTTCCCTATTAGTCTTTATCAAATTTGCACTTTTCAAAAATGTGTGAAGAATATATGATGCTGCTAATTTCAAGCGTTACTGTCATTTGTTGTTATAATCAGTTAAATAGTTTGAGGTCAACTATTTATCTCATCTGTCTACAAACAGTTAAAGACCCCTCTGTCTTTATTATAAGGTTCCTTTTGGTCCATTTATACCTCTCTTTTCTTCACAATTTAAATGTTTTAAGCCAATAATTTGTTGGGGTAACTTTAACACATCCATGCAAGACATGTGATAATATATGAGTAATTGAAGTGCTCAAGCTGAATGAACTATCCATACACAAGTTTACTGATTCCATTAAGGTTTCAATAATAATGAACAAGTCCTTGCGTAAAACCTAAATTTACGCCGTGCTCCAAAGTGGGACATAACAAGCTTCTCTTTTAGTAAATTATTTAATGTTACTACTTCAAAAATAATTGTGTTTATTCATAAATGTATTTATTAAAATATGACTTATAATCAAATTTACAATTATAGCAAAATATAGGAAATACAGAGAAAAGTTCACATAAGAATTATCAAACACCGAGTACGACTTTCGTTCTGAGACTCAATCGACTCAGAATATTTTAAGGTGCAAGTTGCATGTACAGCTGTCAATAAAAAATGTAAAACAACCGTTTTTCCCCTATTTGTCTTTTTTATATTTGCACTTTTAAAAAAATGTTGAGAATTTATTTGTGTTCCAAATAAAGAAATACTTGGCAAGTTTTATCCTGTCCAGTATTACAGACATTTCACATTCCAATGGAAAAGATGTTACTAAGTTGTAAAACTTGTGTCTGATCCTTTTGTACTTTTGAACAATAAAGTATGTTTAAACTAATTCCAATGCTTATAAGAAAATAACCATCACTGGAAGTTAACCAATTAAATATTCACACCTTTTTCTGTGTACAAGCTAAAGTAGCCATGTAACCTCAAATTTCTAAATATTTCTATAGAAACCCCAAATAAAAAAAGAATGGCGCTTTGAAACACTCAAAATATATGTTAATGACTCAGATCTTTTTTACTGCAAGGAAATGTGGGATTACTTTCCTTCAACTGTCAAATTGAAGGGAATACAATTGTTCGACCCTTATTCGTATGGAATCGAATACTATAATTTGGAGTATTTCACCTAAAGAAGCATTTTGTTGAATAAATAAATGTAAGGTTTTCCTTTGTAATACAGGTGATTTTAAGTTTTACTGTCAGGTTTTGTCATAATCAGTTCAATAGTTTGAGAAAATTCTAGTAGAATGTAAGACATCTACAGGGATTCCAGCAGAACGTCTTCGAAAAATCTAAACCAAGCTGCATGCATCATTATAAAATATAGTGTGGACCAATATTTGATCAAATTAGTATTTCACCTGTCTAGTCTAGAATAATAAAAATCAATTATGGACCTATGTTTTCATTAAAAGGTCACTTTTGGTTCAATTATACCTCTCATATTTTAGGACAATAACTCAAAATGTCGGGGTAACTTTCACACGTTTATGGAAGAAATGTAATAATAAATGAGTTATTGAAGTATTAAAGCGAAATTATAATCCATATCAAAGTTTACTGACTTCATAGAGGTTTCAATAAGCCCTTATGTAAAACTAAAATGTACACCGTACCCCAAAGAGGGATAACACACTTCCGTTTTAGGGAATAATTTGTTGTTACTGCTTCAAAAACAATTACATGTACTTATAACTGTATATTTATTAAAATATACTTCGAAACAGGTTTACAATTATAGTAAAATATAAAAAAAAATTGAAGAAAAGGTCAGATAAAGCTCTCAAAAACACTGAGTATGACTTCCTCTGTTTACTCATATTCGTGATATAGTCCTATTTTAAGGCAATATTTCTTTTAAATTATGTTTTTCAGACTCAATCAACTCAGAATATTTCACTGACATAGCATGAAATTTTAACAAATGCGAGTGTATACAAGGTCAAAGACGCATGTGCAGCTTTCAATAATAGGTGTAATACCACCATTGTTCCCCCTATTAGTATTTTTAAGTTGCACTATTAAATAAAAATGTGCAGAATTTATCTTTGTTTCAAATAAAGAAATACTTGTCATGAGTAAAGTGTATTCCTATCCCGTCCTACAGACAACAATTCACTTACCATTTTACATCCCTGGATGTTAATCTATAACTTATTCACACTTTTTCTCCTGTGTACAAGCTTGAGTAACCATGCAAATAAACTCATCATAGATACAAGGACCAAATTAAGTATATACGCCAGACGCGCGTTTCGTCTACTAAAGACTCATCAGTGACGCTCGAATCCAAAAAAGTTTATAAAGCCAAATAATGTACGAAGTAAAAGAGTACTGAGAACTAAAATTCCTTAAAGTTTTGCTAAGTTTATCTATGCCTGAGGTAGAAAATCCTTAGTATTTCAAAAAATTCCAAAACATTTGTAAACAGTAAATATATAAATATAACCATATCAATGACAATTCATGTCAGCACAAAAAGTGCTGACTACTGGGCTTGTGATACCCTCGGGGAAATAAATCTCCACCAGCAGTGGCATCGACCCAGTGCATGCAGTGGTTGTAAATAAACTCATCATAGATACCAAGTTTCGAAAATATTCTATACAAACACCAAACTAGAGGCTCTAAAGAACCTGTGTCGATCACCTTGGTCTATGTGAATATTAACCAAAGGAATCAGATGGATTCATGACAAAATTGTATTTTGGTGATGGTGATGTGTTTGTACATCTTTACTGAACATTCTTGCTGCTTACAATTATCTCTATCTATAATGAACTTGGCCCAGTAATTTCAGTGGAAAATGTTAGTAAAAATTTACAAATTTTATGAAAATTGTTGAAAATTGACTATAAAGGACAATAACTCCTTAGGGGGTCAATTAACCATTTCGGTCATGTTGACTTATTTGTAAATCTTACTTTGTTGAACATAATTGCTGTTTACAGTTTATCTCTATCTATAATAATATTCATGACAATAACCAAAAACAGCAAAATTTCCTTAAAATTACCAATTCAGGGGCAGCAACCCAACAAAGGGTTGTCCGATTCATCTGAAAATTTCAGGGCAGATAGATCTTGACCTGAATAACAATTTTACCCCAATGTCAGATTTCCTCTAAATGCTTTGGTTTTTGAGTTATAGGCCAAAAACTGCATTTTATCCCTATGTTCTATTTTTAGCCGTGACGGCCATCTTGGTTGAATGGCCGGGTCATCGGACACACTTTTTAAACTCGATACCCCAAATAGTGGAGTGACAAATCACGAAAAAGGTGCTTATTTTACGAGTTTAATGGACCGGCATACCCGCAGGCTGAAAATTATATTTTTGTAAAGCCAATACATTAATCTAACTTTTTTGCCCGGTCGTAGACATTTCGTACGGTGCAATTTTTTTTTAGAGTGAAAAGAAAATGAATTTTCGATTTTAACTTGAAATGCATTCCAAAAACATTTTTTAACATGATTTCATTATTATAATCCACAAACTCTTAATTTTGGATTTTATTAAGAGAGTAACTACACATGTATATTATAAAATGAAAATTTGTTCTATTGAACCTTATTTTAAACTTTTTTATCCCCTTTGAAAAATGCATACTCTTTTTTTTTATTTGAACGGAGAGGTTACAAAACTTGTAATTCATAATTTATCGATATATTACAAAGTTTTTTATGTGACAAGTAATAAAACTTCATTTTCTAAACTTATGAGACCAACTTCAGCTCATTCGGATGAGTATATCTATATGTTTAGCAATTTATAAACATTGCTATGAAATTCATTGAATTTCCGGATTTTTAATTCCTTATCGATACGCAGTATTATTACTTTTGATTGATTTACCTGGAGGGAAAACGGTAGTATTTAATTTTCCCAGCATTGGGTTGGCCTTTTGTGTACCCAAGGCAGGTGAAGGAAGTCAAATTATGAGCGCTGTGATTGGATGTAAGGGTACAATATATTTTTTATTTATCTATAAATAATTGCAGTGTGTATATTTATGATATAAATTTTAAAACCTATTGAAATATTTTCTAGAGAATTATTCGAAAAGACTTGCAAAATGACAGTGGGCATGGATAACATAAACAAGCTCCGTTGGAAGTTGGTCATGATACTATTTGGCTTTAATTTTTAAAACAGAGTAATAAAGTACTAACACAACATATAACTGTTTTATCCAGGTTTTCATCTTAAAAAGTGGTAATGTAGAAAATGTTAACATTGTCGCCTATGGCAGAATAAATGGTACCGTTTTCCCTGGATGAATCACATCAACATCTGTCATAGTATTTTTCGTAGTTGTTCCTTTTCAAAGTCGTTTTATTAATATTTTTGTATTATCATGATTATAGGGTTATTAAACATTGTTAGTGTTTAATTGTTACTGATTAATTTTGAGTCAAATGGTTATCAAAATGTGTTTTTACTTTGACAAATTCATAGGTCTTTTATAATTTAAAAGTTGAATTGGTGCGGAGAAGTTGTTTATCCGGAAAATGTCTACTTTTAGTAGCCCATTGAAGCTTACGGCATCGTAAGCTAAAATTCGCCGTATGTCAAACCAATGGAATCTTTGCATTATATGTCAAGTTTCAACAGTGGAAAAACTGTCCTCTTTATCTACGAAAGGACAGCAAACACTTTTAGATGCTGTGAATACAAGAAACTGAGATGACGTGTTTCGTCGACTTCATGATGAATATAGTTCACTTGCAGATGTAGATATTGAAAGATTGTGTTATCACAAATCTTGTTACAAATCCTACACTAGTAGAGTCAATTTAGAAAAGTTTGTAATGCCTGATGTTAACAATCTTAAAGACACTTCCAATGCGAATCAACCATGTTGTTCCCATCCTGTTCAGAACAGATCAATGTTCACGCCTTTTGATTGGACTACTTGCATTTTCTGTAAGCACAAGTCGTTTAAGCGCGACAAAAAACTACGTCACTTAGAAAGTGATGAAAGACTACAAAAAATAAGTGAATTAGCAGACCATAAACGTGATTTAGAGTTGAAGTGACTTCTTTTTTCGGAAGAATTTAAATCTAAAGCTCTTTACCACAGAGCTTGCATTGCTAATTATTTACTTAGCATTCCAAAGAAAGAAGAATTTAATGATGAGTTGGACATTTCTGTACATGACAAGGCTTTTCAATCCTTCGTTGGTCACATAAATGAAGACTTGCTTATTCACAAAAAGGCATACTTAATGTCTTTTCTTTTAGAAAAATACTGTTTCTTCTTACCTCCCGAATTAAAAACGAGATATACTTCAGCCAAACTTCAACGAAGGCTAGAAAAGCATTATGGAAATTCTATCGTCATTCAGACACAGAAAGGGCAGGGAAGATCCAATATAGTATTCAGCAGTGCTATATCAATTGCCGAAGCCATTCAAGCAGCTAGCCATTTAAAATGTGAGTTAAAACTTTCGGAAATTGAAGCTGAAGTTGAAATAGGACCTATAAACGAAGACCAGTCTTTACATGCAGCCGCTTCAATAATCCGTAGACAATTGCAGTCCTTAGATATATCAAATGAGACTTACCCAACACCATCTGAAATATCGTTGTCTTATTCTACACAGCACACTCCTTGCTTATTAACAAGGTTTTTGTTGTGGATTATTGATGATAAGTCATACAATGGAGAGGGTAATGTTTCTGACCCTCTGTCGATGTGATGTGTAAAGTCCTTTCAATAGCCGAATGTATTATTTCATTGAATAAAGGCATTTTTACCACATTTCATCTTGGTTTGGCATTACAACTCCACCATGAGTTTGGTTCCAAAAACCTGATTGAAAATCTAAATTCACATGGCTTTTGTTCATCATACTCAGAAGTACGAAGATATCTGACTAGTCTAGCAAATTTTGAAATAGGCAGAATCCAAGACACATCATATTTACCTAATGGGATTGCTTCTTTTGAAGAAGGTGGTCATATTATTCAGGAGGGGCTGATAATATTGATATTAATGCTGAAGCTATAGATGGTAAGAATACCTTTCACTCAATGGCTAGAGCTGTCTTTCAGTATCAAAATGACACATCCAACGCAAGTATTAGTTCCATTAAGGTTAAACGTGGATCAGAAAGATCTCTGACGTTGGATTATTCTAATACCAAACTTATGGCATGCTTACCTTACGACAAGCCAAAAGAACGTTATGGCCCCCCACGATATGCAGATGCTTATGACAAGATTGTGTCGAGCTTTATTGATTCAAGACTAGATGTTGCTGACATGTCTTGGGTATTCCTTCGAACACGGTCGGGACGCAGCATTGATCCTATTTCTATTTCTGTAGAAAGTAATGAACAAATTGTCCCATTTTGGACCGGTTTCTACAAAAGATTATCTGAATCAAAATATGAATTTACGTGTGTAGCCTATGCTCCGGTCATTGACGCCAAACCTAGCGACATGGCAACAGTATATACCACCATGAAACAATGTTTAGATATGTCAAATCGTGCTGGTCACAATACGCTGTACAAACTTTTGATCAGCAATTATATGCTGTCGCCCAACAGGTGAAATGGTCTATGCCGGATGTATTTCACTCCCATATAATAAGACTCGGTGGGTTTCACGGGCTTTCCTGTTTTATAGCAACAGTTGGTAAGTTATGGGCATCATTCGGGCTCTCTGACTTACTTGTAGACTCTGGAATTTATGCTTCAAATACAGTTGATCAAATGGTAGTTGGTAAACAGTTTAATCGTGGTGTTCGAGAATTAACATTGGCCTATGAGGCTCTTATGGTTCTTTTGTTTAAGGCATTCTTTAATTGGTGTAGAGATAAAAACCGTATGAAAACGATTCAACCAAATGTGTGGAAGGTGTTCCTTGACTGTCATAGCTCATTTGCTGTCCCCAGCACACCACAAAGCACTGAAGATATTGAGGAGTTCTTCAATGTTTTTGAAGAACATATTTTACCTTTGTTTGAAGAATTCAGAACACATTATTGTAGTATATCACCAACCTTTGCATTTTGGGATACGTTTCTTCGTGCAGTTGAAATATTGTTACAGAATTTAAGAGTTGAACGGGATGGTTTGTGGCTTTTACATTTGAAATCAGTGTCTGCAATGTTGCCATACTTCTTCATAACTAACCGGACAAACTATGCTCGGTGGACTCCAGCCTACGTTTTGGATATGTTTACCAGAAACAGTTAAGTCCTCCTTTTTGTCAGGTGAGTTTGCAGTCAGACAAAAGCCTGGAACCTTTAATGGTATCTGGAGTGACATGGCCACAGAAAAAACTATCATTAAAGATTCCAAAGGTTGTGGCGGCGTTGTAGGATTGACAAGAAAAAAACCAGCATTACTTCGATAGATGCTTACAAGGCATATTCTTGCGCATTTCAGTGCTGAAATGAGAGCAAGATCTGGATTATCGACCGACACAGAATGCAATCCAGAAAATAAACAGTCACTTATCAGATTACTTTGTGAGTATTGCGAACGGTATTTTGGACAGTCTCCTTTAGAGGGAGGTACCGAATTGTTTCTCGCGGGTGTTTTTGAAAACCCAGAAGTTGTCAAGAGATTTTCTTGTGATGGCCTGTCAAATTGTACTGACTTATACAGCACACAAGAAGAAGCAGATACACGAATGATTCTTCATTCGGTGTATGCAGATGCCAATGTTTTTTCGAATGATAGAAAAGGTCGTATTATTATAAAGTCATCTGGCACTGATGTGTTAGTGCTCTGTGTCCACTATTTTCCTAAACTTGAAAATACAGAGGAGATGTGGTTCCAAACTGGGTCAGTGTCAAATTTGAAAGATGGAAGGCGTTTTCTACCTGTTCACGATATATGTCGCTCACTTGAACCCTCAATCTGTAATTTACTGCCAGCCACACATGCCCTCACAGGATGCGAAGCGACTTCTTCTTTTTTTGGTCTCGGAAAGAAGTCTATGTACAAACTTTTGCAGAAAAGTGCAGACAATTTCCAATCCCTTCAGATAGGTTTTTCAACGGGAGATCAGGAATCCGCCATTCATGATGGACGCAAATTTGTTGCTTTGTTCTACGATCCGAAGAGAAAATTCAGTGATTTACATGAAGACCTGAACAAGTTAAGGGTGAAATTTGCCACAACAAAAGATATGAATCTTGTTAGATTACCCCCATGTTAGGCGTCCTTTTCACAACACATTATCCGTGCAATGTTACAGACGCAAGTTTGGATGCTTTCACACATTGCAAAACCAGCAACCAGACAGCCCAAAAACTCTGGTTGGCAAGATGGTAAAAATGGTTTACTTCCGATTTTGTTTGAAGGACCTATGTCAGCAGATTTCCTTCAAGACCTTATTTGCACATGCAAGAGTAAAAAGGCTTGCAATAAAAATTGTGTCTGCAACCAGCAAAATCTAGGTTGTACAACTATTTGTTCGTGTGAAGGTGACGCATTGGAATTAATTGTTTCGATCTCATTCACATACCTTTGGTGAAATATTTGCCACTGACAAATGGCATATACCATACCAGAAGCATAATTTACTCTCTCTTTTAATTTGAAAAAACGTATAAATCAGAAATACATCGTAAAATGTATATGTGAAGAAAAAAATACCAATTAAAGGTCATAAACATGTTTATCTTGTGTGTAAATATTGTTGCTGATCTGAATTTTCTTTAAAATCGCCAGTTTTTTAATTTTAAAAATTTTTTTTTTTGGATAGTGAATTTTTACAGTTTATTGCTTCATTTAAGAATTAAATTTTGTTTATTAAAGCAAATGTGATATTATTTTTTTATTGTTCATAACCCCGTGTGAAATAAATGTACTTCGGTGAAAAAATCGACCACTGCACTTTAATCCCAAATTTTAAAAAATGCACCATATTTCGATTCTACGACCAGGCAAACATTAATCTTTAATCATTTCTCTATCCAAAAATGTATAATTTAGCTTGCAGGTAGGGTGGTCCATCAAAGTTGAAAATTCATCGACTTTGTCACTCCACTAAAAGATGAATGTGGCAAAGTTTGGATTAAGCACAGTAGTTTCAGAGGAGAATATTTTTGTAAAAGATTACTAAGATTTACGAAAAATGGTTAAACATTGACTATAAAAGGCAATAACTCCTTAGGGTGTCAATTGACCATTTGGGTTATGTTGACTTATTTTTAGGTCTTACTTTGCTGTACATTATTGTTGTTTACAGTTTATCTCTATCTATAATAATATTCAAGATAAAAACCAAAAACAGTAAAATTTCCTTAAAATTACCAATTCAGGGGCAGCAACCCAACAACGGGTTATCTGATTCATCTGAAAATTTCAGGGCAAATAGATCTTGACCTGCAACAAATTTACAAAATGTCAGATTTGCTCTAAATGCTTTGTTTTTTTTAGTAATAAGCCAAAAACTGCATTCCCCCCCCTATGTTCTATTTTTTAGCCTTGGCGGCCATTTTGGTTAGTTGGCCGAGTCACCGGACACATTTTTTAAACTAGATAACCAAATGATGATTGTGACAAAGTTTGGTTTAATTTGGCCTAGTAGTTTCAGAGGAGAAGATTTTTGTAAAAATTAACAACGACGGACGACGGACGACGATGGACGACGGACAACGACGGACGACGGACAACGACGGACGACGGACGACGACGGACGACGGACAACGGACGCAAAGTGATGGGAAAAGCTCACTTGGCCCTTCGGGCCAAGTGAGCTAAAAAAAAGAATGACGCATCGAAACACTCAAGATACATGTTTATGACTCAGAAATTAGTTACTGCAATGAAATGTAGAAATAATTTCCTACAACTGTCAAATTCAAGGGGATATTTTTTTCGACCCTTCTTTTGCATACAACCGGATATGAAGTACTATGATTCGTGGTATTACACCTCAATTAAATGTGCAAAACATCTAAGTGACATATTGCAAAACTACTTTACACCGCGAGTAAAAATTAGCAGAAGAAGAAAGGAAAAGGTGGTTCCACGAAAAGCGAAAAGATTTAATAATTAGAACGAAATCAAAAGGTTCGAAAAGTGAAAAAAAGCTAATTATTTTATTACCTCTATATACATTTGATATATTTGGCAAATTGGAGATTAACGCCACGCAGACATGTACAAACTATATATAATGCTTAAATGTAAATTGGCATACGAAGTAACTAAAAGTCGAAAATAACATTTACCTGAACAAACCCAATTATTCACTATTATGATTGATCGTGTATATTTGTTTTTAAATATAAAGCAAACATTCCACGATCTTGTTATTGACAAACCATATTTGATTAGGATGATAAGTTGAACATCCAACCCGTCACAACACAGGCATGTTGATTTACCCCAGATCTCAAGGATGTATTTGCAAATATACGAGATTTCGAAAATCAATTTCAATCGTATTGATCATGTTAAAAACCATAAAAACCCTTCATTTCGAAAATGTCAAAATCGAAGAATAGAGAACAGGATTGTGTTTACAAGTTCTACCTCTAATGGTAAATGCACATATCTATAACTTTCACACGCTTCAAATATAGTATCTAAAAACACAACAAAAGTCCCAATAAAATTTGAACGACTTTCTGTTGATGTTTAAAAACATGTGAACACCGATAAGATTGATAAACTAGAAGGACATAATCGAGGTAATCGTGGTAGCAACACACCGAATGTACACTCTGATGTATATGTTGATAAGGTATTAAGTAGCTCAAGAGAGAAAGCCCGAAGTTTTAAATCAACAGAGACATTGTAAAAATGTTAGGTCAGACGATATTGATTTAATGATGTTTTATCAGTTTAGTAGTGAATCATGTTCTAAATAAGTGTGTAAGTTTGACAATACTGGCATGTGACTTTATCATATATTTCAAGGATGTATTTATTCACTTAAATAGTATGCAGATTATTGAATTGCACAATGTCTATGTATATATCTGTTCAAAACATGTATTCATATGCCAAAGCTTACAACATGTTGTACTACTTTCACATAAATGATATACAACCCGGACTTATCCTTATAAGTTCTATGCATCTACATGTAGGTGTATCAAAGTCATGAACATACAATAAAACTTTTCCACAAACGAATCCTTTTCACGAATCCTCAATCATTGAATTTACAGCACTACTTATCATAATTGCAATTCTACTTAATTGTTATTGACGCATATTAGACATCTTATTAACAGTTAAACTACTCACCAGATTTTGTTTTCGAATTATATAACGTCAGTTTCTTTAACTATACATTTTTAAAATGAACGGATATGAATGTAGACTATACAAATTGATATTATTCAGAATCCGTAGTATTTGTTTGAGGCTTGAGAAGCAGGTGAAATGTGAGCAAAATCGAGTTTACATAACGCATAACGTCATTATTTTGCAATTAATATGGATAAGTTCACCAAAAATGTTAAAAAAATCCGAACTCAACGGTAAATCTTACTAGGTAGAAGTTTACAAAACTTGCTAAAATATAACGCTCGACTATATCAACCAAAGCAATGAACAGAAAACAAAATATGTGTGAATCGTTTTAATCACAATTAAATGTAATTGAAAACATCAATATCATTTTCACTCATCCATAGAGCCCATGCGTATAACGTATAATATAAAAACTTAATCATGTTAGTTGAAACATCTAGCTGATCGATACACCGGAATTATTCCCACGTGATATACAAAAAAATTTATAGCTGCGAGTAAATGATTTTTGAATAATATTACTAAAATATGTAAATAACTATTTGAAAAAATTAAAGAGGAATACAATACAACAGAACAATGATCAAAAATGAAATCTTAAAGTGGAAAAAAGACGTAATCAAATATCACATAAGACAGTCACTGATATACGTTTTACTTCTGAACTCTTCGTATTTTATTCTAATTGAACTCTAAAACAACAGATTTCATTCTTGAATGAAAGGAAAACGGTAAGTACGTCGTGTTTATTAATAAATTTAATAACTTACATTCAGAGTTCAAACCAACTTTTTCTTGACCAAGATTATTTTTCCTTTCACCCTTTATCCATTCCACTGCACTGTACAATGTGTTGGTTGGTTGCCGCCGAGTGATTTTTACAAAAGCATATATACATTGTTCGTACAGATATCAGGTAAATTTCTTTGTCACTAAAGTTTATTTTAATATCGTGACAAATCAGTTTTTATCAAATTTAAAGTCCGGAATATTTGATTAAAATTAAGAATGGAAATGGGGAATGTGCTAAAGAGACAACAACCCGACCATAGAAAAAAAAAACCAGCAGAAGTTCACCATTAGGTCTTCAATGTAGTGAGAAATTCCCGCACCGGATGCGTCCTTCAGCTGGCCCCTTAACAAATATATACTAGTTCAGTGATAATGAACGCCATACTAATTTCAAAATTGTACACAAGAAACTAAAATTAAAATAGTACAAGACTAACAAAGGTCAGAGGCTCCTGACTTGGGACAGGCGCATAAATGCGGCGGGGTTAAACATTTTTGTGAGATCTGAACCCTCCCCTATACCTCCAGCCAATGTAGAAAAGTAAACGCATAACAATACGCCTTTGATGCCTTTAATAACGATTATATTTGTTTTTAGATGAAAAACCAAAAAATGTGAAGATCCGTGATGCTTTTAAAATATTTAATCTGTCTTCGTTTAGCTTAAATCGTAACAGAAAAGAACTTAGAAAAAAATCAGTTCTAATTTGATGAAATATAAACAAACTGTTCAAGCAGTTTACATTGAATAAATATAAAGGGACTAATCTCGTGAAGTAAAAATTTCAAAGTTTTATAAACAGTCAATTAATAATTATATCCAGATCAATAATTATGTATTTCAAAACAGAAGTGCGGATTATTAAGCTGGTGATACCACCAGGGAGAAACCTCCATCAGTCGTTGCATCACCCTAGTGGATGTAAATATGTACGCCTTGTATAGTAGCGGGCTCAACACGGTCATGATTCGGTGACAAATAACATCATACTTTGGTCGAAAATAATTACAAAGAGCACAGTAAAGTCTGCTGTTGATGTATGTGTCCTGTTTATAAACAAAACAACTGCATATCTTGTATTTGTTTATTTTGTACTCATGATTCTAAATATAACATATCAAACGTAATGATGATTGTTTAACTAATTGTTATAATAGTATATACGTGTTTTACATCATGTTAATGAATTGACAGATTTTTAAGATTTGGGTTAAAAGTGGAAGACGATACCAATATGTCATTTACAATTCATAAGACAAGGGAAAGACAGAAATAACATCATGTCAAAAAAAGCATACTACCAAAAACAAACCACTGCTAACGTCTCCACTGGTTTGCAATATCCGATTAGTATCTTCGGTCTCTTTTCTACAAAATAATTCATTCTGTTTTCTGCTTTTTGGTCGGGTTATTAATTGTCTCTTTGACACATTCCCCATTTCCATTCTCATTTTGCATGATCATAGAAGACTAAGCAACCCCTTATAAAACCTTGTGGATGAACTCAATCATTCTAAAAGGATGAGCAGATCCGCTTCCACATGTTGCTACCTTTGTAATGCTGAAGGTAGGTACAGATGTCCTGGTGGTATTCGTTTGATGATGTCACCATTGACAACAGGACAATTATTTTAACATCTGGAACATATCAGTGGTCATCTGTGTCACAAATATTCCAAATAAAGCAACACACTCATGATAATGTCAGATGATGTCACCATTAAGGATAGTTATTTTAACAACTGGAACATATCAGTGGTCATCTATGACACAAATATTCCATAAAGAGCAACCAACTCATAATTATGTCAGTAACATATTCGAAGGGATGAAATCAATTAGGGGAGGGTTGATTTTTATACATCTAGTTACAGTCTAAAAACAGGAAACTTGTCAATGTATGTCTTATGTCATATCTTTATGATGTTTTTAGTTATTTCATTTGTAAAAGAAAAGGGGAAGATACGAAAGGGATATCTAGAAATTAGTATTTTTTAAGACGTTTAGGAGTACTCAGTTGCTGACTCATTGGTGTACGTTTACCCTAAATCTTATTTTATTTATCTCTGTAACTGTATGTATTGGTTATAATGTTTTTGTTTAACAATGTTTAATCAATAAATAAACACTATCAAATACACCACAATTGTATTTTGATATACACATGCAACATACCAACATATATATTTTACCTGGTCCATTTATATTTTCTTGTAATCTACAAATTATCAAAACAAAAATAGGCAGTTAACTATAAAAACAAAATCACCATAAAAGAGAGGCGAAAGTTACCAAAACTCATAAGTCGAAAATAAACTGAAAACGTCCCAACCAAAAACTTGGGGTGATATAAGGTGCCCCGGAAGGTTAAGCAGATCCTGCTCAACATGTGGCACCAGTCGTGTTGCTAATGTTAGTACAAACTCGGTAATAAATCTGATTATGTTTGTCAAATATGGGGAAAAGGGGACGGGATTGTAGTTGCGATATTTGTGAAACGGATATTTCATAACGATCAAGCAACTCGTGATGGCGACCGTAAAATATCAGCTGCTCGACTTAGTATGAAGCCTTTGCGGACTCGTTTGCTTCGCTCACTCGACAAAAAAAAATTCATATTGTGACTCGCAACAGATATTTTACATTTTCAATAGGAAGACAACCTGATAATCGGTTTTTAAAATGCAATTTGTTTTATTAAAGATAGAGAAATATGATATATTGTCCGTAAAAAACCAAAAGTCTAAATTAATGAACCATAAGTTTCCTGATTATAGTTTTATCAATACAATGGTAACTGATTCAGAGTCAAATTCAAAATTAAAATCTCAGAAACCCTAATAGTTGTATTCCATACAGGTATAACTAAAACATATTGCTCATCATGTCAACAAATGTATAACGCCGGATGTCACGAGTTGTGCTGTAAGTTTTCACAAACAATAATTGGTTGGTTCCTGATAATCATCCTTTTGTATTTAGACATTTTTGTATTTAGTCATATTTTATCAGAAGTTACAATGATCTGAATTGTAAATCGATAAATGTCGTCTACGGATTAGAGTGCAACCGTTGCGGATTGGTATACGTCGGTGAAACAAAAGGAAGGCTAAACAAACGTATGTGCGGTCATAGATCAGACATTAACCTCAATGCTAACGACATTCTATACCAGCATTTCAATCAGCCCAATCATTCCATCGTTTCTATGACAGTTTGCATTATCGGAAATATATACCATAGCTCTAACAATCCTAATCTCTCAACAACGCTCCGTAGACAAAAAGAAGACTACTGCATTAGACAATTGGGAACTGCGACACCTTATGGTTGCAATGACAAAATTGATGGTATAGGTATTATATCTAGTCCTTCGTGTAACTCGGTGAATGTGATGAATATTTTCAACTCGACTCCTCGACGTAGACGCTGTCAAGGTCATCGTCATTATACATCACCTTCTCTGCATGATGTCTCTATTAATGACTTGTTGCCATTTATACAAAAGCCGTTAGGTATTCATCACATTCGCACGAAACTTTATTCATTACCCCTTTCAAAACTTCATTCTCTATTCAATTTATGTTTGGAATCCACTGTTACAACCCCTCATTCAAACTAAATCAAAAATTGAAGCTATAATTTCGGATATTGCAAGTCACAGACTTTTCAAGCCAGTCCGCATTGGAAAAATTAAAAAAAGAGAAAAGATCTTTCCTTAATCTTTCCTTTGCCAACAAAGGTCTCGATGGCGTCAACTTCGGCAATATCCTTCATCATAAATAGTGGAAGATATTAGCAAGCAAAATCGAGGGAATTGTGCAAATGATGATACAAGCATGAATTTTACCACAAAGCATCAATATTATATATTTTGTAAGAAATAACTGCTGGCCAGTAAGAAAAATATTTTTTTCAAGATGGCCATTGCCATTTTCTAAAATGGCTGTTTTCTTTAGTTTGAAAATACTGATTTTTCTGGGAAACTTTTCTTTGAACTTCTTTTAGTAAAAACTAATTACCAGGTTTGGTGACTACCTTCCTTACATCACCTATTTATCAAAAATGAATATTTGACATATCCAGTATTTGCGCATGCGCGAAAATGTAACAAAATTCTTTCAAAAAGATTTGAACTATTTACTACATATTTAGTGCTTTTGGATTTCTAATGATATTATGAATTGGTTTAATAACATTTTTCAAGGTTATGATACACATGTGTTTCACACTTTTGCGCATGTGCAAACTCTTTATTGACATCAAGAGCGATTTGTATGCAGGCAATTCTCAGGTATTCGATGGTTAAGGCGAAAATGTAGTTAATCTGGAGAAACATCAAATGTAACTGCAGATCAGCCACTTTTGGAAATGCCTAAGCAAATTCAGTGGGAACGGCCTGATTTGTAAGGAAACTATAAGTGTATCGTCATGTTTGGTGGATTGCACATTGAAATGACACGTTATAAAACTGTGGGTGGTATATTGCGTTATAGGGGATAGACATGTTGTCTTACTGAAGCCAATATTGCAACACCAAGAACGGCAGATTCTTTTTATGTATGTTCAAGTGTACCTAGGACTAGACAGGCGCATCATACAACTGCATGTATTTTGATTAGAAATTGTTAATTTCAGATTATGAAAGCTAAACTCAGAATATATAATTATGTCATGACTCTGTGACGTTCAATGATTTAAAAGACTGGTGTAAGGAAATAGTGTCATCTCGACCACAGTTTAATTCCTGGCGTTCAATTATAAATTAAGAACTTCTTCTGATTTTGGTATTATGCTCATTTCATGAGTTAGACAGTCCATATAAAGCATGATAGCGTATTGTTTTAGGTCTTGATCGTGTAAATTATGCTCGATCGTTACCGACTCATCTCCGAGATATGACTTCCCTTCCCGAACATCACCAACAGGTGGCAATGGAATTTGAAAATGATAATTTCACTGTACGTAAGACCAGTAAATTTCTTTCTTGTAACACAATTGATCAGGCACAAAAACAGAATAATGCAATTATGAAGAGCGATATTGGTGCCATAGGATTAACCGAAGATCCTAAATGGATGGTAGCTGGACCAGGAGTCAGTATACTAGAAGATTGATTTGAAAGATCTAGTGGTTTGGGTCATTCTAAAACAGACGAACGACATAATGAAGACTCTACGAAAACACAAAAAGATTTCTTTAAACGACTTTAAAGGCTATGCAAGTATGAACGAGTTTGGAAATTCATTTCTAGAAGAGTCGTCAGATTTGTAAAAAAATACTTCAGGAAACAGGTAAGATATGTAAATAAACTACAAGATATTGGTTCAAACAATTCGAAGATCTTTTGAAGCAAATGCAAAACGAAGGAAAACCTGCTTTTTATAACCAAATAAAAAAGAACAACTTCCTATTTTGGCCGCAAAATAAAACTGGAAACGTCTTTGTCAAAACAAAGCTAGAGAACCTTAAAAGTGATTGCGATATCTTTTCTAGACTTTTAATTTCTTGTCACAGTGATAATTTTACTTGGAATATTTCTTTATCCATAGAAACCAAACTGCTCCTCCGTCTTTATCTCAGGATGTCACTTGAAATAGTAGAATTAAATCGCTGCAAATGGGTTTACTTGAAACATTCTGCGATTTGCTGATCCGAATTCGGACGCATTTATCGTTGGTGGGGCAGCAATGGTTAATTCCAGGTCACAAAGTTGGGCAAAAATATTTGATGATTATGCTAATGATGTCATACTGCCTTATGTAAAATCTTGCATCGATAAGTATTCAAAAGTAGACATTGTATTTGATGTTTACTAAATGAATAATTTAAAGGCTGTGACAAGACAAAGGCAAGGTTCTTGTGCCAGATGGAAAGGTGTTAGTTCTGGTAGAACACCGAGGGTATGGAGTAGTTTTTTTCTGTGAAGATGACAGCAAAACGAAATTGTTCAAGTTTCTTGCTGACAAAATTGCTTCTTAAGAGACTAATACAAATGTGCATGTTACTCATTGTGAAAATATTCTTTGCAATTTCAATAAAGATACTTGCTATCTATCCCCTTGTAATCATGAAGAAGCAGATACACGGATGTTTGTCCATGTTCGGCCTGATTATGAAAAGTGTTGTAAAATGTAATTTTAGGTAGTACTGACACAGATGTAATAGTATCAAGAATTGCAGCAATCGCAAAATTAGGTTGAACAAATTGCGGATAGGTCATGGAAGGAATAACGACTTTTGATGGCTTCCTGCACGTGACATATCAAATGTGTTCGGTCCTTGTGTAGCTGCTTTTCCTTTCGTCCATGCATTTAGTGGATGTGGCACTTTGTCGAATTGTCATGAGAAAGGCAAAAGGTCAGCTTGGCTAACAATGGAAGGTTTTCCAGATGTGAAGGATGTTTTTTTTTAGGGTTAAGTATGGAGCGAGGCACGATGTGAATTGTTTGCCAGGAAGCAGCGGCATTGTGATGCAATTCCGCCTACAAGAGGTTCTTTTCCAGAGCACATCAAAAGAGAAGTATATCAAGGAGGAGTTGCTTGGGCTCAGCCTGATTCATGTATTCGACAGGTACGTGTTCCAAGTCATGAACACTGTGGTTGGATGAAAGAAAGAATCAATGACAGTTGCAAACCAAAATGAACTCCTTTGACTGCCGTTACATCCTCGTGTCAGAAAATTTTGAAATGCGGAGCCGAAAAGCGAGCTGTGTTTGGAACTGTAGCTGCTACCGTTCTGGCCTTCCTTGTACGGGTTGTTGTATAGGCAACTATCAGATAATTATAAAATAAGCAACCTGTCTTTCAAACCAAACTAGGCATTTAAACTTAACAAAGAGTGTTAACACTTGTAAAGTTGATGGAAAATATATAAATATTTTTTTTACGTATTTGCCGCCATTTTGGAACCGGAAGTCACTATTTATCTTCATTTATGTGTTGTTTCGTCGTACTTGGGAAATTTTTTTAACGTTTTATCATAACTTACATTGGATTATACATCCCTTGTGAAGTTGCTTGAAAGTATAAAAAATTGAACTTTTTGACTTTTTGCCGGCATTTTGAAACCGGAAGTCACCTTTAGTTTCATTAATGTATTGTCTAGTCGTAATTTAGGAACTGTCATTTACTTTTTATCAAATCTAACATTGGATTTTACATATAACACACCTTTTAAAGGATTAACGAATTATTGTCAATTTGTAATGACGCCATTTCCGAAATGTGTGGTGGCCATCTTGAAAAAATGATTTTTTTTTTCTGGCCAGCAGCGGATTTTTTTTTAATATCATTTAGTCAACCTTTATACCAAATTTCATGCTTGTATCACGATTTGCACAATTATGTCCATAAAATCTCCCACTAAAATTAGTTCAATCGAAAATACCTCCTTATTTCAAAGACCAGTCTGTACCAATCATTTCTTATACCTATACCAAACCTATTGCAACTAAAATTTTCAATTACAAACACGTTTTGCAGGATCTCGATATTGACGACTTCAAGTCTAAACCTCCTAATTGCACTTGTGCTAATTCCCAATTCACATATAATCCTGCTGGCCACGTTATTACCGGTGACCTCAACATTGTTAATAACACTTATCTACGAAATGTTTTATCGAAAGGTCCGAAATATCGTGAGCCTAAATCCATCAATTGGAAACACAACTTTAAAATGTTGATGGATTCAGTCGAGGATTATGCCAGGCAATGGGCTATGCGCGAGAAGGAAGACGTAGACACTCTTTCCGAATGGATTAAGGCAGTGAGGTCGTTCATACAAATCAGAATTAAGAAACTGAATGGGTCCATCAATGCCCACGCTACGTCAATCTTTAAAGACCCAACTGTTGCAAAACACCTATCCGACCTCCAAGACAAATATGTTGTTGTCCCTGCAGACAAAGCCCCAAATAACATCGTTTTTGTGTGTAAAAGTCATTATATTAACTGCTTGATAAACGAATTAGGTATAGACAATTCACTTGGAAACTCAACATATACCCTCACGACACTTACCAAAGAAGAAAACCTGGATAATCATAGGTCTGTTTTTGTTCCTTTGGAATTTCAACCAAAGATGAAGATCTGGATCTTCCATCACTGTATTGGATACCTAAACTACATAAATGTCCTTACAAACAACGGTATATTGCTGGGTCTTCCAAGTGCTCCACAAAACCCCTTTTTAAATTATTAACATATATTTTATCAGCAATCAAAGACGGGCCTCAAAGTTATTGTGAAACTGCCTATTCTAGAGGTGGCGTGAATCAGATGTGGATACTTAAAAATTCCAAAGATCTTTTAGAGTACATACAATCTAACTCTCTTTCATCTTGTAACAGTATTAAAACATTTGACTTTTCTACTCTTTACACAAGTATTCCACATTCCAAACTAAAAGACAAATTGAAAGAGTTGGTATTGCTTTGCTTCCCAAAAAAAAAAAAGAATGGCCAACGTAGATGCAAGTATCTTGTTTTAGGGAGGAATAAATCCTACTTTGTAAAGGACCACTCTGATTCAAACAAAAAATTCTCTGAAACTGATATTATCAAGATGTTTGATTTCTTGATTGACAACATATTTGTTACGTTCGGAGGACGTGTTTTTCAACAGACTGTCGGTATTCCAATGGGAACAAACTGTGCCCCTCTACTTGCCGACTTATTTCTTTATTATTATGAGAGGCTGACTTCATGCAGGAACTTCTTAGGAAGGAAGATAAGAAGTTAGCAATATCCGTTAACTCTACTTTCCGCTATATAGATGATGTTCTTTCGCTAAATAATTCAAAATTTGGTGACTATGTGGAACGCATCTATCCCATTGAACTAGAGATAAAGGATACTACAGATACAGTTAAATCGGCTTCATATCTTGACTTACATATAGAAATTGACAATGAGGGTCGATTGAAAACAAAACTTTACGACAAAAGAGATGCTTTCAGCTTTCCAATTGTGAATTTTCCATTTCTAAGTAGCAACATTCCAGCAGCACCTGCATACGGTATATATCTCCCAATTGATACGATGTTCCCGTGCTTGCATTTTCTATCATGATTTTCTTGATAGAGGGTTGTTGCTCACTACATGCACTAGGAAGCTATTAAACCAAGAGTTCCAAATGGTGAAGTTGAAATCATCCCTTCGTAAATTTTACGGACGCCATCACGAGTTGGTTGACCGTTATGGAATAGCAGTTTCAAAAATGATATCGGATATGTTTCTTACGTCGTAACTACAATCCCCTTCCCTTTCATGAATGTGACCTACCGAATTAGATTATTTACCGGATTTGTTATCACATAAGCAACAAGACGGGTGCCACATCTGGAGCAGGATCTGCTTCCCCTTCCGGAACACCTGAGATCACCCCTAGTTTTTGGTGGGGTTCGTCATGTTCGTGTTGTTTATTTTTTATTTTTCTATGTTGTATCATGTGTACTATTGTTTGTCTGCTTGTCTTTTCATTTTTAACAATGGCGTTGTCAGTTCGTTTTAGATTTATGAGTTTGACTGTCCCTTTGGTATCTTTTCGTCCCTCTTTCTGTGTAGTGTGTTTTATGACTATTGTTTGCATGTCTTTGTGTCTTTTTTTTAGGCCATGGTATTGTTTGCATATGTATCTATCTGTCTTTCTTTCTTCTTTTAGGCCAGTGTAATGTCTGGTTTTTTTTTAGACTGATGGTTTTCGATTGTCCACTTGGTATTTTATACCGATTTTGATTGCATGCTTTCAGTACTCACGGCAATATCTGTACTATTTTTTAATAGAACTATAATATTTCAAAATGAAAATAACTTGCTTACTGACACAGCTATACAAGATGCATATCAAGGTGGTCAATTGTGGGGACAGGTAGTCACACATGAACAACATCTACCTAGTCCAGGCGATTTGGGATTGGTTAGGGGTACAGCAGATGGGTTGTGGACACAATTAGAAACAATTGCAGCATAGTGCTAGGAGTTACACACATGTGGATGCCAGAAAACATGTTCTAGTCGATGGAAGTGTTATAGAGATAGTTTAACCTGCACAAATTTGTACTCTTGTAGCTGTAAGAACGAAAAACATGGGAAAGTATCGCAGAAAAATACATCATTCGACCTTGCTGCATGTCTTGAATAATTATCGATATAACAAACAGTAATTTTTATCGAATATCATTACCCCCATTTTTGTAAATCGATTGTTTGATCTTTTATCCCGAAATTGGAAGTTGTGATTCATTTTTTTACAATTCCTGTACTTTTATCAAATTTTCAGGCGATTTTGTTGTATTTCAAATAGTTTTCATCACCTATAATACTTTATAAAAGGTGCGGATCTGTTTTTAATCTCCACCTCAGAGCAGAATGATGTGAATTCTAAATTCAAGATTGCCGCCATGAAAAACATTAAAAAAAAGTCGGATACCCATCTAATATGCTAAAGTACACCCTAAAGAACGTATGTGCCAAATCCTATGCCTGTATTACCATTTGCATGATTGTGTCAAATTCCGGTTCTACATTTGTAAGCCGCCCCACTATTTTATATAAAGGTAGCAAATTAATTTTCATGTAACTCTGTGTTTGCACAGGTCTAATTTTAAAAGTTAAAATACACACCAAACTATAAAAAGAACTATTTCATATTTTAGCATTTAAGGTTTCACTTTGTAAATACAGCTGTTTCACAAGCCAGGCCTCTTTTGGAGAGAAATATAATATTCATAGATAATTTGTTGTGTTTACGCACTGGTTACCAGATATGATCTCGATGTTCTATCTCATAGAGAAATAACTTGGGAATGTTACCAGTATATAAACAAATGGCAGCGGGAAAAATTGAATTCTGAGGGAGACTCGAAGTGCATGTAGGGGTTGTACAGAATTTTAGTATAAGTTTAAACTCTTAGAAGTTTAGGTAGTAAATTTGCAGCACAGCCTATGTTTTGACCTTTGAATACAAAAGTAGTGCATATCAACTTTCCGTTCTAGAATATAATTTTTCACGAAACGTCATAGTAAACGTGAGACGGCTTTAGCCACAAAGGGAGTTCCTATGGGAAATTGCATCGTCTATATTAACAGAAGTACAACCTTAAACGTTTAAATAATTTATGTAGCAATTTATTTGCGCTCAAATTCGCTTTTTCTAAATATTTCTAAATAGGAACAGTATTGTTAAGTCGTTGCGAATACTGTGGATTCATTTATTTTCGTGGGTACCAATTTTCGTGGATTAAGGAAAATTTACATGTTCGTGGATATTTGATTTCCTGGTTTTGCAGAAATCTGCTTACTAGACTATAGAAAATTTGATATTCGTTGAACATTTAATTTCGTGGTTTACCTGTTCCCACGAATACCACGAAAATTGATATCCAACGAATAATAGTGAATCCACAGTAGGTCATCGAAGATAAATGCAAAATGTACCTGATATATGCAGTTAACTCGTTATTTGTTAATCGATATTTAAAAGTAAATGGATTGTTAGCAGTCGGTGCAATATTCAGATTGTTTATTCAAATGTATTAATATGTAAATATACAATAACATACAAAAAAATATAGCTGTTTTCTAAATCAGTTAAAATGTGTTTACGTACTGGTTACCAGATATGATCTCGATGTTCCATCTCATAGAGAAATTACTTGGGAATGTTTTTTTTAAGTTGGACAGCTTAAGTCACAAAGGGAGTTTCTATGGGAAATTGCATTGTCTATTTTAACAGAAGTGCAACCTTAACGTTTTGATTAAGTTATGTACCAATTTATTTGCGCTTAAATTGGCTTTTTCTAAAAATTTCTAAATAGGTACAGTATTGTTAAGTGGTTGCGAATAGGTCATCGATGATAAATGCATAATGTACCTGATATATGCAGTTGACTCGTTATTTGTTAATCGATATTTAATAGTAAATGGATTGCTAGCAGTCGGTGCAATATTCAGATTGTTTATTCAAAAGTATTAATATTTAAATATACAATAACATAAAAAAATATAGCTGTTTTTTAAATTAGTTAGAAATGAGTAAAGGTAAGTAGAGAACCATTGTATTACCCTACAAGTTATCGTAAGATATCGTTTTCCCTCGAATATAAACATTTACACTTTAAGAAAATGTCTTTGTATACATGTAGTCTATCGATTTTTGCTAATGGAATGGAATAATAATGTAATAACTTCACATGAAATCTCTTACAAAATACAAAATACTAACGGACACAAATATGTGAACGAATATGAAAGGAGGGCTTAAAAGAAAACTTTGCATCTCAATAATAAAAGCCTAAGAAAACATTGATATACAATAGCGTTAAGAGTAATTTATGGAAACATTTTGTTGAGGGATTATATTTGAATACAAATATTACGAGAATGTGAAAAACGGTCCGGCTTCAAGCTTAACATATACATGTATCTCTTTAGTGAATCATATCACAACAATGTTAAAGACATATGTAGGGGACATGATAACACAAACATAATTGTTTTCAAAATGTCCTTACTCTCTGGTCTTTATATTGCATTTCTATTTCACCTTTAGTTATAGTCATGTTCACAAGACTTCCAATGTTGAAAGACATATATATTTGAAGATTTTTTGAAGGATTTTCTTATCCCATGTATAGATTACCTAAGCCGTATTTGGCACAACTTTTGGGAATTTTAGATCCTCAATGCTCTGCAACTTTGTACTCGTTTGGCTTTGTAAATGTTTTTCTAGCGTCACTGATGAGTCTTATGTAGACGCAACGCGCATCTGGCAGTACAAAATTTTAATCCTGGTACCTTTGATAACTAACTATCCCTTATGTAGTCTAATCGGTGATTCGGGATGAAATACTCTCCTGACTATCCCCTTATGTAGTCAACGCGGTGATTCGGGATGACATACTCTCCTGACTATCCCCTTATGTAGTCAACTCGGGGATTCGGGTTGAAATACTTTCCTAACTACACCCTGTATGTAGTCAATTCGGGGATTCGGGATGAAATCGTCTCCCGACTATCCCCTTATAAAGTCAACTCGGGGATTCGGGATGAAACACTCTCCTGACTGCCCCCTTATGTAGTCAACTCGGCGATTCGGGATGAAAAACTCTCCTGACTACCCGCTAATGTAGTCAAAGCGGTGATTCTTGATGAAATATTCTCCTGACTACCCCCTTATAATTATGTAGTCAACTCGGGGATTCGGGATGAAACACTCTCCTGACTGCCCCCTTATGTAGTCAACTCGGCGATTCGGGATGAAAAACTCTCCTGACTATCCCCTTATAAAAATTATAAAGTCAAGTCGAGGATTCGGGATGAAATACTCTTCCGACTTCCCCCTTATGTAGTCAACTAGGTGATTATGGATGAAATACTCTCCTGATTACCCGCTAATGTAGTCAAAGCGGTGATTCTGGATGCAATATTCTCTGTACTACCCCCTTATGTAGTAAACTCGGTGATTCGGGATTAAATACTCGCCTGACTACCCGCTTATATAGTACATGTAGTAAACGCGATGATTCTGGATGAAATACTCTCCTGACTATCCCCTTATGTAGTCAGCTGGCGGATTCAGGATGAAATACTCTCCTGACTATCCCCTTATAAAGTCAACTCGGGGATTCGGGATTAAATACTCTCCTGACTATCCCTTTATGTTGTCAACTCGGTGATTCGGGATGAAATACTCTCCAGACTACCCCTTATGTAGTCAACTCGGGGATTCGGGTTGAAATATTCTTCTAACTAGACCCTGTATGTAGTCAACTCGGGGATTCGGGTTGAAATTCTCTCCTGACTATCCCCTTATGTAGTCAACTAGGTTATTATGGATGACATACTCTCCTGACTACCCCTTTATGTAGTCAATTCGGTGATTCGGGATGAAATACTCTCCCGACTACGTGCTCCGGAAGGGTAAGCAGATCCTGCTCCACATATGGCACCCGTCGTGTTGCTTATGTGATTACAAATCCGGTAAATAGTCTAATTCGGTAGGTCACATTCATGAAAGGGAAGGGGATTGTAGTTATGACGTAAGGAACATATCCGATATCATTTGTGAAACGGTTATTCCATAACGGTCAACCAACTCGTGATGGCGTCCGTAAAATTTTCGAAGGGATGATTTCAACTTCACCATTTGGAACTCTTGGTTTAATAGCTTCCTTGTGAGCAGAAACCCTCTATCAAAAAAATCATGATAGGATATGCAAGCACGGGAATATCGTATCAATTGGGAGATATATATCCCGTATGCAGGTGCTGCTGGAATGTTGCTACTTAGAAATGGAAAGTTCACAATTGGAAAGCTGAAATCATCTCTTTTGTCGTAAAGTTTTGTTTTCAACCGACCCTCATTGTCAATTTCTATATGTAAGTCAAGATATGAAACCGACTTAACTGTATCTGTAGTATCCTTTATCTCCAATTCGATGGGATAGATGCGTTCCACATAGTCACCAAATTTTGAATTGTTTAGTGAAAGAACGTCATCTATATAGCGGAAAGTAGAGTTAAAGGATATTAATTACTTCTTATCTTTCTTCCTAAGAAGTTCCTGCATGAAGTCAGCATCATAATAATAAAGAAATAAGTCGGCAAGTAGAGGCGCACAGTTTGTTCCCATTTGGATGCCGACAGTCTGTTGAAAAACACGTCCTCCGAACGTTACAAATATGTTGTCAATCAAGAAATCAAGCATCTTGATAATATCGGTTTCAGAGAATTTTTTGTTCGAATCAGAGTGATTCTTTACGAAGTATGATTTATCCCTCCCTAAGACAAGATACTTGTATCTACGTTGGCCATTCTTTTTTATGAAGCAAAGTAATACCAACTCTTTCAATTTGTCTTTTAGTTTGGAATGTGGAATACTTGTGTAAAGAGTAGAAAAGTCAAATGTTTTAATACTGTACAAGATGAAAGAGAGTTAGATTGTATGTACTCTAAAAGATCTTTGTAATTTTTAAGTATCCATATCTGATTCACGCCACCTCTAGAATAGGCAGTTTCACAATAACTTTGAAGCCCGTCTTTGATTGCTGATAAAATAGATGTTAATAATTTAGAAAGAGGTTTCGTGTAGCACTTGAAAGACCCAGCAATATACTGTTGTTTGTAAGGACACTTATGTAGTTTAGGTATCCAATACAGTGATGGAAGATCCAGTTCTTCATCTTTGGTTGAAATACCAAAGGAACAAAGAACAGACCTATGATTATCCAGGATTTCCTCTTTGGTAAGTGTCGTGAGGGTATATGTTGAGTTTCCAAGTGAATTGTCTATACCTAATTCGTTTATCAAGCAATTAATGTAGTGACTTTTACAGACAAAAACGATGTTGTTTGGGGCTTTGTCTGCGGGGAAAACAACATATTTATCATGGAGGTCGGATAGGTGTTTAGCAACATTTGGGTGTTTAAAGATTGACGTAGCATGGGCATTGATGGACCCATTCAGTTTCTTAATTCTGATTTGTATTAACGACCTCACTGCCTTAATCCATTCGGATAGAGTGTCTACGTCTTCCTATTCACGCTTAGTCCATTGCCTGGCATAGTCCTCGACTGAATCCATCAAAATTTTAAAGTTGTATTTCCAATTGATGGATTCAGACTCACGATATTTCGGACCTTTCGATAACACATTTCGTAGAGAAGTGTTATTAACAATGTTAAGGTCACTGGTTATAACGTGGCCAGCAGAATTATATGTGAATTGGGAATTAGCACAAGTGCAATCAGGAGGTTTAGACTTGAAGTCGTCAATATCGAGATTCTGCAAAACGCGTTTGTATTTGAAAATTTTAGTTGAAATAGGTTTGGTATAGGTATAAGAAATTATTGGTACAGACTGGTCTTTGAAATAAGGAGGTATTTTCGATTGAACTAATTTATGATGAAGGATATTGCCTAGGTTGACGCCATCGAGACCTTTGTTGGCAAAGGAAAGATTTAGAAAAGATCTTTTCTCTTTTTCATCTTTTCCAATGCGAACTGGCTTGAAAAGTCTGTGACTTGCAATATCCAAAATTATAGCTTGAAGTTTGTCTTGGTTTGAATGAGGGTTTGTAACAGTGGATTCCAAACATAAATTGAACAGAGAATGAAGTTTTGAAAGGGGTAATGCATAAAGTTTCGTGCGAATGTGATGAATACCTAACGGCTTTTGTATGAATGGCAGCAAGTCATTAATAGAGACTTCATGCAGAGAAGGTGATGTATAATGACGATGACCATGACTGCATCTACGTCGAGGAGTCGAGTTGAAAATATTCATCACATTCACCGAGTTACACGAAGGACTAGATAGAATACCTATACCATCAATTTTGTCATTGCAGCCATACGGTGTTGCAGTTCCCAATTGTCTAATGCAGTAGTCTTCTTTTTGTCTACGGAGAATCGTTGAAAGATTGGGATTGTTAGAGCTATGGTATATCTTTTCGATAATGCGAACTGTCATAGAAACGATGGATTGATTGGGCTGATTGAAATGCTGGCATAGAATGTCGTTAGCATTGAGGTTAATGTCTGATCTATGACCGCACATACGTTTGTTTAGCCTTCCTTTCGTTTCACCGACGTATACCAATCCGCAAAGGTTGCACTCTAATCCGTAGACGATATTTATCGATATACAATTCAGATCATCGTAACTTCTGGTAAAATATGACTTCTTGGTCAAATTGCTAGTGAATTAAGCATCTTTAATTAAAATAGCACAAGTTTTGCAGCCTTTGGTCTCACATTTTGAAATGCGACAGTGTTGTACTGTGTCATCAAAAACCAAAATGTCTTTAAGGAGAACTGAACATGGCTGTATATGTGTAATATTGCTATTGTCACTAGGACGATGATCTGAATGAGTCGTATTTGAGATATCTGTCATGTCTGGTGATGAAGGGACACCTGCCATATCAGACGACACCGTGTCCATGGTGACGTCTGTTTCGTACCTTTTTATACTGGGCGACGTCCGAGCCAGTTTCCTGTTTGATCTTCGTAAGTTCATGCAATTGTAGTTTTGCTACTGGGCGGATGATGTCCTCGGAGACAAAATGTCCACCAGGAGAGACATCGACCCAGTGGTAATAAAAGAGGGACAAAAGATACCAAAGGGACAGTCAAACTCATAAATCTAAAACAAACTGACAACGCAATGGCTAAAAATGAAAAAGACAAACAGAAAAACAATAGTACACATGACACAACATAGAAAACTAAAGAATAAACAACACGAACCCCACCAAAAACTAGGGGTGATCTCAGGTGCTCCGGAAGGGTAAGCAGATCCTGCTCCACATGTGGCACCCGTCGTGTTGCTTATGTGATTACAAATCCGGTAAATAGTCTAATTCGGTAGTTCACATTCATGAAAGGGAAGGGAACATATCCGATATCATTTGTGAAACGTACTGATAGTAAGCCTGTTGCACAGAATAAGAGTCAGTCCAGTTATATTATGTCTAGTCCAAAATTTGATACTTTTGAGAAGAAGTCACTGATTTGTGCTTATTGTAAGAAAAATGGTCACCTGATGGCTGATTGTTTTAGACTCAAGAAGAAGAATGAACGAGATAATAAGCCAAAGTCCAGTGCTTGTACGACACCTTATATTACCAGTACGTTGGAATGTCCTGCGAGTCAGGCTTTTAAGTCCAGTTTTTGTGATTATATGGAGGAATATGAACCCTTTATGTCTGATGGGTTTATTTCTATTGTTGATGATACCACTCTTCAGCCTATTAAGATTTTACGGGACACTGGAGCTTCTCAGTCTTTATTGTTAGAAGGTGTGTTGCCTTTGTCCGAGAAGACTTCTGTTGGTGCCTCCGTTTTGTTACAAGGTGTAGAGTTAGGTTGTATAGATGTTCCTCTCCATCGTATTTATCTGAAGTCAGATTTGATAACTGGACCAGTTATTGTGGGTGTTCGTCCTAATCTCCCCATTGAGGGTGTTACGTTATTGCTAGGAAATGATCTAGCTAGGAACAAAGTGGTTGCTGAACCAATTGTTACCAGTGAACCGGTGGTGGATGTTAAATTACCTGAAGATGATACTGAATTGTATCCAGCTTGTGTTGTCACTAGGGCGATGGCTAGAAAACAACAAGACGAGGATTTGCAAGAAAACCAGTTTGATTACATGGACCTTTCTGACACTTTCCTAGCTGACATTGAAGGTCCTGGTAGCTCAGAAAAGGCCATAATAAGACCACCTAATGTTAACAAGAATGTAATTATGCCATGACCAGACATAAACAGCCATTCATTAAACAGAAAGAACCTTTTCGAAGAACAAAATAAAGACCCTGAAGTTCTTCAGCTCCCCAAGAGGGCTCAACCACAGGAGGAAGCAGACAAAGTGGCCGAATGCTATTACCATCAGGACGGCATTTTAATGAGGAAGTGGAGGCCTCCTGATGCTACCCCAGAAGAGGAATGGAGAGTGGTATACCAAGTGGTGGTGCCTAAAGTTTATAGGCAAGAAATTATTGGTCTTGCCCATGACACCCCCTTGGCTGGACACTTAGGTATAAGAAAGACTTTCCTTAAAATCTTGCAACATTTCTACTGGTCAAGACTTAGAAATGCTGTTGCAGAATACTGCAAATCCTGTCATATATGCCAGGTTGTTGGTAAGCCTAACCAGAAAATACCACCAGCACCACTTCTGCCTATTCCAGCCTTTGACGAACCTTTCAGCAGAGTTCTAATTGACTGCGTTGGACCTTTACCAAAGACCAAAACTGGAAATGCGTATTTATTGACAATCATGTGTACATCCACTCGCTTTCCTGAGGCTATTCCGCTAAGAAATATCAAGACACCTACTATTGTCAAAGCACTTATCAAATTTTTCACATTAGTAGGACTTCCTAAGTCTATACAGTCCGACCAGGGATCAAATTTCATGTCAGGTTTATTTCAGCAAGTCGTGTACCAGTTAGGGATTGCTCAGTATAGATCAAGTGCGTACCATCCAGAATCTGAAGGTGCCTTAGAACGTTTTCATCAAACATTGAAGAACATGATTAGAACTGTTTGTCTTCAATTTGACAGAGACTGGGATGATGGAGTTCACTTTCTACTTTTTGCAGTCCGAGAAGCTGTTCAAGAATCCCTTGGATTTAGTCCCTTTGAGTTGGTATTTGGCCATACTGTAAGGGGACTGTTAAAATTGATTAAGGAAAAGTGGCTTACTGAACATACTGACTTGAATCTTTTAGACTATGTATCTAGATTTAAAGAAAAATTGTATACTGCTTGTCAAATTGCTCAGAAAAACATAAAACATGTACAGAACAAGTAAAAATATGGTATGATAAAGATACCAGGGACAGAGTTTTTGAGCCTGGTGATAGGGTACTTGTATTTTTGCCAGTCCCTGGACATCCTTTACAGGCTAAATATTGTGGTCATTATACAATAGAGAGTAAAATCAATGATTTGAATTATATTGTAAAAACTCCAGGTCGGCGTAAACAAAACAGAGTGTGTCATATTAATATGTTAAAACCATATTTTGAGCGTACTAATGAATGTGAGAGTAAACCAGTTGCCACTTTAGGCATGGTTAGATTTGAGAACAATCATGACAAACCAGATGTAATTGAACCACCTTTTAGTTCTAAAACTATCGAAGAGACAGTTAGATTGAAAAATTCAGAAATTTTGTCAAATTTAGACTCAAAACTTGCACAAATGTCTTTTGATCGTAGAGAAGAAATAAAAACTTTGGTATTTTCTTTTAAAAATCTTTTTCCAGATGTGCCAAACAAAACCACTGCTGTTTGTCATGATGTTGATGTAGGAGATGCTTCTCCAATTTAACAACATCCTTACCGGCTCAATCCACTCAAACTTGAAGCTATGAGAAAAGAAATTAAATATATGCTTGACAATGATATTATTGAGCCGAGTAACAGTGAATGGAGCTCTCCTTGTCTCCTTGTGCCAAAACCAGATAAAACCTTTCGTTTCGTGACTGATTTCAGAAAAGTAAATTCAGTCTCAAAATCTGATTCCTATCCGATTCAAAGGATAGACAATTGTATTGACAACATTGGTCAAGCAAAATTTGTGAGCAAATTTTATTTGTTGAAAGGTTATTGGCAAGTTCCATTGACACAGAGAGCTCATGAACTATCAGCTTTTGTTACACCAGATGGCTTATTTCAATATACTGTAATGCTGTTTGGCATGAAAAGTGTACCAGCTACATTTCAAAGAATGATCAATAATGTTATAAAAGATTTAAACTGTTGATATGCTTATATTGATGATCTAATTGTATGTAGGGATAGCTGGAACAGCATTTAACACATTTGTATGATACTTTTGATAGATTGTCACAATCAAATTTGACTATTAATCTTGGTAAAAGTGAATTTTGTCAAGCCACTGTTGATTATTTAGGGCATACAGTTGGCCAAGGTCAAGTGAAAATTATTATGGCTAAAGTGGAAGCCATTTCCAAATTTCCTCCTCCTACAAATAGAAAACAACTTATGAGATATTTAGACATGATTGGATTTTACAGAAAATTTTGTTCAAATTTTGCTACTGTGGTTCAACCATTGACTCATCTTTTATGAAAAGATTCTAAATTTATCTGGAGTGAAAATTGTCAAAACGCTTTTGAAAATAGCAAATCACTTTTAATTAATAGTCCGGTTCTGATTACTCCAGACTTTGAAAAACAATTTAAACTTGCCGTTGATGCAAGCGATGTAGGAATTGGAGCTGTTTTATATCAAGAGACAGATGATAATGTTGAGAAACCTATATCATATTTTTCCAAGAAATTAGATAAACACCAGAAAAATTATTCAACTATCGAAAAAGAGTGTTTTGCAATGTTGTCAGCACTTCGACATTTTGATGTATATTTGGATCCCACTGTTTATCCTATTCTTGTTTGTACTGATCATAATCCTCTCACCTTCATACATAAAATGAGAAACAAGAATCAGAGGTTGACTAGGTGGAGTTTATTGTTACAGGAACATGATGTAATTGTAAAACATATTAAGGGTAAAGATAATGTAATAGCTGATGCTTTATCTAGAGCTTATTAAAACACTTCGTATATACTATGTATTTTTGTTCATGATAAGTTTTTGTTACACTAAAACTTCTTTTAAGTGGGGAGGTGTTATGATATTGTAATTATTGTATTTATTTATGTTTGCTTGATTTGTATTGTGTGGCTTGATAGTTGTTTACAGAATAATCTTAGAACTGTGCAGTTTAGAAATCAGTGAATCAATTACAGAATGATTGGAACTTTCCAGAATGATCCTAATAAAAGATGCGTTATATAAACTTCTACATTTTACTAGAAACTTCTGTTGTAACTTTCTAGGATGTTCCATTATAGACTGTTCTAGAATCTTCCATGACAATTATATATATATACAGACACTAAAGTTAAACTCTTGGACTTAGACATCGATAGACTTTAGTATTCACAGTAATTTAGATTGAAACTTTAATTCTACAAACAACATCATACTGGATTGTGGCCGTAGTAGTGAACATAATATTCAGATTGGATTCCGAAAGATATCCGGATACAGATACAGATTGGACTCATATTTTGACAGTTAAGTTGACAGTTATATTTGTGTAATACTTCTTGTAAACTTTTGTATAATAAATATTGTTAAATTTTATTATTGATTTGTGTCTTTTGTTGGCTACAATTTAAAGACGATTTCTGGCCGTAACAGAAATATAAAAGGTATGTGCGTCTGTCCGTCTGAAACACACCAACATTTAGAGACTGTTTGACTTTAAGACTTGTCTTCGTGTTAGGATAAGTTGATGTCATGTTCTCTCCACCCTTTTTGGACCATTTTGACTGGAGTAAAGGGATTCATAATTGGTAGTCTCTGATGGACGATTTTTTTAATTATAAATTGATTTTGGCTTTCAATTTGCTATCAGTAACTCCGATTACTCTCAATTCGTCCTTTAATGTTAGTTTGACCTGTTGATACAATTGTTATATTTTTTAGCCTCGATTTGTGTTCTTCCCAACGAATGCTGAAAAAAGTGTCATTGTTATAATCTAGCAAGCTAACATGTTATTTATAACTAAGTGGACATTTTTTCATACTTTTAATTCTGGAATATGACCAGAATAACCTCAAATGAACGTTGAACGGCCCATAATATTTGAAGTTGCACATAGGAAATAGTGCACAATAGAAATCCGTACGTAGTTTATTATCCCCTGTGTCTTTAGCTAAGATGTCAAAGAACAAGTGCATGAAATATTTCATCGCCGAAAATTTGTAATTACAAGTCGTTTATATTTTCAAAATAGCAAAATGCGCAGGAATATTGTTCAACGTCGACCAATCAGATCGATATTTTAAGAAATGCGGAACAACTCGTCCCAGAGAGTCCACTTGGACCGTCTCAGAAGACAACTCGGAGCGCTTGTCAGATCTACTTAGGGTTTCATAAAATGTTAGACGAATATGTCTAGCGGAGCAATCAACCTTTCGTTTGAGCTTTAGGGATTATTTGTAGGTATTTTGAGGGGCCTAAAGCAGAGGGGTTTACCGTAGAACCCTATGGTATTTTATTTTCAAATTACTATTACTCGAAAACAGTAAGTGTTACACACACGCGATCTTCAATAATGAGAACAGGACAATAAAACAAATAAAATAAAATATATGGCGTGTCCCTGGGGGTCATCCCACCCCTTCAATTTGAAAATGTGCTTTTATCTATTGAACGGCCGCGATCCCAACTCCGAAATATATAGACTTGTATGGGACAATAAAACAAATCAAATGAAAATTTGGGGGAATCCCAGGCGTCACCCAACCCCCTTCTGCTTGATAACTTGTAAACAGTCGAAATCCCCAACCCTAAACCATATATATATTCATGTATGGGACACTATAACAAATAAAATAAAATACAGGGGGAGTCCCTGAGGTCACCATACCCCTCCTGTTTGAGAACTTGTAAACGGTGGAGATCCCAACCTCTAAACCATATTTAATCATGTATGTGACAATATAACAAATCAAATAAAATATAGGGTGAGTCCCTGGGGGTCATTCCAACCCCCTTCAATTTAAAAAATGTGCTTTTATCTTGTAAACGGTCGCGATCCAAAACCCTAAGCCATATGTATACTTGTATGGAACAATAAAACAAATCAAATGAAAATTTGGGAAAATCCCCGGCGTCACCCTACCCTGTTCTGTTTGATAACTTGTAAACGGTCGAGATCCCAACCCCTAAACCATATACATGATATATACACATGTATTCATGTATGGAACAATAAAACATATCAAATGAAATATAGGAGGAGTCCCTGGGGTCACCCAACCCCCTCCTGTTTGAAAATTTGTAAACGGTCGAGATTCCCACTCCCAAACGATATTTATTCCTGTTTGTCATTTCAAAAAGATTTGAATGACATACAGTGTCAACCTCCTAGGCGTCACATATGCATATCACTTTACTAGACCAAACCAATGTGTAATGGATTTTGCCCAATGTCAGGCGACCATGGGAATGACGAATTATTGGAGCTTTGTTTGGGAGACTTCGTCACAGCATCATGTTACAATTATTTCTTGTTTGTTATGAAATTTTATTGATGCAAAAAATTAGTCTATGTTTATTGAATTTACTATAATTATTTAAGGAATAATTTCTGGGCCTATCCAAATTTTCATTTATGGTTCATTTTAAAGAAAACATAAATCTTTCAAGCAGTGTAAAGCCCAAGAATGTTTGACAAACTGTTTTATAATCACCAGTCATTTTATTGCCATATTGGTATGGAGTGTAATAGTAAACATTTGTCTGATTTGTGTCTCCTAACTGTTGTTTTGCAGAACCAAAACTCAGTGTTCCTTCCAGGGAAGCAAGTCCATTCATACTGTTACAAACTCGTACTACGTCAACTTGTACCACTAAAGTCAACTGGTACCAACGTTAACTACCAAGTAGATCAACTGGAATCATTGTGAACTTGTACTACTGACTCACCATTGCAACTATACATTGATATATGCGTTGCTTTTGAAAACCTTGATAAATATTAAGTAATGTGCCTTAATAATCAATTCATTAAATAAACATAAATGTACAATATACGAATGTTTAATGTTTGTTCTTTCAAATATTAAAAAAAATTGTAATAACACTACCACAGTTTTCATAATTACGTTTGTTTTGGTTTTTGGTTAACTGCCTACAGCGCTTACAGGCTCTGATTTGTTATTTAATGTTTCTTTGTTTTTAAAATATACCAGCTTTGATAAGTGTTTAGTATGACTATTAGTTGTAACTTTTGTTTCTAGTGCTATGAGCAACAAAATTATTTATTTTGAACAAATATGTCCGTTCTCCATTCATAAAATATATCTTATAACTGAATTATTTTCTTTTAGCTGTGTACAATATTCTAATCGGCGGGAAGATTATTTGTTCAAGGTTATGGTTTACTTTCGGTAATTATTTAATATTTCACAGCTGAACACTACAATTGCCTTTATTTATTCACCCCTTATTTATTGATTTTGTATTAACATTATGTCAAATTCATTTGTTCAGTGTATGTTCACTTGTATGTAACTTGATTGAGTTAAGCCATTTCAATTGATTTGTGTAGTGTGTTTTTCTATATATGATGTGATCTGACACTGTTGTTTCGGATAAGGGTGAAGGTTTGTACCTATACAAAGGTTTAAACTCACTGCATTTGTTTGTACCTGTCCTAAGTCGGAGAGGTGTATCATTGGCGCTCATACTCCATCTTCTTATATCTATTGGTAAGGTTGTTTGTCTTCATATTATTTCCAAACTGCCTTATCATCAGTCGTATTCGACCAGTTTTACAGGATTAACGAACTCATATTTGGTATGATACGTTGTCTTCATAATCTCTCCACATTGGCTTATCGTAAGTTTTGTTGGACCATGTAGACTGGAGTAAAGAGACTCACACTTGGTAGTGTTGTTTGTCGTCATATTATTTCTACCCTGTCTTATCATCAATTCTATTGGACCATTTTTAATTAATGGGATTCATACTTGATTGTCGTCATATTATCTCTACCCTTCTTCATTATCAATTTTATTCGATCAGTTTTACTGGAGTAAAGGGAATTTTACCATTTGTTTTAGTATTGTGACCACAACACCTTGTAAATGTAGTTCCTATGAAACTGCATTATAGAATGCTCTCATACTTTGTAGGATTGTTTGCCGTCATGTAAGTTTACCATATTGTAGAGCCATTATTGTACAGATAATGATAAATGCTACCTTTGTTTATAGTTTGCAAGGAATATGACAAACTGCAACTTTTCCATTGCATTGGTACTCCCCTTGGACAGCGTTCGTACATCATAGTGTTGGACATCTTTCTTTATGTTTACTGTTATGCTACATAAACTGTAGTTTTCCGTTGAAGTTAACAAATGGTCAGGTATAGAAAACTTAAAAATATGTCATTCCTCTAAAAAAATAATTTCCTTTTTTTTTCAGATGTAGGATTTTGGCCAAAGAAAAAAGAATTACAGGAATGTCAGAAAGTGAAATTATACGCCGAGAAGACCTGTATCAGATCTGGAAACAAAAGGACTTTCGTGCAGTTTTACCATACAAAGGGTTTACATTTAACCTCCTCATTTATTTAGATATTGTTGCAGAGCAACGGAGATATGATACAGCTACAGGAAGTCGGTTACCTGTATGGTCAAATATCAAATAGCACCAGCTTCATGGACAAAGAATGAACACCAGAGAGAGCTGTATGTTTAGCGTTTGTTTTTAAAGGAACTGTCATACCACCAGCTTTGCCCAATCGTCTGATCATTGCATGTTTGAACATGTGGACTCTGAAACAATATGAAGGTAGAAAGCTCCTCTTTTCGGTATTTATTGTAGGCTCATTTGATAAGGCACATGCTTTTGTAACAGGAATTATTCCGATAAACACTGAACATAAACCATCATGTCTTTGCATATTTTTCATAACAAAGTTTAACAACAATTTTCAAGTGTACAACTATTATCTAGAAATAAATTATGATTAGTATCGTCACCGATATTGTTTAATTGTTAACTTTCTTGACCCTATCATACAAGTGCATTTTAAGCTTTCAATCTTCCCACGGTTTGAAAAGGCCTTCAATCACATTTCTTAAAAGCTGAAAATATATCTTCGCATAAGGGACGAAACCAAAAAATCAATGAAGGATACACAAATTAATTCAAATAGTTTGGGGTTGGGGGTCAAAATTGTTTCGTTTAATTGACATTGATTGTATATATATCCCTATATCCCTATTGGTCAATCAACTTTCCCTAAATAAAGTTAAGGGGGGTAGGGTGGTAGGGTCAGTGAAAAAAACTATATGAATTAATTTTTTTTATCCTGTATTGAACTTTTGATGTGGTCCCTAATGAAAGAAAATTATCATGCTTTCATATAACTAATCATATTTCTCTTTCTGAGCAGTACGTTAGTTAAATCACCTTGCTGCCTTTAAAGGCCTCATCGTGATTAGTAATGAAAACAGGAAGAGAAAATATGTAGTGAAAACGAGGAAACAATAAAAGTACTGAAGTACTGTTAACTCTAAGTTTATTTCTTGGTCTGTTTACACTTATACCACATGGCAAGCTTCAAGTACAAACAATTGTATTTAACTTGATATAAAAGGGGAAATGGAAGGGGGAGAAGGGTTCGATACATGGTTTTGATATATGATTTTTGTAATTCTTATAAATATTGTAGAACTAGTGAGATTATAAAAAAGGGTTTTCTTTTTGTCAGCGTAAAAAGCTATTATAAACATAAATTCTGGTGAGCATTTGTTTTTTTTAAACTTTCAAATTCGGTCTAGTCTTCGTGTTGGAAAATATTTTGTACTTGGTGACGTCTTAGGGATAAGAGAAATGTATCTAGTCCTTATTGTAAGACAACTAATAATAATCTTTATTCGTAAGCAATACAGCTTATAGAATATAAATATTACAAATATTCAATTACATCAGTGAAATATATTTACATTTAAACAATTAGTCAGATAATCATATAAGTAAGTATACTCATATAACAGTACAGCAGAGTATGATAAAACTTAGCACATATTAAGCATTTATAATGATGAAACTAATTACGTGCCTTCTCGGCCAGAAATAAAAACTTTCCTAAATTGTTAAGTTCCTTTACATTATGAAAAGATAGCAGTTGTATGAGTTTAAAATTCGAGGTTTTCTCCAATAATATGGTTTGATACATTTCTTTCGAAGTTCATTATACTTTTCACATACTAAAATAAAATGATATTCATCTTCAAGTACTTGTTTATCACACATATTACCAGTTTGTTTTAGATTTATGAGTTTGACTGTCCCTTTGGTATCTTTCGTCCCTCTTCTTTTACAAAGTCTCAGATGTCTCTCTATATTATAAAATCGACCAGTTTCTATATTCAAACAGTGAGCAGATATGCGATATTTAAAAATAAATGGTTTATAAATATAATTTACAGCATGATCTAAATAAAATTGTAACATGTTGGGTTCAAATACATATCTATACAACATACATTTTGGCGATTCTTCAAAAAATGAGTTCATTTCACTATGAAAGCTACCATTTACTCTATCTTTGAATTCACTTAAAAACAAATCCACATTTTTTATACCCTGATATAACCATACGTCCTGGAACCCATACATGTATAATATGTCTCTAATTCGACAGGCCCAGTTATATTTGTCGTTTTGTTTTTTATTACATCTCTCGAGCATTTCTTCATAACAACATTTAAGAAAACAGTTATCAGTACATAATAACTTAAACCAATATTTTAACATTCGACAATATCTTTCTTTAAACATAGGCCTAGGGTATCGTCCCAACTCACAAATCCATTCGTAAATTTTACGGACGCCATCACGAGTTGGTTGACCGTTATGGAATAACCGTTTCACAAATGATATCGGATATGTTCCTCACGTCGTAACTACAATCCCCTTCCCTTTCATGAATGTGACCTACGGAATTAGACTATTTACCGGATTTGTAATCACATAAGCAACACGACGGGTGCCACATGTGGAGCAGGATCTGCTTACCCTTCTATGCTGTGTCATGTTTACTATTGTTTTTCTGTTTGTTTTTTTCATTTTTAGCCATGGCTTTGTCAGTTTGTTTTAGATTTATGAGTTTGACTATCCCTTTGGTATCTTTCGTCCCTCTTTCACAATAAACAATATAATTAACAGTAGATGCTTTCACCTTTAAAGGGATAATTCGCGATTTTTCACTTTTCATCTTATTATGTTCATAATACCATAAAACACATATTCACCAAGTTTTATTTCGATATGAAAAGTAATAAAGAAGAAAATTGGGAATTATTAATTTTATTGTTTCAAACTTCCTTTGTCTTTTTCCTTAAGTCTTTGGGCATGCCGGGAGTTAAATTAATCTCATTTAAGTCTTGTTCGTTAACCATCTAATAACGCTATTTAAAGCGCATCGACGACCTTTGGTGTAGCTGTTAACCAACGAAAAGTAAGTGATAGCCATGCAACTTTTAAAATTAGTTTGTAGGATTTAAGTGTGGATTTTGTATACGAACTTTAGTAATTAAAGTAAATAATACTGTTACAATAGAACATTTTTATGATTTTTTTCTTCAAACACTTTAAACAAACATATAAAACTGACACGATCGATAGTGTATTAAAAAATACATGTTTGTATTCTGAACTTTTTGCGTCATTCCAGCAAACATTTTCACTTGCTTGTACTGTGGAAATAAAATGTGTATTAATATGTGACACTTAGTGAATGTTGAATGCGTAGTTAAACGGTGTGGTCACGCCAACTTTTGGTAATTAGACTAAAACAACATTAGGGATTATGGGGTCCTCTTGATATCTACCTGTAATTCACCTGATCTTGACCAAAATATTGTTAAAAAGGTATATATTTTTTAAAGATATATATTTTTTAATAGTCTCCCAAAATTGTAAAAGTCCATATAGTGGATACACAGTGATGTAATTTTTTATTTTATATAAAAAAAGATGTGCTTGATTTGATAGACCATGAGACAACTCTCTACAAGAGACCAAATGAAACAGAATTTAACAATTATACATAAAAAGAAGATGTGGCATGATTGCCAATGAGACAACTATTCACAAGAGACCAAATGACACAGACATTAACAAATATAGATCACCGTACGGCCTTCAACAATGAGCAAAGTTATACCGCATAGTCAGCTTTAAAAGGACCCGAGAAAACAAATGTTTAACAATTCAAACGAGAAAACTAACGGCCTAATACAATGAACGATATAATGAACGAAAAACGAATATATTACACAGCAACGACAACCACCGAATTACAGGCTCCAAAACTCCCCCTTATCTTGAGATCTTGAGACATTGGCGCAACAGAACTATAAAAGAACTGTACAAAAACATACATAAACAAGCAACAAATAATCTAAGACTAAATTATCAATCACTACACATGCAGTATCCGTTACCGTACGGCCGGAAGCAATTTTTTGCTTTTTTTCATAATTTTGTTCTCTATTTTTCATAATAATGTATTATAGATTACAATGTTGAGATCTTGAATAAAGAATAACAATTTATATTTTGAGAGCTATTAAGAATTTATATATCTTGAGTCATTAATCTTATATAAAAGTACAAAACGCTGCTTATTATCACCGATACAGTTTATTCAAAATTCTTAGTCAACTTGCATTAATTGTCCAAAGCTTTAAGTAACAAATCGAAAATACTAGTAGTGCACAATATTCACCAAGCCAGTTCCCACAGTTAAACACTATATAGATCACGACGCGACGCGATGTACCCTAATTGTATCAGCTCAGTTTTCGTGGAAAAAGTGGACAGATATACGACTGACTATTTCATCTGCTAAGACAGCATACCACGAAAACTGGCTTCGGCTCTAGTGATATACAGACAGAACGACAAGGTAGATATATGGTTCTTCGCTCTAGAAGATAATCGCTTTTGGTGAATTTTTACATAAATAAAAGTTGACTGTTTTTCATCGGTTTAGATTTTAACATCTACATGTAACACAAATACAAAAATATATCAAGTAATAGAATAAATTACTAAAATGAGGTACAGTCAGTGAACATTTCGCTTTATCATGTTACTTTTAATAAAAAAAAATCTTTAAAAAAAAATAATTTCGAGATTATTTCTTCATAATTTTTTATAAGATTTTCAGTTTGATTAGAATTTCCCTTGTTTATTTAAGGAATTTTTTGTTGAATAACCTTTTTTATTTTGTAAATCAAATACGGCGGATGAAAATAATTACGTAACCGTTTCTGGTTATACTCGACCAAAAATATATGGTTTGTTAATGTTTTGATATAAATATTTTTTTTAATATAATAGCTAACTAGATAGCTGTTGTATATTTTTATATAATTTCCATAAGCTCACTTTTAAATGAATTTCGCTTCTGATTACTTTTGTAACGATAAAATACTGAATTATTTTAATTGAATAAATTTATAAATAAAAATAGCCTTCTAAACACGAGTGTATGAACTAAAACTTGTACTTTTTTAAATTAGAATCGGCAACCTTTAATATTTCAAACAGATTGCAATTATATAATATAGTCCATCCAAAGCGATCTTTATTTACCTGTTTAGGAATTAATGTTCTCATCAAAATATTTTAAGTTTCGCAACGCATGAATACTTCAGCTACAAAATGTATTTGAAAAAAAGATGTTTTAAAAAATTGAGAGGAAATTTAAGGATCCTCTTGGAATAGAATCGAAAAATTACGAATAGATATTCTTTTCAAGTGTGAAAAACGTCAACCAAATTTATTCATAATCGCGAGCGTCCTTATTAAATTAGTCTTCTTCTCACAACGTATAATACTTTAACTATTTGACCAACGATGTTTAAATAAAAAAGACAACGAATTTAATATCATCTTAAAGTCTGTTCAACTGGCAAGAATACCCCTTAAGCGGACAAGCAGTTTATTCTTTAAATTGCTGTCATTGAATATCAAGAAAGAAAATAAATCCCGAAATTAATTTGAAACTTTTTAATACTCAATAGTTTTCCTAGAAAATATTCACATCCCTTGGGGTTTGTTAGTGTACGTCCAGTTGCATACATTTTACATGAATGTCGGAACAATTGTGATCAAGTCGAATTTCTTCCTTTATTCGAGAATTATCTAATTGATATATAAATTTGTGATTTTACTATGTTCATAGCTTCGATAAACCGAAGCAAGTTATATATCGACCTGTATTTAAATCAAATTGGTCCTCTTCTTCTTCTTCTTTTGGTATACAATAGTCTATGGAATTCGATGATAACATACTGTTGGCATACGTGGACTAGTCTATTTACAAAACTGTTACCCCGATTTACACAAAATGTATGTTTCTTTCTTATGTTCAATGTATACATGTATATATTTTAAATTGCGATATAGCTCCGTAACTTCACGGCTATACAGGCGTAGAAACGAATCGTCGACAAGTGTGTACATTTTTTTTAAAATCAATATTTCTGGTATGTTCCAATCTGTCCTTTACTATTGACAACGAGTATATATTACATTTTCCCAAATTAAACCTTGGAAAAAAATGTAAATAGATTTATATTTCATCAAATCTTTTTTTGTTTTTTTTGTTGGTTTTATCTATATTTTTATAAATAATATTCTTTACACCAGTAATGTTATTTATAAACAAGCGTATGAGTTTAGTAATGACTAGTATATTATAACACTTTTGGACACGCAAGACAGAGATGTATATTATACACCTGATAGTTCAAAATGGAGAGTTATAAGTTATCGGCCGTGTACACTGATCAATACCTACAGAAGTGAAACGATGCATGAACTTGCAAGCCCGACAGGAAATCGCTTGAATACCTGGACGTGTCACCTCACACCCCTCACAATACCTTTGGGAGTAATACTTTTAGCCATGCTGGTGATCAGATGAGAGAAGATACGAATTTATTTGAATAAAATTTATTACTTTAAAGAATTATAAACGAATTAGATTTTCGAAAACAATTTTCACGGAACACTTATTTATGATTTGAAGTTTGACTTTTTAACTAATTCCAATATTAACAGTTTAAAAATAACAGACTATGGTTATTTAAACTAGAGGCTCTCAAGAGCCTGTATCGCTCACCTGATTCTACTTGGGTTTTTGAAATCATATAAAAAAATATAAAATTTGGCAAAAAGTGACAACACAACCTCATTTATAAGGAAAGGAACATGTTTAATTTCATTCAAAAGTCCCCCACTGGCGGCCATCTTGGATGACGGATCGGCTACAAAGTAACAACACTTGGTCAGCACCTCATAAGGAACATTCATGCCATGTTTGGTTTTATTCCATTCAGTGGTTCTCTAAAAGAAGTCATTTGTATGCATTTCCAATAGGGTCCTATGTTAACCTAAGTCCCCTGCTGGCGGCCATCTTGGATGATGGATCGGCTACAAAGTAACAACACTTGGTCAGCACCTCATAAGGAACATTCATGCAATGTTTGGTTTTATTCCATTCAGTGGTTCTCTAAAAGAAGTCATTTGTATGCATTTCCCATAGGGTCCTATGTTAAACTAAGTCCCCCGCTGGCGGCCATCTTGGATAATGGATCAGCTACAAAGTAACAACACTTGGTCAGCACCACATTAGGAACATTCATGCCATGTTTGATTTCATTCCATTCAGTGGTTCTCTACAAGAAGTCATTTGTATGCATTTCCCATAGGGTCCTATGTTAAACTAAGTCCCACGCTGGCGGCCATCTTGGATGATGGATCAGCTACAAAGTAACAACACTTGGTCAGCACCACATAAGGAACATTCATGCCATGTTTGGTTTCATTCCATTCAGTGGTTCACTAGAAGAAGTGATTTGTATGCATTTCCCATAGGGTCCTATGTTAAACTAAGTCCCCCGCTGGCGGCCTTCTTGGATAATGGATCACCTACAAAGTAACAACACTTGGTCAGCACTCCATAAGGAACATTCATGCTATGTTTGGTTTCATTCCATTTAGTGGTTCTCTAGAAGAAGTCATTTGTATGCATTTCCCATAGGGTCCTATGTTAAACTAAGTCCCCCGCTGGCGGCCATCTTGGATGATGGATCGCCTACAAAGTAACAACACTTGGTCAGCATCCCATAAGGAACATTCATGCTACGTTTGGTTTTATTCCATTCAGTGGTTCTCTAAAAGAAGTTATTTGTATGCATTTCCCATAGGGTCCTATGTTAAACTAAGTCCCCGGCTGGCGGCCATCTTGGATGATGGATCGGCTACAAAGTAACAACACTTGGTCAGCACTCCATAAGGAACATTCATGCCATGTTTGGTTTCATTCCATTCAGTGGTTCACTAGAAGAAGTCATTTGTATGCATTTCCAATAGGGTCCTATGTTAAACTAAGTCCCCGCTGGTGGCCATCTTGGATAATGGATCGGCTACAAAGTAACAACACTTGGTCAGCACTCCATAAGGAACATTCATGCTATGTTTGGTTTCATTCCATTCAGTGGTTCACTAGAAGAAGTCATTTGTATGCATTTCCCATAGGGTCCTATGTTAAACTAAGTCCCCCGCTGGCGGCCATCTTGGATGATGGATCGGCTACAAAGTAACAACACTTGGTCAGCACCCCATAAGGATAATTCGTGCTATGTTTGGTTTTATTCCATTCAGTGGTTCTCTAAAAGAAGTCATTTGTATGCATTTCCCATAGGGTCCTATGTTAAACTAAGTCCCCGGCTGGCGGCCATCTTGGATGATGGATCGGCAACAAAGTAACAACACTTGGTCAGCACCTCATAAGGAACATTCATGCCATGTTTGGTTTCATTCCATTCAATGGTTCTCTAAAAGAAGTCATTTGTATGTATTTCCCATAGCGTCCTATGTTAAACTAAGTCCCCCGCTGGCCGCCATCTTGGATGATGGATCGGCTACAAAGTAACAACACTTGGTCAGCACCTCATAAGGAACATTCATGCCATGTTTGGTTCCATTCCATTCAGTGGTTCTCTAGAAGAAGTTCAAAATGTAAATTGTTAACGACGACGACGACGACGGACGACGACGACGGACGACGACGACGGACGACGGACGCCAAGTGGTGAGAAAAGCTCACTTGGCCCTTCGGGCCAGGTGAGCTAAAAAAATAAGAACATTTTCCGTATCAAGTTAGTTAGTCAGATAAAACAACCGTACAATTGACAAGATATCGACACGCAATTACGACTACATCGGTTACTGTAGTTTTGGTCCTTTGTGGTTTATAGACATATCGTGATTTTTAATCGGAGAAGATGACAAAATGGCGGAACGCAGAGAATTGATACTCTAAATTTAAAATCGATAGTGATCTCTTATCTAGCGGAATAAAATTTTAATATCTATAAATTTGAGCATTTCTATACAGAATGGACATAATATCAATTTTTGATTTTTTTTGCGAAGTTTCCCTTTAATATACGTTTTAAAAATTTCATTTGAACTTGTTTAATATCATCACATTTGAGATTTCTCCAAACTTCACAACTATAATTCAAAATACTTGCTACATACGTGTCAAACAATGACAGCATAGTTTCAAAATTAAAACAGTCATCCTGCAATTTACTATACAGACTAAACAATGCTTTACGACTAATCAGCGGAACTGACTGATCAATGTATATTTAGAGTAACACCACTGGACTCCCATGTGGAGATAGAACTGTTGCTTTACCTTTCCGGAGTACTCGGCCCCGATTTTTTTATTTGTCTGGTTTTTTTTTTTTTTGTAATATTACCACATTTGTAATTCCGGAGTGAATCTTTTAAAACAAACAAAAAATGCACAATTGCATTACAAACATTTAAAATCGACTACACAATTCGTTTACTTGTCATATAATAATCAAATTTTAAAAGACCAATCCATAGATTTTTCTTTAAAATTGATATGATTGAAATGATTGATATGACGTTTTAATGAAGTAGAATAACAAAACATTTCAAAGTTTAAGTTTTAATTTTGACATCCGCTTTGTATATGTTTCAATGAGTAGAAGTGTTTTTTTTTCAACAAAATACATGTTTTTCATCACTTGAAATTGATCCTTTATTCAAGGGATAATCATTGCATTGGAGGGTTACCCCTAAAATGAAGGGTTGTTCCCAACCAGTTGAATATATTTCTTCATAACCATAGTTTTGTTTTCTGGACCTTCCTAAATGAAAAACTTGAGGCGTAAAACTATGCTTGAAACACGTGCGTCGTAAAAACGACTTATCAAGTCCGCTCTTAAATCAATTATTTATATCAAAGTTGAAAGATAAAGTTTTAAGTCAGAGAATTTTCTTGGTTTTGAAAATTTTTGTCAGTTTTTCATTTCGGACCAAAGGAAAGTATAAAGGAGATATCACAAATTTGAATAAGACACGTGTGTTGCAAAGTTGTTGATAAATTCTATTTGTAATATGTGTTTGACGCCATTTTATCATATCATTTAAAAATTTTGACAAACAATACAATCAACATCTTTATTGATTAGTTCTTTGTTGGCTTCAGCTTTAAAATGCAATCAGCTGATTATTGATTTTCTGTCAAAATCGTATCGAGTTCAAGGTGACTTTCGAGTATGTCTAATCGGGTAAAGTCCGAGAAAAACGAAAAATATAAATAAAAAAGATGGATGAAATAAAATTGTAATTAATATTTCTTTTGCTAAATTCTTTCGCAAATGATAAATTTTAATCGCCACAATTATTATTTTTTCTCAAAATGCTTAATGTGTTGTTTAGAAATCATTTCAATACATTTCTTTTAACATTGATACATGTATCAATAGAAATTCGTGTTATGAACATATTGTATTTAAAATAATTTTCCAACGGTTCAAACAAGACCAACTATCATTTCTTTTTAAAGTTTAATACAAACTAAGCATTGTGAAAGAAAAACATCATTCCTCTCTCTACATGACTAATCATATGTACATTTCTGAGCAATATGTTAAAAAAATCGCATTGCTGCCTTTTTTACACTTCTTCTTCCAGGTAAGGAACCGGATTCAATACTGAATGTTCATGGTTCCGCGCGAAAACTTTACGCAGTGTCGGGCAACACAGAAAGCTTTCAATTGGCTATTAAAAAATACATATGAAACGTTCGCAAAAATATACTATTAAAATTATTTACAACTGGGTTTTCCTACTTCCTTTCAGAGCATGCCTTCAGGGCAGCTCTGAATCCCTCAACGGTGTTGGTCGCTGTAACTGTTGTTGGTAGATTGTTCCAGTCCCTGATTGTCCTCGGGAAGAAAGATTGGCCGTAGGTGTCTGTACTTGTTCTTTCTTGGAAGAAGCGGTTTTTACCTCTGGTCCGGTTATCATTCGGTGTCAAATATTGGTGACGGTCTATATCTATAAGATCATGCTGGATCTTAAATATCATGCATAATCTATTTGTTTTCCTCCGTTCTTCGAGACTTTCCCATTTAAGATTTTTAACCATATTTGTGACACAGCCAGGTGTTCGGTCTGTGTAGTTGTTATTCACAAATGGTGCAGCTCTTTTCTGTACCTGTTCAATTGCCTTGATTTTATTTTGGGCGGTTGGGTCCCATATTGTGCTTGCGTATTCCACTGCAGGTCTTACCATGGATACATACGCAGCTGCCTTTACAGGTTTTGTACAGCCTTTGAGGTTTCTATGTATAAATCCCAACGTTCTGTTTCCTTTGTCTACTGTATTGTCTATGTGTGTTTATCTCATGTTATGTTGTTGCTGATGGTTACTCCAAGATATTTACTTGCTTCCTCTGTGTCTAGAGTATGACCGTGTAGCTGGTACGACGTTTGTATCACTGGTCTATTTTTTGGGGATATTCTGATGACAAGGCATTTTTTGGCATTAGAACTCATCTGCCATTTGTTTTCCCAGTCTTCCAATGCTGTTAAGTCCTTTTGAAGTAGTTCACTGTCAGCTTGGTTGGTGATGGTACGAAAGAGTAGGCTGTCATCCGCGAACAATTTAAATGAAGGATGAGAGGTAAGCAATAAATCTAAGGTATTCTCTTTTCGTGTTGGAAAGTCCACAATTTGTTCTAGCCCGTTGTCAGCTACAAGTTCTAAGAATGCCTGGTTGGTTCTGGTAGGATACTGTCTATGGTCTATAGTTTGTTCTGCCCAGTTGATATCGGGTAGGTTGAAATCGCCACCAATAAGGAATATGTCTTTTTGATGTTTTGCTCTGATGTTATTTATTTCGTCTTTCATTTTATTCAAGTAGGTGTCATCTGTTTTATCAGGTGATCGATAAAATGCACCTATAAGTATTTTCTTTTTTCCTTCTAAGTTAATAGTGCCAGTTAGTAGTTCTATTTCTGTGCTTTTTATAATGTTTCCCAGCTGTAATGTTTGTTTAGCTGCTATCAATACCCCTCCATGGGGGTCCTCTGGACGATCTCGGCGTTCCGTGTCATAATGGAAGTAGTCTGGTATAATCTCACTTGATTTGATGTTTGGATCAAGCCAGGTTTCCGTGCCTAGGCTATTATAACGTCTGGCTCAGTTGACTCAATGATTGCTTCGAGTAGTTTGCCTTTTTTCTGAGACTTTGAAAATTGATGTTTAATATTCTTAACTGTTTTTTAGTGGCTGGTTTGGTTTTAGTTGGTTTTGGTGATGATGTCATGGTCGGTATATCAGTGCTGAAAGATGTTGTGTTGAATGATGGTGAATTAATGCTGGAACCTGATGTTGATGGTATTGATGCTTCTGATATACTGTCTATCATTAATGGATTGGTCGATATATTGTGTATTGAGTGCTTGCTGTCATCTCCATTTGGTATAAAATATATTTTTGTTGAAGAATTGTTTGGTTTGCAGCAAGATGGGCAAGTCCATGTGTCTTCACTTTTGCCTAGGTTGCTGTATTCTGATGTTGACATACCAATGCAGTTTCTATGTGTCCACTTATTACAGTCGTCACAAGCTATGGATTCTATTTTACATGCTTTTTGGCATATCGTGCAAGGAAATATTGGTCGTCTTGGTCCTGGGTTTTTCTCTATGCCACTCTGTAAGAGTAAGATGAGTCTGTGTGTACTCCTCTCGTGTACAGTTTTAAATTTTTGTTGCGTCAATTGAATATGTTTTTTACAGCTTTTTATCCAGTAGTAAGTTTGTACAGATGATGTTACTGGGCTAAGATGGTGTTCAGATAGGTATATATTCCACCCTACTAGAGCATTGTTTTTGTAGATGCAGTCCTGATGTGTTGGTGTGTATTTATGTTGTGGGGTAAGTATTACTTGGTGTACAGTAAAAGCTTGTCTTATCCAAAGAGTAAGTGTAAGCATAAATACAGTATAATAAAACATTTCGGTTGATGATAATGTATCTATACTAACGGTACTTACACTATTATGGGTGTTTCAATCTGAGACTGTGTTCTTTTCAATCTGAGTCTTTGTGTTCTTTTCAATCACTTCAAGAGTCCAGTTCTGGAAGAGAAAACATTGGTTGAGTGTTTTGTGTGGTGATCCTATACAAGAGGTATATCGATTAATTGCAATACTTATAGAAGACGACCCTATATCAATACTTAACGAATAACAATGAGATGAAGAACAACGATCAAGAGTTGTTGAAATATTTTTTAAACTATGCTGAAGTTCTTCCTTTAATCACAAAGTGATTAAAAACTAATCTAGAGTTGTCTCTCTTTGTCTGTTGTTAATTGCAATTCAGAAATACCAAAATTAAAATACTACAGACTGTCTGTATATTATACTCATTTGTGTAGAGGTTCCATCCTCTGTTTTTCATTTATAACTTTTAAAACTTATACAAAAACAATCCTTTGAATTAAACATACATTTTATTACACCAACTTGTATTTACATATTCATGACTAGAATATACATTTTTACTTTGTGGCATTACTTTGGCTACAGAGTATTTTATAATATTTTGTTGAGGCGCCAGGGTGATTACCGATTAACCTATACACAATGGCTATCAGCTGACCTATGTTAACATAGTGTCATAAAACCCCTGGTAGTAAAACACGGTTACACCACCATCTACCATGGGGAGTGACCGGGGGGAAACACTCGTATTACCAATGCTCAAGTTATTAGTGCCCCACCTGTTGGCAGGTGTAGGCCTCCACTCTATAAGATGAGGTGGAGGAGGTCCCAGAGTTACCAATCTGTAGACCCCACCATTACCACTAACAACATTTTCCAAACCTGAAAATTGTAGAACTTGTTAGGCCCAGAGCAAGGGCCGAGTGAAATAATCCCCCTTTCACTACCAAACTCCCCGGACCGCCACATGAAGGCCCAAGTCAGCTACCAAATCTGACTTGGGTTCTCACCTCCACCAAATTTTTATTATTGAATCATTGGAAAAATTGATATTTTTGTGCGTAAGATAGACTCAACCCTATTAAAAATCGCCTTGCTGCCTTATCTCGATTAATGATCAACACAGGAAGAAACAAATAGGTAGTGAAAACAAAATAATAAAAGCACTGACTTACTGTCATTTCATAAGACCAAATATATCTTTGTTTATTTCTTGGTCTGTCTACGTGTGTCATACACTTAAGTTATCCAGGAATTACCCTGAACCTGGAAATTAACTTTTTCCAATTACCCTTATCCAGGGAACAAGCATATTTTGTGATATTTTTCAACAAAGCAATTAGATTTACAGTTAATTAATAAGTATTTATCGGTATATTGTATTTCTATTATTTTGAATAATGCACTTATATTGAAATAATTATTCTTTGCAAAGGGAGAATACATTAAAAAAAATATTTCATGGAATGGGAGACAACTGCAACTTATTACTCTTAAACGGAAACGAGTATACTCTTATCCAGAAAATGTAACGTTTTATTAATGACTTATTGTCAACACAGGAAGGCATTTCCAATATTTAATCAACCAAAAATAAATAGCTATAAATGAACAGTCAAATCCAAAGTAATTTTATTTCACCAATATACTTGTAGCTTAAAAGTCGAAGGTATTTTTTTTTGTCATTTTCATCCGTAATGAGACAATATTTTGATTTTTGTTTGAGGGAGGGACACAAAAAGATTTAGAAAAATAATACCCTGGACTGGCCAAAACAAACACAAAGTGCAGGAAACAGTTGTGGTCAAAAGTGGAAATAAATTTTCGGCTAACAATTGTAAGCGTAACTATCTTTATGATAGATGGAAATGAATAGCAAATCTGCAAATACAACCACTTAATTTGAACTTTAGAAGATGGCTGTCTCAAGTGGCAATCATACCCATGCTCAGAATAACAATTTCTACTTATTTACCATTTCCACCTAATAATCAGATGGCTTTTTTGAATGACTCCTTACAAGATTGTCCCCTAAATGAAGACTTTTGACTTATTCGCGAAGTGTGCCTATTATATAGAAAATTATGATACTTTTTATGTTGGAACTATAAATGATCAACAATAAATTAAGGGTTAACACTCCTCACAAATTATTTTACATATTCAACTCACAATTATATGGAAATGATACTATCTGTTGATTCTTAAAGCCCCGTTTAAAAATACGTACGAAATAGGAGACAATTTGATGCATATAGATAAGACTACCTTATTAATATTTAGATTATACTTTCAATTGAATTAGTCTGGCTTTAGTGTACATTTTTTTTATTTTTAATGTCAGTACTCTTAGCCCGTCAATATTTTTTTTTTAAAGAAAAGTACATGTATGAATAAGTAAAAGTTGATAGTTTCTTTGATGCTGTTGTTTTTTTCTCCTTTCTTTCGGAATGAAACAAAGTTTCTGGTAAACTTGTGAAACTGCTAGCATCTTATAAATAAAGTAAATGCGCCTTGAACTGCACATTAAGCAGTGTGGACAGTGCCGTGATATACAGCTCCAAACTCGTTTGTAGGATATGTAAAAATAAACAATGTTAACAGAAAAAAAAGATAGATCCATGATATTATTGTTCAGATCATACCTCTTTCCGAAGAAATCTGCATTTTGACTTTTTATTTTGGTACTCTTATCCAGGAAATATGATGTAAAGAGAAAGTTTGAGTTGCAGAGAAAGCTGCTATGCTTACCGTTTTCACAGTTTGCTGACCAAATATGAAACAATATTGTTCAATATGTTCTGTACAACTACTCAGATCATACCTTTTTAAATACTTTAAACTTATAAACGGACAGTTGCGTAGAAAAAATGATTCCTCTATACTTTAAAAATTGCTTGCAAGACGTAAAAACATACGACACAATTAAAAGAAATAACGATAAAAACAATGAATTCGAAACTGACTGAATATATTTATCCTAAACTGTGTTTCAATACATGTATAGTAAACAGACTAAACAATGCAAATTGTTTTTTTTCCTTATCAGTCTGAAAAATAATATTTCGGAACTCTTATCCCGGAATATGTTATGAATTGAAAACTTGTGATGCAGCGACAAGCGTGCAGTAACTGCGATGCTTTCGGATGTCTTCACCTCTCTTCAAAATAACATACTTGTATGTATATATTCATATAGGTTGTACTTTAATAGATATCTATCCGAAAAATTTCGATTACAATTTCATTTAATATGTCAGCACCCTTATCCCGGAAATATGTAAAAAGATAAAAATAGGTATCTATATGCTTCTTCTTTTTTTTATTGTTTTGCTCTGTGTTGAAGGCCTCACTGTGACTTTGAGGTGATGCCCAAAAAAATCTTATTCCTTTGCATTTTTTTGGCTTTGCATATGCTGATTTTGTGTTTTTGGGAGATATCCCATATTCTATACTTTCTATCAGGGTAATATCTCCGATGTCTAAGTTGTTTTATAATAATCATATTCTTTTCAAGGTGCTCACATCATACATTTTTGAATATTTGTACGTTCTAAACGGAGAGCAAACATAATATATTAATTATCATTTACCTCAACTGTCATGCGACTGTCATACAAGTGAGAGGTTTAGCTAGCTAGAAAACCAGGTTCAATCCACCATTTTCTACATTTGAAAATGCCTGTACCAAGTCAGGAATATGACAGTTGTTGTCCATTTGTTTTTGATGCGTTTTGTTATTTGATTTTGCCATGTGATTATGGACTTTCCGAATTGATTTTCCTCTGGGTTCAGTATTTTTGGGATTTTACTTTTTACCTCAATTTATGTTTGCAATACACAGTAAAACGAAATAGCGACTAAACAGTGCTATTCTTTTTTTAGTTTTACCATTTTCCATATCAGTCTCAAAAATTTAGCCTGTAATTTTATATCATATGTTGGTACTCTTATCCCGGAAATATGAACATGAAGGGAAAATATAAAATGCAGGGAAAAGTGGCTAGTAACAGGAATGCTTTAATATTATTGTACCATGTTTCCGGGTTAAGATTACCGACACATAATATAAAATTACAGGCTTCATTTCGTGGACAGTATACATGTATAATTTCAATATAAAAATCATTTCACTTTCAAGTCATACAATGTATATATAAAGCGACGATGTGTATACTTATATCTAAATAAAAATCATTCTATATTTTTTAAAGATTATATCTATATAGAAATGCTTACATTTTACTAAATATGTCGATACCCTTATCCCGGAAATATGTAAAAAGATAAAAATAGGTATCTATATGCTTCTTTTTTTTATTGTTTTGCTCTGTGTTGAAGGCCTCACTGTGACTTTGAGATGATGCAAAAAAAAAAATCTTATTCTTTTGCATTTTTTTTTGCTTTGCACATGCTGATTTTGTGTCTTTGGAAGATATCCCATATTCTATACTTTCTATCAGAGTAATATCTCCGATGTCTAAGTTGTTTTATAATAATCATATTCTTTTCAAGGTGCTCACATCATACATTTTTGAATATTTGTACGTTCTAAACGGAGAGCAAACATAATATATTAATTATCATTTACCTCAACTGTCATGCGACTGTCATACAAGTGAGAGGTTTAGCTAGCTAGAAAACCAGGTTCAATCCACCATTTTCTACATTTGAAAATGCCTGTACCAAGTCAGGAATATGACAGTTGTTGTCCATTTGTTTTTGATGCGTTTTGTTATTTGATTTTGCCATGTGATTATGGACTTTCCGAATTGATTTTCCTCTGGGTTCAGTATTTTTGTGATTTTACTTTTTACCTCAATTTATGTTTGCAATACACAGTAAAACGAAATAGCGACTAAACAGTGCTATTCTTTTTTTAGTTTTACCATTTTCCATATCAGTCTCAAAAATTTAGCCTGTAATTTTATATCATATGTTGGTACTCTTATCCCGGAAATATGAACATGAAGGGAAAATATAAAATGCAGGGAAAAGTGGCTAGTAACAGGAATGCTTTAATATTATTGTACCATGTTTCCGGGTTAAGATTACCGACACATAATATAAAATTACAGGCTTCATTTCGTGGACAGTATACATGTATAATTTCAATATAAAAATCATTTCACTTTCAAGTCATACAATGTATATATAAAGCGACGATGTGTATACTTATATCTAATAAAAATCATTCTATATTTTTTAAAGATTATATCTATATAGAAATGCTTACATTTTACTAAATATGTCGATACCCTTATCCCGGAAATATGTAAGAAGATAAAAATAGGTATCTATATGCTTCTTTTTTTTATCGTTTTGCTCTGTGTTGAAGGCCTCACTGTGACTTTGAGATGATGCAAAAAAAAAAAATCTTATTCTTTTGCATTTTTTTTTGCTTTGCACATGCTGATTTTGTGTTTTTGGGAGATATCCCATATTCTATACTTTCTATCAGGGTAATATCTCCGATGTCTAAGTTGTTTTCTAATAATCATATTCTTTTCAAGGTGCTCACATCATACATTTTTGAATATTTGTACGTTCTAAACGGAGAGCAAACATAATATATTAATTATCATTTACCTCAATTTATGTTTGCAATACACAGTAAAACGAAATAGCGATTAAACAATACTATTCTTTTTTTAGTTTTACCATTTTCCATATCAGTCTCAAAAATTTAGCCTGTAATTTTATATCATATGTTGGTACTCTTATCCCTAAAATATGATCATGAAGGGAAAAATATAAAATGCAGGGAAAAGTGGCTAGTAACAGGAATGCTTTCATGTTATTGTACCATGTTTCCGGGTTAAGAGTACCGACATTTAATATAAAATTACAGGCTTCTTTTCGTGGAAAGTATAATTTCAATATACAAATTATTTCACTTTCAAGTCATATATATAAATCGACGATGTGTATACTTATATTTAAATAAAAATCATTCTATACATTTTTTTTTAAAGATTAGGCCACACCAACTTGATTTCTTGTTCTACGTATTTTTGGACTCCAAAATTTGGGGCGAGCGTGCGATTTGAAAATTTTAATAACAAAATATTTCATTTGCAAATTTTTGAGGCGAAGCTTGAAAAGTAATTAAAGGCGAGCGATTATAATTTTTTTTTGTAAACATAAAATAGTAGGGTTTGACAATATTAAAACTTGATTTTCCACTTGTACTTTGACATTTCTTTAATTTCTGAAGTATTTTTTTCCTGTTCACCAAGAAATGATTAAATCTGGTCTATGTATGTGTGACTGACAATGAGACAATTCTCCATCCAAGTCATATTGTTATAAATATCCCTTTCACATGGTAACGTTTTATGGGGGATCAATACAAATTATAATATATTTGTTTGTACAAAAGGGCTCACATTTTCTCAAAGAACTATATATCTATCTGGTATTAAATGGTCAAAACATGTCCAAGAATTTTGTAATATTCCTGGACTTTAACCATATTAAATTAACACATTTACTTTTAACAGTTTAATATTATTCAAAATAAGTGGACCCCTCTTTTAGAAAAAGTTGTTTAAAATATGATGTAAATTAACTCTCCTTCTTTTTGAGTACAAAATTCTAAGTTTTCAAAGGTTTTGTATAGTTAAGCACTATACAAATCCTTGGTATTTCTATTTTCTTTTCTACATCAATAAAATGACCCCTTGTCTGAGGGAGGATTGTTCTCAACCTCATAATAACAAACACAGGTCAAAGTACGGCCTTTAACACAGGGCTTTGATACAGACAAAACAACAAGCTATAAAGGACCCAAAAATTATTAGCGTACACAATTCGAACAGGAAAACCAACGATATAATTTATATATCCAAACGGAAAAATACCAATGAACAACATAAACAAACGATAACTGCTGAACGACAGGCCCCTGAATCAATGAGGACAGGTACATAAACATACAGCGGCTATGGATAGTTTTGTTTCGCCAGCATACAATATAATTGCAGTTGAAGGCAAATCCTTCAGAATTTCTTTGTACTTTATTCTAAACGAACATTTTTTGATAGGGAATATAAGTAAGGGGGAACGAAACCATTTTTTTGTTCTTTACAGGTATTTCCGCTGTTATAAATTAATATCGGAGCACCGACTTTGGATAAATAGGTTTCATGCTGAAACAAATATTCTCACAGATATTTACACAGTGTGGTGGGGTGCTTTTATGTTTAAAATCGTTATATACAGGTTAGACTGTGATTTTAAAAACAAATGTTGATATCTTTTTATAATATTTACAACCAAAAAAAAACGGTGCGGGAAATGGACATGATTACATTTCCGGATGCGGGAAGCGGGAATATGAAAAAAATAAAAAAATTCTGTTTTGAAAAAAATAGGTGCGGGCGGGTCCGCCGAACAAGGAATCAAATTGGTGTGGCCTTAGAGAAAACTAGTGAAAACAAAATAAAGAATAGAGAAAACGGTCGGCTAAACATGTTTAAGAAACTAGGCGTTTTACCAATGGGACAACAACTACAAGACACAAAGTTATATATTTAGACAACATGGGTGTTTATGCAATATGTTCGGACTTGCTATTATATCGCACCTAGTCAATCAATGCCAAATTTTTAATTTTTAATGGTGGGGAAATATTTGTTTGCCTACAGAGTACTTTAACAATTTCACAACAATTGTAGACAGTACTTGAACTTTGACAATTGATCGATAAAATATGAATGAAAACCACGTGACAGAAAACACTTTTAACCACGAGGTAGTGTTTTAAAGACGAGGGTCTCTGTGGGGTTAACAGAATGACGACTGATCGAAAAAAAAAACGTCTAAAATCAGTAAAGACGAAAATAATAAAGAATAGACAAAATAGGGTTAAAACAATCAAGAATACAGAAAAGTATTTACAAAAGTAGAACCAAAACGGCGGCTTGGGCACGTTTTTCAACATATTTTCACGATTTCACAACAATTGTAGACAGTACTTGAACTTTGACAAAGAGAAAATATTAAAACTCAATGAAGAATAAGAGGAAAATAGTAAAATTAAATAGTGACAGAAAAGACGGTAATGTTATCTATACTATTAAACGAGAAGACCTCATTTTGTGTATCGCTTCTCTTCTTTCCAAAATAAATTAATCAACACGCCTCTGTGTCCTATAGGTACAGTGCATAGTCGCATTTGTCATCCATTTATTATAGGATTATTCAGATTGAGTTATTTTGGGAGATAAACGTGAAAAAAGGCATTCGGATATTGTCCCGTCATTGGACGAAATTTTAAGTCAGATTAGACTTTCGGTTTGCATTTTTCTGTATACTTTGAACATACATATACTACGAATAAAGTGTATTTTAATATCTGCTATCATTTTCAAGTTTACTATCCATGGCGGTCACAGAGTTTATTAAATGGAGCGGGTCTGTATACTATATCGATTGACCACCATGGATCGATTAGTAAACTTGGAATTGAAATAAATACACTTTATTTATATCGTAATGAATGTTCATAATATACAGATAAGCGCTAAAATCATTCATGTGAACTTTTGATTCCTTTTCTGAAATTCTCCAGTCTTTAAATCTTTTACAAAATTCATTTATTACAACAACAAAAAAAGATGTGGAATGATTGCCATGTTGAGACAACTCTCCACCAGAGACCAAAATGACACAGAAATTAACAATTATAGGTCACCGTACGGTCTTCAACAACTAGCAAAACCCATACCGCATACTCAGCTTTAAAAGGCCCCGAAATGACGATGTAAAACAATTCAAACGAGAAAACTAGCGGCCATATGTATATACAAAAAATGAACGAAAAAACAAATATGTAACACATAAACAAACGACATGCAAGCACTGAATTACAGGTTTTTTACTTAAAAGTTCATAACATACTTAATGTATGTTCATATTGAAATTGATAGAAAACCAAAAATTGGGAATTTTGGAAATGAAGGAGGAGAGATAAAAAAAAACATTTTCCTGTCCCCAATAACCTACATGTAGCTATGACTTATGATACATTTGCTGAAATATTTTACAAAATTCTTCCAACAACACTTTACATACTTTAAACTACGCTCTGAATGCCCGCGATTTCACGGGTGTGTTCTTGTAAGTATTCATATCTCATAATGAATGATTAAAATATAATTCAATAGTCTAGTTTTAATGTCAGACGTATAAACTCTGTTTAAAAAATATATGTTTCAATAAATAATGTTTTGTTGCACGGCATTTAGATTACTAGAAATACGCTTCAAAGGAGCCCAGTAGCCTAATTATAAGCTACTAAAAATTATATTTTGTCAAATGACCTCCTAGAGTGAAATGTTTAAGCTTATTACCCTTAACATTACCATCCTGACAAACCCTATCCTACACCTTCCCCTTTTCGATCCCCTCCCACCACCAACACCGCCACTACCACCGACCTTTTATATTGGCAGATTTGAATTTGTTTATACTGCACATATGTCCTATATTTGTTAATATCTGGTTCATTTGGTCTCTTATGAATAGTTGTTTAATAGAGTAAGGTCACGAAGGTCAATCCATAGAATCATCATCAGTTTCGTCACCTTCATCTACCGAATTATAATCATCATCATCTCTATCATCTTCGTAGTCATCGTTAGCAATATCAACGATTTGATACTCCTTATTGCTACTAGTATTCGAACATTTACAGCCATCTCTACAGAATAAACCTTGTCGAACATATGAACATCTTTTGTTTGCACAACCAGCCACCGTTTTGTGGCGATTGTTTGGGGAATCTTTAGTTTTCAAATTGTGTTTTGTAGACTGGTGTTTGTCATTTTATCGTCTCAAATTACTGATGTAATAAAACTTTGAGCAAATATAGGATTATTTCTCTCCTCTTACGACAAAGCGACTATTATTATTAATAATGACAAAAACATTTTTGTTTTCAGTCCCAAGTCAGAAGCCCCTGGCCCCAGTCCTTTGTTTGTCTTGTATGTTTTTTTTTAATTTAAAGTTCATTTATATGTCTTGGAGTATAATGTGACGTCCATTTTCCCTGAACTTTGTTTTTCTCTGGAATTTAGCGAACAGTGTCAATAGGTTTTCATGAACAGTAGGTGTTTTTTACTGAAATCATTTGTGAAAGACAGATATTTTTTTTGAACACATGACGTAATATTTGTTTTTATCATGGCGAGAAGTTCCACCACAACGGTAATGAATTATGTAACTTACTACTTCTTTCCATGAATTGCAGCTAACCTAACCTTCCATGACAAATATTTAGTTCTGCAGATCTGCACGCGGAAAGGATGCGGAAACAACGCCTCGCGTGCATGAAATCGCTCCCGAAATGTTCGGTGGTCGAAAACTGCCTCTGGTCGAAAATACCCGACAGTACTCTTCGCACTTTTATTTAGGGGCCAGTTTTGGACCACCTCCGTTTGCATGATTTTCTCTTTGCGTTGAAGACTCAGTGATGGCCTTCGTCTGTTGTATGCACTTTGGTCGGGTTGTTGATGTCTTTGACACATTCCCCATTTCCATTCTCAATTTTATTTTCCAGGTGAAGTCGGAATATACATGACCATTTACGATGCCAAAGCAGAAAATCCCAAGTCTTATGGATCAGAAAGATTTTATGATATGGATTTGACAGACAAGTTATTCGACCACTTATCGTCGACCGACATCGTCAAACTAAGAGAAGACCTGAAAAGAAGGGTGCTCTTCATGGAGCTTATATTGAACGCTTTTCAAGGGGTAATTATTAATTTTGTAAACTACAAGAAGCTACCTTTAGACTAGTAGAAGCTACTTTTAGACTAGTACTAGGTATCTTGTACATAATTGACATAATATAAATAAAGATCGGAAAGAAAATAAGTAGATGGGCTTTTTGTATAGCTCTTGACGTACGTCTCCCCACAAATAAAAGAAATTAGGGAATAGTAATATGGTAACCATTGGTCTTTCTGTGACCGGCACTAAATACCTCGCCATAACATTTGGCTGTACAGAATGTCCAAATCACAGCCACAGCCGGTCAGAATGGGGACAATAGATCAAATGCCTGGCGTAAAGAGAGTGTCACTCTCTTTGCACATTAGGAACCCTTACAACAACTCTTTGGTAAGTCCGTATTTGGCTAGGCTAAGTTTCTGTCCCTATCCAGTATACCCTCGTTTTACCGTGGCTGTCCAAATGTTCACAACCTTCATCGCGGACAGCTAATATTACAGTATGAATATCTATTCATCGTTCAATCAATCATTACGTACGTAGGCATACCAATCCTACAAATGGCGGCGTTCTTGAAGGATAAAAATCCACAAATCGCTACGGACTCATGCCATATATTAATTCACAATATGTTCATTTGTCGAGATAGACATAACACCACCTTGCCTTTAAATTTACTTAAGAGAAATGGTTGCGAGAGAGTTGGAAAAGGTTTAAACAGTTAATTCCAACATAAGTTTTCAACTGTTGACATACACAAGAGGGCCAATTATTTAATATGCTTTTAGGAAAAATAAGTAAATATATAGATCAAAACATCAACCAAAAGGAAAGTAAAACTTTATTTTAAAGCCCATTGCATTGGAGGTGTAGGTAAATGTATGGTCTTTGGTTAGCTTTCTTGCTAGCTGAACCATGAAGTCATCATTATGTAAGGTATAATACCCTCCTTTCGAAGTATCCTAGTCCTACAGATAGACAGATTGGTTATCTGTATGTCTATAGTCTACTCTTAAAGGAGAAAAGTTTACCTAACATAATAATGACTTCCCGGTTCAGCTTGCAAGCAAGCTTTCCAACAATAATATCTTTATCTACACACTCAATGCAATCGGCTGTAATAGACTCCTTCACGTGGGACTATAGCAGTGCGATAGAATAACTGTTTATACATACATACAATAACATCGACGTTATAGTCAGAAAAAAATTACACACAAATATACTTTTTTTCCATCTCATTGCAATTGGGCAAGTGTGGAAACTAAAGAGCTTCTTGAATTTCGAGGGCATTACGTCGACTGAGCATGAGCGAAAGCGTATAAGACACGGATCGATATGGGATTCCGAATTTATATATTTTCTCTAAAATTGACGTTTTCTTTGGAAAACAGATTGTTTCAAAAGGAAAATTTAGGAAGTGCAGTGTATGGTTTCAGAGGAGTCTCTTTCTTTTAGTGGTATAGATACTACTGTTACAATTCAAAAAAATGTACTCGTTGAACTGTTTTGTAGTTGTTAAAAGCTTTTGCAAGTGCAAATTGTAAATGCAACCTGTAATTAATTGAACAGAACTCTATAACTGTAGAAAATATATATAATCGATTTAGCATTTGATTAGGTCTGTTGTCATGAACAAACAAATATCTCTAAAACCATCAGAAATGAAATCAGATTTCGCGTGAACCATATTTGTCAATGTTATCTAGAATGTCAAAAATCCATGTGAAATCGACACGATTAGCGACATTATTAAATGGAATTCAACATATAACCGATTTTATCAGATACTAAAGTGATCCATCAAAACACATTATAACGGCAACAAACGGAGCCTTGAGAAGCGGAGGGTAGTAAAGGGACTGTTTGAATGGTCTTCATTGATGTGCTTTTATGATGGTGGATTTTAATCCCAATAATCCAGTCGTTATATTTTGCTACTCTTCAGTGATGTCTCGCAAGTAGAAGAGATAGATTGTTGGGAGTGACTGAATTATTCTTGTTTTTTAATGTTATTTCGAATAGGTAGAAAACATATTGCAGTAATTTCTTATAATTTAATTCTTAATTCCATTTTAAACCGGAGTAAATCATGAAAAAAACATTGATGAAGTCTCGGTCATATGACAAAATTATGTCTACAAGCTGATAAACAAAACGACGTAAGCCAATCAGAAGACGCGTTACATCCAAAATTAATAATTATTAGAATATGATGAGATTGAAAACAATGCCCTTAAACGAATGCAGAGAAGTAACGTCTAATGATTTGGTGCACCACGTGACGAATTATGCAAATAAAATTGATCACAGATATCAGGATTAAATGATTTGTTACGTTTACAGAAGACTCATCAATGACTCTCGAATCATAAATGCAAAAAAGGTGCCAAATAAACTACGATATCGAAGTCGAAGAGCACCAATCTTATATTTTTTTTTAAATGTCAGAAGTATTTACCAGTATTGTGATAAAATGACAATGGGAAAATGATTGAGAGATGAACGTGTGGCCATAAATTCTACGATAACAAGATAGACAGCATTTCAATATCTTATTTTTACTGTAAGATCGTAAACCAGAATCAGACCTACATTTCTATAGCTGCTCGCATCCGCTTGCATGAGCGGAAACACCCCCTCCCCTTTTTACTTTAACTATGTGAACATTTCATGGTATTCCGGGGGTTAGAACATCTTTTCAAAATGACAGAACCTGCTTTTCTGACTGAGAACCATAACGTCTATACGAATTGAGTCGAAACTGTGAAACAAAGCCTCTAGAATTCTGTGCAATCCCATTTAATGATGCATGGTCAATATTTGTTCTGCTAATTAAAGTTACTTCATAGAAATTCAATACAGACACATTCGTTAGCAAAACAGCCATCAATCGAAGACATTAAATGGGAAAATAATTTAATTTCTTCTTTTTATAACCCTTTCAAAGGCCCTCCCTCGATTCCTGATGACAATTAATACTAAATAATTATCAATATTAGAATCAAATCACTTCATTAGTGACATAACACCCAAATAAACAGAGCTAAATTGTCGATTTTACCGCCATTAAACAGTATCAAATCTATATACTCTATCAGAGATTGAAAACAAAAGAATAGATTTGATTGAAATTATAGAATACTAGATTAATTCTTATTTAGAAATAATTGTAAAACAACCTTCAGAATATTTCCTGTTTTTGTTTTGATTGATTGTACCAGCTAACGTGGAGATCGTTTGTGTTTAATCATTTAAACGAAAATAAAAATAAAATACGTAGGATAAAATGCAGCTTGGAACTTGTTATCGTCTTTTAAAACAATTCACGCAGACTATGATTTTTTTTTTTTGGGGGGGGGGGGGGGTATGGGTACTAGGGACACACTCTTTTCATTGGTTTTTTTTTGGCTGGTAATCGTAGCCAGTGCCTTATAAGATGGAAAGAGTTTTCATTCTCCTGCGTAAATGTTGGACAGGCGATCTAGCGACGGCTATGTGTGACATGGTTTGCTAGAAAATCTGTCGGTCAATGTCAGCCGAATAAAAACATGTTACAATGAGTGGTAACACGTAACATGAAGTCACGTGGCTTTTTATGGGACAAAATTTCAATGGTATTTTTAAACGCAAACTAAAATCTACAACCAGCAAGTTAAAAAACAATTTATTATCAATTTCTTACAATTTCAGGAATAGTTATAGCTGCAGGATTTGATGATATAGGTTTATTACAGTGGCGGATCCAGGGGGTCCGGGGGTTGGAAACCCCCTTTTTTGGACGATCAATGCATTTGAATGGGGACATGTGGTTGGAGCCCCCCTTTAGCCTGGATTGGAAAAACCCCTTTTAAAATGGCTGGATCCGCCCTGTCATTAGACTCACTTTGAGATCTCTAAAAACAAGTTAACAAACATTTCAGTATCAATTTCTTACAATTTCAGGAATAGTTTTAGCTGTAGGATTTGACGATGTTGGTTCATTAGACTACAAGCAGAAAAATAACAAACATTTTATTATCAATTTTTTACAATTTCAGGGATAGTTTTAGCTGTAAGATTTGATGACATTGGAGCATTAGACTCACTTTGGGATCTGTACCAGAGAGGAAAACTTAGTATGACCTTCCAGGACGTTATTGTCAACAGCACGGTATTAAAGAAGCTAAAAACAACCAAGATAGTACTCAGATCTAAAATTTTGGAATCTGAATACAACAACTGTACAAACGAACTGTTAAGTAGAAAAATGAAAAGACTAGAAATAAAAACTAGAGGTAATTATCTTATTGTGACGTATTGTCGTGGTAGGGATATAAAAAACTAGAGATAATTATCTTACTTTGACGTATTGTCGCGGTAGGGATATACAAACTAGAGGTAATTATCTTACTTTGACGTATTGTCGTGGTAGGGATATACAAACTAGAGGTAATTATCTTACTTTTACGTATTGTCGTGGTAGGGATATACAAACTAGAGGTAATTATCTCACTGTGACATATTGTCGTGGTGGGGATATACAAACTAGAGGTAATTATCTTACTTTGACGTATTGTCGTGGTGGGGATATACAAACTAGAGGTAATTATCTTACTTTGACGTATTGTCGTGGTGGGGATATAAAAACTAGAGGTAATTATCTTACAGTGACGTACTGTCGTGCGGTGTATACTTTTCATGTGAACAATTAACATTCTATATTTTTTGTCAGCAAGATTTCATAGTGCGGTTCCAGCCTTTACAAAAAAGGAGGAGGTGTTCCAACCATATGTCCTCATTCAAATGCATAGATCTTTCTAAAATGGGGGTACCAAACCCCCGCACCCTAAAGCCGCCACTGGATTCATTGTACACGGTTAAATTAATATTTTAGCTGCGTCGAATAGAAATCGACCTTATGCAAATTTACGTGAATATACATGTACATTACTCTGATTTATTTTTGAGCATTCATTTACGTCATACAATAAAATGAAAGATGGAGTTTTGTCCGTTTTGTAGCATTCGATTAACAATTCAACTTGAAAACAGTCCCAGACTTGAATTTGTTTTAAAAACCTAAATAGGTTAACAGATGCATTGATGTTGATTTGTAAAAGTATAAAAAAAGAAGATGTGGTATGATTGCCAATGAGACAACTATCCATTAACACCTATAGGTCACCGTACGGCCTTCAACAATGAGCAAAGCCCATACCACATAGTGAGCTATAAAAGGCCCCGATAAGGTCGATTTCTATCCAACGCATCTCATTTTAAGACACAATATTAAACATGCATAAACATTTGTACTATTGACTTTCCAGAAGTTGACAAGAAAATGGTGCTAAGATTGACAGAACAACAAAGGAGTTTCACAGATAATGTGCAATCCCTGAAGGACACGGAGGAAAACATAGAATTATCGTTAGGAGAATTTGCTCTTACCATGAAACAGATACTACCACAAGGTGTACTCGAATTAAAAACTATACGAGAGTTCGAAACAAATTACAAAATGGCCAAAGGAACATCACGTGTCAAAAACACCAAAATTATTGACCAGTTCACAGACATGTTAGGGAAGTTACGAACCACATTCACTGAAGCGTTTACACAATTATATGTATCCTTACTACAAGTTCATTCCATTTGTGAAAGCGAAAAACAAAAACAAATTAAAAGAGACATACGCAGGAAAATTAACATTGGACAAGAATTAATGAAACCGGAAGCTCCTCTCAAAATTGTGATTCATCCCGTCTGGGCAAGAAAGATACTTCCTCGGGAGCAGTCATTATTCCGTGGACTTGTGTGCGTACTTCCGCTTGCCGTGGAAGCTCTCAAAGACATCGACTTCATGCTTGATGAATATATTAACGATTTTGTATTATAATATGTTTATATTTCATGTCATTAGTCCGTCCATATAATATAAAATAATAAAATGTACCATCTAAAATGGACTCAAACCTTTGCCTTTTTAAGAATGATCAAGAATGCTCAAAGAGGAGACCATATACATCTCTCGAGCATCTGCATGGCTCTGTCTGTTTTCTGTCTTGGTTCATTCTTCAACAAGTTCGCTAAATATGTATACATACATGTAAATGCAATATGGGGGTTGTTCACTGTTGAAAGCTGTTTGGTGACCTATAATTATAGTTTCTGTGTCATTTGGTCTCTTCTGAAGATTTGTCTCATTTGCAATCATACCATATCAGTGGCGGATTCAGAGGGGTAAAAATGATTAATCAGACTAGACTTCGTGAACTTTGCCATTTTCCGAGTATTTAATTTTCATACGATAGTTCTTATAAAGATATTTTTCGCTGGTATTTACTGATTGTCAAAGTCATGTGATTTGCTATGGTCGAATTGATCAGTGCGTTGAAAAAACGACACTCGGTCATTTTGAAATTCAAATTACACGGTAATACACATTTCTTAGGCTGAGAATGACATGACAATCAGGAAACCGTCAAAGCGACACAGGATTGGGCAAGAAGTATTGACTTCTATGTCACTATTCCACCAAACAGAAAGTAATAGTAAACAGTTCCACAATATTATTTACCTACGAAAACATGTTTAATCCAAAATACCCCAGCCTATTTTATAAATAACAAAGTTGAATAATGATCCTCGGTCAGTATAATTAAGCTCCAGAAAGATTTCAAGAACGAACCATTTGATTTGAGGAGGCAGTCTGAGATATTTGAGAGAGAAAAAATTGACTCTGATTCTTGCCTTAAACAAAAATTCTGGCCGTATCTGGATTGAAAACAATAGTCTTGTCCACGTTTTTGCTATTAAAAACTTCCAACACAATTATTTAACATGGAAATGAACATAATGAATAAAAACGGGCGTATTTTTTGTGACCGGGGTTTGCATGTCTGGCTGGAATGTCTGTTTCGCCGGACTTATACATATTGAATACTTTTTTCAAGACAAGAATGTAACCTGCCTGCTGGGTGTGACCTTTATGTCTCTATTTGTCGACCGTCATTCACAACTTCTTTGTCATTTCAGACACTTTCGTAGTCTTTGATGGATTTGGAACCCGGCCCTCACTTTGGTTCCCTAAGTTATGTTGGGTGACCATATCAATCGAATATTTTGATAATAACTGCTTGTTTGTCCTTTTTAACTCGTGTAAGTCGTATTGTAAATTTCATCGAATTTCCATGTCTAATTTTTACTGACAAGTAAGTATACATCAAATATATCAGTACATAGCTTTGAATCAATACTATCATTTTATGATAGGCAATTAATAGGGAGAAAACAGCATAAAAAATGTCCAACCTTTACACTTTACAGCAACTATAAAATATGGATAAGCCAGGAACCATTTAAACAGTGCATATTGCACTTACTTGATGTTTTTTTAGCCCCAAAAATTTAAAATCTTCGCCCCCCCTTTCCAAAATCCTGGATCCGCCCCTGCATATATATATTTTTTTAAACATATAGTATACTACATTATGGTTATCGTCTATGGAGAAACAACTTAAAAAATGTGGTGCACACCGAGTAACGCGTATTTCGAATACACAGCAAAAATAATACAGTTATTCCTTATCATTCAATTCTCAATTCAATTTTAAGCCGGAGTAAATCATGAATAACGTTGATGACGTCACGGTCACATGACAAAATTTTGTCTATGGGATGATAGACAAAACACTTGTCAGCCAATCAGAAGACGCGTTACATCCACAATTAGATTATTTCATAATTATATATAACACAAATAATTATTGTTACTCTACCCAGTACACGCTGGTTATTTCCACTGAGAAGACAATTGTTTATACCACTGCTGGTTATAGTAACAAATGAAGGCATCGTTTCTCTACCCAGTACACGCTGTATATTGCCACTGAGAAGACAATTGTTTATACCACTGCTGGTTATAGTAACAAAATGAAGCCATTGTTACTCTACCCAGTACACGCTGGTTAGTGCCACTGAGAAGACAATTGTTTATACCACTGCTGGTTAAGTACCACTGCTCTTTTAAAGCGTATCATCTACCCAGTAAATAGAGTTAAGCACCACTGATGGTAAGGATACCCTTACCACAGCTGTAATGACCTCTTGTCTACTGGGTGCCTGATACACTAGGATACCTTTAAAAGCAGTAGTATAAAATACTGTACTGGATAGATGAAACGCTTACAGGCATTTGTACTAACCACCGTCTACTGGTTATATGATACACTTAGATACCAGTTTCAGCAGTGGTGCTAATCACCATCTTTCGGGTAGCTGATACACTTCAATACCAGTACCAGCAGTGGTACTAACCACTTTACTGTGTAGATGGTGTATTTACTTGCAGTGATACATAACACTGTCTGTTAGGTAGAAGGTATCTATACTAGCAGTGGTATCCAACACTGTCTGGGTATATGATACACTTCATAGCAGTGGTACTTAATACTCTACTGGGTATATGATCAACTTAGGTACCCTTGCAAACAGTGGTACTTTATACTCTACTGGGTATATGATCAACTGAAGTACCCTTGCAAACAGTGGTACTTAATACTTTACTGGGTATATGATCAACTTAGGTACCCTTGAAAATTTTGTGAAGATGATATAATGGGATACCCTTTCAAGAAGTAGTTCTCAAGACTGTCTTCTGGGCAGATGCTAGACTTATATATCGTTACAAGCTGTGGCATTGACCACTTTATCATATGCACATTGTACACTTTGATACCCTTAACAGTAGTTGTAATAAACACTCTCTAAATGGTAGATAAATTATCCAATTCCAATCTCCTTACTAGAGTGGAGGGGGAGGACAGGGGGGTACCCTTCTCCCTTCTCCCATCCCTTTTCTCCTTTCTCCTATCCCCGTTCTCCTTTCTCCCATTAGAATAAAACATCTCCTTTTGAGATATTTTTTCTTGAAATATTAGAAAAAAATTTAAAAGGAGAGATATTTTATTTTTTCTCCTTTCTCCAACTTTTTCTCATTTCTCCCAGCCTTCCTTTCCTTTCTCCTACCCCCTTTCTCCTTTCTCCCAACCCCTTTCTCCTTTCTTCTACCCCTTTTCTCCCTGTCTCCCTTACCCCTGTCCTCCCCCTCAGAGTGGTATGAAACACTAAATATTTGATACATTTTGGGTACTCTATTAGCAGGATTAATACCGAATGTCTACACACTTATATACCCTTACAAACAGTGATGTTTAACACTTTCTGCTGTGTAGACGATATACCCTTAATAGCAGTGGTGATAACCAGAATCTATTTGGTAGATGGTTCACTTGAAAACATTGGTAATGTCTATACACACTGTCGACCGGGTATGTGATAGACTTGGATACCTTTACATGCTTTGGTACTTAACACTCCCTGCCAGATATTTGATACATTTCGATACCCTTAGCAGCAGTGAAACACTGTCGACCGGGTATGTGATAGACTTGGATACCTTTACATGCTTTGGTACTTAACACTCCCTTCCAGCAATATGATACACTTCGATACCCTTAGCAGCAGTGAAACTCACACTCTCGACCGGGTATGTGATAGACTTGAATACCTTTACATGCTTTGTCACTTAACACTCCCTGCCAGAAATAGGATACACTTCGATACCCTTAGCAGCGTTGATGTTCATAAATATTATTTGGTATTTTCCCGTTTGTATATATATAAATTAGATCGTTGGTTTTCCTGTTCGAATTGTGTACATTTATAATTTTGGGGTCCCTTATAGCTTGCTGTTTGGTCTGGGTCAAAGCTCTGCCGTACGTACTATGACCTGTATTTGCTATTACCCCTCAGAAGGGCACATATGGGGTCATTTTACTGTTGTAAAAAAGAAACTTGAAGAAATACCAAGGATTTGCATAGTGAGGAGAAATACATCATATTTAAATAATTCTAAACAACATTACTATATTCTTAAAGAGAATTATTTATGATATTATTTTTTTTGAATAATATTAAAGTAAATGTGTTAACATGGCCTAAGTCAAGGAATATTACAAAATTCTTGGGCATGTTTTGACCATTTAATACCAGATAGATATACAGTTCTTTGGGAAAATATGAGCTCTTTTGTACTAAAAAATATATTGTAACTTATATTGACCCCTCATAAAAGGATATTTATGAAATTGAGGGGTTGTTCCCAACCTGATTATGACTTGGGTGGAGAATTGTCTCATTAATTGGCACACATACATATACCAAATCTAATTATTCAATTATTTATTTGGTGAACAGGGAAAAATACTTCATAAATTAAAAAAATGTCAAAGTACAAGTGATAAATCAAGTTTTAATATTGTCAAAACCTACTATTTTATGTTTACAAAAATATAATCGTTCGCCTTTACTTTTCAAGCTTCACCTAAAAAATTGGCAAAATAAATATTTTTTTATTAAAATTTTCAAATCGCTCGCTCGCCCCAATTTTTGGAGTCCAAAAATCCGTAGAACAAGAAATTAAATTGGTGTGGCCTTAACACTATCTAACTTGTATATTACTTAAACTGTCTCCTTTGTAGATTCTACAGTTGTATACATTTACCAGCGGTGGTATTCAAACTGTCTCCTTTGTAGAGTATACAGTTGTATATACATTTACCAGCGGTGGTACTTTAAACTGTCTCCCTGGTAGATGATACAGTTGTATACTTTTAGAAGCAGTGGTACTTAGACTGTGTCCTTGGTATATGATACTGTTGTCTATACATTTACCAGCGGTTGTATTTAAACAGTATCCTTGACATATGGTACAGTTTTATACCTCTACCAGCTGTGGTACTTAAACTGTCTTCTTGGTAGATGATACAGTTGTATACCTTTACCAGCAGTGGTTCTCAAACTGTCTCATTGATATATGATACAGTTGTATACATTTACCAGTGGTACTTGCATGATCTACTGTGAAGATGATATATTTGTGATACCCTTACCAGTAGTAGTGTTAAAGACTGTCTATTGAGCAGATGGTAGACTTAGATATCGTTACCAGCTCAGGAATTGACCACTTTATCCTGGGTAAATTGTACACTTGGGTACCCTTACCAGCAGTGGTATTAAATACTCTTTAAATGGTAGATTATTTACGTGAACAATCCAAGTCCTATCTCCATACCAGTGTGGTACAAAAACTGATAGATGATACACTTGGGTACTCTAACCAGCAGCGGTAATATGCATACATAGTAGATGATTCACATTTACAAGCATCATCTCTTGGGTAGACACAAAGCACCAACATAGAATTACTTGTAGTAACTGAAATGTAATTCAAAGTAAAAAAACAATTGATCAATAAATCATGTTATCCCAGACTTAAGTATCAATCAGTACAGATAAAACGGATTTAATGTTAAGTAGTCATAACAGTGAAAACAATATCACATTATGCAAGATATTTTTTATATGAGAAGATCTATAGCACTCATTATATGGATTTTCAAGTTATTAGCAGGGTGAACAAAGTTTGGAATTACATGTCATATTTTTCTTAAATAGAGAACAGTAAATAATATATCTTGGAAAGGGTGCATGCTTTTAACAATAACATGTCCATAATCTACACCATATGAAATCGTAGCGCACATATAACTGATTTTGTATTTATGTATTTTGTGTTTACCTCTTTGAAACATGATACTCTTTAGTCAGTTTTGAGCTAAATAAAATGCAATACATATATTGCTATTTTTAAACTCGAACTTATGAAATGCTAATGTAGAATTTAATATATTGGAACTTACCAAGAATTATTTTGAACAACTTTGAGGCACCAAATGAAATTTTGCCATTTTCCCCGCTAATGTTCATTTTGGCCTTCAAATAATTAGTGAGGACCCCGAAAAAAAAATATATGCATCTAAATATTAGTAATGGCAGATAGTAATCTTTGTCTGTGTTAAGAACACATCGTTCTACTGCATGGGTTGTTTGTTTCATTAATGAGAGCACCCCATGTATAAGGAACACATCGTGTTACTGCATGGGTTGTTTGTCTCATCCACGACAGCTCCACATGCATTAGGGGCACATCGTGTTACTGCAGCCATTGGTTGTATGTTTCACGAATCAATGACAGCTCCATTTCCAAAAGGAACACATTATGTTGTATTGGTTATTTGGGTCATACATGAAAACTCAATCTTCATATGGAACACGTCGTATACTTATTTAATATGGTTTACACAGGAACTCCTTTGTTGTCGCTCCATTGATAAATTTGACTTGAGGTATATGAACAAGTCCATGGCATGAGTCAGTGGTGCAATTCAAACCCACTTGTATGGGGATCTGTTTGGATTTACCGAATAGAGAATAATGAGCGGAAAGGACAGAATACATGGCAAAGAAAATTGAAAAAAAAGGACAAAAAAAACAAAAATAATAAAGAATAGAGAATAATAGGCAAATGAGTTGTTTCTCACATGATTCCGTGACAGCCCCACATGCATTAGGAACACATGTGTTGTTGATCTCGTCCAGACACTTTTATCTGCGTTAGAAACACATCGTGTTACCGCATGAGTTGTTTGTCTCATCGATGACATCTCCATCTGTTTTAAGAACACATTAGAGCTGTCATGGATGAGAGCAATAACACGATGTGTTCTTTTTGCAGATAGCGATGTCATAGACAGAATGGAGTGCTGTTGTAAGGTTTAGCATTAATAGGACCACATCATGTTACTGCATGAGCTGTTTGTCTCATCCATGACAGATCTATTATGTTTTCATCATTTAACTGCATGGTTGTCTGTTTCAGGAATCAATGACGCTCCATCTGAATCAGGAACACAATTGAGCTATTATGGATGAGACAAATAACTCGAGTAGTAACACGATGCGATGTCATGAATCCGAACGCAGTTGTAAGGTTTTTCCCGTACAGTAACACGATGTGTTCCTAATGCAGAGGGAGTTGTCATGGATACTAACGAAATGCAGTTGTTAGGTTCTTCCCATGCAGTAACACGATTTGTTACAGAGTGAGCAGTCATGGATGAGACAAAAAAAACGTGCAGTAACACGATGTGTTCCGTTCCGAATGCAGATGAAGCTGTCATGGATTCCTGAGATAAACAACCGATAAAGTTTAAACTGAGAAATGACAACTTCTAACTTAAAAATGTCCAGGTGAAAGTAAGAAATATTACAAAGGAAATGTGAAATATAAAAAAGTTGTCCTTACAAATTTTTCGTATAAATTTTAAAAAAAATCTTGTGCATACATATACATGTGTGTACTTCAAATCCAGAGAGAAACACATTTTAGCATTTTAGCCTTTTAAACAACAGTCAATGACTGATTGAAAGTGAATCTCGCAAAATGCCAGAATCCAGGATTTGAGAATTAAATTTATGATGTTGAACGTTACATATTATACATACAAGTAAGAGTTTGGCGAAAGTTAGTAAGACAGCAACCACGCAACCAAACAAACTCAGACATCTAGAGGTCAACCTACGATCTTCATCACTGCTCCTGAAACTAACGAACATCTGCCGAATATCAAATATGTTTATCACGCTATTATAATGTTCATATAGTTTGCCATGATTAATTACTGATGTTTATTAACTCTAAGCGTATGTTACAAAGGATCATTTCCATTTTCAAGTTGTAGACCGCTGCTTAGTTTAGTTTACAAAGAATTTTCCAATATTCAAGAAGACATCCTCCCCGAAATCTAGTTTGACCTTGGGTTTATAGAATAGAGAATAATAGGCAAAAAGAACAGAATACATGGCAAATAAAATTAAAAAAAAAGACAAAAATAATAAAGAATAGAGAATAATAGGCAAATGAGTTGTTTCTCACATGATTCTGTGACAGCTCCACATTTAGTAGGAACACATGTGTTGTTGATCTCGTCCATGACACTTTTATCTGCGTTAGGAACACATCGTGTTACTGCATGAGTTGTTTGTCTCATCGATGACAGCTCCATCTGTTTTGAGAACACAATGGAGCTGTCATGGATGAGAGAATTAAGACATGCAATAACAAGATGTGTTCTTTTTGCAGATAGCGATGTCATAGACAGAACGGAGTTGTAAGGTTTTTCCCGTACAGTAACACGATGTGTTCCTAATGCAGAGGGTGTTGTCATGGATACGAACGAAATGCAGTTGTTAGGTTCTTCCCATGCAGTAACATGATGTGTTCCGAATACAGAGTGAGCAGTCATGGATGAGACAAACAACCCGTGCAGTAACACGATGTGTTCCAGTCCCAATGCAGATGAAGCTATCATGGATTTCTGAGATAAACAACCGATAACGTTTAAACTGAAAAATGTCACAGTAACATGTAAGTGAAAGTAAGAAATATCACAGACTTAATCTGTCGATCCGTTTATTGACGTCTGGAGATGGCATGTCAGTAACTGTCATTAGTCTTTTGTTAATTCATGTTTATCATTGTAATTTTGCTTAATTTCTTCAGTTACCTTTTTTAACATCGGACTCGGACTTCTTTAAAACTAAGTTTTACTGTTCGTATTGCTGTGCATTTGTTTATTCCACACTGGAAAGAAGTATAGAGAAGGGTTAAGATCTCACAAAATATGTTTGAAACCGCCACATTTTTTTTCAGGAAACTGAAGACTTTGTTAGTCTTGTGTTTGGGTTTTTTTTTTTGGTTTGTTTGTATGTTTCGGAGTTTAGTGTAGCGTCCATTTTGCTGAACTAGTATACATTATTATTTAGGGGTCAGCTGAAGCCCGCCTCTGGGTGCAAGATTTTCTCTCTGTGTTAAAGAACCATAGTTGGCCTTGGGCTTTTTTTGCTGTTTGGTCTAGTTGTTGTCTTTTTGACATATTCCCCGTTTAAATTCTCAATTCTACACCTAGCTCACACATGAAAATCTATAGATCAAAATACGGACTTAAAACATTGGACACAACTTCACATAAATCAAATCAATCTATAGATCAAAATACGGACTTCAAACATAGACACAACTTCACATAAATTAAACCAATCTTGAGATTAAAATACTGACTTAAAACATTAGACACAACTTCACATAAATTAAACCAATCAAGAGATCAAAATACGGACTTAAAAATTAGACACAACTTCACATAAATTAAACCAATCTAGAGATCAAAATACGGACTGAAAACAGTAGCCCCAAATTCACATAAATTAAACCAATCAAGAGATCAAAATACGGACTTAAAAATTAGACACAACTTCACATAAAATAAACCAATCTAGAGATCAAAATACGGACTGAAAACAGTAGCCCCAAATTCACATAAATTAAACCAATCTAGAGATTAAAATACTGACTTAAAAAATTAGACACAACTTCACATAAATTAAACCAATCAAGAGATCAAAATACGGACTGAAAACAGTAGCCACAACTTCACATAAATTAAAACAATCTAGAGATCAAAATAAGAACTTAAAACATTAAACACAACTGCACAGAAATTAGACCAATCTTGAGATCAAAATACGGACTAAATAATTAAACACTACTACACAGAAATTAGACCAATCTATAGAGATCAAAATATGGAATTAAATCATCAAACACAACTACACCGAAATTAGACCAATTTTGATATCAAAATATGGATTTGAAACATTTGACACAACTATATAGAAATAAGACCAATCATGAGATCAAAATACGGACTTAAAACATTAGACACAACTACACAGAAAATAAACCAATCTAGAAATCAGATACGGACTAAAACATTAGACACTACTACACAGAAATTAGACCAATCTATAGAGATCAAAATAAGGACTAAAACGCAAGACACTAGACATAAACCAAACTAATCTAAAAATATAAAAAAACCGGACGTAAAACTTTTGGCAGAGTTCTCTTCAATATGTGGAGTATTTCATTGCCTCGAGTCTTGAATTAATTATAAATCATTGATTATGCGTCAATACGAGGACTTTCAATAGTAATAACAGTTTATAGTGTTACATCATCATGTGTGTACTTTCAGATTTACACCATAGTGTCCCACATAACATATAAGTTTCTAGTTGACATACTGATGATACGATGTATTAAGGATTGATGAAGTTGACCTTCATTTAGTAAGTTGATATCACCAAAAGTTCCATGAAATAATTATGTTGTAATATTGAAGAAATACAACAAAATGTATAAAACATCTGACTAAAAAGAGATCTAGGGTATACGTCACTGATCGTTTGATTGATTTGTGTTTGCTTAATGTCCAGTGGCAAATAGTTCATCCAGGATGAAGGACAAGAAATACTAATACTATAGGTAGGTGCTGCAAGGTACATGTAGGTCGACCAAGATAAAGGGCGGGAAATTTAGACTGCCACTGAAAAATGACGGGAATGTTTGAAACCGACAAAAATGTTGCATTGTAACAGGTCATTCTAAAAAATGGTATATGATCACCAATTATGTGCAATCATTGACTTCCATGAGAAGATGCCTGGCTATTTCAACCTTGACACATAAATAACTCCTGATTAGCTGATCATGGTTTTAATTAGTTTCTTTTTATATTCATCTGCAACATAATCCCAAAAATACTGGGGGAAAAATATAAATGAAGTCCAGACCTATGAACTGACTGAATATTAAAGCTACGTTTACTTATTTGTACATCTAGTCTTGCTGATAATGTTTACCTTTTTCGGTTTCAAGCCCAAGTAAAATCATCATTTAAAAGCAATCTCTCTTATAATGGTGACTAAAGTTTCATGTTACCCAACGAATAGATCTTCACCTGCTGATAATAGTTTTACAGTTTTGCTTTATCTGATAGTTTTAATAGTTCTACAGTTTTATGTTATCTGATGGTTTTAATAGTTTTACAGTTTTGCTCTATCTGATAGTTTTAATAGTTTTACAGTTTTTCTTTATCTGATGTTTTTAATAGTTTTACAGCTTTGCTTTATCTGATAGTTTTAATAGTTTTACAATATTGCTTTATCTGATAGTTTTAATAATTTTACAGTATTGCTTTATCTGATAGTTTTAATAGTTTTACAGTTTTGCTCTATCTGATAGTTTTAATAGTTTTACAGTATTGCTCTATCTAATAGTTTTAATAGTTTTACAGTATTGCTCTATCTGATAGTTTTAATAGTTTTACAGTATTGCTCTATCTGATAGTTTTAATAGTTTTACAGTATTGCTCTATCTGATAGTTTTAATAGTTTTACAGTTTTGCTCTATCTGATAGTTTTACAGTATTGCTTTATCTGATAGTTTTAATAGTTTTACAATTTTGCTTTATCTGATAGTTTTAATAGTTTTACAATATTGCTTTATCTGATAGTTTTAATAATTTTACAGTATTGCTTTATCTGATAGTTTTAATAGTTTTACAGTTTTGCTCTATCTGATAGTTTTAATAGTTTTACAGTATTGCTCTATCTAATAGTTTTAATAGTTTTACAGTATTGCTCTATCTAATAGTTTTAATAGTTTTACAGTATTGCTCTATCTGATAGTTTTAATACTTTTACAGTATTGCTCTATCTGATAGTTTTAATAGTTTTACAGTATTGCTCTATCTGATAGTTTTAATAGTTTTACAGTATTGCTCTATCTGATAGTTTTAATAGTTTTACAGTTTTGCTCTATCTGATAGTTTTACAGTATTGCTTTATCTGATAGTTTTAATAGTTTTACAATTTTGCTTTATCTGATAGTTTTAATAGTTTTATAGTATTGCTCTATCTGATGGTTTATAATATTTTTTTTTTTTTTTAATTTTTACAGTTTTGCTTTATCTGATAGTTTTAATAGTTTTACAGTATTGCTCTATCTGATAGTTTTTAATAGTTTTACAGTATTGCTTTATCTGATTAAAAGTTTTAAGCTTATTGATGTTTTATAGTTAATTTGCTTTATCTGATAGTTTTGATAGTTTTACAGTTTTTCTCTATCTGATAGTTTTAATAGTTTTACAGTATTGCTCTATCTGATAGTTTTAATAGTTTTATAGTATTGCTCTATCTGATGGTTTTAATAGTTTTACAGTTTTGCTTTATCTGATAGTTTTAATAGTTTTTACAGTATTGCTCTATCTGATGGTTTTAATAGTATTGCTCTATCTGATAGTTTTAATAGTTTTACAGTTTTGCTCTATTTGATAGTTTTAATAGTTTTACAGTTTTGCTTTATCTGATAGTTTTGATAGTTTTACAGTTTTGCTCTATCTGATAGTTTTAATAGTTTTATAGTATTGCTTTATCTGATAGTTCTAATAGTTTTACAGTTTTGCTCTATCTAATAGTTTTAATAGTTTAACAGTATTGCTATATCTGATAGTTTTAATAGTTTTATAGTTTTGCTATATCTAATAGTTTTAATAGTTTTACAGTATTGCTCTCTGATGGTTTTAATAGTTTTATAGTATTGCTTTATCTGATAGTTTTAATAGTTTTACAGTATTGCTCTATCTGATAGTTTTAATAGTTTTATAGTATTGCTCTATCTGATAGTTTTAATAGTTTTATAGTTTTGCTCTATCTAATAGTTTTAAGTTTTACAGTATTGCTCTATCTGATGGTTTTAATAATTTTACAGTATTGCTTTATCTGATAGTTGCAATAGTTTATAGTTTTGCTCTATCTGATAGTTTTAATAGTTTTATAGTATTGCTCTATCTGATAGTTTTAATAGTTTTACAGTTTTGCTTTATCTGATAGTTTTACAGTTTTGCTCTATCTGATAGTTACCACAAAAAACGAAAAATGGGTAAAAATTGTCATTCAGGGGCAATATGGAGTTGACGACCGATTTTAGTCTTTTGACTTTTTGGTAGATGTTGTCCTGTTGCTCATTCTTGTTTCTTACACTTCCTCATTTTATATTACAGTTTTTAAAAGTACACGTGTTCATCCAAATGCTATAAATGTTAAAAAGGCATTAAAGGAAAATAAGTGGTCTGACAGCTTTTGTCTCCTAGACTTCAGTACATCAAGGTAGATCTGAGATTTTCTTACCATCTCTGCAGCAGTTAGATTTTTTTTTATCTATTACAGTTTGCTAGGTAATAGACAACACTCCTGTTAACCCATATCTTCTATTGTTAACCTTGTCAGTGAATATGGGACAACTCGGACAAAGTATCTACTAATAAGACCATTTAGACAGTCAACTCGGACCTTCTATAAAGAGACGGGTTAAGGGGGGAGCAGGCTCCCTTATAGAGCTACATATATGGCTAACGCATAGACGTTTTGCATGTCCCACCAAAACGTTGGCCCCTTTCAAAATCGTGCATTAGCATCTGAATGTAATCAAGATCCCCTGGTGACATGAACTTCTTTAAACAAGTGGTGGAACTAGCTGCTCCACAAGTGACATGAACTGTTTAACCTGTGGAGGAAATAGCTGATCCACAAGTGACATGAACTATGTTTAACCTGTGGAAAAAAAATACTGATCCCCTAGTGCCATGAACTCCTTTAAACAAATGATGGAACTAGCTGCTCCACAAGTGACATGAACTATGTTTAACCTGTGGAGGAAATAGCTGATCCACAAGTGACATGAACTCGATAAATTCAGTGTGGGAACGAGCTGCTCTATAAGGAACATGGACTCCATTAAACCGGTGGAACAACTACATGTAGCTACTTCGCTTGAAACACTAACCCCCTTAAACCCGTAGAAGGACATGCTGCTTCAATTGGGACTTGAACTCCGTTAAACTTGTGTAGGAACTAGCTGTTACAAAAGTGACATTAACTCCCTAAAATCAGAAGATGAACTAGCTATTCCACTAATGACATAAACTCCTGAAAGAGAAACTAGCTGCTCTACTGGTGACAGAAACTCCATTGAACCTGTGGAGGAATAAGCTATTCCACTAATGACATGAACTCGTAAAGGAGGAACTAGCTGTCCCAAAAATGACATGAACTCCCTAAAATCAGAGGAGGAACTAGCTATTCCACTAATGACATGAACTCCATTCATTATTTTTATTAAAGAGGCTTGCTGCAATAAATATATCTATTGAACATGATTTAGTTGAAGTTATTACTTATAACATACAAGAAGCCATCATTTTTGTTATCGTTAAGATAATCTGTGAAAAGGAGGAACACAGATTTGGTCTAATTGTCCAAGTCACAATCTAATTCATTTTCTTTGACAGTGACATCAACGTAAGTGACTTTTCACCAAATGTTTGCTTGCCAAGAAAAAACATGACAGGTGTCACTGGTGGACCAGAATATTCTTACCCTTCCAGAGCTCATGTGATCACCCGTTTTTGATTAAGTTGATGTTTTTCATGTCTTAGCTTTTCTGTGTGGAGTTGTGTGTTCTGATGTTTGATTTTTGATTTTTTTTTCTTTCATAGCCATTGCATCGTCTGCTTTTCTTTAAGAAAACTTTTAAATGCCCTTCCGGATCTTTGATCTGCAACTTTTTCAGTTTAAGAATATTTTTGATGCTTTTGGAATGTCCTTTATAATATATATATATACACAATCTTTTAGACTCATATATATATATATATATATAAAACTGTATTCAGGCTCCTGACTTGGGACAGGCTTACACATACAGCATATGGCGGGGTTTAACATGTTAGCGGGTGAAAGTATCCTCAAGCAAATGTGGATTTGTTATTAAAATACAGGTGCATTATTGATATCGTATTAAAAGAAAAAAAGAAAAAAAATGTTGACATATTTAATAAATTTATAATACAGTAGCTATATATACATGATAAATTATAATGATAATCACACAATAAAAACACAGTTTGTTTATATGTTAAAATTATGGTGAACATATATATACAAATGTCATTATTAATACTATATGTACTTATAGATGGTGTTCTATATAAAGGGAGACAACTTTTTATATATGCACTTTTGCAATAAATAAAAATTAAACTAGAGGCTCTAAAGAGCATGTGTCGCTCACCTTGGTCTATGTAAATATTAAACAAAGGACACATGACAAAATTGTGTTTTGGTGATGGTGGTGTGTTTGTAGATCTTACTTTACTAAACATTCTTGCTGCTTACAATAATCTCTATCTATAATGAACTTGGCCCAGTAGTTTCAGTGGAAAACGTTAGTGAAAATTTACAAATTTTATGAAAATTGTTAAAAATTGACTGTAAAGGGCAATAACTCCTTAGGGATCAATTGACCATTTTGGTCATGTTGACTTATTTTTAGGTCTTACTTTGCTGTACATTATTGCTGTTTACAGTTTATCTCTTACTATAATAATATTCAAAATAATAACAAAAAAAACGGCAAAATTTCCTTAAAATTACCAATTCAGTGGAAGCAACTTAACAACCGGTTATCCGATTCATCTGAAAATTCTAAGGCAGACAGATTTTCACCTGATAAACAATTTCACGTCCTGTCAAATTTGCTCTAAATGCTTTGGTCTTTGAGTTATCAGCCAAAAACTGCATTTTATCCCTATGTTATATTTTTAGCCATGGCAGCCATCTTGGTTGGTTGGCCGGGTCACTGGACTCATTTTTTAAACTAGATACCCCAATGATGATTGTGGCCAAGTTTGGTTTAATTTGGCCCAGTAGTTTCAGAGGAGAAGATTTTTCTAAAAGATTACTAAGATTCACGAAAAATGGTTAAAAATTGACTATAAAGGGCAATAACTTCTAAAGGTGTCAACTGACCATTTTGGTCATGTAAACTTGTTTGTAAATCTTACTTTGCTGAACATTATTGCTGTTTACAGTTTATCTTTATCTATAATAATATTCAAAATAATAACCAAAAACAGCAAAATTTCCTTAAAATTACCAATTATGGGGCAGCAACCTAATAACGGTTTGTCCAATTCAACTGAAAATTTCAGGGCAGATAGATAAACAATTTAACCTATGTCAGATTTGCTCTAAATGCTTCGGTTTTTGAGTTATAAACCAAAAACTGCATTTGACCCCTATCTTATATTTTTAGCCATGGCAGACATCTTGGTTGGTTGGCCGGGTCACCGGACACATTTCTTTAACTAGATACCCCAATGATGATTGTGGCCAAGTTTGGTTAAATTTGGCCAAGTAGTTTCAGAGGAGAAGATTTTTGTAAAAGTTAACGACGAACGACAACGGACGATGATGCAGGACGACGCCGGACGCCAAGTGATGAGAAAAGCTCACTTGGCCCTGTGGGCCAGGTGAGCTAAAAAAGGGGAAAACCGACCATGCTGGACCCTCATGGGAAGTCAAGGTCGTTAAACACCACCTTTTTAGTAGTTATTTGTTTTATCATAAATCAGTTTGAACTGTTTCACCTTTTTTCATATAGGCCTTTTTCAGATAACAATAACTCAATTTTGCTTTTTGATGAATGCAGTATAGTAGGCTTTAATTGCTTAAATTCACATGATCTTACCATTTGGTGGACAGTATACTCATTTAATCGCACACTATCTCCTTTTATTTCATTCTGATAAGTGATTATTACACAAACAGGTCTCAATTTGTTGAAATATAGAAATATACGGCAGAGTCTGGCATGCTACTGCTGAAATACATGTACACCATATTCCTTCTCTTTAAATATTGAGATCATTACAAGTTCTTGAGTAAATACTCCCTGCTTCAGGAAGAGGAACATTTTACTTTAGTAAGCAAGTATTGCTGTTGCAAAGGTGAAACTCAGGAGTTACATGATCTGTTTCTAGTTGTAATCACAAATTTTATATTAAAGACAAAAGTTTTGAACATACAGTCCTGAAGTTAATGAAATATTCTCAGAATGGATAAAAATAATCATTTGCATGTTCAAGTTTATATATATATATATATGCAAAATATGTAAAAAATAAACTGTATATATGTATTATTATATTACATTATCATATGAGGAGGCATACACTTGAAAATACATAAATTTTACAACATTATAGGTTATTGCATGAATATTGTCTAGAGTATTGTTTTATATTGCACGAGTTTGCCAATATTACAGAATTTTATGAATCAATTACAAAAAGATTTTCTCCATTAATTATATAGAAACAACGAAATTTTGCAATTTTCAAACATTCAAGTATAAACATAACACTGGAACAGTAAACACGAATGTATTCTGTCTTTACTGATCAAACCAATTCCAAAAAAAAAAATTAATTGCGTTACATTGTCAAAACAATCTTATTAAATCCCCTTTCAATTGTCAAACCAAAATAACAATATAGTACGGAACACAAATACATGAAAATAAATGATAAAGAACATGTATGAAAGCTTTCTGTCTGACAGTCTCTTAGCAATGTTGTATCAGTTTGAAGGACAAATAGACAGGCGAAAACTATTCCTATGTCCCCTGCTGCACGCCGAATATGGAACAAGTAAAATGCAAAAGTGTAGGCATTCTACATCTAACAAACAAAAAGGCTGAATAAGGCGGTGTTCACACCAAACGTCATGTACAGTTAAACATGTTTACAATTAGGTTAGTGTAATGTACACTGGTTCCACATTAAATTTGTTCACACCAAACACCTTATTTAATTTCCTGTACATAAGGTTCACACTTGTAAACTATATGTCATTTAAATGTTCATTACATAGACAATGATAGAACCGAATGCAAACTTTTCTGACAACTTTTCTTTAAGTAAGGGAACGACAATTTGACTTCCAAAAAAGGAGGGAGGGTAATGGAATTTTCCTTGAAAAAAAAATCTGGTCATACAGATGGTAAAAAAAAAATATTCTGCATGCATTATAGTGATTAATATTGAAAAAAAAATTATTTGATTGCTAGCATCGAAAAAAGCAGAATAAAAACGTTCCCGCGAAAAAAATCTGACTCAGAAAAAAAAAACCCATACCATCCCCCTTTTTGAAGTTAAGTGTTTGCTTCTTTATGAAAGGCAATTTGATGATTTGCAGTAGTTTTAAGATACCAAAGATGTCTCCGTTACGCATTAGAAAACGCTGGCTGCAACAGAGTGCTTAAATACGAAGCAAAAGGATTGAGATGTCAAGGATCACTACATTTCTATCTTTTCTGTTTGATTCAAATGTTATTTCTTCTCCAATGAATATTTGGCAAAGGGAGGGAGTAATGTTTTGTTTCTTTATTTATTTCAAAGTGTATTTTAATGTATCTGAGATACTAGACAAACAAAACAATTTACCTCCCACATTTTTTAGTAATGCATTTATGAGTGAATCGTTGTTTGATTAAAGACCAGAGGCAAATATTTCTGTGTATGTCCAGTCGATTCGGGAAGACCTTTTCAAATGAAGTATGTGTTCGGCAATGACGATGCTTCGAGTCTTAATAAGAGGTTAATAAGGCTGCGTACAGTTTTTTTTTTTATAACAAATAAATATATCAAGTTTAGACAAATATTTATGTAAAGAACGTTATCAATAATTGTTATGAATATCAATTTTATTCAAAAATCGTTTCTTTCTTAACTATACATGGCAAAATAAACATTCTAAATGCCTAGTTTTGTGTACACTTAACCTACAAAAGGCTTACATTGACTATCGATTGCATGTAGACAAAACATGATTTAAACTACATGTAAACATGAGTTTTATCAATGGGAACGTAAATGTGTTTAGTTTACGTGTGAGGTACACTTACACAACACTGAGTTTAGGTCAATGTGAACAGGGCCTAATACTCTTCATAGTTTTCACCCCAAGTGTAGTTTACTTTTCCTCCAGATTGCATTGTTGTTCTAACTATACGGTGTGGTGCTTGCTTTTAAGCTATCGAACATTTCTTTGTTCTTTTCTGTCTACCACCATTGGCTTTCATTTCCTCTGATTGTCCAAGGGTATTAAGATCTACATTCTTTAGAATTTCCTGTAAGCAATATGCTCCTCTCCCAATGTTTACTAAAGCTTGAACCAGTACCCGTATTGTAGGTTTAACGGTTCTGTCTTCTCGCCATTTGAACATAACTTCCTTATTCTGAGCTGCTAAGTCTTGGGAATTATTGCTCTGTATATTTTCTAGGTTTGCAATTGACAACCCCAATTCAGCACCAAGTTGAAAAAATATCTGACCTATTTGTGGTGCTAATGCATCCAAAATCTCATCTGTCGGAATACAATCGAGGTATTCCAAAGGAATATCTGAAATATATACATAATAGACATGATAGATTCAAAATGATTTAAATTGAAAAAAGTCCCTGAAAAATTATGAAAACTAAAGGCTCAAGGGAGCTGGAATCACTAGCTGGGAATGAAGGTTATATTCCGACCAACTTTAAATATTTTAAGATCTGCTAATACTCGCACAGTTAAAAACACAAACAGATTATAATAAATTTCATGAAGCTGTCAATTTAAAAGCATAATTAATTTTGACGTAAAAAATGAGTACATTTATCAGTAAGATACAGATTTAAAATTTGAAAAAGTTTTGCAACAAATGTATTTCCAGTGTCTGTAAATGTAAACTATAAAAACAACAAGAGTGCACACACTGAAATGTCTCGCCTTCTTTACTAATCATTGATATTATGTTTATAGTCCTAAATGTAAAGCTTTATTACACTGTCACGTAAACTTAACATTAATCAAGAAAACTAAACATTGACCAATGAACCATAAAAATGAGGTAAGGGCAGATGAACCATGCCAGGCAGACATGTACAGCTAACAATTCTTCCATACAACAAATATAGTTGACCTGTTGCTTATAGTTTAAGAATCAAAGAGCTGAAAGCTCTGAAGAAAAATGACGCCACTGTCTCTAATATTGGGATAGTTTTTATGCAAGTCTTGATTTTCACATACCGTAATTAGTTTAACAATGCAACATGTATCGTAAGCATATAATTGATATTCGTATATGTGTGTGTGTGTGAAGTGAAAGTGACAACTGGCTGGTTTTTTAAGACAAATGAATAGGTCAAGACTAGCTGAATTGTACAAATAAATACTGTAGAAATGCTTGTATATTTCTCACTGGTACATAGTCTGAATCTGAGTCCGTTCGCTTCCATTCACGTTTGCGCCCACTCATTTTCACCCCTTTCACTTTCACACCCTACATGTTCGCACCCAATCTTAATTGGTTTTGTGTTTAATAACTATGTAAGCAAGTGTTTTCTTATAAGTATAATTGTTGTCATTGTCTCAAAATAAAGTGAGACAGCAATTTTTTTTTTGTGTTGAATAAATCTTAATAATGTTTTGGATAAGGTATTGCTAAAAATAATAATAATCCTTTCTAAATAAAGTGGTATTTTGTCAACGTTTTATTTTGTGTTGAATAACTCTTAATCATGTTTTGGTTAGTGTATTGCTATAACTTGTTTCATTGACTTGTTTCAAAATGAAGTGAGATTCTGACTATGTTTGTTTCTGCGTGTTGAATAAATTTTATCATGTTTTGGTTATATTAGTGGATTGCTATATTTTGGTTTCTATGTTTTATTGTTTCGTTGTTTCAGATCAATGGGACCAAGCTGTTAAAAACAATTATCTTTTGTGTTTTTTCCTTTAAAATCTTCAATGTTTTACTCATACCAAGCTATAAATACATTCAGTATTTACACCAAAGCAATTTAAAACAACAACCATAATTTTCCAATTATTCAACTTGAATTTGAATTAAAATTGGGCGTGAATGAGTAGAGTGTGAATGTGCGAACGTGTAGGGTGTGAAAATGTATTGGGCACAAACAGACCTGATGCCACACAGTCTGAACCCCCTTCTCCCACAAAATATTAAGTAAATAATCTTTTTGTTACTGCTATCAAAGGTCTAATGAAACTCAGATAGTTTCAAACATTTGTCAAAGAATTCTAGTCAAACTGGCACCTAGTTAAATTGGCACCTGAACATCGTAGGAAGGCGTCCCAGAAAAATAATAAATAGCCTTGCCAGGACTAATACATGAGATATTGTGTATTTTTCTGCATTATTTTAACCAGTTGAGCATTTTACAGGATTGTTGGTTTAATGCTGTTTAAACTTTACTGAAAAACAAACACCTTAAATTTGCTAATTATTTGGCATGAAAGTTTGATTTATTGAAAGGGACTCATAGTTTTCCATTTTATTTTAATAATTGACTTGTTTTTACAATTACACAAATTGTCTAATTGTTAAAACAACAGCTTTGGTAAGGGCTTCGTTGTTTACCTTTATACACTACATATTCACTTTCGTTTCGTGGTTTACCAAAATACACAACAACATATTCACTATGTACTTGGTAACAGTAATTAATTAATTGAATAGAAAATATTATATCAAATATTATTGGATGCCGAATTGACGTCGAATAGGTGCCGATTTGACTAGATGCCAATTTAACCAGGTGCCGACTTGACTTGTACGTTTCAATTCCTCTGCGATCGTTTGCGGTATTTTCTTGAGAAAACCTATTTTCCATCATCAAAGAGAAGAAGAAACTGCTTTAAAATGATTCTGGAACGCTTCATGATTGTTAAAATAAGTTTAATTCACTCAAAAACAATTTTAAAACTTGCGATTAAACAGGAAGTTTCCAAAGCACGTGTAAAAGAAGAAATTAACCGGTGAGAGTGGAAATCCGTATATGACAGATATCCCTATAGTACGACTTTGAAAGTAAAACAGTTCAATCCTTTTGTAAAACAATCTTTAATATACCTATCACATTAATGTTTGAATGGTCTTAAGCTTATTCAAACCATATAAGTCGGTATGAAACACCAAAACGGAATGAACAATAACCGATTACGTTTTGTAGTTTACAAATTCTAAAACTGGTTCCCGTCAAACTACAACACTTTGTTCGAGTGTAGTGGAATACAAGCAAAAACCAGTGTAAACTGGGTCCTGGCTGGTTTAATACTACACAATGATGCATAATGATAACACAAGCAGATTCCAGTTTGTTTGGAAAATAGGAAATACGAAACCAAGCGCGGTAGGCAGAGCAATGTAATGAAGTTCAGGTCCGCAGTTATGGAACAATGACTGCGTCATTTTCCAAAAACAGACCAAAACACAAAAATTTAACACTGTTCAATGAACCATAAAGATGAGGTCAAGGTCAAATAAAACCTGCGTGACTGACATAAAGATCATAAAATATTTCCATACACCAAATATAGTTGATCTATGGCATATTGTATTAGAAAAAAAGACCAAAACTCAAAAACTTAACTTTAACCACTGAACCATGCAAATGAGGTTAAGGTCAGATGACACCTGCCAACTAGACATGTACACCTTAAAATCATTCAATATACCAAATATAGTACACGTATTGCATACAGGATAAGAAAAACAGACCAAAACGCAAAAACTTAACACTGATCAATGAACCGTGAAAATGAGGTCAAGGTCAAATAAAACATGCGCGACTGATATATAGATCATACAATATTTCCATACACCAAATATAGTTGACCTATTGCATATAGTATTAGAATAAAAGACCAAAACTTAAAACTTAACTATAACCACTGAACATTGAAAATGGAGTAAAGGTCAGATGACACCTGCCAGTTGGACATGTACACCTTACAGTCCTTCCATATACCAATACACTGAATATACTAGACTTATTGCTTATAGTATCCAAGATATGGACTTGACCACCAAAACTTAACCTTGTTCACTGATCCATGAAATGAGGTCGAGGTCAAGTGAAAACTGTCTGATGGGCATGAGGACCTTGCAAGGTATGCACATACCAAATATAGTTATCCTATTACTTATAATAAGAAAGAATTTAACATTACAAAAAATCTGAACTTTTTTTTCAAGTACTAGTAGTCACTGAACCATGAAAATGAGGTCAAGGACATTGGACATGTGACTGACGGAAACTTCGTAACATGAGGCGTCTATAAACAAAGTATGAATCATCCAGGTTTTCCATCTTCTAAAATATAAAACTTTTAAAAAGTTAGCTAACGCCGCCGCCGCCGGATCACTATCCCTATGTCAAGCTTTCTGCGACAAAAGTCGCAGGCTTGACAATAACTATCTTTCAGAAAAAACATTTTTCAAAAAGTTTCATCAAACTGTATGTTTGACACATTTATTGATGTGTAATAATCTTTATCTAAGCAGTTTGATTTTTTGTAAATCAACAACCAGGTTGTTGTTTTCACTAGCAATATCATTGAACGTATTATTTTTAAACTAGATTCATGCTTTTTAAAACAAAATTGGTCAAAATGTAAAATCGGATTCAGAGGAAGGTAGACAAATTCTTTGAAAGGTGACTAACAGACACAACGTGATGGTGAAAGCATATTGTGGACCTGTCGTCCATGTGAGCTGAACAGAATATAACAAGCACATACATTATAATAGATCAAACGAATTTTGAGAAATTGCTTCTAAAGATTCTGTGCCAAATTAATATGCTATTTGAGGACGGGAACATGTTGATGTAATATAAATGTTAACCGTCTTTTGTCACACTGAGCTGAATCCTTAACATGCTAATTAACAAAGTAATAGTCCACAGGAATAAATGTTCCTTTACCCAGACACACTATTCAAACTCTGATCCAACCATGCAGTCTTTACCCTGACTCTTTAATTTCGCATGCTTAGCAAAGAATTCATTCAGGGTTCAAACCCAAGACACCCTACACTAAAGAATAACATACTTCCAAGAGAACTGCAATGCAATTAGTCATATATGTTACAATCATCTGTAATATTAAGTTTTGTTTTCATTCAGTTTGTTTTATTGTTTATAATGGTTTTGATATCCTTTAGTGTGTTTTGTAGTTTGTATTGGTTTTGTTATCCTTTAGTTTGTTTTGAAGTTTGTATTGGTTTTGTTATTGTTTATTGCTTACCAGTTTTTGCTATTTTCATTCTTCTTACCTGCATATATAATGAGAAATAAAAAAATACAGTTCATGTTATAGGTATAAAGTATGATATCTCCAAAACAATTTGTATTATCTACACATTTATAATTGAATACATGTACATCATGCATACCACATTCTTCTTAAATTGTACCACCCTTTCACTGATTGATGACCGCAATATTGTCTCTTATGTTAGACAGAAATGTAATCCTTACATGGCAATATAATGAGTGTTTCTGTTGTTTTGCAGTAGATTATTCAGACTGTTATCCAAAGCAGAAACAAAGCATCGTGGGAACTCAAATCAATTTTGTTTTCAATGGACATAAGATATGGGTAACAGGATAATTAATCCTACAACATTCTATATAACTTTATTTTTCAAACAATTGCTTCAAATATTATCTCTAAATCATAAGAAATAAAAGCTTCTATCAAGGTATCAAAATTGAACAAAGTAATTAATGTGAAAAAAAATACCCACTGACAGTGTCTACTTGGTAAATGTAAAAACAAATCAATTTATAAATGTATCAGTAAAATGAGGAAAAACAAACATAATCATTTTCAAAACATTTAGTTTCTGATAATGTGTTTTGGTCATAAACAAGATTCTGTTCAAATCTCCTAACATTTATTGAAAGTTTGACAAAGTTAATCATATCTAGCAACACTTTCACCAAGACTGGACCTAAATGTGAATGATGGGGACATAAACAATCTCAATACATTCAAGCATAAAAATTAATTAATTCAGATTGAAAAAACTTCTATAAATGCTTGACCGCTGTCTGAAAAACACATAAAACATTTTATAAAACAATTTGAGTTTTTGATTGTTTTCTCCCTTATTGTAATGATTGGATTTTACCAAAATTTGTCAGCAAATTTGTCTGCTACGATCAAAAAGGTTCTGTTAGAATATAAACTTGCAACTCGTAACATGTGATAGCATTGATTTATTAGTGTTATACACATATTTAAGAACTATTGGCTATTTCATGGTGTTATGGTTATTGATGAATGAATAAACAGTGATGACGGATATTTTTCTATAATTCTTGTATGATTTGCATATCTATAAATACTTGAATTGGATTGGTCAATTAGATTGTTTCTCTTGATTTACACTTCGATAAACCATGTTTTCCAAAACTACTTTCCTAATCTATTCATGCACTATACACATGCTTATCAGGAATACTGGGATTTTTAACAAATCGAGATTTAAAAACAAATGTACAATAGTTGTTTCTATCGAATATATATAAAGAAATAAAATAAATGCACTTAATTACGCTTCGAAAATGTATAAAAATTAAATTTAAACAAAATTCCGCGAAATTTCATGAATGATTTGGCGAATTTACGTCATGGCAAAACATGACGTCATTCGAATGAACTTCAGACTTTTAGTAAGTTTGGGAGTTAATCGCCCCGGTTTACACATCACTAACCTCTAGAAAAAATGTGTTTAATCCTATAAGGCGAAGTACATAGTCATCTCAGGGGATACAAGGTTTGTAGAGAATACAATCTTCTCTATCCACTATAAAATGTTAAAATGTATACAACGTTGTATGTGTTAACAAGTAAGAGAAACATTAAACAATTACTATATACATTACTTAAATCATTATGTCAAAGACTGTTTAAAACAAAATTTTCGCCTATCGTGAGTAAAATATAACGCGAAAATAAATTGTCGCGAAATGTAAAACTCAAATCTTTCCTAAATAAACTACATCAAGTAAACTAGAAAATTGCGAAATTAAATAACCACGAAGTGGACTAAAAATTATGGGTAAAAGCAATATAAAGTAATTGCGAAAATAAACTGGGTTTACAGATTTGAATGTATTTTTAAAAACTTACTTGACACAAAACATGTGTTGATATATCCATGTTTGTCAGAGCTTCTGCCAAGTCTTTGAAATTGCTCTCCTCTTTCATCTCTTTCCATTTTGAAAGAACCAAAAATTTTGCTACCTTTATATTGTTAGGATAATTGTGTGTGATATCCTCCCATTCCTCAGACATTTCAAGATATGTCACTAATTTATACATTTGGCTTGATGCACATTTCATTGAAAAACGCAATAATTCAGTATCGCTTGGTCTTTGGTGTAAGGCATCATCACTTAAACCTGAAATTAAACATTTGTCTGAAAATCTTACTTGCCTTACAATTAGGCAGCAACCATTTGATTTTCGGGGAGGGGGGCTATGGATTTTTTTTTCTGGACAAACTTTTTTTTTGGCTTATGGCGAAAAACAACAATCTTTTTTTTTCATGACAAGTCAAAAACAATTTTTTTCTTTCAATTTTAGCATTACATATAGTGGCAGCTGAGGGGGAAACATTTGCAGAAAATAGTCAAATCGTTTTATGGTGTTTTAAATATCCATCTTGATTTGTTTATTTAAAAAAATCTGTAAAGCAATTGAAATGTTTTCTACAGCGTTATATCGTGTCGTCTTTAAATCCTCCACTTTATAAAAATGTATTTAATATTATAGCAATTTTTTTTTTACTTTTGGGTCCCCAATGCTCTTCAACTTTGTACTTGTTTGACTTTATAACTATTTTGATCTGAGCGTCACTGAAGCGTCTTATTAAGACGAAACGGGTGTCTGGCTTATTAAACAATTAGCCTGGTACCTTTGGTAACTATTTATAGACAGAAGTAATTTCGGTTTATCAAATGTGAATTCAGAATAACATATGAAGTAAACAAGAGTGCACACACTGAAATGTCTCGCCTTCTTTACTAATCATTGATATTATGTTGATACTCCTAAATATAAAGCTTTATTACGACTGTCACATAAACTTAACATAAACCATGAAAATGAGGTCAAGGTCAGTTGAACCATATGCCAGGCAGACCTGTACAGCTAACAATGCTTCCATACAACAAATATAGTTGACCTATTGCTTATAGTTTAAGAAAATAGACCAAAACACAAAAACTTAACACAGAGCAATGAACCGTGAAAACCAGGTCAAAGTAAAATAAAACCTGCACGACTGACATATAGATCATAAAATATTTCCATACACCAAATATAGTTGACCTATGACATATAGTATAAGATAAAAAGACCAAAACTCAAAAACTTAACTTTGACAACTGAACCATGAAAATGAGGTCAAGGTCAGATGACATCTGCCTGTTAGACATGTACACCTTACAATCATTCCATACAACAAATATAGTAAACCTATTGCATAAAGTATGAGAAAAACAGACCAAAACACAAAAACTTAACTATAACCACTGAACCATGAAAATGAGGTCAAGGTCAGATGACATCTGCCCCCTAGACATGTACACCTTACAATCATTCCATACAACAAATATAGTAAACTTATTGCATAAAGTATGAGAAAAACAGACCAAAACACAAAAACTTAACTATAACCACTGAACCATGAAAATGAGGTCAAGGTCAGATGACACATGCCAGTTGGACATGTACACCTTACAGTCCTTCCATACACCAAATATACTAGACCTATTGCTTATAGTATCTGAGATATGGACTTGACCACCAAAACTTAACCTTGTTCACTGATCCATGAAATGAGGTCGAGGTCAAGTGAAAACTGTCTGACGGGCATGAGGACCTTGCAAGGTACGCACATACTAAATATAGTTATCCTATTACTTACAGTAAGAGAGAATTTAACATTACAAAAAATCTGAACTTTTTTGTCAAGTGGTCACTGAACCATGAAAATGAGGTCAAGGACAATGGACATGTGACTGACGGAAACTTCGTAACATGAGGCATCTATATACAATATATGAAGCATCCACGTCTTCCACCTTCTAAAATATATAGCTTTTAAGAAAATTTTAGTATTTACAAATTTCGATAAAACATACACATCACAGAACAATGACAGTTTTTGATAATTCTAAATATATCTGGAAATAAAATATATAAAATTTTTGTTTTTACAAATTTGAGATACATGTAAGAGATATGAACACGGAACCCTTATATCACATTTCAATGCTCATTTTATCAGGTTTTTTTTTAAATTAATCACTCTTATCATATGTGTTACCTATATTCAGCGAATGGTCAAATCAAAGTATGTACGAATACAGATTTGAATGAGGTTGAACTATTGTCTTGCTATCTTAAAATACATCAGCATTGTTGTGGGACAAAAGTGATCCAAACAGTTTGCTAATATCGAAATGCTACATGTATATGAATATTTCGTTTTCATAAATGCACCAAACAAAAAAATTGTATTTTTTTCTTCAAAATCATACATGATACACCTTTAACTGATCCGACCCACCTACACACTAAGTATAATGAGAAAGATTGAACAAAGCTAACGTTGTGAGGGAAAATCATGTAATTTTTATTTTATAATCCGGGGAAGTCTTCAGACTAACACATCAATATGTTATTTCAAAATAAATTTGACTGCTAAAAGTATCCAATTATATCTCTCCATAAATTTGACTGCTAAAAGTATCCAATTATATCTCTCCATAAATTTGACTGCTAAAAGTATCCAATTATATCTCTCCATAAATTTGACTGCTAAAAGTATCCAATTATATCTCTCCATAAATTTGACTGCTAAAAGTATCCAATTCTTTTGCATCTATATGCTGGTTAAAAATCACTCCAATGACATTAAGTCATTGAATACATTCTTCTTGGACATTTTAGTACATCCAATATTTGCTAAGGTTTTCTGTTCGGTCTATTGCTATGTTTGTAAACATCACATGCTAATAACACGTTATTGATGAATGCCTCTTAGATAATAAAGAGCATTTCAACAAACTACATTTTTCGCTTGGATGACTGTTGACCTTTTTAAATAAGGTATATATATCGTAGGTGATATACATCAGGTAGGTATGCTGGAAATAAAGCTTACGAAGAAACTTGACTAACATTTCATTGTTGAATGACTTGAGATAGTTCATATGTGGCCTGCTATTTAATTTTTAAAATTCCCACATTAAAAAAAAAAGTTTAAATGAATTGCTAGCAATCACTGATATTCTAGATTCTATTTTCGATAACACATATTTGGACTTAAATCCTGTTAATGTACTTAAAAAGACATCTTCAATTGGAAATGTGGTAATACACACCTTCAAATCTTGTCTTTGGACACTTAAAATGTTAAACAATTTTTCCTATCATCCTTTTTCTACAATAATAAAACTTACGTATGCCAGGAGGAAAAAAATTATACGGATCCTAACTTTATATACATGGGATATCTTACCTTGACAATTCTGCTCACACTGTTCATTCCTCTGTAGAAATGAAATACAAACATATAATTATTTGACATTGTTTAAAAGTATACAAATCAGAAAATTTAAAGGGTAAAATCAAAAATAAAAGCTAGAGAAAGACACATATCATCATGGCAAAAAAAAGGAAGGAACACTGATAAACTTAGCAACAAGAAACAAACAGGACATAAATATAACACTCAGAATAGTTCTTAATCACCACGTTAATGTTTACAACACAGAAAATATACAAATGTCCTGTTTCTCTGTCTTTTTGTTTATAATTATATATTGTAAACAACATGAACAATATAAATAACATTTTAGTCATATAAGATCTATGCACGGTAATGATAAAGGAACTATTTTTAATTATAGTAACTATTGTGTTAAATTCGTACAAAAATAAGTTTTAAATTGTCCTTGATCCTGTTATTGTTTTTGATTTTTTTTTTAATTTGCTCATTCTGCTTACTGAGGCCATTAAAAAGAATAGGTTTGTTTGCCCAAACCCTACCTACTCAGAAAAAAGAAGCCTATTCAAATTCTTTTATTGTCCTGATTTGAAGAAGTTTTTTTTAATCAGATATGCATGAAGACTCATTAACATCCAATACTTCAAAAAAAAGAAAAAAAAAAAAAAGAAAATGCCTTACTACCTACTCACTGTCTTAACCTTGGGTAGGGTTTGGGCAAACCAAAATATTTTTAATTGTGGCCTGACTATATAAAATATATATACCTTATCTTGGTTCCAAACCTCCCAGTTTCTTGATCTGTGTGTTTGACTATGTTGGTCACAAACCCATACATTGGTCTGCACAGCTTCCTCTTCACTGATGAAGCATGTCAACTGAGAACATGAATATTCAAGGTGAAAAGGTAATTGTTGGCTGTGTTTTTCATGGATGGATGACCGATAGAAATCTGATATTCTCTTCATTGTTGTAACCAAACATTCCTTAACTCCAGTGGCTACATCTTGTACTATTAGTCCAGCCGAAGATTTATGGACTATATAAAGGAGAATCTTGTTGCCTTCAACACATACTACAACATCATGTGCCTTGTCAAATGAGACTACAATAAATCCTGAAAAGAGGAGTTGTCTCCCTTCATACTGCTTCAAAGTCCACATACTCAGACACGCACTGATTAGACGATTGGGCAAAGCTGGTGGTATGACAGTTCCTTTAAAAACAAAGGCTAGACATATTGCTTTCTCTGGTGTACATTCTTTTTCCATAAAGCTGGTGGTATTTCTTTCTGTGACCATACAGGGAACAAAGAAGTTCTCTACTGGCAACCGACTTCCTGTAGCTGTATCATATCTCCTTTGCTCTGCTAGAATATCTAAATGAATGAGGATGTTGAATATAAACTCTTTGTATGGTAAATAGGCACGGAAGTCCTTTTGTTTCCAGATCTGATATAGGTCTTCTCGTTGTATGATCCCACTTTCTGACATTCTTTGGAAAATCTCCTGTAAACCTTTTTTCTTTGGCCAAAATCCTACATCTGAAAAAGAAGGAACATTTATTTTAGAGGAATGACATTATTAAGAAACTAGAGGCTCTCAAGAGCCTGCATCGCTCAGCTGATTCTACTTGGGTTTTTGAAATCATATAAAAAAATATAAAATTTGGCTAAACGTAACAACACTTGGCCAGCACCTCATGAGGAAAGGAACATTCATGCTATGTTTTATTTTATTCAATTCACTGGTTCGTTAGAAGAAGACTTTTGTATGCATTTCCCATAGGGTCCTATGTTAAACTAAGTCCCCTACTGGCGGCCATCTTGGATGATGGATCGGCTACAAAGTAACAACACTTGGTCAGCATCTCATAAGGAACATTTATGCTATGTTTGCTTTCATTCAATTCAGTAGTTCTCTATAAGAAGAAACTTGTATGTATTTCCCATAGGGTCCTATGTCAAACTAAGTCCCCCACTGGCGGCCATCTTGGACATTGGAATGGCGACAAAGTAACAACACTTGGTCAGTATCTCATTAGGAACATTCATGCTATGTTTGGTTTCATTCCATTCAGTGGTTCTCTAAAAGAAGTCATTAGTATGCATTTCCCATAGGGTTCTATGTTAAACTAAGTCCCCCGCTGGCGGCCATCTTGGATGATGGATCCCCTACAAAGTAACAACACTTAGTCAGCACCTCATAAGGAACATTCATGCCATGTTTGGTTTCATTCCATTTAGTGGTTCTCTAAAAGAAGTCATTTGTATGCATTTCCCATAGGGTCCTATGTTAAAATAAGTCCCCCGCTGGTGGCCATCTTGGATGATGGATCCGCTACAAAGTAACAACACTTAGTCAGCACCTCATAAGGAACATTCATGCCATGTTTGGTTTCATTCAATTCGGTGGTTCTCTAAAAGAAGTCATTTGTATGCATTTCTAATAGGGTCCTATGTTAAAGTAAGTCCCCCGCTGGCGGCCATCTTGGATGATGGATCCGCTACAAAGTAACAACACTTAGTCAGCACCTCATAAGGAACATTCATGCCATGTTTGGTTTCATTCCATTCAGTGGTTCTCTAAAAGAAGTCAGTTGTATGCATTTCTAATAGGGTCCTATGTTAAAGTAAGTCCCCCCACTGGCGGCCATCTTAGATGTTGGAATGGCGACAAAGAACAACACTTGGTCAGCACCTCATAAGGAACATTTGTTCCATGTTTGGTTTCATTCCATTCAGTGGTTCTCTAAAAGAAGACATTTGTATGCATTTCCCATAGGGTCTTATGTTAAACTAAGTCCCCCGCTGGCGGCCATCTTGGATGATGGATCAGTTAGAAAGTAACAACACTTGGTCAGCGCCTCATAATAAGGTACATTCATGCCATGTTTCGTTTCATTCCATTCAGTGGTTCTCTAAAAGAAGTCATTCGTATGCAGTTCCCATAGGGTTCTATGTTAAAGTAAGTCCCCCGCTGGCGTCCATCTTGGATGATGGATCGGCTACAAAGTAACAACACTTGGTCAGCACCTCATAAGGAATATTCATGCCATGTTTCGTTTCATTCCATTCAGTGGTTCTCTAAAAGAAGTCATTCGTATGCAGTTCCCATAGGGTCCTATGTTAAAGTAAGTCCCCCGCTGGCGGCAATCTTGGATGATGGATCGGCTACAAAGTAACAACACTTGGTCAGCACCTCATAAGGAACATTCATGCCATGTTTGGTTTTGTTCCATTCAGTGGTTCTCTAGAAGAAGTTCAAAATGTAAAAAGTTAACGACGGACGACGGACAACAAGTAATGAGAAAAGCTCACTTGGCCCTTCAGGCCAGGTGAGCTAAAAAATTCTTTCACTGATCAATTTTCAACGATGGCTTTCTAGGTCAGAAGTCTGTGTAGCATAATAGTAAACAATTCACTATGGTGTTGAATATTAATCCTCTCAAAAAAATGTTTGAAGAAATTTTCTTTTTATTTATGAAATCTGAAATGAGAAAAATTTAACCCCCCCCCCCCCCCAGGTTTTTTTCACATCCACCTTTCCCTTTTTCCAAAACTGATCTCAATTCAAATTTTTAATGGAGTTTGCAACAATAACTACTCTTAAATACATCATAAAATATTAAAATGTAAAATAAAGTGTTTGTTATCACTGAATGGTAAAGATTGGTTGGTAGTAAAAGTGAATATACATTGTATATTGTATAAAACAATGATTTAAGTTGATTCAACTACTATTCTGAACAAAGAAAGATAATTTCAATTGAAAATGTCTTGCTATTGCACAATATTGTGCAATTAGATATTTCTTGCTTTTGCGCAATACTGTGCAATTGAAAATATTTGCTATTGTGCAATTGAAGATTTCTTGCTATTGCACAATACTGTGTAATTGAAAATTTCTTTGCTATTGCACAATACTGTGCAATTGAAGATTTCTTGCAATTGCTGAATACTATGCAATTGAAAATTTCTTGCTATTGCACAATACTTCATATAATAATTTTGGATCCTGATTTGAACCAACTTGAAAACTGGGTCCATAATCAAAAATCTAAGTACATGTTTAGATTCAGCATATCAAAAAAGCCCAAGAATTTGTTTTTTGTTAAAATCAAACTTAGTTTAATTTTGGACCCTTTGGACTTTAATGTAGACCAATTTAAAAACGGGACCAAAAATTAAGAATCTACATACACAGTTAGATTTGGCATATCATATTCAATTTTTGATGAAATCAAACAAAGTTTGATTTTGGACCCCGATTTGGACCAACTTGAAAACTGGACCAATAATCAAAAATCTAAGTACCTTTTTATATTCAGCATATCAAAGAACCCCAAGGATTCAATTTTTGCTAAAATCAAACTTAATTTTGAACCCTTTGGACCTTAATGTAGACCAATTTGAAAACGGGACCAAAACTTAAGAATCTACATACACAGTTAAATTTGGCATATCAAAGAACCCCAATTATTCAATTTTTGATGAAATCAAACAAAGTTCAATTTTGGACCCTTTGGGCCCCTTATTCCTAAACTGTTGGGACCAAAACTCCCAAAATCAATCCCAACCTTCCTTTTGTGGTTATAAACCTTGTGTTTACATTTCATTGATTTCTATTTACTTATACTAAAGTTATTGTGCGAAAACCAAGAATAATGCTTATTTGGGCCCTTTTTTGGCCCCTAATTCCTAAACTGTTGGAACCAAATATCCTAAAATCAATCCCAACCTTCCTTGTGTGGTCATAAACCTTGTGTTAAAATTTCATAGATTTCTATTAACTTAAACTAAAGTTATAGTGCGAAAACCAAGAACATGTTTATTTGCAGTGCTTTCATTAAGAGCCGGTACCCGGTACTTTTACCCGCCTACGGAAGCGTCTGGTACCGGCAGAAAAAATAAAAATACCAAAAAAATAATGTGTAAAATTCTTTTGAAATCGTTCGGTTCAAATCTAATTTCTTTCTTTCCTAAAGTGATAATCTCCGTGTACGCCGTTCATGTGTATGTTTAAAGGTGTCTTCGTCGAGGTCCGCGTTAAAGTATAGATATATCTTCTGCCAATTTAGGTACACCTCCAAAGTAAGGAGAAGTGATACTTATAAACCACGTGTCTGTATCTGTATCGTAAGAGCGCTCTAAAATGCGATGATTTAGCACTATATTTTCAAGCGGCAAACATTCTATGAAATTAAGAAAATCGTTAATTGTATCAAATCAGTTCGTTTTCCGTTGGACCGTACGTTGTCCCTGATCACCGTTTTCGCGATATGTGTTCTATGTTGTGATTTAAATGACTGCTGTCTGCAGGAAATTTGTAGTGTAAGACTTCGTAAAACAATCTGAAGTAACATATATAACTGTTACGTTTACAAAATATAATATCTGACGAGATTTTAGACTTCTAAAATTAAAAAAAAAGAAAGCTCTGAAGAAGTGAAAAAACACAGTTTTACAGTTACTTACTATAGTTAAGAAGCCTATAATTAATTTGCGCCCCCCTTATGATTACAACAAAAGGTTGAGAGCAATAATTAAAAAAACCTACAAGTTTTATTATCATTTTTTTTTAATAATATACTAAATTGTATGTAACTTATGAAATTTCATTCACAATATTGAACAAATGCAAAACATTTAATAAAAGTATAAAAACAAACAAAACATTTAAACAACATTTCACATGAAACCCCTGCATTATAGATCATACATATTTTATAACTGATTACAAAATAATTATAAGCAATGTATTTTCAGATAATTACTCTAGAAAAAAAAAACCAATTCAATGTTAACTTACCCAAAATTGAAGCAAATATTACAGACTTTTCTCTATTTTTTAAAGTAAAAAATTAAGGCTGAAATCCCTAAAATCAAAAGACCAAAACTCCCAAAATCAATCCCAACCTTCCTTTTGTGGTCATAAACCTTGTGTTAAAATTTCATAGATTTCTATTCACTTTTACTAAAGTTAAGAGTGCGAAAATTTAAAGTATCCGGACAACATTCGACGGCGACGCAGACGACGACGCCAACATCATACCAATGTACGACCAAAAATTTTTCAATTTTTGCGGTCGTATAAAAACTAATGCATAAAGTTGGGGCATTAAAATAACCCTTAGCATGATTATAGAAAAGTTTGGTTAAATTTGGCCACATACTTTTAGAGAAGATCTCTGCTAAAGTTAACAAACAACAAAGAAGACAAAAAACTAGTACCAAACATGCCAAATGATAAGAAAAGCTGAAAAATTGTTGAAATTCTCATAAGAGTCCTGTGAAAATAAAACTACACTATGGTAAACAATCCTACCAGTTATAAAAGCTTTCTATAATAGTTTTAGTTACAGGATATGATGACAACTAATCCTACAAAGTATGAGTTAATTTACTCTAGTTAAAATTGTCCAATAAAATAACGATAAAACATGGTGGTGAAATATGACAACAACTTATTTAACCAAGTATGAATCTATTTACTCCTGTAAAAATGGTCTAACAAAAATAATGATTAAGCACACTGCAGAGAATATGGCGACAGCCAATCCTACCAAGTATACAAAACCTGATGGCAAACAGTGTCTGAATATTGAAGTTTTTCATATGGACAGACGCACATACAGACGGAGACCTTTACCTTTTACATTGTGAGCAACATTCCAGGATAACAAAAAAATTCATAAAGGCATTAAAGAATCAATATCTATCAGCATAAACACAAAATAAAAAGCCATAAATCAGTTTTGTTCAATGGTCCAATTATTTACAACAATAACATCTATATGAAATAAGACAGTAACTCTTAGTTTTCAATTGATAAATACCTGTCACAAAGGATCTCATAACCTCCACCATGAGTAGCGGGTTAATTATAACATAATCTTGGAGCTGAATGGTATCAAAGTAGATAAGCTTCCCAAGAGAATGTTGGAAGTGTAGGAAGTCATGAAGTTGTTCTGAATCCAGGACGGACACCTCGCTGATTGAATTCAATTCTTCAAGTTCTACCAATGACAGGATTTGCTTTCCTGAAGCTACCATTTCAGCAATCTCCAGTTCTAGTGGGACACATGCGTTTGGCATCTTCTCCCCCCAACAAGGATGATCGAAAGTAAGCTCTGTGATGGCTTCCTTCAGGGATTCAATTTCTTGATCATTTTTATCAGTTGCATTGACGAATATTTGTTTGTCAAGGACAAGATGATTTCTTCCCTCGTGATCCTTAAATAGTTCCTCTACTTCGCTGTACAATAGTGCACGTCTGGTTTCCACATCTTCCTGTCAAAAATAATCATCTTTAAGTACACATGTGAAGGCTGAATAGGATGCTGTTGCAAATGATTGACGTCATACTTGTAGAGGAATATGATATAATTATTATTCAAAGAACTGGTTTAAGTGCTTACAAAAGACTGTTGTACAATTATTTTTTGTTTTGTTTTTATGGATATTTGTCATTGACAGTAACAAAACTACACTGCATTGTAACATCTTCTTTTGTTACTTTGTTTCTAAATACATGTACATAAAATAATGTATAAGTTACTGTAAATAGTTGAAATTAGGAATTACATGTAATTACTAAAATTGCACTTAGTTAATACAAGTAATTCCTTAAACTGCCTAGTTATTACCAATAATTACTAATATTTAAATGATTTTTGTCATCTATTTACTAACAGCTGTCAATCAATGTTGTAATATGGTCAGCTGATCAAAATAAACTCATCATAGATACCACATGTACCCAGTGACGCTCGAATCCCAAAAAGTTAAAAATGCCAAATAAAGTACGAAGTTGAAGAGCATTGAGGACCAAAATTCCTAAAAGTTTGCCAAATACACCTGAGGTAATCTATGCCTGAGGTAGAAAAGCCTTAGTATTTCAAAAAATTCAAAAATTTGTAACAGTAAATTTATAAATATAACCATATCAATGACAATTCATGTCAGCACAAAAAGTGCTGACTTATGACTGGGCTTGTGATACCCTCAGTCAGCTGACCAAAACTCAGTTAATAATCCTTAAATATACCTTTTTGTTAAAGGGGCATTTGCTCTTTAATACAAAAAGTTAGATATGATTTTTTTTTGTTGAATGAGATTTTAGTTCGCTTTTTTGGTACTTTAAAAAAACATGGCTGATGAGTTATTCACTTGCAAGTGAAAAATTTGACCCCATTGAATACTAGTTATGTTTTTTGAAAATGCACGACTAAAAAAATAGATATCTAAACATGAGTTATTGAAATTGTTTAATTAACAATGTGACAGAATCTAAATGCCAAGGGAAAAGCTAAACCCTATAATATCATGAATATAGCAAATTAAAAAAATTGTTAATGATACTACAAAAAGACATGCGATGATTACAATCTTCTCTAATTTTGGATCCTCAATGCTCTTCAACTTTGTACTTGTTTGGCTTTATAAATATTTTGATATGAGCGTCACTGATGAGTCTTATGTAGACGAAACGCGAGTCTAGCGTACACAATTATAATCCTGGTACCTTTGATAACTATATTCTCTCATGGTAAGTTATGGTTTTCATGACATTTCTGTTGTACTTAAAGTAATTCAACCTATACAAGTTATTTAACAGTCCTGTTCAACGGGCTAAGGCTGTAGTAAAAGGCGGAGGGGGCTAAGTGGATACATATGCACCTCTTGCTTTGTTAAACCGAATATCCTACCAGGTCCCTTTCCTGGACCCATCCAAGGACTTGGAACAGGCTCCTTCTTTATATGCTGGGGTACACTAGTTTTGTTGAATATACCCCTCCCACCATAATTTAAATTTGTGATTAATGATGTAAAAAATACAGCAGTAAACACATTGTAAAACTCCGCCCAAAAAGCATCAAACCTACCCAGAAATAATAATGTCCGTCTGTGTCTGTCTGTTTGCAAATCAAGACCAGGTGCTTTGTAAGGATAGGTGTTCTTTGCTTCTTATGCGACACTATCATTATGTCAATAGCCACTAAATATCGAATAAATTTATACATGATGTATATCATGTATATCAACATTATTTTGTCAATTACCAAAATCATTTTAATAAATTACTATGCTCTTCATTGACTCTTTAATTGGAGTAATATCTTATCTTATCTTATCTTATTTATGCATTTATTTCAATTTTAAATAGATATCTATATTTGCTACACAAAAGGTGGGATAACTGCTGTATGACTTGTATAATACAATTTTGTTGCAGACTATGTTTGGAGGTCTAGAGAAAGTCATCAAAAAGACACACAACAAGAATGTGTCTAAAGTACACGGATGCCCCACTCGCACTATCCTTTTCCATGTTCCATGGACCGTGAAATTGGGTAATTATCTAATTTGGGATTAAAATTAGAAAGATCATCTCATAAGCAACAAGTGTACTAATTTAGTTTCAAGTTGATTGGACTTCAGCTTCATCAAAAACTACCTTGACCAAAAACTTTAACCTTGACGGAAGAACGGACACACAGACGGACGGACGAACGGAGCCACATACCAGAAAATAATAACCCTCTACTATCGTAGGTGGGGCATAAAAATATAATTTTATTTATGGCGAATGTCCGCTTCATCACAAAGTTCTGACAAAAGAAGTTGTAGTTAAACCTATTTTGTAAAAGGAATTTAATCACCTCATATGTAAAATTATTCTAAATGATATGCAAAGTATGTCAAATGGAAATTTTAATTTTATTATGAATTATCAAGATCATTTAACCAAATTTGGCATAATCAAATGTCTATCACCAAAAAGAACAGCAGAATTTGCCTCAAAACTTCTTACAAATGTATTTCTCATATTTAAATTTATATCATTGGCATGCATGTTGCAAAGATTTTGAGTGAGTTTCAAAACTTATATAACATTTTCCTGTTTCAATTCACAAGCAGAACTAAAGAGCATGCAGTGTTGAAGGAGCTTTGATTCCCTAACCCTTAACTGATCCCAACAATCCCTACCCTGTTACTTCCTTATTTTATATCTTAAGTTAGTAAATAGCTGTAAAAATTACTAAAAAAATCATTGAATACCTGTAATCACTGAAACAAACAGTAAATACATGTAATTCCTAAATTGAGTAGTAATTTCAGGTATTTACTGAATTGTTTAGTAATTACTTGTAATTCCCTATTTCACCTTTTTACTGTAACATATATATATAGATTATAGTTATCATGTATTTCTTGAGCTTATATCCTCCACTAAATCTAAACCATGGAAAATATGAAGATTGAGACAAAATCATCAATTTAGGTACCAGAATTATTATTTGTTACGCCAAACACGGGATTCGTCTCCATAAGACTCACCAGTGACGCTCCGATCAAACTAGTTATAAAGCAAAGGAGTACAAAGTTGAAGAGAATTGGGATCGATCAAAAATTCCAAAAAGTTGTGCCAAATATGGCTATGCCTTGGATAAGAAAAATCCATGATAGTATTTCGAATAAGTTATAGTTTTGCAAACAGTAAGATAATAAAAATTTCTATATAATTGATATTCAGGTCAACACCAAAGTGCTGACTACTTTATAGCTGGTGGTTCCCTCTTGGACAAAAATAGGAATGACATTTTCATCATCAACAGTTACTGTTCAAGTCAACAAAATTATCAAGGATTAATACACAAACACACCAGTGTGGTATGAAATTTCTTCATGTGGATATTAAATCAACATATATGTTTAGCAAATCACATTTGTCCTCTTTATCTTATTTTTGACCATTGGAATAGAGTTATTTTTAATCACAATATTTGCAATATCAGTACAGTCAGCATTACCATCTTTCTTTTAGTATGTTATTTTCTGGAGTCAAACTAGTTTGTAAAGGAATGTATGCTTTTACAAAATATATCACCCTGTGTTTTTAAAAGCCATTATGTTTAAACAAATAACACATGTATAAAGTACCTGTAAAATAGACAATGGTTTATCTATGAACCTGATGATGCATCACCAAGTATAACATGTTCCCATGAAGCTTGGTTCTACATGTTGCTACTATGAGAACACTCTGGTACTGTGTCCTTAGTGAATACAAACAAGATCTAAGGAAAACCTCAATAAATGACCTACATATATCTTTTTCACTTACCACTGGTATCTTGTCCTTATGGGTGGCAACAAACAAGATCCTAGGTATGCCAGCATACATCACCTTACAATAGGTCAGTATTGAGTTCACCCAGTGTAGTAAGAAGACTAAAAGTATAATAAAACTAAAATGTAATGTAATCAGATGTGTAATTTGTCTCAAATATATTTTAATTTTATCACTTTCATAAAAAAGGAAGGCAATTAAAAACCAGAAGCTTAGAAATAGAGTAAAACATCACGTTGTAAGAAAATGGCAACACGTAGAACAACAGATTTTTCTTTTATAATTTTACTAATTAAGCTTAATTGTATAAATTGTACCATTTGACCAAGGGAAGGCAATACAAAAAAATACAAAATTCAAAAAAATCTAACAACTGTCAACAAAACACTATAGGGAACACGAAAGATTGAGAACCCCTCAAAACCTGGGTGCATACTAGCATGCTCCTAACCAGTTACCAGTTACTGATATTGGCAACAATCGTTAAACTTTTAACAAGACAAGTGAACATTTGTTGTTATGTTGCATTTGAAGATGTGCCTTCATGTCTATATAAAAAAGGAGATGTGGTATGATTGCCAATGAGACAACTATCCACAAGAGACCAAAATGACACAGACATTAACAACTATATGTCACTGTACGGCCTTCAACAATGTAAAACAAATAAACAAGAAAACTAACGGTCTTATTTATATAAAAAAATGAACGAAAAACAAATATACAACACATAAACAAACGACAACCACTGAATTACAGGCTCCTGACTCAGGACATGCACATACATGAACAATGTGGCGGGGTTAAACATGCTAGCGAGATCCCAACACTCCCCTAAACCATGCTAACCTGGGACAGTGGTATAACAGTACAACATAAGAACGAACTATACAAATCAGATGAAAAAGGCTTAACTCATAAGATGGACAACAAGAGGCTGTCACAACGACAGCAAACCGGATTTATTAATATTTATTTGTGTCCTGGCAATATCACAAGAACCATTACTGATGAATGGTGAAAGTGAAAATCGTCAATATCAAATTTGACCTCCATTTTGTCATCAGTATCAACATCTTAAAATTTGAAAAGCTTAGATTGAATGGTTCATGAGTAAATGCAACAACGTGAATGGAAACGCCATTTCACAATCTTTCAAGAACCATAACTCCTGAACGGTAAAAGTCAAAATCGTCATTATTGAACTTGACCTCTAATTTGCCATCAGTAACAACATATAAAAATTTCAAAAGCTTTGGTTGAATGGTTCATGAGAAAATGCACGGACACGACTGGAAACACCATTTTTCAATCTTTCAAGAACCATTACTCCGGAACAGTAAAAGTCAAAATCGTCATTATTGAACTTGACCTCTATTTTGTCATCAGTAACAACATATTAAAATTTGGGAAGCTTTGGTAAAACAGTTCATGCGTAAATGCACGAACACGACTGGAAACACCATTTTTCAATCTTTCAAGAACCATAACTCCTGAACGGTAAAAGTCAAAATCGTCATTATTAAACTTGACCTCCATTTTGTCAGCAGTAACAACATATTAAAATTTGGGAAGCTTAGGTAGAACAGTTCATGCGTAAATGCACGGACACGACTGGAAACTCCATTTTTCAATCTTTCAAGAACCATAACTCCTGAACGGTAAAAGTCAAAATCGCCATTATTGGACTTGATCTCCATTTTGTCATCAGTAACAACATATTAAAATTTGGAAAGCTTAGGTAGAACAGTTCATGCGTAAATGCAGGGACACGACTGGAAACTCCATTTTTCAATCTTTCAAGAACCATAACTCCTGAACGGTAAAAGTCAAAATCGCCATTATTGAACTTGACCTTCATTTAGTTGTCAGTAACAACATATTAAAATTTTAAAAGCTTTGGTTGAACGGTTCATGAGTTAATGCACGGACAACATTTGATTCCCGCCCGCCCGCCCGACCGACCGACCGCCCGCCCGACCGCCCGCCCGACCGCCCGCCCGCCGTACATCCCCAAATCAATAACCGACATTTTTGTCACAAAAATCCGGTTAAAAATACAAGTGGACGTGGCGGGGTACTTGTACATCCGACAACAAAAAGACACAACAAACAGAACTGAGAGTACTCACAGTTATCTGACAGCTAGTTCAAAGTCACTAACAACTAATTAAAAAAATCATGAATCTTAAGACTAAAATATCAATCCGTACACATCGAAGATCCAATGGATTTATTGTAAAGACGTCATAAACAGTCAGAGAAAAACATGACCTTGTGCAATGTCAAGTTACAGGTATGCATTGTATATCTCTGAAAACTGCTTCCAATCTCAGTGAAAAGTAACTAGAGGTTCCCAAGAGCCTATTTCACTCACCTGATTCTACTTTGGTTATGAAAATCATGTAAAAATTGATTAAAGTCATAACACTTGCCCTAATAAGGATTGAGGCCAAATTTGGTTTAATATTGGCCCAATTATATAATAGAAAATCCTGGTAGCCATCTTGAACATTAAATCGGCAACAAAGTAGAAACACTTCAAGCACATCATAAGAAACATTTATGCCATGTTTGGTTTCATTCCCTTGAGGTCCTTTGTTAAACTGAGTATCCCCTTGGCAGCCATCATAATTGGTGCATTTGCTACACAAGACTTTTGTATGTATTTCACATATAAAGTAAGTTGTTATAATGAATTTCCCGTAGGCAGCCATCTTGGGCATTTGAATGGCTACAAAGTAACAACATGTAGCCAAGACCACAATAGGAACAATGTTGCCACGTTTTAATAGTGTCATTCCATTAAGTGGTTCTCTCAAAAAAGACATATGTATATATTGCCCATAAGTTCCTATGTTAAACAAAGTTTCCCGATGGCGTCCATCTTGGATGATGGATCACCTACAACACTTCGTTAGCACCTCATTAGGAACATTCATGCCATGCTATGGTTTCAACCCATTAAGCTGTTGTCTAGAACAAGACATTTGTATATATACAAATATATTCTATCGAGTTCTTTGTAAAACTAAGTCCCCAGCTGGTTGCCATCTTGGATGATGGTTCCCCTACAAAGTTTCAATTCATTCCATTAAGTGATTCTCTAGAAGAAGTGCAACTTGTAAAAAGTTAACTAAGACAACGACGGACAACTAACAACAAATAATAAGAGCTGACTTGGTGAGAAATTTGAGCTACAAATATAAAGATAACTAACATTGTAATCTGCCTGTAAGTTATATGCCAACTTGAAGCATTTATATATATATAGATTCTTACATTGGTATCAGTGGATTATCGGATTTATTCAATCAAGATAGTTAATTTATCAATTTTAAAGTCCGAGCCTCAGCGAGGACTTTAAAATTTATAATTTAACTATCGAGATTGGATAAATCTCATAATCCACAAGTAACTATGTAAGAATCTGTTTCTCTAATGATTTAAAAATCTTTTTTTGTTAAACGAAAATCCCCTTTGAGTGCCTTTCACATTCCACGAAATTGTCGATTTCATTAACACCTGTTAGCACATTTTGATTGTCACGGAATAGAAGTTCCATCATTAATATAAGTTCCAAAAGGAAAAGATATTCTGGAATACTATTTCCACAGGAATAAATATTACAGTATATGTTCCTAACGGAATAAATGGTATAGAACATTTGTTACAACAGGAATAGATATTATGACAATGTTTATAACAAAGTTTCCATTGGAACTTCTGTTAGGTGGAACAAATATATGTCGACAGATTCATCCAGTTAGCTTAAAAGGTTATGACCCTTAAAATCATCCAATCATCTTTTGAGATCACAGGCAATGACATGTTGAGTAATTTTTTTATACAATAGTTTCGAAAAGAGATAAATTTCCATAGAATTAGAAAAAAATATGTATAGAATTTTTTTTCTTCTTTTATTATCGTCATTATCTTCCCTCAAAATGAAGTATTTTTAGTAATATGGAAGGTACAATTTAATTACCTGCAGGGGTTGGTGTCATGTGCTGCCCTGGAAAACACAGTACATCAGGAACTTCTTCATTCAATCTCTTACTACCATCAAAAACTACTAGAAACAAAGCTCTGTAAGTCATGAATGTCTGGTGTGTTGTATAATAGACATACTGTCCTCCAAAGTCCCAGAAGATGAGTCTGCCAACTTTCATTTTATATTTCCCACTTTTGAGGACTTTCTCCATTCTCTTTCTTATTTCTTTTTTGGTCATTTTAGTTGTCATTTTAGTTGTCATTTTCTTTTTCATTTGCTGTTTTTTAGACTCACTAGAGGACGTTTGTGGTGATAAAGTTTTGGCTGTTTGTGGCTGTGTAGAGGGTTCACTCGAGTCGTTCACAGGCCAGGATGTTGACTTGGTAGCTTGTGACTTCTGAGAAGGATTATCTTCTGCATGTTGACTATCAACAGGTTTTGCATCTGGTTCCTGATTTTCTGGTGTTTTTGCTTGTTTACTTTCATCTTCTTCTATGGAGGTCATTAATACCTTATTGTACACAACATCCAAGGCATTATAAGTTGCTGTATGAAAAAAAAATTGATGTTATTTAATACATACAAATAGATAAACTTTGGTAAAGACTTTTCAGTGAAATAGTCACTCAAAGTAACTAAAAAACTTACTTTAGCATAAAATAAAGTTGATCATTGAAGCAGGGTAAAAAGTTAATTTCTTCTTATCTTGTGAAAATTAAGATGTGGTATAATTGCAAATAGTACAACTCTTCATTGCACAAAGTCAAATTGACCAGGTTTTAATGAATTGTATATCATTGCAGTCTTCAACATTGAGTAAAACCCATACATATCTTTCATTTTGTCAGCTATACACATGATAAAAGGTCATGAAAAGACAAAAAGTAAAATAATTGACACAAAAACACACAAAAAACACCAAAAAAAAAGTAAAACAATTTACAGAAAAAACAACGGCCCAATTCATACATTTCAAAAACATTTGTATGTGAAAGATGGCTCTCATAGTTCTAGAAAATCTTTAAAGGAACCTTCAAATTAATTTTAATGTTGTTTATTTGCTTCTTCATACTTCAACAGTCCTATATACCAATGGTAAAGTTAATTAAATGTTATCAACTGTGGGAATAATTGCTCTTTCTAAATTTCCCTTTGGAAGCCTCCATGGGGGAAATCCATCGCAAATTGCAGTTGGCAGTATGCTAATTAATGATAAAAAAATAATGATAAACAGATATAACAACAATCACTGCAGACTTGGAACTGGCAAATACGAATATTTTTGGGGTAAAAGTTGACTGGCATATAACTGAAACTTCAGACCACGTCCATTTTTTTTACAAAATATAACTTAACTACCCACACCACAATAACATATATGTCATTGTATGTAACACTTAGAAACATGTCCATCCTCCCAAATGTGTCCACATGACGTCACTGAACTGTGAAACATTTCTTAACGTAAAAAGGGTGCAAAGGTGTGTCATTTGTATGAACACCCAAATATGTCCATTTTTTAATTACAGGGGTTAAAAAATGTTGTTACAGCTAACTAGCCCAGGACTTATTGGCAGCAGGATTTTACTAGCCCTGTTTGAAGAACTGCTAGCCCATCAAAACCGACCTGTCCATGTCACTAGATATGTTCTTTTCCGCTTTTCCCTATCGTTTTTACATTTTTTTTGGATGAATTTTCAGCCTCATTAAGTATCCCCTTCATCTACCGATTTTTGCTTTGAAACTGACGAAGTAAATCAGGTGCCCGTTCTAAAATGTTTTGAAATATATATTTTGTTGTATTGTTTCGTGTTCAACAGTTGTCCGACAAGACCAATACATAATAACCAGTACCTTTAATTGAAATCTCGACAAAGGCAATGTACAATACCCCCTGTACTGAGAAAACGATATTGGAAGTATGAGATATTGCGATTAATAGATGATACCTGGCCACCCTGAGTTATTTGTTCTATTTTTAAAACATGTAACTGTACAACAGGGTTGCATTCAATATCGTAGCGGCTACGTAGTGCTACATAGATTTTTGTCTACTGAACGAGTAGCTAGCCTAGCTGCTATCAATATCTATGTTGCAGCTAGGCTAGCTACACGTTCAATAGTCATAAATCTGCGTATCCCTAAGTAGCCACTACGATATTAAACGCAACCCTGGACCTGTACAAACCAAAATCCAGGATGACGTAATTGAATCTGATTTGCTAAGATAGAATAGGGATGAAGGGATTTTCCACTATCTATTTTGGAAACGCCAAGAATTTTTTGTTACTAGTCCGTCGGGCATATTGGGTTAAAAGTTTAGATTGCCCGAGGCGTAAATGCTCTAGTCCCGGGCGTCGGGCTAGTGGATTTTTTAACCCCTGAATTAACACCCAAACATACCCAATGCCCCAAACATGTCTATATCAAGCTTAATGTTTTTTCTTTACTAAAAGATTATTCGTGTCCATATTATAAATACTTCTGTTATTTGCTTATTGCTGTCTCATTAACGTATACTCATTTTACTATTTTATTAAAAAATAGAAATAAAAAACTTTAAGTCTTTTTTAAACGAGGGCCCTCATGGGGTTTTTGATTATGTGATTACTTGGCCGTTTTTTTAATGATTATTTGATTATTAAGCCAAATATTTCATGATTATTTGATTACCTAGGACTGTATTTTTAGTTTATGATTATTTGATTACTAAAGATAAGCAAATATTTAATGATTATGTGATTATATTGGCAAAAAAATGGTGATTATGTGATTACTAGGACCCCCCCCATGAGGGGCCTCTTAAACCAGCAGTATAACATGGGTTTAAATGGGTCGTCCATTTAACCAGGTATTTAAAATGGCCTCTACTACATAACGGATATTGAAGCAGAGTCTCACTGAAATCGTAAACAATCGGTCTGTACTCGCTACTAAAGGAGAAGGCCCGGTAAGACCCTTTTTTGGCCCCAAAATATAGTGCTTTTACAAAGTTGTTTATTAACTTTTACTTATCTATTTGAAAGAAACAAGTTTTTGTTACATGAATATGGGCTGTTATTGATAATACATGCAAAAACTGTTATATCTTCACATTTATGCTAATTTTAAGACGTTTTTTTGTCTAAAATGGAAGTGGCCACACTTGTGTTCATTCTTAATATTTAAATATATGTTGTATTTAATGACAATAATGATACATATTATATATAAATGTTGAGAGTGAACACAAATGTGGCTACTTCCATTTAGACAAAAAATCATCTGAAAAGTGACTTTAAATGGTATATTTGATAGAATTTTTTTTCATATTTAAGCTGGACAAATGCTTGAGTTTGAGAGTTTTTAATGACCAAGTCAGTCAAAACCTATTACAATAACCAATTGAGTGAATAAAAAATGTCAAAAATCTTTCATCTGATATGTCTGATGTACTGTAAATTTTAGGCCGAAATTAGCCATTACCAGGCCTTCTCCTTTTTTAGATTGATATCCTAACTAGTATTAATCTTGACATGCTTGAATAACCGTAAAAATTCAGGCCCAATCAAAAATTCCTGGTATAATTATAGAACCTATCTATGGTATTTATTGTTAATGTGATGTCGTTCAAATAATGCATGAAATATGTGTCACTGGATGTTTATGTATCTTATTTGTGTGTCTTTAGCGATGCTCGAAACCTAAAATTTAAATAAAAGCCTGTAGACCAGTTTGTCTCAGAACTGTTGAAAAAGGGGATTCCAATTCTATAATTAAAAGACTGCTGTGCAATAGTCGCAGACAGGAATAATATAAAACTAGAGGCTCTCAAGAGCCTGTGTCGCTCACCTTGGTCTAGGTGCATATTAAACAATGGACACAGATAAATTCCTGACATAATTGTGTTTTGGTGATGGTGATGTGTTTGTAGATCTTACTTTACTGAACATTCTTGTTGCTACAATTATCTCTATCTATAATGAACTTGGCCCAGTAATTACAGTTGAAAATATTTTCTGAAAATTTACAAAAATTTATGAAAAATGCTAAAAATTAACTATAAAGGGCAATAACTCCTTAAGGGGTCAAATGACTATTTTGGTCATGAAACTTATTTGTAGCTCTTGTTTTGCTGAACATTATTGCTGTTTACAGTTTATCTCTATCTATAATAATATTCAAGATAATAACAAAAAACAGCAAAATTTCCTTAAAATTACCAATTCAGGGCAGTAACCTAACAACAGGTTGTCCGATCCATGTGAAAATATCAGGGCGGATAGATCTTGCTTGACCTGATAGACGATTCAACCCTGTCAGATTTTCTCTAAATGCTTCGGTTTTTGAGTTATAAGCCAAAAACTGCATTTTACCCCTATGTTCTATTTTTAGCCGTGGCAGCCATTTTGGTTGGATGGCTGGGTCACCGGACACATTTTTTTAAATGAGATACCCCAAAGATGATAGTCGAAACCTAAAATTTAAATAAAAGCCTGTAGACCAGTTTGTCTCAGAACTGTTGAAAAAGGGGATTTCAATTCTATAATTGAAAGCCTGCTGTGCAATAGTCGCAGACAGGAATGATATAAAAAAAAAAGGGATCATCAGAGTTTAATAGTACAAAATTATTCACTCAGTAAACGACTAATTCAGCTGTACTAACATTATTTGTATGTTCCCTAATGCAATTGCCGTAAACGTTTTTGACCTCATTGAGGACAATAGATATATAGGAAGCATGGTAGGAGTGCTTATGAGACAACTAACTCCATCCAAATCACAATTTATAAAAGTAAACCATTATATGTCAATTTACGGTCTTCAACACGGAGCCTTGGCTCACAACGACCACAAGCAATAAAGGGCCCCCAAAAAATACTAGTGTAAAACCATTCAAACGATAAAACTAACAGTCTAAATTATGTTAAAAAAATTAGAAATGAGAAACCTTTATATGAACCACATAAACAAAGGACAACTACTGAACATCAGATTGCTGACTTAGGACAGGTGCAAAGAATTGCAGCCAGTTTAAACGTTTTAATGGTACCATACCTTCACCTTTATCTGAAACAATAGTGTAACATCACAACATAGAACGACACACTATAAAATATCAATTTGAATGACTTAACTGAATCAAAAGACGAATTGACCAAACGAACATACACTGAACGAATAAATTTGATCTATGATATAATGTAAATACAAAGTTAACAAAAAATGGGATGAATAATTATAGTAAAATATTAGACCGCTGTGAAATGCTAAACAATTTCAGAATAACATCAGCTTTGAAAAAAAAAAATACGACATTAGTATTATCAAAGTAAAACACAAGTAAATTAAAAATAATTTTGTAGATACGATTACTTCTTCTGTCTGTATAACCTTACGTTTAGAAACACCAAGAAATTTCTTGTAAAACAATTAAACTATTCTAAAACTTGGCAGGGCTTTCCATTGAAGCTGGTAGCCGGCGGAAATCCGCCGCTTACGGTGACTTCAAGTGCCGGCTACTTCACTGCCAAAAATATAAATTCAAAAAGAAAAAAATATCTTTTTCAAATGTTTACAGGCAGCCGAGAGACGTATGTTGTCGCAAAGTCGCGGTCACGATAAACAAGGATGAAAAGTCAATGTTTACCTTGGGCTAAATATAGTTCACATGAATTCAGGTCACTGATTGGTTGTCTATTTAAAGTCAGAATGCATCGTTTCTTTTCAAAGATAACAAGAGAGACGTTCCGGTGGTCATTGAACGATAACAATAGAGATGTTCCGATGGTCATTAACTCGTTGGCTTTTTTTGGCTTTTAAAACGTGAAGACAATCAGTTGGATGACAATCTTGTGTTATGGAATAATATTAGTCAAATTACAGAAAGTGTAGTAGATCATATTGTTCAGAATCTGGAAAACAGTATCTTTTGAAGTTCATTTTTCAAAGCCCACGTGGTGTTCAGAGAATCAAGGTCAAAAACGAAAGTAGAATATTGTCGACTCGACCTCAAATAAATAACATTTCCAACTGATTTATGTATCCGACTTATTGAACAGTTTACAAAAAAAAGAGAAAATCAGAAGATTATCAATTTTCTGTCAATGCTTGAGAAATAATTGTATGATTTAAATATGCGTAACAGTCTTTAGAGAGAAAAGGGGGGTCATTTTTTTACAAATGCACGTAGTTATGCAAAATAAATCGATCAAGATTTCTAACAAACCGGATGATTATTTAAATAAAACTCCTTTAAAAGTAAATGAATTTAAGCATACAAGGTAATGAAAATAAAAAACAGACATAAAAAAAAATGAAATTTCTTTGATTTTTTTTTTTTTTTCTTTCTTTAATTTCATACATAAACAAGAGGCTGTCACAACGACAGCAAACCGGATTTATTAATATTTATTTGTGTCCTGGCAATATCACAAGAACCATTACTGATGAATGGTGAAAGTGAAAATCGTCAATATCAAATTTGACCTCCATTTTGTCATCAGTATCAACATCTTAAAATTTGAAAAGCTTAGATTGAATGGTTCATGAGTAAATGATACAACGTGAATGGAAACGCCATTTCACAATCTTTCAAGAACCATAACTCCTGAACGGTAAAAGTCAAAATCGTCATTATTGAACTTGACCTCTAATTTGCCATCAGTAACAACATATAAAAATTTCAAAAGCTTTGGTTGAATGGTTCATGAGAAAATGCACGGACACGACTGGAAACACCATTTTTCAATCTTTCAAGAACCATAACTCCTGAACGGTAAAAGTCAAAATCGTCATTATTGAACTTGACCTCTATTTTGTCATCAGTAACAACATATTAAAATTTGGGAAGCTTTGGTAAAACAGTTCATGCGTAAATGCACGAACACGACTGGAAACACCATTTTTCAATCTTTCAAGAACCATAACTCCTGAACGGTAAAAGTCAAAATAGTCATTATTAAACTTGACCTCCATTTTGTCATCAGTAACAACATATTAAAATTTGGGAAGCTTAGGTAGAACAGTTCATGCGTAAATGCACGGACACGACTGGAAACTCCATTTTTCAATCTTTCAAGAACCATAACTCCTGAACGGTAAAAGTCAAAATCGCCATTATTGAACTTGACCTTCATTTAGTTGTCAGTAACAACATATTAAAATTTTAAAAGCTTTGGTTGAACGGTTCATGAGTTAATGCACGGACAACATTTGATTCCCGCCCGCCCGCCCGACCGCCCGCCCGCCCGACCGCCCGCCCGACCGCCCGCCAGACCGACCGCCCGCCCGACCGCCCGACCGCCCGCCCGCCGTACATCCCCAAATCAATAACCGACATTTTTGTCACAAAAATCCGGTTAAAAATGGTAATTTGAAAGATTAAATTAGGTGCAAGGAGATTGCGAGAATGCAGGATTTTGTTCTATTTATGCCAGAGCTTCTGGGGGCCTTGAGCGGCCCACAGACCCCCTGCCGTAAGGCACCAAGCTTACAGCTTGGTGAGTGTCCGGCTTCGCCGAACGCATGTTATAGCCGCCTATAATTTTAAGTCAGCCTTCTACTTCCATTTCAATCATGTCAATGGAAAGCCCTGACTTGGTAAATGTGGGGTGAATATCAACAATTGAAATATGAAATTGGTGCTTGAAAAAACTTCCTCATGGAAGTGTGATGTATTCACTTCATAAACGACAAACATGTATTAGCGCTAAAAAACATGTAATGTTCTAGCATTTTATAGTGGACACATTTTGGCGAATAACAATTATCAGACACGTTTAAATTTGGGGGATGGACACATTTGGGAGTGTTACATACATATATATGCTTAGTAAATCATAGTGCAAAGATAATTTAATTTATCAAAAACTACCTTGACCCAAAAATTTAACCTGACGATGTATAGACGAACGAATGGACGCACAGACCAAAAAATATAATGCCCCTAGATGGGGCACCATAAACCAACAGCTAAACTAATGACAAAACATTAATGCTGAACAGAAATAACATAAAGAAACCAACAGCAATCACTGAATTTCAGACTTGGAACAGGAACATACAGAGATGATGGAGATAACTCAAGGTAGACTGGCTGCATACAACTGAAACTTCTGACCACAGCCATTTCTTCACAAAATATAACTTGTCTACCTCAATTACCTGTAAAACAATACCTTATGCATACTTTAAATGAATACAATGTTAAATCCATGTATATGTAAATGTGTATTCCTACCTGGATCAATCATGATCCAATTTCTTGTCTCTATATCAAGTCCACAGCGACCTTCAATGAGGGTAATCCCATCAGTGGCATGTCGCCCTTCTGGAACATTATCCCCAACTAAAAGCTTGACTAAACTTGATTTCCCAACCGAAAACTGGCCGGTTACCATACAGCGCATGTCAAATGATTCGTAGCTTCCACTGCCAAGCAACTTGTTCAACATGGTAGATCGGATGGAATCTGTATAAATACAAATTTTCTAATTATTAATGTATTGCTGATGATGTCCAAAAAATCTGTGCCTACACCATAGAAATAGACAGTGGCTAAATAATATTATTCCATTTAAAAAAAAAATTCTGTATGTAAGTTAAACTGTTGATTATTAAAGGGAAATAATTTCAAAAGGGAATTTTTTGACAATTTTGACAAACTTTTCAACCATACTGCAGTTTTAAACATATTGGATAACTATTTGATTTAACTCCAGTTTTAACTTAGCTTCAGCAGGCATGCTTGCTAGATGATCAACAAAAAATTGAACAACAATCTATTTTCTGGCAAACTAAGTATTTTTTCATTCGAAGTTTGTATCAAATTTGTTGAGCAGTTTTAGATGTTAAGCTCTTTACTGTGGCTTGATTGTAAGTGTTACTCTTCATTTTTTGCCATTCATTCAAAAACCAGTCAAAGTGCAAAGTGATAACATGATAAAATTATGCATACTTTAATAAAAATATATATTCAATATTTATATACAATGATTATATAACAAAAATATTCAATAACAAAAAATGCCTAATGTCAACTAAACTGGAGGCTCTTAAGAGCCTGTGTCGCTCACCTTGGTCTATATGCATATTAAACAAAGGACACAGATGGATTTATGACAAAATTGTCTTTTGGTGATGGTGATATGTTTGTAGATCTTACTTTACTGAACATTGCCTACAATTTTCTCTATCATTAATAAACTTGGCCCTTTAGTTAAGAAGGATAATATTTTGTACAAATTTACGAAAATTTACCAAATTATATAGGGCAATAACTCCTTAAGGGGACAACTGACCATTTGGTCACATTGACTTATTTGTAGATCTTATTTTGCTGAACAGTATTGCTGTTTACAGTTTATCCCTATCTATGATTATACAGTATTTATTATAAATAAGATAATAACCAAAATTGGCAAACTTTTCTTAAAAAAATATCAATTGGGGGCAGCAACCCAACAACCAATTGTCTAATTCATCTGAAAATTTATCGGCAGATATAGCATTTGTATAGATTGACTTGACTTAAGATATAATTCTTTCATGCCATGCTCTATGCTCATTTTAACATGGGTAGGCATTATATTTGTTAATATCTTAACACCGAGCGTTAGCGAGGTATTAAATGTTTACAAATATAATGCCTACCCATGTTAAAATGAGCATAGAGCATGGCATGATAGAATTATTTTGATTCTAATAGGAATATTTTGAACTTTTGTACTTTGAAGCGGACCTATAGTAGACGCTTGAAATGTCGCCATTTTGATTTGATGAACAAAAACGTTATAGAAAAATCAACAGTTTATCAATAAAAAAAGAACAGAAACATTTAAACTTACTTTTAGAATGTTTTTATTTAATTTCATAGCGAGCAACACCAACAAAAATGTCCATTTTGATCTCTGGCCTTGTTCAAAATTCATCTGACGTTGCAATTTCAATTGTGACGTCAATCACGTGCAGCCCATGTTCTATTCGAATTAGAACATGGCTTTGTACCCAAAGCTAAAGAAGAACGTCATATTAGAAAAACAATTTAACACCGTGATAAACTCTAAATGCTTTTGATTCAGATTTATAAGCCAACATGCAGTTTCCCCTATGTTCTATTTTTAGCCATGTCGGCCATCTTGGTTAGTTGGCTGGGTCACCGCACTTATTTCTTAAACTAGATACCCTAAAAACGATTCTGACTAATTTTGGTTAAATTTGTTCCAGTAGTCTTTCAGGTGAAGGTTTTTGTAAAAGATTACAAAAATTTACGAATAATTGGTAAAAAATGACTATAAAGGGCAATTACTCCTTAAGGGGTCAACTGATCATTATAATAAAGATAATAACCAAAAACAGCAAAATTTTCTTAAAATTACCAATTCAGGGGCACCACTGGGTCGATGCCACTGCTGGAGGAGATTTATTTCCCCGAGGGTATCACTAGCCCAGTAATTAGCACTTTTTTGTGCTGACATGAATTATCATTGATATGGTTGTATTCATAAATTAACTGTTTACAAAAATTTGAATTCTAGAAACACTAAGGCTTTTCTACCTCAGTCATAGATTACCTAAGCTGTATTTGGCAAAACTTTTAGAAATTTTGGTCCTAAATGCTCGTCAACTTCGTACCTTTTTTAGGCTTTTTTAACTTTTTTGGATGAGAGCGTCACTGATGAGTCTTTTGTATACAAAATTTAGTCCTGTTATCTATGATGAGTTTGTTTTGTATATATGAACATCCTATTTTTATTCCATTAACTAAATATAGTTCACATTTTGCTTATCGTATCTGCGAATTAGACATAACCAAAAAACTAACTTTGACCAATCATGCCAATGAACCATGAAATTGAGGTCAAAATAAAATTAAGGAGATGTGGTATGATTTTCAATGATCATGATGATACTACTATCCACCAGGTTTCAAATACTTTGACATACGAAATAATAGGTAATAGCAACCCCTTTAATGATGAGAAAAACCCATAACATCTATTTGGCCACAAAACTCCCCGACATAAAAAGGTTACACCAACTCTGCCATACAGACATGTACACTGTGCAGTCGTTTTAAATACCAAGATGACTTAATGCTTTAAGTACCTGGGAAACAAACACTTACTATGAAAACTAAACAATGACCTATAACGGTTTACTTTTAAAAATTGTGACTTGGATAGGGAGTTGTCTCATTGGCACTCATACCACATCTTTTTATATCTAAACACAAAAACTCAACATTGACCAATTCAACATAAAAAACAGGTCAAGGTCAGGTGAAAACTGCCAGACAGACATGTTCACGTTACAACAACTATATCAATCAAATATAGTTTATCTACTGTGTATAGCAGCTGATATACTGACTAGACAACGGAAAATGTACCTTGATCGGTGATCAATGACATGAATGGATTGTAATCCCTACGTCTCACATTATAAGTCTTTGTCACAGGTGAAACAAACATTATTGGTTTCTAACAATATATTATTATGTCAGAGTGTAGTCTATAATGGCTTCCCCTTTTCTTGAAGAAATAATTCTAGCAAGGCAGAATATTGCCTGCAAGTACTGATAAACATGTACTATAACTTCCTACAGAAGACCATATATGTGATGGTACTACCTATGTGGTGTATTTCATATATTGGAAAGCTGCTAACACTATATAGCTCCATAGTTTGTTATTATCTATTTTATAGTGATAAATATCATCAATACATTGCAGTTAATTGCATGACGTCGTACACAAAAAAAAATGTTGTTATTCTGCAATTCCTAGAGTAATAATAAACTAATAATGAAATAAAGTTAAAGAAAATTACCTTCTATTCCTAGTCCAGCAGTCACACCTGAATATTTCTCTGACATGACAGTCTAAAAAATTAGGAATATGCACTGTGAATAATCTTTACTCATGTCACTTGTTGCACTACAAAAATTATAAAATATCAACCCCCCCCTCCCCCAAAAAAATATTCTTTATAAAACAAATGTTTCACATTATATAATATTTATATCAAACAAATTTTCATATTTTTCAGGAAAAAGGGTAGCCCAGAGACATAAATAGAGATATATAGTTTAAAGTGTATAGGTGGTTTTTGAATTTAAAACATCCCCTTGTAGACATAAACTTGTTTCATGTTGATTTGCAAATGCATTTTGAATGCACCTTTCAATGGAAAATTGTTCCAACTGTTGAATATTCCAATATTCCACAATTATCATTTGTCTTGATAAAATGTATCCATCCACTTTTGGATAACCTCCATTTTTTGCATATGTAAAATCGAGTAAATCAAGTACCTATGTTCCATCATATAAAAAAAATGTCCTTCAACGTAGAATTTCTGGTATAAACCAGCTAGAGGCTCGAAGGTGTCTGGATATCGCTCATCTGTCATGTTTGCCCCAAAAACTATACAATACAATTAGGCATTTTGCCAAAACAGAATTGGATTGATTGATTGTCGGTGTTTAACATCTAAATCCCAGCATGCACTTTGCTATATGGAAGCTTGTACAATTTCAGAGAGATCCATACACTTTACACACAAGATATTGTCTGGAAACTACAAAAATGCTTGTTTTTGGCCCCTATTTGGTCCCTTATTCCTTATAAACTGTCGGTAATATAACCCCAAAGGCAATCCCAACTTTTCTTTTGTGGTATTGAATCTTCTGGTAAAATTTCATATAGATCCATTTACTTAAACTAAAGTTATCAGTGGTGGACCCAGAAATTTTCATAAATAGGGTCCCACTGACTGCCTATTAAGAGGGGGCCTGATCCGCTCATGCTTCAGTGATTCCCTATATAATCAACCAAAATCTTCCCAGAAAAGGGGAGCCCATCCCCTGGCCCCTTCTTAAATCCGCCTCTGTTTATTGTCCTGAACCAAATGTGTCTTTGGACGACAAAAACGACATAATAGTATTATACGCTCCCATTTTATGCAGTCGTATAAAAACCTGTACCATAAAAAGTGAGCTATAAACATGATAAAAAGCCATGACATGAAAAATATGAAATATTCAATTGAGAAAACTAATAGCCAAACTAAAATAAATATGAGAGACATTCATTTCAGAGATGATCTTTGAAAAATTGTTAGATGGACAAAGGAAATTGGTCAAAAATCATTGTTTAAGGCTGTTACTGCTTAAGGAGTTATCCAATTGTTTTGTTAGTATTGACATTTTTGTTGATCTTGCATGCCTGTTTTTTTTTTTTTTAAATAACATTTTCTATCTATCTCAAATAGTTTTCAAGATAATAGACAACAAGAATGTGTCAATAGTACATGGATGCCACACTCGCACTTTCATTTTCTATGTTTAATGGACCATGAAATTGGAGTCAAAACTCTTAATTGGCATTAAAATTAGAAAGATCATATCATAGGCAACGTGTTCTAAGTTTCAAGTTGATTGGACTTCAACTTCATCAAAAACTAACTTGACCAAAAACTCTAACCTGAAGAGGGAAACAAATTGACGAACAGACGAACGGACGTACGGATGAACCGACACACAGACAGATAAACACAATTATAAGTCAAAATTTGTCACATTTAAAGCTCAATAACTCCTGTTGTTTATAGCTTTTTGTCATATTGACATTTTTGTAGATCATGTACAGCTGATAAAAGCGACGGAAGCCAAGTGATTAGTAAGCAACGTCTTTGTTGACATGAATTATTATTGATATTATGATTATGGTCATAATTACAAATCAGCTGTTTACAAAACTTTCAGTTTTTATGAATACTAAGAATTTTCTACCACAGGAATAGAATAGTACTTTATTTGACCCTTTTTATGCCCCTGCCGTAGCGGAGGGGGCATTAAGTTTTAGCATTGTCCGTCTGTACATACGCCCGTCCGTACGTCCATCCGATCATTTGTCAATCTGTTCATTCGTCTATCCGTCCGTCCGTCTGTTCGTCCACCTGTATATCCCAAATTTGGTTTCCAGCCTCAACCAAATGTTATAAAACTTATACACAATGCTTATTACCACAAAATATATACAGATTAAGTTTGAATTTTGGTGGCATCACTTTAAGAGTTATACCCTTTACAAATGGAATAAAATGCTTCGCTGAGCGCAGCCTGATACGACCCCAGAGGTCAAAAACTGAACAATTGGTGCAAGTTTGGACACAATATTCAAGCTTGATACTGTCTGAATTTGGATTGTGATCAAATTTTTGACATAATATAGGTTTCTGACAAAATAAATGTGGTGAATTATCTAAAAAAATTTAAATGGGTTAAAAAATTTGTATTAAATTTCAATTGAAGTTATCTTTCTATTGTCTTCTTGTGCAATATTCTGCAAAAGAAGATTTCTTGCTATTGCCCAATACTGTACAATTAAATATTTCTTGCAATTGTGCAATACTGTGCGATGCAATATTTCTTGCAACTGCGCAATACTGTAAAATTGAAGATTTCTTGCTATTGCGCAATAGTTTGCAATTGGATATTTCTTGCTATTGCGCAATACTGTGCAATTGAAGATTTTTTGCTATTATGCAATACTGTGCAATTGAAGATTTCTGGCTATTGCGAAATACTGTGCAATTGAAAATTTCTTGCTATTGCACAATACTTAATACAATAATTTACACATCCTGTTTGGTGTGTATCTTCTGCCATACCATTATTATTTGCTTTTATATATAAATCAGAAATAACCAACTTAAAATGGAACATTTTTAAGAAAAAAAAAGAGGAAAAAAAGGGGGAAAAAAGTCCCCCCAGTCTGTGCCAAAAACTATTTGAAGCACTAGCTCTATGGGCTAGTTAAAAAAAAATTACTAGCCCAAATTTATATGTACTGGACCGAATAAAATCTGTGTCACTGGTGAGATCCTGAAGTGATCTGAACAAGCTAGGGGGGTTTGGGGGCATGCTCCCCCCGAAAATTTTGGAATATTATATGTAAAATCCTGCATTCTGAGGTTACATTTTTGTATCTGGAAGTGTATATAACTTTTCAAAAATATAGAGTTTTTTCTCCATTTGATATAAAAAAATTCTACTTTCCTTAAAAAAAAACTTTTCAAAACTGTTGACAAGATTATTTCAGAATCTTTGCTTTGAATTTAAGTTGTAAAATAAATGTATACATGTAGATATAAACCCCTTGCCATCACCGTAGTTCATGAGAAATAGACCAAAACACAAAAACTTAACAATGAGCAATGAACCATGAAAATGAGGTCAAAGTCAAATACACTTGCAAGACTGACATGTAAATCGTAATTTACTTCCATACACCAAATATAGATGACCTATTGCATATAATATTAGAAAAAAAGAACAACACAAAAAATCAAATTACACCACTGAACCATGAAAATGAGGTGAAGGTCAGATGACACCTGCCAGTTGGACATGTACACCTTACATCATTCATACACCAATTATAGTATAATTTTTTATTATTGTATCTGATATATGGACTTGACCATGAAAACTTAACCTTGATCACTGAACAATGAAATAAGATTGAGGTCACATGAAAACTGTCTGACAGGCATGGGGACCTTACAAGGTACATGTATGCACATACTAAATAAAGTCATCCTATTTATTTAAAATGAACAACAAAAGGTTTATCCAAGACATGAAATATTTTATTTTTTCATATTGAAAATAAAGGCAATTTTTAGAATTTTTCATCAATTTAATCAGAATGTAATACTGTAAAAAAAATCAGGATTAAAAGATGTTTTGAAAAGTAATTGATTAAATTAAATTACTTGTAATTTTTGGTTGATTAATGATTACAATGATTACTTAAAAAATTAAAATCAATTATAGCTGACTAATGATTACAATTACAATTACTCCAAACCTGATCTGGGATGAGACTAGTTAACCATGAAAAGGAGGTTATAGACTGACTGTCGGTGTAAGAATCTCAAATAGAATTTTGCAAAGCTTGTTTTCGCCTTAACACTCTTGAATGAAATAAAAGACATCTACTAATTTTGTTTAATATTGACGAAATCACAAACCAATAATTTCCTGAATTCAAAATGGTGGCTTAGCTTTGTGAAAGGCTGGTAAAGAGTTAAATTTAGCGTCTCAAATATATGAATTTGGCCAATCAAAATCGTAATAACAAATAAATTGCATTAGAATTTGAAATTTTTATTTCAAGACATAAACAATGTCCCCTAGAGTATCCTGGTTTTATACCTGATTTATTCTAAGTGTAAGCATTTGTAATTAAAAGTATGTGTACCTGTAAGTATTCCATCACTTCTTTATACGGCCCGAATACTCCTGCAGTTGCTGCCAGATCGTATGGAGTCTTACCCTGAAATACAAATCTTTATATTGCCTTTATCTGATTATTACAAAGAAGACTTGTGTTACACATATCATACAATAAACAAGACCAGTAGCAGCTGAGTGTTGTGTTATTTTGTTTTTACAGGTGCTAACCATATTATATTTAATTATAAAATATAACTCATAAACAACATTCTGAATATTTTTATAACTTTTTCTGTAGCCTTTAAGAAGGGTTTTAACTTTTTTAAAAGCATATGAAATAATTTCAATCTGTCAGCATTTAGTCTTTGTATTTTTTTTACGTTTTTTTTTTTAAATCTGTTAATGCATCCTTATGTCTAGATGAGGGTTGTAGGATTTGGTTTTTTTTGGAGCAAATTATTCTCAAGTTTTTTTTTTATATATTTTAGCACCCCATTTTTCTTTATTCTTCATATTTTTGCACCCCATTATTTTCTATTCGTCATCTTTTTTGCCCAATTCTCTCTATTCCTGAAGTTTTTTTCTATCATTTATGATTTTCTATTCTGTATACCCTATCCATACTCTCCTATAACTGTATATTACTGTATATTGTTATTTTACAGATTTCATAGTTTTTAGTGTTAACACTGACATTGTATAGATAAGGAAATACATAAATTACCGTAGGTACCCGCTTATAAGTTGGAAGTTTGGGAGTAAAATTCAGAATCCAGAGAGGGGTACCAACTTATAAGCGAGATCCCGAGACCAGAGGAAAAATCCAAGCTCAAGAAAGGTGGTGAGATGTGAATTTCCTGACCAAAACTATGTTTGTGATAGCCAAACCTACATAAATTTCTAAATAAATAGGTTTTGTGGAAAATAAATGACTAAAATACTGTATTTGTGTTTTGTTTGCTCTCCGTTAACATTGGTGTTGAATTTCCCACTGTTTCCGTTTTATGTATTGACTTTTCATGGTCACATGGTTTTTGTATCAACCCAAAGGAAGAGCCAAGAACCGGAAATCAGAAGAAGATAATAATGTACTTAATATATAAAAAGAATGTATCTAACCGACTAATTGTGTTATTATTGTTTTATTAAAAATTACAACATTGATTGACAAGCCAATATAATCCATGAATAACCCCTAATTTAGTGACAAAGAGTTGTATTCACTATAGGTGTGAAAAATATCTGTGACAGGTTAATAGGTTAATTAGTTAGTGTCCCTTGATTTCTATAATCCATTAATTGATGGTGTCTATCCTATGTCTCAGTTTATTTATTACTATGACTGGTCTGTTATGAATGATTAACAGGATTAATTTATTTTTTTCGTTTGACTTTTATTTTGTTAAGGTTTATGTTGGTTTATTATATTCGTTTTTCTCAAACAAAAGGTGTTTGGTCATACACTACAAAATCATTGATGCATTACGTAAACAATATGAGGCAAAACAGTGAAAAAAAACAAGAAACAAGAAATGAATACATCTTTATTATTATCAATAGAATAAATTATCAGGATGAACATCAATTCTACATGTACTTATTTAAAGAAACAAACATTCATTCAATACATGAATCTCAATTTAATTTCTTGATTTTGCAGATGATCAGTTACTTTCTGCTGCCAAAAAAAAGTCCCAATTTAAACCGACTTATAGGTGGGTCAAGACTGAATCCTTAGATTTTAAAGCTGAAAAGGCATCTGACTTATAAGTGGATCGACTTATACTCGAGTATCTATGGTATGGCACAGATAAGAGTTTTTTCTGCAGCTATTCCAACTATATAGATTAAAAACAAGAATTTGAAGAAATTTGCAGTCTTAAGGAGGCTGGGGTGTCTTCCTCCATATTGGATTTTGAAAAAAACAGACAATAAATAGTCGAGATCTTTAATAAAATTTGCAAATTTCGAAAGTTGTCTGTAATTTATGTGTAAGACTTTTCATGTTAATATAGAAAATAATGTGATTTATCATATTTACTGCTATATTTTACAAAAAACAGATTTATTAATTGTTTTTAAAACTTTGCCATATAAGGGAAGTTAAATCTGATATAAGGAGAGATAACTTAGATAAAGTAACTGTTACAATCGAATGTTTTTTTAACTATTAAATTATAAATATATGATGAACTTGTACGTCTGGCGTATTAAATTTTTAACCTGGTACCTTTTGTTGGCTATTATTCATTTGTTTCTCTGTCCTATATTTTCTCCAATTTATTTGTATTGTAGTCCTGTTTTGTAATGTTGTCAGTTTAATGTTATAATTAACATCGCCATTAAAGCTGGAGGTTTGGCATGCCCACCATTTTTATTTTAAAATGCCCTGTACCAAGGGAGGGAAATGGCCATTGTTATATTATAGTTCGTTTCCTGTGTGTGTTACATTTTAATGTTGTGTTTCTGTTGTAGCGTAGTTCTCTTATATTCGATGCTTTCCCTCAGTTTTAGTTTGTAACCCGGATTTATTTTTTCTCTATCGATTTATGAATTTCGAACAGCGGTATACTACTGTAACAGTTGCCTTTATTCAATGTATTGCTCTAGAATATTTTGATACTATCTAATAATTTTGTTATCATTGTTACGACAACAGATTGGTGTATGGGTCTTTTGACATTTTGGTTGTTTCCATTTTGTTAAATGACAACAAGTGCCATATTCATGATATTGCCAGGTCTAACTTTGAATCAATACAAATTATTATTTTTGATATCAAAAACTATTTTATCCATTTACTTATAGGTTATTACTATTGCTTCTTTTCCCTAAAACTGAGATATTCATATACTTTGGCTTACAAATTATGGAATAATAAAATTATTCCCTTTTAGTATAACTAATCACCCAAAATGTATTAGTGGTCTATAAACAAAATCATTTTATTTTTGAAGATTTTGAAAACAAATACTGGATTTCTATTATATGATCATCTATGTTCATGTGTTTTATAGTAAAACTAAGCTATACAAGTCTATAAAACACTTTCATATTTTTAGTTCAATTTAAAGTATCATATGACATATATGTAACTATAAAGTTGTGATGCATTATTTACTAGTTGAATACTGAGCCTTTACTATAATATATTACCTCATGTGTTTTAACGAAGGGACTGATGCCTCCTTCTTCTACTAGACATTTTGTGACATGTAGCTCTCCATACTCAGCAGCCAGATGTAGAGATGTTTTACCATCTCTCTATAATAATACCAAATTACATGTAAATATTATGGATACTACTTTGTTACCAATATAAATAGTATACAACATATCCTACAACTGATATAAAACTTGTCTGATAAACTGAATAATGTTGTGTAATAAATATAAACAAAATATATATCACATGAATCAGTGGTCAACACTGAACAAAATGACCAGTCACATTTGTATTCATATTGTACATAAACAACAAATAAACAACAAGGTTTTTTTGTGGGATGTCAGAACTTCCATCAGAAATGTCATGTTAACCTTTTTTCAAGAAATGCATAAAATATTTATATCAAGGGATTCAGTGCAATGCACAGAGATAAATGAGATCTCACTTTATATAATTATAGCAAGTATTTGTTGATATAATAATGAAATCTGTCTGATTAACATGGTTCAGAATAATGATCAATTTAAAAAAAAAACTTTTTCAAAGAAATATGAAAAATACTTAACATTTCCTGATTTAGTACGAGGAGACAAGTAAAATGAGACCCCACTTTATATGATTTTAACAAATATTTGTTCATAAAACCTGTCTAATTAACAACATGATTTTGTATTGATTAAAAGTAATGTGATCAGACTTAGTAGATAACATACATCTGTGATATCTTTGTTACATCTGTTCTCCAGAAGTAGTCGAGACACTTCCACATGTCCTCCCCTGGCTGCCCACATTAATGCTGTCCATCCTCTAACCTGGAATAATACAACTGACATCAAAACTTGTCTGATAAACTGGACAATGTTGTGTAATAAATATAAACAAAAATGACCAGTCACATTAATTAAAACTGTCTGATTGACAACAGGATTTAGTGTAAATTCAGTTGAATCATTAATTTTATAAAAGTAAATTTTTCAAAGAAAAAAGAAAAAGTTATATTTTCTGATTCAGCACAATACTATGAGTAAAATGAGATCCCACTTTATATGATTCTTACAAATATTTGTCCAATAAACCTGTCTAATTAACAACATGATTTTGTGTTGATTAAAAGTAATGTAATCAGACTTAGTAGATAACATACATCTGTGATATCTTTGTTACATTTGTTCTCCAGAAGTAGTCGAGACACTTCCACATGTCCTTCCCTGGCTGCCAACATTAATGCTGTCCATCCACCAACCTGGAATAATACAACTGACATCAAAACTTGTCTGATAAACTGGACAATGTTGTGTAATAAATATAAACAAAAATGACCAGTCACATTAATTAAAACTGTCTGATTGACAACAGGATTTAGTGTAAATTCAGTTGAATCATTAATTTTATAAAAGTAAATTTTTCAAAGAAAAAAGAAAAAGTTATATTTTCTGATTCAGCACAATACTATGAGTAAAATGAGATCCCACTTTATATGATTCTTACAAATATTTGTCCAATAAACCTGTCTAATTAACAACATGATTTTGTGTTGATTAAAAGTAATGTAATCAGACTTAGTAGATAACATACATCTGTGATATCTTTGTTACATTTGTTCTCCAGAAGTAGTCGAGACACTTCCACATGTCCTTCACTGGCTGCCCACATTAATGCTGTCCGTCCATGTCTCTGGAATAATACAACTGACATCAAAACATGTCTGATAAACTGGACAATGTTGTGTAATAAATATAAACAGAAATAAATAGTCACATTAATTAAAACTGTCTGATTGACAACAGGATTTAGTGTAGATTCAGTATGATCATAAATTTTAAGAAAAATAATTTTTTTAAAGAAAAATGAAAAAAAGATATATTTTCTGATTCAGAACAATACTATGAGTAAAATGAGACCCCACTTTATATGATTATTACAAATATTTGTCCATTAAACCTGTCTAATTAACAACATGATTTTGTGTTGATTAAAAGTAATGTGATCAGATTTAGTAGATAACATACATCTCTGATATCTTTGTTACATCTGTTCTTCAGAAGTAGTCGAGACACTTCCACATGTCCTCCCCTGGCTGCCAACATTAATGCTGTCTGTCCATCAACCTGGAATAATACAACTGACATCAAAACTTGTCTGATAAACTGGACAATGTTGTGTAATAAATATAAAACAGAAATAAATAGTCACATTAATTAAAACTGTCTGATTGACAACAGGATTTAGTGTAGATTCAGTATGATCATAAATTTTAAGAAAATAATTTTTTTAAAGAAAAATGAAAAAAAGATATATTTTCTGATTCAGAACAATACTATGAGTAAAATGAGACCCCACTTTATATGATTATTACAAATATTTGTCCATTAAAACCTGTATAATTAACAACAGGATTTTGTGTTGATTAAAAGTAATGTAATCAGATTTAGTAGATAACATACCTCTGTGATATCTTTGTTACATCTGTTCTCCAGAAGTAGTCGAGACACTTCCACATGTCCTCCCCTGGCTGCTAACATTAATGCTGTCCATCCAGTAACCTGGAATAATACAACTGACATCAAAACTTGTCTGATAAACTGGACAATGTTGTGTAATAAATATAAACACAAATAAATAGTCACATTAATCAAAACTGTCTGATTGACAACAGGATTTAGTGTAGATTCAGTTTAATCATTAATTTTAAGAAAATAATTTTTTTAAAGAAAAATGAAAAAAAGTTATATTTTCTGATTCAGAACAATACTATGAGTAAAATGAGACCCCACTTTATATGATTCTTACAAATATTTGTTGTCCATTAAACCTGTATAATTAACAACAGGATTTAGTGTAGATTCCTTTCATACATTATTCAAAAAAGCATGAAAAAAGTTTTATTTCCTGATTTAGTACAACATAAAGAAAATGAGATCCTCTTTAACATGTTTAAATAAAGATTATTATTATTATCATTATTATTATTCATACAAGCATTTGTTGTCCATTAAACATGTCTAATTAACAACAGGATTTAGTGCAGATTCAGTATAATCATTAATCTAAAAAAAATTAAAGAAAAGTGAAAAAGAGTAGTATTTTCAGATACAGAACAATTATATGAGTAAAACGGAATTACATTTTATATGAATCTAATGACTATTTGTCCTTTCTACAAGATATTTCTACATTAGATCTTTATACATATCACTACCTGACCAAAGTTGTTAACACAACATCAAGTGAAACATAAGTGTAAAAAATTGTTTCATGTCAAGAAGCAAAATAAGAACTTCACAATCCATAACTCAAACAAAAAGAGAAATATTTTAAAATCAAACCATGCATGCATTTTTCCATTAAAACTGTCTAATTTAATTCAGAATTTTGATTTAATGTTGATTCAGTATAATAACTAAGTATCAGTTAACATACAGACCAATGGTAATAGAATAGTGCAGGTTTTATTATTGTGTGTTTTATTTTTAATACCAATGGTCTAGATAGGCCAAGGGAGAATGGTACAAAAACAAATATGGTTTAACCCCTCCACATTGTGTGCCCGTACAAAATCAGACAACCTGGATCATGTGTTGTTTGTTGTTATATTTGTTTGTCTATTTATTGAGTAGTCAGGTCAGGTCTGGGCCATGTGTTGTGTGTTGTTATATTTGTTTGTCTATATACTATGAATAGTCAGGTCCAGACCATGTGTTGTTTGTTGTAATATTTGTTTGTCTATTTACTCTGAGTAGTCAGGTCAGGTCCAGATCATGTGTTGCTGGTTGTTATATTTGTTTGTATATTTACTCTGAGTAGTCAAGTCAGGTCCAGACCATGTGTTGTGTGGTTATATTTATTGTCTATTTACTCTGAGTAGTCAGGTCCAGGCCATGTGTTGTGTGTTGTTGTATTTGTTTGTCTATTTACTCTTGAGTAGTCAGGTCAGGTCCAGACCATGTGTTGTAAGTTGTTATATTTGTTTTTCTATTAACTCTGAGTAGTCAGGTCAGGTCCAGATTATGTCTTGTGTGTTGTTATATTTATTTGTCTATTTACTCTGAGTAGTCAGGTCAGGTCCAGATCATGTGTTGCTTGTTGTCATATTTGTTTGTATATTTACTCTGAGTAGTCAGGTCAGGTCCAGACCATGTGTTGTGTGTTGTTATATTGATTGTCTGTTATATTTATTGTCTATTTACTGTGAGTAGTCAGGTACAGACCATGTGTTGTTTGTTGTTATATTTGTTTGTCCATTTACTCTGAGTAGTCAGGTCCAAAGCATGTGTTGTTAGTTGTTATATTTGTTTGTCTATTTACTGTGAGTAGTCAGGTCCAGATCACGTGTTGTGTGTTGTTATATTAACTGTCTATTTACTCTGAGTAGTCAGGTCCAGACCATGTGTTGTAAGTTGTTATATTTGTTTGTCTATTCACTGTGAGAAGTCAGGTCCAGACCATGTGTTGTAAGTTGTTATATTTGTTTGTCTATTTACTCTGAGTAGTCAGGTCCAGATCATGTGTTGTGTGTTGTTGTATTTATTTGTCTATTTACTCTGAATATTCAGGTCCAGACCATGTTTTGTGTGTTGTTACATTTGTTTGTATATTTATTCTTGAGTAGTCAGGTCCAGACCATGTGTTGTTTGTTGTTATATTTGTTTGTCTATTTACTCTGAGTAGTCAAGTCAGGTCCAGACCATGTGTTGTAAAAGAGGGAAGAAAGATACCAAAGGGACAGTCAAACTCATAAATCTAAAACAAACTGACAACGCCATGGCTAAAGATGAAAAAGACAAACAACAGCACACATGACACAACATAGAAAACTAAAGAATAAACAACACGAACCCCACCAAAAAACTAGGGGCGATCTCAGGTGTTCCGGAAGGGTAAGCAGATCCTGCTCCACATGCGGCACCCGTTGTGTTGCTTATGTGATAACAAATCCGGTAAATAGTCTAATTCGGTAGGTCACATTCATGAAAGGGAAGGGGATTGTAGTTACGACGTAAGGAACGTATCCGATATCATTTGTGAAACGGTTATTCCATAACGGTCAACCAACTCGTGATGGCGTCCATAAAATTTATGAAGGGATGATTTCAACTTCACCATTTGGAACTCTTGGTTTAATAGCTTCCTTGTGAGCAGCAACCCTCTATCAAGAAAATCATGATAGGAAATGCAAGCACAGGAATATCGTATCAATTGGGAGATATATACTCCGTATGCAGGTGTTGCTGGAATGTTGCTACTTAGAAATGGAAAGTTCACAATTGGAAAGCTGAAATCATCTCTTTTGTCATAAAGTTTTGTTTTCAACCGACCCTCATTGTCAATTTCTAGATGTAAGTCAAGATATGAGGCTGACTTAACTGTATCTGTAGTATCATTTATCTCTAGCTTGATTGGACAGATGCGTTCCACATAGTCACCAAATTTTGAATTATTTAAAGAAAGAACATCATCTATATAGCGAAAAGTAAAGTTAAAGGATATTGCTAACTTCTTATGTGTCTTCCTAAGAAGTTCCTGCATGAAGTCAGCCTCATAATAACAAAGAAACAAGTCGGCAAGTGGAGGGGCACAGTTTGTTCCCATTGGAATTCCGACAGTCTGTTGAAAAACAGTTGTAAGTTGTTATATTTGTTTGTCTATTTACTATGAGTAGTCAGATCCAGACCATGTGTTGTGTGTTGTTGTATTTGTTGTCTTTTTACTCTGAGTAGTCAGGTCCAGACCATGTGTTGTGTGTTGTGATATTTGTTTGTCTATTTATTCTGAAAAGTCAAGTCCAGACCATGTGTTGTTTGTTGTTATATTTATTTGTCTCTTTACTCTGAGTAGTCAGGTCCAGATCATGTGTTTGTGTGTTGTGATATTTGTTTGTCTATTTACTCTGAGTAGTCAGTTCCAGACCATGTGTTGTGTGTTGTGATATTTGTTTGTCTATTTACTCTGAGTAGTCAGGTCCAGACCATGTGTTGTGTGTTGTTGTATTTGTTTGTCTATTTACTCTGGGTAGTCAGGTCCAGACCATGGGTTGTGTGTTGTGATATTTGTTTGTCTATTTACTCTGAGTAGTCAGGTCCAGACCATGTGTTGTGTGTTGTTGTATTTGTTTGTTTATTTACTCTGAGTAGTCAGGTCCAGACCATGTGTTGTGTGTTTGTGATATTTGTTTGTCTATTTACTCTGAGTAGTAAGGTCCAGACCATGTGTTATGTGTTGTTGTATTTGTTTGTCTATTTACTCTGGGTAGTCAGGTCCAGGCCATGTGTTGTCTGATGTTATATTTCTTTGTCTATTTACTCTGAGAAGTCAGGTCCAGACCATGTGTTGTTAGTTTTTGTATTTGTATGTATATTTACTCATGAGTAGTCAGGTCCAGACAATGTGTTGTTAGTTGTTGTATTTGTTTGTCTATTTACTCTGAGTAGTCAGGTCAGGTCCAGATCATGTGTTGTGTGTTGTTATATTTGTTTGTCTATTTACTCTGAGTAGTCAGGTCAGGTCCAGAACATGTGTTGTGTATTGTAGTATTTGTTTGTCTATTTACTCTGAGTAGTCAGGTCCAGAACATGTGTTGTGTGTTGTGATATTTGTTTGTCTATTTACTCTGAGTAGTCAGGTCCAGACCATGTGTTGTAAGTTGTTATATTTGTTTGTCTATTTACTCTGAGTAGTCAGGTCCAGAACATGTGTTGTGTGTTGTGATATTTGTTTGTTTATATACTCTAAGTAGTCAGGTCAGATTCAGACCGTGTGTTGTGTGTTGCTGTATTTATTTGTCTATTTACTCTCAGAAATCAAGTCCAAAGTATTGGTAGTTGTTGTATTTGTGTTTATTTACTCTGAGTAGTCAGGTCCAGACCATGTGTTGTTTGTTGTTATATTTGTATGTCTATTTACTCTGAGTAGTCAGATCCAGACCATGTGTTGTGTGTTGTGATATTTGTTTGTCTATTTACTCTGAGTAGTCAGGTCAGGTACAGACCATGTGTTGTTTGTTGTTATATTTGTATGTCTATTTACTCTGAGTAGTCAGGTCAGGTCCAGCCCATGTGTTGTGTGTTGTTATATTTGTTTGTCTATTTACTCTGAGTAGTCAGGTCAGGTCCAGACCATGTGTTGTGTGTTGTGATATTTGTTTGTCTATTTATTCTAAGTAGTCAGGTCCAGACCATGTGTTGTGTGTTGTTGTATTTGTTTGTCTGTTTACTCTGAGTAGTCAGGTCAGGTCCAGATCATGTGTTGTGTGTTGTGATATTTGTTTGTCTATTTTCTCTGAGTAGTCAGGTCAGGTCCAGACCGTGTGTTGTGTTGTGATATTTGTTTGTCTATTTACTCTGAGTAGTCAGGTCCAGACCATGTGTAGTTTGTTGTTATATTTGTATGTTTTTTTACTATGAGTAGTCAGGTCAGGTCCAGACCATGTGTTGTGTGTTGTTATATTTGTTTGTCTATTTACTCTGAGTAGTCAGGTCAGGTCCAGACCATGTGTTGTGTGTTGTGATATTTGTTTGTCTATTTAATCTGAGTAGTCAGGTCCAGACCATGTGTAGTTTGTTGTTATATTTGTATGTTTTTTTACTATGAGTAGTCAGGTCAGGTCCAGACCATGTGTTGTGTGTTGTTATATTTGTTTGTCTATTTACTCTGAGTAGTCAGGTAGGGTCCAGACCATGTGTTGTGTGTTGTGATATTTGTTTGTCTATTTATTCTAAGTAGTCAGGTCCAGACCATGTGTTGTGTGTTGTGATATTTGTTTGTATATTTACTCTGAGTAGTCAGGTCTAGACCATGTGTTGTGTGTTGTTGTATTTGTTTGTCTATCTACTCTCAGTAGTCAGGTCCAAAGCATGTGTTGTTAGTTATTGTATTTGTGTCTATTTACTCTGAGTAGTCAGGTCCAGACCATGTGTTGTGTGTTGTTATATTTGTTTGTCTATTTACTCTGAGTAGTCAGGTCAGGTCCAGACCATGTGTTGTGTGTTGTGATATTTGTTTGTCTATTTACTCTGAGTAGTCAGGTCCAGACCATGTGTTGTTGGTTGTTATATTTGTTTGTATATTTACTCTGAGTAGTCAGGTTAGGTCCAGGCCATGTGTTGTGTGTTGTTATATTTGTTTGTCTGTTTACTCTGAGAAGTCAGGTCAGGTCCAGGCCATGTGTTGTGTGTTGTCATATTTGTTTGTCTATTTACTCTGAGTAGTCAGGTCAGGTCCAGACCGTGTGTTGTGTGTTGTTATATTTGTTTGTCTATTTACTCTGAGTAGTCAGGTCAGGTCCAGTTCATGTGTTGTGTGTTGTCATATTTGTTTGTCTATTTACTCTGAGTAGTCATGTCAGGTCCAGACCGTGTGTTGTGTTGTGATATTTGTTTGTTTATTTACTCTGAGTAGTCAGGTCCAGACCATGTGTTGTTTGTTGTTATATTTGTTTGTATATTTACTCTGAGTAGTCAGGTAAGGTCCAGGCCATGTGTTGTGTGTTGTTATATTTGTTTGTCTATTTACTCTGAGTAGTCAGGTCAGGTCTAGACCGTGTGTTGTGTTGTGATATTTGTTTGTCTATTTACTCTGAGTAGTCAGGTCCAGACCATGAGTTGTGATATTTGTTGGTCTATTTACTCTGAGTAGTCAGGTCAGGTCCAGACCATGAGTTGTTATATGTGTTTGTCTATTTACTCTGAGTAGTCAGGTCAGATCCAGACCATGAGTTGTGATATTTGTTTGTCTATTTACTCTGAGTAGTCAGGTCCAGGCTATGTGTTGTTTGTTGTTATATTTGTTTGTATATTTACTCGAGTAGTCAGGTCAGGTCCAGGCCATGTGTTGTTTGTAGTTGTTCGTCTATTTATTATGAGAAGTCAGGTCCAGATCATGTGTTGTGTGTTGTTACATTTGTTTGTATATTTACTCTGAGTAGTCAGGTCAGGTCCAGACCATGTGTTACAGTGTGTTGTTACATTTGTTTGTCTATTTACTGTGAGTAGTCAGGTCCAGACCATGTGTTGTGTGTTGTTACATTTGTTTGTATATTTACTCGGAGTAGTCAGGTCAGGTCCAGACCATGTGTTGTGTGTTGTTACATTTGTTTGTCTAATTACTCTGAGTAGTCAGGTCCAGACCATGTGTTGTTTGTTGTTATATTTGTTTGCTTATTTACTCTGAGTAGTCAGGTCAGGTCCAGGCCTTGTGTTGTGTGTTGTTATATTTATTTGTCTATTTACTCTGAGTAGTCAGGTCCAGACCATGTGTTTGTGTATTGTTATATTTGTTTGTCTATTTACTCTAAGTAGTCAGGTGCAGAACATATGTTAGTATTAGTATGTCAGTGTTATGAAAAAAAAAGGTAGGTTTCACATTTAGTGCAGTACTCTGATTACATGTATAGTTCAGAGAGGTGTAATGATGTGTCTCATTTTCTGTGTGGAACATTAGTGGTATGTCCTGTTGTGTACCATGTTCTGTGTTGAACATCAGTGTTGTGTCCTAATATGTGTCTTGTTCTGTGTTGAACATTAATGTTTTGTCATATGATTCATGTCCTGTGTTGAACACCAGTAATGTGTCATGTGATTCATGTTCCGGTGTTGTACATCAGTGTTGTGTCCTAATATGTGTCTTGTTCTGTGTTGAACATCAGTGTTGTGTCCTGTTGTCTCTCATGTTCTGTGTTGAACATCAATGTTCTGTCATATGATTCATGTTCTGTGTTGAACATCAGTGTTGTGTCCTGTTGTGTTTCATGTTCCATGTTGAACATCAATGTTCTGTCATGTGATTCATGTCCTGTGTTGAACATCAGTGTTGTGTCATGTGATTCATGTTCCATGTTGAATATCAGTGTTGTGTCATGATATGTCACATGTTGTCTTTAAATGCATGTTGTTTCATGATGTGTCTCCTATTTTGTATTGAAAACAAGTGTTGTGTCATAATATGTCTCATGTTTTTTGTTGGACATCAGTTTTGTGTCATGATATGTCTCATGTTATGTGATGAACATCAGTGTTGTGTCATGATGTGTCTCATGTTGTGTGTTGAACATCAATGTTGTGTCATGATGTGTCTCATGTTATGTGATGAACATCAGTGTTGTGTCATGATGTGTCTCATGTTGTGTGTTGAACATCAATGTTGTGTCATGATGTGTCTCATGTTATGTGATGAACATCAGTGTTGTGTCATGATGTGTCTCATGTTATGTGATGAACATCAGTGTTGTGTCATGATGTTTTGTATGCCCCACCTACGATAGTAGAGGGGCATTATGTTTTCTGGTCTATGGCTCTGTTCATGCGTCCGTCCGTTCGTCTGTGCGTCCGTCCGTTCATGTAAAAGTTTTTGGTCAAGGTAGTTTTTGATGAAGCTGAAGTCCAATCAACTTGAAACTTAGTACACTTGTTGCTTATGATATGATCTTTTGTGACCCCAATTTCACGGTTCACTTAACACAGAAAATGAAAGTGGAAGTTTCAGGTTAAAGTTTTTGGGCAAGGTAGTTTTTGATGAAATTGAAGTCCAATCAACTTGAAACTTAGTACATATGTTCCCTATAATATAATCTTCCTAATTTTAGTGCCAAATAAGATTATTACCTAATTTTTAGTCCATGGAACATGGAAAAAGATAGTGCAAGTGGGACATCCATGTACTTTTGACACATTCTTGTCTTATTCTGTGTTGAGCATCAATGTTGTGTCATGATGAACATCAGTGGTGTGTTATTATACTGTTATAATGTCTCTCATGTTCTGTGCTGAACATAAGTGTTTTGTCATGATGTGTCTCATGTTCTGTGTTTTACAACAATACATCAGTGTTTTGTCATGATGTGTCTCGTGTTCTGTGTTGTACATCAGTGTTTTGTCATAATGTGTCTCATGTTCTGTGTTGAGCATCAGTGTTTTGTCATGATGTGTTTCATGTTCTGTGTTGAACATCAATGTTGTGTCATGATGTTGCTCATGTGTTGTGATGAACATCAGTGGTTTGTTATAAAGTGTCTCATGTTCTGTGTTGAACATCAGTGTTTTGTCATGATGTGTCTTGTGTTCTGTGTTGAACATCAGTGTTTTGTCATGATGTGTCTTGTGTTCTGTGTTGAACATCAGTGTTTTGTCATGTGTCTTGTGTTCTGTGTTGAACATCAGTGTTTTGTCATGATGTGTCTTGTGTTCTGTGTTGAACATCAGTGTTTTGTCATGATGTGTCTCATGTTCTGAGTTGAACATGAGTGTTTTGTCATGATGTGTCTCATGTTCTGTATTGAACAATGTTGTGTCATGATGCATCATTTTGTGTGTTAAACACCATGGTTGTGTCACGATATGTCTCATGTGATGTGGCTCATTTGTTGTGATGAACAACCGTTATGTTATGATGTAGCTCGTGTTCTATGTTGATCTTCAACATTCTGTAATTATGTGGTTCCTGTTCTGTGATAAACATCAGTGTTGTGTCATGGTGTGTCCCATGTTCTGTGTTGAACATCAATGCTGTGTCATGTATCATGTATGTCCCATTTTCTGTGTTGAGCATCATTGTTGTGTTATGTATCATGTATGTCCCATGTTCTGTGTTGAACATCGGTGTTGTGTCATGTATCATGTGTATCTCATGTTCTGTGATGAACATCAGTGTTAAGTCATGTGGCTCATGTATTGTGTTGAACATTAGTTTTGTGTCATGATGTGACTTACGTTTTGTCTTGAACATAACTGTAGTGTCTTGATGTTACATGTTCTGTGGTTTACACCAGTGTTGTGTCATGATGTGTCTCATGTTCTGTGTTGAAAATCAGTGTTAAGTCATAATGTACCATGTTTTGTGTTGAACACCATTGTTGTGTCATGATAAGTTTACCTATGTGATATTCAATGTTACAAGTTTACCTATTTGATAGTCAATGTTACAAGTTTACCGACTTGATTTCAATGTTACAAGTTTACCTACTTGATAGTCAATGTTACAAGTTTACCTACTTGATAGTCAATGTTACAAGTTTACCTACTTGATAGTCAATGTTACAAGTTTACCTACTTGATAGTCAATGTTACAAGTTTACCTCCTGTTGATATTCAATGTTACAAGTTTACCTACTTGATAGTCAATGTTACAAGTTTACCTATTTGATAGTCATTGTTACAAGTTTACCTACTTGATAGTCAATGTTACAAGTTTACCTACTTGATAGTCAATGTTACAAGTTTACCTATTTGATAGTCAATGTTACAAGTTTACCTACTTGATAGTCAATGTTACAAGTTTACCTATTTGATAGTCAATGTTACAAGTTAACCTACTTGATAGTCAATGTTACAAGTTTACCTATTTGATATTCAATGTTACAAGTTAACCTACTTGATAGTCAATGTTACAAGTTTACCTACTTGATAGTCAATGTTACAAGTTTACCTATTTGATAGTCAATGTTACAAGTTTACCTCGTGATAATCAATGTTACAAGTTAACCTACTTGATAGTCAATGTTACAAGTTAACCTACTTGATAGTCAATGTTACAAGTTTACCTACTTGATAGTCAATGTTACAAGTTTACCTACTTGATAGTCAATGTTACAAGTTTACCTCGTGATAATCAATGTTAGCTTCATTCGCCAGGCAAAGCTTCAATTCTTCTACTCTTCCCTCTTGAGCAGCTACAATAAGTTTCTGTAAGTAAGAAATAGATTTTACATTTAACAGAATGTAAAGAGTGTAGTAACTTAAATGTTTTTCACGCTAACGCCAGACAATAACTATATTTTAGAATGACCAATTTTTATTGGTTAATAGAAGGGAGACAATGTACTCTATTGAATACAATAATGTGACAAACATTATTGGGGTAGGGGGGAGGGGTGTGAATTGAAAGCAGTGAAAAATATATATTGTTTTGGCAAAAGCGGTGGTGAAAAAGAAAATAGACCCAGAGGAAACCCTCCTTATGATTACATTGTATACTGTTCCTAAGTTTTGCAGAAGAAAAAGATTTTTTTTAAAACATTTCATCCTCACATAATAAAGCTAATCTGAGTGAAAATTGTGTTTCAATATTTTCAATATAAACATGCAATTTATAACAACTTGGAAAGGAGCAGTGTAATATTTGTATGTTTGATGATATAATTTGTTTGACAGATTTATTTTGAATGTCTCTAAGTTTTGTCTGTTAAAAAAATAAAAATTGTTTTTAATATTTTAGCCTAAAAACATATTTACAATCAAGAAAAAGAAATTAATAAATAGTGAGTATTTAATGATCAAGTAGCCTTTTTGTCAGTGGGGACATTTTTTTTTACAGATGTTAATCACTACTTCAAAGCTTCAAAGTTTTATGACAAACAATAGGTAAGCTTTAGTAATTAAAATGAATAGACCTCTTTTGAGTTCGTTGCATTTCTGTCAAAAACTTTTTGTTTTAGTGAACATCATTCATGCGCTTAGGGGTCTTCGTCACTTCTTTCCCATGTTGAGCGAGCAGTTAAAAAATATAATGCTTTATTGCACGAGTTATAATGGTTACAGTATTTTGTTCATAAAAAAGCTTCTGTCCAAGTTTCTTAAAATTCCATGAAGGTTTGACAAAAAAAAATTGATGTCTAAAAAAAAAATTTAACAACAGAATGAACCTTAATGTTGACGCCGTCGAGGGAATCTAGGATCACATTGTCTCGCTTTCGCAACATTAATGTTGGAGGCTCGACAAAAATCACTTGACTGTTTGACTATAAAGAAGAAAAATCTTACCTTATTCCAATCTTCCATATTTCCTTAAATAGAAAAATAAATGAAAAATAAATGTATAAATCTGTTAAGTGATTATTGCGTTTAAACCTGCTGCAATTGTTTGCACCCTTCCTAAGTCACAAATTTGATGTTCAGTAGTTGTCGTTTATTGATGTGGTTCATAAGTGTTTCTCGTTTCTTGTTTTTTTTTTTTTTATTAGACCGTTAGTTTTCCTGTTTGAATGGTTTTACACTAGTAATTTTTGGGGCCCTTTATAGCTTGCTGAGCAGTGTGAGCCAAGGCTCCGTGTTGAAGACCATACTATGACCTATAATGGTTTCCTTATAAATTGTGACTTGGATGGAGAGTTGTTTCATTGGCACTTATACCACATCTTCATATATCTATATACGGCAATACTATTTGGGTTGGACAGATCATTCACACATCCTGAGCTGCAGCTCATCAGTCTTACAAAAGTCTATATTTTAAGTCTATACAAAATTATATTCTTTTTTATCATGAAATCAACAAAGTATTAAACAAAACAATCCATATTTGAATTATAAACCATCTAAGCCAGGTTTAAACTTTTGACTTCAGCTTTATAACCATAGAAAGGCAGAGCAGCAGCAAATATAAATTTTTAATTATGGGTTTACTGGACAATGGATTTACCCATCAGCCTCCCAAACATGAGACAGATTTTTACAATTTGACAGAGTTTTCAAAAATAAGATTTTTCAAAAAGGCAGAAACATTCAAAACCCAAAAGACACTAGCAAATAATTTATAAATATATCATGTGTGTGGAAATATTATTTGTGAGCTATTGTCCCTGGGGAAGTATAATTGTAAATTTTTATATTCCCGGTCTTTCTCTGCCTACATTTTCTGTTTTTTACTCGAGTCAACGAGAGACAACTGACGCTAAGTATGTCAGGTGAACTAAAACATATATGATACAATACATACTAATTTAATTAAAACTGAGGTCAGCTATATTTATCAGTAAGAAAGTGCCTTCATCTAAAGCTTCTCTGAAAAATATTGATAAATCATATTTACTTGTTTAAGTCTGATGTATGTAAAATATATGTATCACTTAATAATACTTTATCGGTACTTCTTCAGTAACTGTTGTGATATATATATGAATGTTTCTTTATCTTATAAACATATCAATGTTTGTGTGTTATTTCCTGTTTCAACAAAATAACTATGAACAGTAAAGGTTTTTTTTTTAATTATTTCATTAACATGAATAAATCCTTACCTAGGCCAGCTTCATGAAAATGTAGACCTTGTCATTTGAAGATAATTTTTTTTAGTTACCTATATATTGACATCTACATATTTCCGTTCTTACTTTTTTGGGTTGTGTTCTCATTGACATATACTGTTGAAAATATTGCGGGAGTTATGATTTGTTTTACCTGTTTCATATAGGCTTGATGTCAGTGTGGGATGTAGCCTTAGCACTCCATTTAGATGAAGTAAACGTTTAACAGTATGGCTGTGTTCTGCTTTCTATATTACATCTATAGTTGATTAAGCTCCAGCAGATACATGTTTGTGTACCTCACATTTTTTGTTTTCCTTTACCCCAAGTTCATACTTAAGTTCAACCAATCTATTTTTGAAGGAAAATAATTTTGCAATGATGTCATCATGTTCTCTGATTTTTGTCTTGTTTACTATGAAGTATTGGTTTTCAGTATTTTGAATGTTAAAACTATTTATTGATTATCTCCCCTTTAAGAGCTTGAATATTCGACTGAACACTTACCTATAACATCATCTTGACAGGACAGGGATTAACTTGACTGGACAGGGATCACATCGACAAGACAGGGATCAACTTGACTGGACAAGGATCAAATAAATACAGATGACAGATGCTTAAAATGAGAATATAAATGTTTCTATTTCAGGTTGAAATAATAATTGCATGTAATAAAGATGCTTGTGTATTGTTTGACCTCTTTTATTGATTGGTTGCTGTCTCATTGATATAGGCCTCTAAACCTTCACTCATACAGGATGCATTCTTTGTTTTAATGTCTTGTTTACGGTATAAAAACACAGGTCTTGTGATATTTTAAAAGTAAAATATATCGGTCAATTATCTCCCCCTGTCAGAGTTAAAATAAACATTCACTCTTTTGAAATAAATTTCAATAATAAATGATTGTATATAGTTCACATACAATGTGCATTTACCTATAATAACAACTCAACTGGACAAGCATTAAATTGACTGGACAGTCAATGATCCCAAGAACTGGACAATAATTACAAGGACTGGACAATGATCAAATAAAAATCAATAATAGACATTATAGATGTTGAAACTGAAAATATAAATGAAATAAAAACACTTTATAGAGACACTTATCTATTTTTAAAAACCATGTTGACCTCTTTTGTTGATTGGTTGCTGTCTCATTGACATAGACCTCCCATCTTACAATCATAAAAGACATTTTGATTTCTTAGTTAACACTCTATTTGTAAAGCTTGTAATGTTTAATTAGTTTCAACTCCCAAATGCAATTAATTTTGGAATTATGTCATTTTATTTTTTGTCTCCCCATGTTAGTAACAAAAGCTGCAGAATGCAAAATGTTAATCTTTTTCAAAAAGAACTAATACAAACACTTGTTTAATGCTTTTTTAGAATGAATCCTATAGCTCTGGATTATCTCCCCTTTAAGAATTTTCACATTTAAAATTTCAATATATTTCCGAGTTTCAATCGATACAGTCTCCACGATAAAGTTTTGAGTCCACAAGCTCTAAGCTCAATTTTTTAAATCTTTTAGTTGTCTTCTGTCGGCTTGTAGAGAAGAAATGTACAAGCCTGGGTCATCATGGTCATAGGACTTGTGGTTAAGCGTGAAGACTGTTGATAAAATAAATCATTAAACGTTGCAATACAATTTGATTTGTGCATCTTGTTTACTATAATGTATTGGTTTTGGGTATTTTGAATGTTCAAACTATTTCTTGATTATCTCCCCTTATAGAGTTTGAATATTTTTCATTAGAATTAAATTTCAGTAGTAAATGATCCTATATAGTTAACATAAGAAGTACTTACCTATAACAACAGTCTGACTGGACAGGGATCAAGTTCACCAGACTGGACAAGGATCAACTTGACTGGACAGGGATCAAATCCACTGGACAAGGATCAAATCCACTGGACAAGGATCAACTTGACTGGATATGGATCAACTTGACTGGACAAGGATCAACTTGACTGAACAGGGATCAACTTGACTGGACAAGGATCAACTTGACTGGACAAGGATCAAATCCACTGGACAAGGATCAACTTGACGTGACTGGGATCAAATCAACAGCATGTGAATGAATACTGATGATAGATGTATAAAATGAGAATGTTTCTATTTTAGGTTGAAATAATAATTAACATGTTATAAAGATGCTTGTCTATCATGTCTATTGTTTGATTCCATTTTGACCTCTTTCATTGATTGGTTGCTGTCTCATTGGTATAGGCCTCTTCACCTTTACTTTTACAAGATGCATTCTTTGTTTTTAGTGTCTTGTTTAATATAAAAAGACAGGTGTTATGATATTTTGAATGTGAATATATATATGATATCTGTTAATTATTGCCGCCTGTCAGAGTTGAAATTCTACATTCAATGATTCCAAGGACTGGACAATTATGAAATAAATATCGATAATAGACATTATAGATGACGTTCAAACTGAAAATATAAATGAAATAAAAACAACACTTTACAGACACTAATTTATTTTAAAATAAAATATTGACCTCTTTTGTTGATTGTTTGCTGTCTCATTGACATAAACCTCCCATCTTACAATCATAAACAACAATTGATTTCTTAGTTTAAATCTCTATTTGTAATGCTTGCAATGTTTTATTAAGCTTCAATCAACTCCCAAATGCAATTAATTTTGGAATTATGTCATTTTATTTTTTGTCTAGATCTCCCTTATACAACAGCTGCTGAATACAAGTTTTGCTAATCTTATTCCAACAACATTAACCAGATGCTCTGCAGGGTGCAGCTGTATACGACCGCAGAGGTTGAACCCTGAACGGTTGGGACAAGTATGGACACAACATTCAAGCTGGATTCAGCTCTAAATTTGGATTGTGATTAAATAGTTGACACAGCATAGGTTTCTGACACAGTATGAATGTGGTCTAATACACTTAAAATTTGTTTTTTTGCCTTTGAGCAACTATGCTGATGCATACTAATCCTCTCAAAAAAATGTTAAATGAGAAAAATTGAACCCCCCGCCCCTATTTTTTTTTCACATCCCCCTTTCCCTTATTCCAAAACTGATCTCAATTCCAATTACTAATGGAGTTTGCAGCAATAACTACTCATTTAAATACATCATAAAATATTAAAATGTAAAAAAAGTGCTTGTTATCACTGAACGGTAAAGATTGTTTTAATTTATCAGTTGGTAGTAAAAGTGAATATACATTGTATATTGTATAAAACAATGATTTAAGTTGATTCAACTACTATTCTGGACATAGAAAGATAACTCCAATTTAAAATTTCTTGCTATTGCGCAATACTGTGCAATTGAAAATACTTGCTATTGCACAATACTGTGCAATTGAAGATTCTTGCTATTGAGCAATACTGTGCAATTGAAAATTTCTTGCTATTGCACAATACTATGCAATTGAAAATTTCTTGATATTGCTGAATACTGTGCAGTACATGTTTAGATTCAGCATATCAAAGAAGCCCAAGAATTCAATTTTGGTTAAAATCAAACTTAGTCATGTTAGTTTAATTTTGGACCCTTTGGACTTTAATGTAGACTAATTTGAAAACGGGACCAAAAATTAAGAATCTACAAACACAATTAGATTTGGCATATCAAAGAACCCTAATTATTCAATTTTTGATGAAATTAACCAAAGTTTAATTTTGGACCTTTGGGCCCCTTATTCCTAAACCGTAGGGACCAAAACTCCCAAAATCAATCCCAACTTTCCTTTTATGGTCATAAACCTTGTGTTTAAATTTCATAGATTTCTATTTACTTATACTAAAGTTATGGTGCAAAAAACATGAAAAATGCTTATTTGGGCCCCTTTTTGGCCCCTAATTCCTAAACTGTTGGGATCTAAACTCCTAAAATCAATCCCAAACTTCCTTTTGTGTTCATAAACCTTGTGTTTAAATTCCATCGATTTCTATTTACTTATACTAAAGTTATTGTGCGAAAACCAAGAATAATGCTTATTTGGGCCCTTTTTTGGCCCCTAATTCCTAAACAGTTGGAACCAAAACTGCTAAAATCAACCCCAACCTTCCTTTAGTGGTCATAAACCTTGTCTCAAAATTTTATAGATTTCTATTTACTTAAACTTAAGTTATAGTGCGAAAACCAAGAAAATGCTTATTTGGGCCCTTTTTGGCCCTTAATTCCTAAACTGTAGGGACCAAAACTTCCAAAATCAATTCAAACCTTCCTTTTGTGGTCATAAACCTCATAGATATCTATTTACTTAAACTAAAGTTATAGTGCGAAAACCAAAAGTATTCGGACGACGACGACGCTGACGCCAACGTGATACCAATATAAGACCAAAAAATTATCAATTTTTGAGGTCGTATAATTCGTGTAATTCTTCTTAGAATTAATGCGCCAGCTCTGGATTATCTCCCCTTAAACAAAACAAACACTGGTGTAATGCTACTTAGAATGAATGTGCCAGCTCTTGATTATCTCCCCTTTAATACAAAGACTGGTGTAATGCTACTTAAGATTAATGCACCAGCTCTGGATTATCTCCCCTTAAATAAAACAAACACTGGTGTAATGCTACTTATAATGAATGCGCCAGCTCTGGATTATCTCCCTTTTAATACAAACACTGGTGTAATGCTACTTAGAATGAATGCGCCAGCTCTGGATTATCTCCCCTTTAATACAAACACTGGTGTAATGCTACTTAGAATTATTATCTCCTTTTTAAGAATTTTAACATTTAAAATTTACAATACATTTCTGAGTTTCAATTGATAAAATAAATCATTAAATGTCCAATATATAAATATAATGTTCACTCACCTATATCATGTATAGCATGTATAGTAATTAATTATATGGACCATGAATCAAATAAATATCAATAGCAGATCTTCAAACTGAAAATATAAAATACATGTAACTTAATTATCATGATTATACATGTTATATAGCATCGCTAAAATTTCCTGAAATTGTATTTACTTGGCATGAATGAAAAAATAAAAGTATAACCTTCCATAGTACCATACATAGCTCAGTGGAAGAGTTTTATGACAAATTCATGATCATATCACCTGTTGTTAGCCAGGTTGTCTGAAATGGGAGATATTGTGTCATGCCGAAAGCAGAATGCTTTGATCTAAGCTCTCAATTGCAAGTAACAAGTACAGGAAGTGAAAGAAAATGTTTCCTAAAGTTTTGTGTTTGAAATAACATACTACTAATCAGTAAAGTCAATGCTTTCACCTCTTTTTAACGGATATAAATTGTTTATGGCTTTGAATTTCTTGGGTACATTAATATCCCAAGATCTCAACATAAAGCCGATTAAAACCCTGAGAACTATAAATGTAATCTTAATAAACAGCTGTGCCATGAGCACATGATACGCACGTGGATTATTGTTATATTTGAAATCTATAAAAAAAAAAACTAAAGGGAGGTTATCTTAATTGATAAAATTAAATCAGTCATCAAAGTTTAATGAAAATTGCTCTAAGCACTTTAAGGAAATTGTCCAAAAACTTGAAATTACCCCTTTTTTAATGAATAAATACCATAATCTGTCCCGTAAACAGGAGTATAAAAAATGCATCACTTTTACTATATATATATCTGATTTACCATGTTTATTATCAAAAGATCTATCAGTCACAAAAACACTATTACAAATAGTGCTAGTTAGACCCAGATGATTTTGGGACAAGTTAAAGGCAGTGTTTTTTTTTTCGTTTACAGGACAACGAACATATGATAGACAATTCAGGGTCAGCAACCCAACAACGGTTGTCCGATTCATCTAAAAATTTCAGAGCAGATAAATGTTGACCTGATAAACAATTTTACCCCATGTCACAGTCTTCACGCTGAACTGCTAAATCTACAGGCCCGCAGCTCAATTTTTGAAATTTTTTAGTTAGATTCTGTTGGCCTGTAAGTCTGATTTTTACAGGCCCGAGAGCTATTTTACCAGCCTGGGCTGCCTGGGCTGCCACTCGTCGTGAAGACTGATGTCAGATTTGCTCTAAATGCTTTGGGTTTTGAGTTATAAGCCAAAAACTGCATTTTACCCCATGTTCTATTTTTAGCCATGGTGGCCATCTTGGTTGGATGGCTGGGTCACCAGACACATTTTTCAAACTACTAACCCAAAAGATGATTGTGGCCAAGTAGTTTCAGAGGAGAAGATTTTTGTAAACGATTACTAAGATTTACGAAAAATGGTTAAAAATTGACTATAAAGGGCAATAACTCCTAAAGGGGTCAACTGAGCATTTCAGTCATGTTGACTTATTTGTAAATCTTACTTTGCTGAACATTATTGCTATTTAAAGTTTATCTCTATCTATAATAATATTCAAGATAATGACCAAAAACAGCAAAATTTCCTTAAAACTAACAATTCAGGGTCAGCAACCCAACAACGGGTTGTCCGATTCATCTGAAAATTTCAGGGCAGATAGATCTTGAACTGATAAACAATTTTACCCCATGTCAGATTTGCTCTAAATGCTTTGGATTTTGAGTTATAAGCCAAAAACTGCATTTTACCCCATGTTCTATTTTTAGCCATGGCGGCCATCTTGGTTTGATGGCCAGGTCACCAGACACATTTTTCAAACTACTAACCCAAAAGATGATTGTGGCCAAGTTTGGATTAATTTGGCCCAGTAGTTTCAGAGGAGAAGATTTTTGTAAAATATTACTAAGATTTACGAAAAATGGTTAAAAATTGACTATAAAGGGCAATAACTCCTAAAGGAGTCAACTGACCATTTCGATCATGTTGACTTATTTGTAAATCTTACTTTGCTGAACATTATTGCTGTTTACAGTTCATCTCTATCTATAATAATATTCAAGATAATAACCAAAAACAGCAAAATTTCTTTAAAATTACTAATTCTGGGGCAGCAACCCAACAACTGGTTATCTGATTTATCTGAAAATTTCAGGGCAGATAGATCTTAACCTGTTAAACAATTTAACCCCATGTCAGATTTGCTCTAAATGCTTTGGTTTTTGAGTTATAAGCCAAAAACTGCATTTTACCCCTATGTTTTATTTTTAGCCATGGCCGCCATCTTGGATGGTTGGCCGGGTCACCGGACACATTTTTTAAAATAGATACCCCAATGATGATTGTGGCTAAGTTTGGCCTAATTTGGCCCAGTAGTTTCAGAGTAGTTTCAGAGGAGAAGATTTTTGTAAAAGTTAACGCCAAGTGATGGGAAAAGCTCACTTGGCCCTTTTGGCCAGGTGAGCTAAAAACGACAAAATTTCCTTAAAATTACCAATTCTGGGGCAGCAACCTAACAACGGGTTGTCAGATTCATCTGAAAATTTCAAGAGCAGATAAATCTTTACCTGATTAACAATTTTACCCCGTCAGATTTGCTGTAAATGCTTTGGTTTTAGAGTAATAAGCCAAAATCTACATTTTTACCATATGACTAGGTTATATTTTTAGCCATGGCAGCCATCTTGGTTGGTTGGCCAGATCACTGGATACATTTTTAAAACTAAATACCCTAATAATGATTGTGTCAAAGTTTGGTAAAATTTGGCCCAGTAGTTTCAGAGGAGAAGATTTTTGTAATAGTTTATGGACGAGGGACGACAGATGCTGGACGACAAGTGATGAGAAAAGCTCACTTGGCCCTTTGGGCCAGGTGAGCTAAAAAGTTTGATATTTACTAAAAATTGATATTTCAGGGGAAATAACTCTCCAATTGGTTGTCCAAATTCTTCTTGAATATTTAAGAGGAGATAGACCTTGACCTGCTGATAAGAATAAGAACTGTTCTGGTATTGAAGAAAAGTCTGTACAAATAAATTTAAACGTAACACCATAATTTTGGTCCCAAATTCGAAGCAATAACAGTAATTCAACCAGTTGACATCTATGTAAATATTTTATTAGAGCTTGACGGTACCTAAAATAGAATTCATATTTCCAAATCTAATTATTAAAGTCGTTTATCTTCCATTTAACGCATCCATGATATTGAAATTTCTTGACTCACACTTGAGTAAAGAGAGTCATCAAAATTAATGTAAATAAAATTTACTCCTGGGAAAAAAAGTGAAACAAGTATCATTAAGAATCATAGGATATCATATTTTATAATGAATATCATTCATTTAAAAAGAAAAAAATCCTGACTATTTTATTTTTCTGAAACCTGAACCACAAATATGTTTTTATTTGGCCTAAAAGAAGTATTTACACTTGGAGTATTTAGCTGAACTTTGTCACCCAATAACTATACATCTGACCTGTCTCTGAATAACCTTCTGACGTCATGCATCAATCATTATTACTTTCAAATTATGACGTCAACTGTTGAAAGTTGTGATGCAATATTATGCAAGAACGTGTGTGATTTAAAGGAATGACAGACAAATTTATTAGTTTGGGTTATTTCTTTTGGTTGCCATTTTGAATAAACGGTTGATTTTCTTATTTGACAAACTAAATTGAAACATGCGTTTCACACAAGTCTGATAAGAGATCCTCTTCTTCTATTACCAAATACTGCTGACTTTCAACATGATCATTGATGATGAATATTCTGGCAAGTTACTAGATCGTAGTGAAGAAAAATTATGAAAGGCTGAAAGAAATCCATTCAAAAAAACCTTTTTCTAATAATAAAAGTTTAGTTCTATTTGGCCAAGTAGATTATTAAGACATGTAAGTGGCGATGATTTTTTGTAAAAGAAAAATTTACAAAAAATAGTGAAAAATTAACTTTAAAGGGCAATGTTTTAAATAACCAAATAAAAAAAAATATGTGCGTTTCCTATTTCCCTACCTACCCTTTATTTTAAGCTTAGAAATAGCCTACCTTAAACATGTTAAAAGTTTTTTGAGTCATTTTTCAATAACCACTGTCAAATTTCTCTCCCATAGACTCAAATGCAAAAAAAATTGTAAAATGAAAAAAAAAAAATACCTACCTACAATGTACCCTATTTTTTTCAAAGATGTAACAGGAAACACACATATTACTTGGCCTAGGCCTTAAAACTTTTCCAACTGGACTGGTTAGTCTGCACATGCACTCTAGAGTAGTTTTCGAGGTGTAAATACAGCTATTTTTGTCCATTTGTTATGATGAACCTAGTCCAATTAATTATGACGTCTTCCTAAGGCTTCAAAGAAAAAAATTATAATAGCCTTTCAAGAAGTGAGGCATCAAGGAAACAAATTATAATAGCCTTTCAAGACGTCATACATGTAATTATTTGGACTATGATGAACGATTATCTGGACTATGATGAACCATAATAGTCCAGATGACTGTCAGATGTCCGAGTCTGACAGACTGAGATGGAAGTACAGAAAATCCTATACATCAACTGTTCAATTTTAATAAATTAATGATGTTTTCCGTATTTTCCTAATAATTTTTTTCTCTATAAATTATCTTATGAAAATCTACCCCATGGCTGCACTTAGTCCAAATAATTATGACGTCTGGCAAGGCTATTTGAATTTTTTTTCTGGGACGCCTTTCTCCCAGAAAAAAAAAAAACCAGCCTTGCCAGACGTCATAATTTGGACTAGGCTGCACTATTTAAAACCTAGAAGGGGCCTATCCACACTTGTGTGGGACAACCCCTGGGCGTAATATCTTAGATTTAAACATACTTCTTAGAGTTGTCGCAATATCTTGGTTATGTCTTTGAGTATATTTGACCAAATCCGATCGTCTATTTTTGTCCTTTCTTTCGTATTTTGTAACAGGAAACATATTTGTGACAGGGGCGCGAAACTAGAGCGCATAATATACAGCTCGGTTCGGACTTGTTTCCGGAAATTCTTACGATAGTCATAATAGTTTAAATTAAAATAAAGTTATTTATTCAGGGCCGTAACTACATTGAGGCAAATGTGGCAAATGCCTCATGTTTTAAATTTAAAAAAGAAAAGAAAAAGAAACTAAAGCAAAATATTGTCTTAATATCAAATTGTTTTCACGGAAAGTGTCTTGCAAAAACCAAGTTCTGAATCAGTTCTCGTCACTCTCTGATGTCGCCCCTGCATGTTTTTCTTAATCCATGTTTCTATTTTACTTTTGGTTTCCAGAGTTGATGGTCTATTGTTTGGACTTCTGTGTCCCGGGTTTGTCTTTTGTTCATTTACTGTCCTACTTTTAATGACTGATCTGAGTGTTGATTTTCATTTGTAAACATGTTAACACTCAATCTAATTAAAAACCGATCTCTCATGCTCCCGTTTTCTGATATGCCACGCGACATACCAGAAAACGGGAGCATGAGAGATCGGTTTTTAATTAGATTGGTTAACACTGTGACTGTATAATGCTGCATGTCCACCGATGTCCAGGCATTATGCGAGAAATTATTTAAAGAATATACGATACTACTAACACTGGACACAGAAAGAAATGGTCGTTTCTGCATGGAGAATTGAACTTAATATCAAAGAATACAAACTGACTGCCTTTTTTGTATATAAAACCACAGGCGCTTGCATGGTATATGATACTTTTTTTTTAATTTATTTTTGTTGATTAAGATATTCAATTTTCCATATTTATGATACATATCTGTCACTTCTGCGCATTTCTCACTTTGTTTCGTGGGATTTAAACGACTCAGAGAAAATACCCAATTTTCTTAGTATGGATTGTAAAATTTGGTATTTTCTCTGAGTCGTTAAAATCACTAGAAACTAGGTGAGATATGCACAGAAGTGATAGATATATATATTATAAATATAAAAAATTGAATATCTTAATCAACAACAAAAAAATATCTGTATCATATACCCAAGCGCCGGTAGATACATCTAAATAGCTGACATAGTTTATATTCAAGTAGACCACCAATTTCCCGGTATCAAATCATTTGTTGAAAAAAAACATCAATGTATTGCCATATGACCTTTTACATTCAAGGGTTAAATTTGTATTAAGTCGTGTTCAGACCCTTTAACAGAAAAAAAAAGGAATATGAAGTACACGTGCACAGGAGCTTATCGAACACAATGTCAATGTATATAAAAAAAACACAAATGATGAATTGTCAAAGTTTTTATGCCTGTCCTTCATCTTGATAGTTGCTGGAGGGTCTTCAATAATGAAAGAAACAAAAATACCGTAAAACCGGGTCAATATGGTTCCTACGGTGTCGACTTAAGCATAACTAAAGTATAACACTGCACTCAGGGGCGGATCCAGCCATTTAAAAAAGGGGGTTCCTAAACCCGGACAAAAAAAGGGGGGCGGGGTTCCAACTACATGTCCCCATTCAATTTCAAATGCATTGATCATCAAAAACAGGGAGGGTCCAACCCTGGAACCACCCCCCCCCCCCCCACTCCACCGGATTCGCGCCTGGCACTGTCACTATATTTAAGTCTAGTCACAAAAACAAAAACAAGTCAGCACAATACAAGACAAGAACAGACAGACCGATCCGGTATTAATGATTATGAGAATTACGATTTTTGCCTTGTCCTACATATCAGTCTTTTAATGTTTTCCCCAAAACCTTAAAGTCTTAAATAACAATGAATCTATGTTTTTGCTTTGAGACTAGAATATTGTCGAAAATGTAGCTAAAAATCATTTGCGTTTCTATGTAAGAAAAAGTCCGGGAAACGCTCAGAATGCACGATTTTGCGTTATTTGTCTCAGAGCTTCTGGGGCCCTTGAGCGGCCCCCAGACCCCTCGCCAAAAAATTTTCGCCTAATATTTTTTTGCCTCACTATTAAGAGGCTAGTTACGGCCCTGTTCTTAAGTTACTATTAATCAAAAGCTTCAGTTTTAATATGACAATTTAATGTTAAGTGTAAGCCTAGTGTTCTTATATTTTTTGCAATACTTATATTTCAGTTTGTAAGGAAACTTAAGGGTTGATATAAATGGCTAAGTTGTTCTATTAAGTTAAGGAAATTTATTTTTCTATTAAGGTATAAGGAAATTATACTCAGATAATAAAATATGTGTCCCAATTAAGTGATAAAGTAACTATTGTGTAAGCTACAGTAACTGATTTTCTCCCTAACTTAACTTCTTGTCAGTGTTTTTAGTGAAGTAGGAGATATAAGGCTACTGGTGCAGTGTAAGGAGACTTAAGGTGGTGGCTCGTTGGTACAAAAATTTCAGCAAAAAATTGAACCTTTATTTTTTCATTACACAATTTTATTTATTACACTATTAGTTATTACTTTATGATATGGTAAAAAAAATCAACCCAAAAAAATCGATTCAGTTTGGCCCCAGATGACTTTTTAAATGTTTATAGTGAGCTTTTCTCATCACTTGGCGACCGTCTTCCGTCGTCGTCCGTCGTCGTCGTCGTCCGTCGTCGTCGTCCGTCGTCGTTAACTTTTACAAAAATCTTCTCCTCTGAAACTACGGAGCCAAATTTAATCAAACTTAGCCACAATCATCATTTGGGTATCTAGTTAAAAAAATGTGTGGCGTTATCCGGCTAACCAACCAAGATGGCCGCCATGGCTAAAAATAGAACATAGGGGTAAAATGTAGATTTTGGCTTATAACTCTGAAACCGAAGCATTTAGAGCAAATCTGACATGGGGTAAAATTGTTAATCAGGTCAAGATCTAACTGCTCTAAAATTTTGAGATGAATCAGACAACCCGTTGATAGGTTGCTGCCCCTGAATTGGTAATTTTCAGGAAATTTTACTGGTTTTGGTTATTATCTTGAATATTATTATAGATAGAGATAAACTGTAAACAGCAAAAATGTTCAGCAAAGTAAGATCTACAAATAAGTCAACAAGACCAAAATAGTCAATTTTTAACCATTTTTCGTAAATCTTAGTTATCTTTTACAAAAATCTTCTCCTCTGAAACTACTGGGCCAAATTAAACCAAACTTGGCCACAATCATCATTGGGGTATCTAGTTCAAAAATTGTGTCCGGTGACCCGGCCAACCAACCAAGCTGGCCGCCACGGCTAAAAATAGAACATAGGGGTGAAATGTAGATTTTGGCTTATAAATCTGAAACCGCAGCCTTTAGAGCAAATCTGACATGGGTAAAATTGTTTATCAGGTCAAGATCTATCTGCCCTTAAATTTTCAGATGAATCTGATAACCCGTTGTTGGGTTGCTCTCCCTGAATTGGTAATTTTAAGGAAATTTTACTTTTTTTGGTTATTATCTTGAATATTATTACCTCACCTGGCCCGAAGGGCCAAGTGAGCTTTTCTCATCACTTGGCGTCCGTCGTCTGTCGTCCGTCGTCGTCTGTCGTCGTCCGTCGTCGTCCGTCGTCGTCGTCCTCGTTATCTTTTTACATTTTGAACTTCTTCTAGAGAACCACTGAATGGAATGAAACCAAACATGGCATGAATGTTCCTTATGAGGTGCTGACCAAGTGTTGTTACTTTGTAGCCGATCCATCATCCAAGATGGCTGCCAGCGGGGGACTTAGTTTAACATAGGACCCTATGGGAAATGCATACAAATGACTTCTTCTAGAGAACCACTGAATGGAATGAAACCAAACATGGCAAGAATGTTCCTTATGAGGTGTTGACCAAGTGTTGTTACTTTGTAGCCGATCCATCATTCAAGATGGCCGCCATCGGGGGCTTAGTTTAACATAGGACCCTATGGGAAATGCATACAAATGACTTCTTCTAGAGAACAACTGAATGGAATGAAACCAAACATGGCATGAATGTTCCTTATGGGTTGCTGACCAAATGTTGTTACTTTGTAGCCGATCCATCAACCAAGATGGCCGCCAGCGGGGGACTTAGTTTAACATAGGATCCTATGGGAAATGCATACAAATGACTTCTTCTAGACAACCACTGAATGGAATGAAACCAAACATGGCATGAATGTTCCTTATGAGGTGCTGACCAAGAGTTGTTACTTTGTAGCCGATCCATCATCCAAGATGGCTGCCAGCGGGGGACTTAGTTTAACATAGGACCCTATGGGAAATGCATACAAATGACTTCTTCTAGAGAACCACTGAATGGAATGAAACCAAACATGGCATGAATGTTCCTTATGGGTTGTTGACCAAGTGTTGTTACTTTGTAGCCGATCCATCATCCAAGATTGCCACCAGCGGGGGACTTAGTTTAACACAGGACCCTATAGGAAATGCATACAAATGACTTCTTCTAGAGAACCACCGAATGGAATGAAACCAAACATGGCATGAATGTCTTATTGGTTGCTGACCAAGTGTTGTTACTTTGTCTCCGATCCATCATCCAAGATGGCCGCCAGCGGGGGACTAAGTTTAACATAGGACCCTATGGGAAATGCATACAAATGACTTCTTCTAGAGAACCACTAAATGGAATGAAACCAAACATGGCATGAATGTTCCTTATGAGGTGCTGACCATGTTTTGTTACTTTGTAGCCGATCCGTCATCCAAGATGGCCGCCAGCGGGGGACTTAGTTTAACATAGGACCCTATGGGAAATGCATACACATGACTTCTTCTAGAGAACCACTAAATGGAATGAAACCAAACATGGCATGAATGTTCTTATAAGTTGCTGACCAAGTGTTGTTACTTTGTAGCCGATCCATCATCCAAGATGGCCGCCAGCGGGTGACTTAGTTTAACATAGGACCCTTAGGGAAATGCATACAAATGACTTCTTCTAGATAACCACTGAATGGAATGAAACCAAACATGGCATGAATGTTCCTTATGGGTTGCTGACCAAGTGTTGTTACTTTGTAGCCAATCCATCATCCAAGATGGCTGCCAGCGGGGGACTTAGTTTAACATAGGACCCTATGGGAAATGCATACAAATGACTTCTTCTAGAGAACCACTGAATGGAATGAAACCATACATGGCATGAATGTTCCTTATCAGTTGCTGACCAAGTGTTGTTACTTTAATTTGTAGTCGATCCATCATCCAAGATGGCCGGCAGAGGGAGGAATTAGTTTAACATAGGACCTTATGTTAAATGCATACGAATGACTTCTTCTAGAGAACCACTGAATGGAATGAAACCAAACATGGCATGAATGTTCCTTATGAGTTGCTGACCAGGTGTTGTTACTTTGTAGCCGATCCATCAACCAAGATGGCCGCCAGCGGGTGACTTAGTTTAACATAGGACCCTATGGGATATGCATACAAATGACTTCTTCTAGAGAACCACAGAATGGAATGAAACCAAACATGGAATGCATATTCCTCGTGAGTTGCTGACCAAGTGTTGTTACTTTGTAGCCGATCCATCATCCAAGACGGCTGCCAGTGGGGGACTTAGTTTAACATAGGACCTTATGAGAAATTCATACAAATGACTTCTCTAGAGAACCACTGAATGGAATAAAACATAAAACCAAACATGGCATGAATGTTCCTTATGAGATGATGACCAATTGTTGTTACTTTGTCTCCGATCCATCATCCAAGATGGCTGCCAGCGGGGGGGGGGGGGGGGGGGGGGGGACTTAGTTTAACATAGGACCTTATTGGAAATGCATACAAAAGTCTTCTTCTAGAGAACCACGGAATTGAATGAAATCAAACATAGCATGAATAGTCCTTTCCTTAAGAGGTCCTGGCCAAGTGTTGTTACTTTATAGCCAAATTGTATCTGTTTTTATATGATTTCAAAAACCAGAGTAGAGTCAGGTGAGCCATACAGGCTCTTGAGAGCCTCTAGTTTATTATTGTTTTCAAATAAGCTGTACTTAAACTAAATAATTGTAAAATTTATGCGATTTCTGTAATTAGGTTACTTTTTTATTTCGATATTACCTCTATTTCTCCTATTAGTTCAACAGAAAAAAAGGACATAAACAAAAATGTATGCTTCTTTCGGAGGCAGATTGTGAGCTTAAGTAAATGAACGGTGACCCCATCTTTCTATTTCATTTTTCTTTTAAGTATATGATAAGGTTCGTTTATAAAAAAAATATAGCGAAATCCTATACATCACGTTATTAGAAAAAAAGTTTGATTTATACCCAGGAGCTACCTTAAGTGATATACCAATAAAGATGTGCATATTGGTTTAATTTGATAATTTGATGGTGCAGGAAGTAATTTTAGATTTTAGTATATGCCACAGTGCATCTATCTATACTATTAAATCTATACTATTAAACGAGAAGACCTCATTTTGTGTGTCGCTTCTCTTCTTTCCACAATAAGTTAATCATCATGCCTCTGTGTCTTATAGGTCCAGTGCAAAGTCGTATTTGTCATCCATTCATATGATTATTCAGATTGAGTTATTTTGGGAGAAAAACGAAAAAAAAGGCATACGGATATTGTTCCGTCATTGGACGAAATTTTAAGTCCGATTAGACTTCCGGTTTGCGTTTACTGTATACTTTGATCATACATATATGATATACTACGAATAAAGTGAATTTTCTACCTGATATCGTTTTCAAGTTTACTATCTCACGGCCGACACTCGGCTAACCGAGAGTTTGGTCGGTTAATCTATATTGAGTATGCGGCTATATCGGCGGTTGGTCTGTTAATCGGGTTGGTTATACGTCTGTTAAGAGTAAAACTCACAATTTAATGTTAAACTCTGTTAAATATACAGATTTTTGCCATATTATGAGAACCACATCAAAAAAAGAAAAGTGTCTGACAAAATGATATCTATCATAGAACATTTTCCACCAGTAAAAAAAATGCATAGCCTGCGCAGTTTTAAGTAAAACGAAAAGGCGTCTCGCAAGTATGTGGTTTTTATGCTTGTACGCATAGCAATATTTTGGATAAAAGGCTAAAAAACATTTTTATATATGATTTAAAGGACACAAAATAGTACTTTGGTTCTAAAAAAATAATTGTCATTGATAAATATTTCATAATTGTTATATAAGTTGAGTAATACCACATTTTAATGAATATTAGGGGAATACAGTCTGTTAACGGGTTGGACAATTTAAATCGTGTCAGTTAAGAGTTATTTAGCCACGACAATAGTCTTACTACCTTTAGTTTATATTTTCACATTGAAAAAAATGAGATGTACTTGACGAAAAAATTACAATACGGTGCAACAGTATCCTTATAGAAAGAGAACTTTTATATTAATTTTATTTCTTTGCATTTCATTGAAGGGTGTGTCACTTCAATATAGAGTTATATGGACTGATTGGCCGCTCGAATTCGCACGAATTTATTATTTACGCCAAGCTATCAATCAGCCTTATTTTTTTTGTCTGTTCAAAGTCTGTAACATCTATGAATCTGTCATGTGTTGCAATGCAGCTGGTTAAATTCCATGCGTTTTCTTTGAAATATTAAGGCTTTTCTACCTTAGGAATAGATTACCTTATGCCGGCGTCACACATTGTCGTATAGACCGGCGTGCACCAAACGTACAGAGAAAATTAACAAAGTCGGTATACGTTAGTTGCATGCCATAGGAACGCTTAGCAATAGTTCAAAGCGCGTTGCATAAGTTTTTAGTACGTCGAAATACAAAGGTAAAATTGAGAAAGGAAATGGGGAATGTTTCAAAGCGACAACAACCCGACCATAGAGCAGGCCAAGGCCACCAATGGGTCTTCAATGTAGAGAGAAACTCCCGCACCCGAAGGCGTCCTTCAGCTGGCCCCTTAAAAGATATGTATACTAGATCACACAAGACTAACAAAGGCCAGAGGCTCCTGACTTGGGACAGGCGCAAAATTGCGGCGGGGATAAACATGTTTATGAGATATCAACCCTCCCCCTATTCCTCTAGCCAATGAAGGAAAGTAAATACGCTTGATGAACGCTACAATCACAGGAAAGGAGTAGGTCCGGTAAGAGCCATTTTTGGCCCCAAAATATAGCAGTTTTACAAAATTGTTAAAATGTAAACTTTTAATTATTTATTGGATAGTAGAATGGTTCTGCTACATAAATATTGGCTGTTTTTGACAATACAATGCACATATATTGAGTACTAGCACCACTAAGTCATGCTAAATTACTGAAATCATCCAAATTCAAGCATTTTAGTTAAATTTTAGACGGTTTCCGTGTAAAACGAAAGTGGCCGCATTCGTGTTCATCCAAAATATTAAAATGGAAGTTGTATTTGATGATAAAACATAACATATATAAAGATTAAGGATGAACACGGATGCGGCCACTTTCATTTTTGACAAAAATCATCTGAAAAGTGACATTTTTTCGCATATTTGGTAGATTTTTCATATTTTGTTTGAATCGGATCGTTTTTATGACTAAATGAGTAAAAATCTTTCACAAAAAATAATTGAATCAAATGAAATAGACACTTAAGTGTTTAAAAAGTGGTCAAAATCTTTCGTCAGATGAAACTGAAATTTGAGGCCAAAATCGGTCCTTAACGGACCTACTCCTTTGTATGCAGCATAAAAAAACATACAACATACGCCAACATACGTTTCTAGTACGCCCAATACACGCTTAAAGCTCGTTTTGCACACGTTACAAATATGATTGACAGGTTAAATGCATCCAAAATTACTAGCTTATTGGCAGCGTAAATGATTTTGAACACGCCAGTGCTATACGCTGATGTGTGACGCCGGTATTAGTTGTGTTTCCTCAATGCTTTTCAACTTCGTATTTTATTTGGTCTTTTAAACATTTTTTCGTCACTGATGAGTTTTTCGTAGACGAAACGAGTGTCTGGCGTAAATATAAGGCGTAAATATAAAATTTCAATCCTGGTTGGTATCTATGAGGAGTTTATTTCCGGTATGTATTGTCTTTTGAAATTAATATTACTTTGATATTATACTTTTTGAAACCATTTCTATCAATTTTCAGATTCCATTGTCTAAACTTATGTTTCATTTTTCATGTGTTGTTTGCATATATTCTAGCCACTAATATTGAGTCTATCCCTTTATTCAGATAACACCCCATATAGCAATTAAATTATAAAATTGAGAATGGAAATGGGGAATGTTTCAAAGAGACAACAACCCGACCAAATAAAAAACAACAGCAGAGGGTCACCAACAGGTCTTCAATGTAGCGAGAAATTCCCGAATATGCTTGTAATGTCATTCATAACTCTTAACAGACCAATTAACAGACCGAGTTTTATACATCCGACTCATTAACAGACCACATTTTTATTAAAAATTGATTTATGTCACCAAAATACAGTTTATCGTGTAGATTTTTTACATATTGATGTTAATATGGTAAACAAACATAATGCCTGTCTTTTTTCGATGTTCAAAATATTGCATGCAAGTAAACTCAACCAACTTGTCATTTTTGTGTACATTTTGTGTGTGTAAAATGTGTATAAATTTACTGATGAGTAACTCGCCTTTTCATTTTATAGATCGTTTATTGAAGCTAGAAAAAAAATAATTACACCACTGGATTCAGTACTCCAAATCGTTTTGTCAGACATGAATAGTTTTTATGATATAAATATAATTAAAAAGTTATACAATGAAACATACTGACCTTGCAATGATTTTCTCGATAACATCTGATTAACAGACTTTAGCCAACCCGATTAACAGACCAACCGCCGATATAGCCGCATAATCAATATAGATTAACCGACCAAACTCTCGGTTAGCCGAGTGTCGGCCGTGTATCTACGGCGGTCACAGAGCTTAATTATTAAATAGAGAGGGTCTGTATAATGTATCAATGACCGCCTTGGATCGATTAGTAAACTGAGAATTGAAAGTAAAAAGCAAATTACACTTTATTCAGAGTAATGAATGTTCATAATATACAGATGAGCGCTAACATTATTCATGTGCAAAGCAAAATATTTCGATAATTTAACCTCAAAACTTTCTTTTTCCTTTTTTACTTTGTCTCCTCTTTGTTCACCTATGAAAGCTAGTATTATATTGTATAAACTGTTTGTTTTATATGCATGTCCATTATATTATACTATTATTGTAACTTTATATTGTATTATGGAAAAGACTTCATAAGTATGATTTACTTGTGTCTAATCCATTTTGCTTTAATTCAGCAAATAAAATATGTTTAAACTAAACCTTCAAATTACCTCAGTTTGTTAGCAATACCAATTGAAAGAATACTAATAGCTGTTACTAGCCAATCGAATCATTTTTTAGACGGTAACCAAACACGATTAAAAAACCTGTTCAACTAGTTTAAAAATAAGTTTCTTTAAACGAATAAATTTGTGCATCTTGCAAAAAAGGTTGTATAAATAAGTCCATCTTTTCTATTTGATTTAGTTTACTGTGAATTGAGTTAAATAACTTAGTAAAATAATTACTTGCAACGTATAAAAATTCGTCAAAAGAGTTACAAATGTCATTAACATTGCATTATTATCAATTTCCTAATGAGGTCTCAAAAAGGAGTGGCATCTATAAGTCTACATGTAACATATGAGACCCCGTTCACCTGTGGCGAAGAGGCGGATTTAGAGGGCCAGGCCCCCCCCCCCCTTTTTGTGGGGAAAATTGATTGATTGTATAGGGAATCACTGAAACATGACTTGAGCGGGACCCTTCTTAGGCAGTCAGAGCCCCTCCCCCCCACAAACACACTTATGAAAATTTCACAGTGGCGGATCGAGGACTTTCGAAAAGGGAGGGGGTTCAGAGAGGCTCATATAACAGCAGGGGACCCGGCAACTCAACAAAAGTAATACAAAATAGACAATCCCTGAAACGCCCATGTTAACGAATTTGTATCATATAACGTTAAACAACATTAAAGAATATACGATAATTCAATTACTGTCTGAATATTGTATCATTATACATATACAAAACATAATTAGTTAAAATTACCTTTAAAATGTTTTAAAAAAGTGTCCTCTTTGTTAAAAAGAATTTCCACTTTCGTTATATATATAATCACACAGACATAACCGATTGTCGCCAAGTCATTTTTAGATACGGGTCTCTAGTATGTAACACAATACTATTCAATGTGTAACGTGTACACAGGGTAAGCGTGTCTATTTCTATTTTAGAATAGGTTCGTTACCAGCTTGATACTGGGTCTGAACTGTTCTATTTACAAAGTATATGTCGAATAAATTCACCAAATAAGGTATACCCATCAAATTATGTCAATGAACTAAAATATATGAGGCTCCCACAGGGTACCCCCCCTCAGGTCGTTTTTAGAAGGCCCTCAGGTCGGAAGTCGCCTCTAAAAAGCCCAGAGGTCGCAGGTCGTTCTTGACCCTGCGGGAGCCTCATATATACAAGTGCCCTGACTTGCTTTAACAGTTCAATTCATCTACTAGTATACATTAATCATATTTTATACAAATGATACGTACAAATTCTAATTTGTCCTTGGTCAAACTTGTCATAATGGTACAATTTAGTACCCTACAAGCTACGACTTGTCCTAATGGTACATTTTGGTACCCTACAAGCTACGACTTGTTTCAAGTTGTACAAGTCTTAAAGAACAGACACCAACCTTGTCCTTTGATGCATTACAATCATGAATGCATTCCATATTAGAGAAAACTAACAGGTACCAACCTGTTCTTTATTACACTTGAAGTATTAATATCTTGTATAGACATTATTTTTTTTATTAGACCAATCATGGGCCCTTGTCGGGCAAGATACAAAAACATCATACAATGATTATATAAACATTAGTGTATAAGAGACAACGATCTCAAATATCCTATCTCGATAATCTATTTCTATAATAATCACCTACGTATCATGGCCATCGTCTTCGTAGACAGCAGAAGAATGACAAAGAGCAGGAAATCGTCACCTGTTTATATTTATACCACAATGGTAGCCGTACCATTCTTGAAGGAGAGGTATTCCAAATTGCCGCATTACTCGTATTAGAGCTTCCACTGGAACACCCTTTACATTTGACCTGACACAAGATTTACCCTCCAAATATCTTATTCTTTTCTATGTTTAATTTTATTAAAGTATATACAAATACATAAAATAAGGCTTCTGCCGAACTGTAAATAGGGTAAACTATCGGACCTAAGATACACAAGTTTAAGCTTTTCAAAAAGCTGAGGACTGCTTCGCTCTATCCTAATTTAAGATAATATATGTGCATATGGTTGAACATGATTTAGTATTAGAAATGTGGTATTTCTAGATATTGATTGACATTAATTGAATTTACCATAAGAGTTTGCGCTATACACTCATGCTTTAACAACAAATGTTCACTTCACTTGAAAAGTAAAACATTTACAAATAAACACGACTCTGGAGGTGTGCCTAGATTGACAGACGTTATAAAATAGTTATACAGATATGCATGTTTAGCAAAACAAATGGTGCATATTGCAGATTAACCAAACAAATAAACACGCATTTTAAAATAATTGATATATGTCAATATTGAGTTTCAGTGTGAAATATATGCATAATAAAACGAACATGAAATAATGACAGCTGATCGGAATTGTAATAATTATTATGATAGTAAATTTTCCGGCATTTGATGTCTTATCCTGAGACGAGAAAGGTCTGTAATTCTTTTTCTGATTTAATAAAGAATTGATTTGAAGAACAGTTTATTCGTCTCTCGTTACTTGTGCTTACCATAGTCCCCCAGCCGAGTACACGATAGGTGTGTGTTCGGTGGGGAGATTTAATTCTAAAAAATCTGCCTTCAGTCACCGCACTAAATGTAGCGTGCATTTAAATTACTTATACGTAATGATAAAAACTGAGAATAGAAATGGGATTCGACTAGGTTATAACACGGTATCGGGTTCTCTCATTATGATCGAATCTAGTTGGTTGACATGTAGCTGTTAACTTCATTCTATATTCAATTGATAGAGAGTTGGTGTTTAACGAGGAAACTATTCAATCAACGTATCCCAGGGTAAAGTGGGAAAAAACTCTTCGGAAGTGTTACGGACTCCTCCATGATTTGATTGATCAGTAATTGGAATATCTGTGTCGCAGATGACCACTGAATTTGACATGTAGAATCCGCAATACCGTTCTCCTTTCCTAGCCATTTTAATTCATCGAATAAGCGCAATAGTTCAAAAGGGAGAAGGGGATCGTCCCTTGATCACTTTAAGTTTTAAAAAAATCATGTTCTTTCGATATATATTAATTTTTAGAATACTATCATCCAATTTTATTTTCAATAATCGGGAAGTACTAGCTTTAGACATCTCCGGATCCACCCATGAAAAGGGACCTATGTAGAATGTTGTGAACTAGGAATTAAGAACCCTTTAAGGTCATCTTGGTTAACCACGGGTTTGAGACGGATTTTTTTTTGTACTAAAATGTTCGATTGACAGTTTGTTTTTTGTATCGTGTTTTTTTCGGCGGTTCATCTTTCTTCTTTTGGTATAAAATTGAGGAGATGTTGTATAACTTGCGACGAGATATATATCAATCAGAGTTTAAATAGAGTGGTAGTAAGGAATAAATATAGCTACGCCACTGTACGGCCTTCAACAATGAGAAAATCCGATACTGTATTTCGGCTATGTACAGTGTCTCAAATTACAATCCAAAATTATGAAATCACAAACTTAATATCATATTTCCAATACTTATTTATTGAAACTTCTATACAACTTTAACATTAGTCATGCTTTTCATACGTTATGTTAAGTAAGAACATATTGTATTGTTCCCAGTGGTAAGCAAGTGTAAGGACGATTGCAACATTATGCACATTGAATTGTCTCTCATTAATCAGACAAATCATTAAAATGTGCAATCACTAATTACAAATGTTTAGAGGAGTATCCAAGGAGAAACATAGGAAAGGTGGGGGGGGGGGGGGGGGGGGGGGGGGGGTCCGGGGGTTTGACATCTCATGCTTTTGTATGGTTGAAACCCCTTTTAAAAAAAGAGAATTGAACTGCGCCTGAATGCTGTACAAATTTATTTCTGATATAATTTATGATTGAGATGTCCATACGTAAGGAATGTAGGATTAATGTCGAAATTTCAAGCGTTTTGTAAATATATTTTCCTTGTAATTATTAACTGTATTAGAATCATCCCTAAAAAAGAAGGACAGCACTCTCAACTATAACTTAAGACCATACGAAAGAAAAGTGAAACACTATATATACATATTTGCTGATGATTACCAGCTATTTCATCCTTCGGGAGACTGTAAAATGGGGCTCCGACATTCAATACAACAAGTTGTTAAATGGCCCGAGAACACAGTTATTTCGTAGTGCATTTCTTTTAGACAATAAATTCAAATTAAAAAAATCGCACCTGCTCTTTCTCAAAAAGATTTTTACAGTGTAGTGTACTACCAGTGAGACAAATAATATCAAAATTATAGAAACTTCTACCAGCTCTAACTCAAAATATTGACAATTCTGTGTTAAGGGGGTGTAAAATTCAGTTTGACAGCTTCAGACGTGCTAAAATTTGACCTTTTAGAACTGGACCAATTTACTTCTTAACATAAAGATTCAGCACCCAATTTTTTTTACATGTAATTACATCCCCCTACTTGATATTTCATGCATTTAATATCAAGAAATAAATTGGGAAAGTGTATCAAATAAGACATGCAAGTTATACACTGTTTACACTAGGGACTATATTCGTAGACAACGAAAACCAAAGGACGATAACTGTGTCCTTGGACCTAATAGGACAGAAAGACTTGACCAATCTTTATAAAACTTTGCATAACCTAAGCTTAGGCAATTGTGAGATAGGTTGCCAAGTTTCATGGCCATATGACATATATTAGAGACACTAGGGTCATTTTAATATAGACATTTGAATGTTTATTTTTGACGTGTAAATCAAATATCTTCAACTGTCAAGATTTTGGCCTTAAAATTTGAAATTTTGCAAAAATTTGCTTTTTAAATGCTCTTGAATATCAAATATTAAGTATTAAAAGCATCTGAACACTCTTTTATTTATCAGATGTATTGTAATTATTCCAAAGTTAAATTTATATAAGCCTATGCCTGAAAATAGAGATTTTCCAATTTAGGGACGCCTTATATAAATATGCATTTTTCTCAGCCAATTTGAAGATTTTGAAGTTTTTTATGCCTAATTTATTCTTTCATATATATAAAATGTACTTTAAATGTATAGAAAAGTGTCAAAAAGCATACCACATGAGTATAAAATGGTCTTGGACCATGTAGTACTGAGAATTATTTAGAGTCGATTTAGGCGGTAGCCCATATTGACATATAAAAATGCACACAGAAGCTATTAGAAATGAAAATGTGTAACTTTTTGCTCATTTCTATGCTAAGGCGTTATGATACAAGAAGTCTAATTGCAAAAGGACTCTTGCATTTAATTTTTTTAGAAACAATATGGTCTGATGGCCAGTTTTTTCACTTTTCAATGGAAAACTTGCATTTAGTTTTAGCCTTAATAGGCATAAAGTTGGACCACTTACTATCATACAGAGAAAAAAAATGGTTAGCCTATGAAAGGAGTAAGGTTGTACTGAGTATAATAAAGTGCTTTTTTTACAGATTTAGTGAAATATTTGTGATGGACTACAGATTTGATGTACAAAGCTCTTCACATTTTACATACATCTATTAGGCCGTTTAACCATGGCCGTGAATACAAATATCTGCACTTTTTTTCTGTGATAATCTACTTTTCTCTATATCCAGAGTTCACAAATGGTTAATTAAATTTGATTAATCATAGAAACACAAATATCAGGAACAAAAAAGCTGTCAGATAGAAAGTCAGCATGCCTCTTAGCCATAAAATGTAAACTGCTTTAAAATGCTTATTATAGCCGTAGAATGCCAAAATGGCACATTTTACAGAATTTCTGTAAACCAAAGATGTAAATCCTTTACTTTGATTGAGTTTGACAAACTGAAACAGCAAATCATTCAGGAAAGTTGCCAAAGTACAGAATCTAGATTTCAGGAATCCATCTCTTAAGGAGAAAGATTGACCAATCTTTATAAAACTTTGCATAACCTAAGCTTAGGCAATTGTGAGATAGGTTGCCAAGTTTCATGGCCATATGACATATATTAGAGACACTAGGGTCATTTTAATATAGACATTTGAATGTTTATTTTTGACGTGTAAATCAAATATCTTCAACTGTCAAGATTTTGGCCTTAAAATTTGAAATTTTGCAAAAATTTGCTTTTTAAATGCTCTTGAATATCAAATATTAAGTATTAAAGCATCTGAACACTCTTTTATTTATCAGATGTATTGTAATTATTCCAAAGTTAAATTTATATAAGCCTATGCCTGAAAATAGAGATTTTCCAATTTAGGGACGCCTTATATAAATATGCATTTTTCTCAGCCAATTTGAAGATTTTGAAGTTTTTTATGCCTAATTTATTCTTTCATATATATAAAATGTACTTTAAATGTATAGAAAAGTGTCAAAAAGCATACCACATGAGTATAAATGGTCTTGGACCATGTAGTACTGAGAATTATTTAGAGTCGATTTAGGCGGTAGCCATATTGACATATAAAAATGCACACAGAAGCTATTAGAAATGAAAATGTGTAACTTTTTGCTCATTTCTATGCTAAGGCGTTATGATACAAGAAGTCTAATTGCAAAAGGACTCTTGCATTTAATTTTTTTAGAAACAATATGGTCTGATGGCCAGTTTTTTCACTTTTCAATGGAAAACTTGCATTTAGTTTTAGCCTTAATAGGCATAAAGTTGGACCACTTACTATCATACAGAGAAAAAAAATGGTAGCCTATGAAAGGGGTAAGGTAGGTGTACTGAGTATAATAAAGTGCTTTTTTTACAGATTTAGTGAAATATTTGTGATGGACTACAGATTTGATGTACAAAGCTCTTCACATTTTACATACATCTATTAGGCCGTTTAACCATGGCCGTGAATACAAATATCTGCACTTTTTTTCTGTGATAATCTACTTTTCTCTATATCCAGAGTTCACAAATGGTTAATTAAATTTGATTTAATCATAGAAACACAAATATCAGGAACAAAAAAGCTGTCAGATAGAAAGTCAGCATGCCTCTTAGCCATAAAATGTAAACTGCTTTAAAATGCTTATTATAGCCGTAGAATGCCAAAATGGACATTTTAACAGAATTTCTGTAAACCAAAGATGTAAATCCTTTACTTTGATTGAGTTTGACAAACTGAAACCAGGAAATCATTCAGGAAAGTTGCCAAAGTACAGAATCTAGATTTCAGGAATCCATCGGACAGAAAGACTTGACCAATCTTTATAAAACTTTGCATAACCTAAGCTTAGGCAATTGTGAGATAGGTTGCCAAGTTTCATGGCCATATGACATATATTAGAGACACTAGGGTCATTTTAATATAGACATTTGAATGTTTATTTTTGACGTGTAAATCAAATATCTTCAACTGTCAAGATTTTGGCCTTAAAATTTGAAATTTTGCAAAAATTTGCTTTTTAAATGCTCTTGAATATCAAATATTAAGTATTAAAGCATCTGAACACTCTTTTATTTATCAGATGTATTGTAATTATTCCAAAGTTAAATTTATATAAGCCTATGCCTGAAAATAGAGATTTTCCAATTTAGGGACGCCTTATATAAATATGCATTTTTCTCAGCCAATTTGAAGATTTTGAAGTTTTTTATGCCTAATTTATTCTTTCATATATATAAAATGTACTTTAAATGTATAGAAAGTGTCAAAAAGCATACCACATGAGTATAAAATGGTCTTGGACCATGTAGTACTGAGAATTATTTAGAGTCGATTTAGGCGGTAGCCCATATTGACATATAAAAATGCACACAGAAGCTATTAGAAATGAAAATGTGTAACTTTTTGCTCATTTCTATGCTAAGGCGTTATGATACAAGAAGTCTAATTGCAAAAGGACTCTTGCATTTAATTTTTTTAGAAACAATATGGTCTGATGGCCAGTTTTTTCACTTTTCAATGGAAAACTTGCATTTAGTTTTAGCCTTAATAGGCATAAAGTTGGACCACTTACTATCATACAGAGAAAAAAAATGGTTAGCCTATGAAAGGAGTAAGGTGTACTGAGTATAATAAAGTGCTTTTTTTACAGATTTAGTGAAATATTTGTGATGGACTACAGATTTGATGTACAAAGCTCTTCACATTTTACATACATCTATTAGGCCGTTTAACCATGGCCGTGAATAAAATATCTGCACTTTTTTTCTGTGATAATCTACTTTTCTCTATATCCAGAGTTCACAAATGGTTAATTAAATTTGATTTAATCATAGAAACACAAATATCAGGAACAAAAAAGCTGTCAGATAGAAAGTCAGCATGCCTCTTAGCCATAAAATGTAAACTGCTTTAAAATGCTTATTATAGCCGTAATGCCAAAATGACATTTAACAGAATTTCTGTAAACCAAAGTTAAATCCTTTACTTTGATTGAGTTTGACAACTGAAACCAGAATCATCAGAAGTTGCCAAAGTACAGAATTAGATTTAGACATTAAGGAAGAAAATTGACCATCTTATAAAACTAAGTTAGAAAAGTGTCAAAAAGCATACCACATGAGTATAAAATGGTCTTGGACCATGTAGTACTGAGAATTATTTAGAGTCGATTTAGGCGGTAGCCCATATTGACATATAAAAATGCACACAGAAGCTATTAGAAATGAAAATGTGTAACTTTTTGCTCATTTCTATGCTAAGGCGTTATGATACAAGAAGTCTAATTGCAAAAGGACTCTTGCATTTAATTTTTTTAGAAACAATATGGTCTGATGGCCAGTTTTTTCACTTTTCAATGGAAAACTTGCATTTAGTTTTAGCCTTAATAGGCATAAAGTTGGACCACTTACTATCATACAGAGAAAAAAAATGGTAGCCTATGAAAGGAGTAAGGTGTACTGAGTATAATAAAGTGCTTTTTTTACAGATTTAGTGAAATATTTGTGATGGACTACAGATTTGATGTACAAAGCTCTTCACATTTTACATACATCTATTAGGCCGTTTAACCATGGCCGTGAATACAAATATCTGCACTTTTTTTTCTGTGATAATCTACTTTTCTCTATATCCAGAGTTCACAAATGGTTAATTAAATTTGATTTAATCATAGAAACACAAATATCAGGAACAAAAAAGCTGTCAGATAGAAAGTCAGCATGCCTCTTAGCCATAAAATGTAAACTGCTTTAAAATGCTTATTATAGCCGTTAGAATGCCAAAATGGCACATTTTAACAGAATTTCTGTAAACCAAAGATGTAAATCCTTTACTTTGATTGA